>JAQQAC010016209.1:104162918-104381957 GCA_029783875.1 Phataginus tricuspis | reverse complement strand
AATGGGGTTGGTGGGGGGGACCTGATGAAGGGGGTAGTTTAATTACCATAATATTGCACATGTAATTGTAAGTTAATGATACCAAAATAAATTGTAAAAAAAAAAATACAATCTGGATTGGGTTAAAGTTCCAACCAGCCATTTCTATGCTGCTTCCTGTAAATCCATGATCACCTTTTTTCCTTAGTATTGCTAATGATGCAAGGAGAAAATAAGTTCAAATTTAATATTATATTTACCAAATGTATATTTAGAGGTCAAAGAAGTGCATAAAATCACTATATTCTATATTCTCGAAGTTGACCTTACCTTGCTTATCTCCTTGTGCTATCCCTGAACAATTAAAGCAAAGCAATGCATTTCTTCTTTGCGCCCTGGAATGCACACAGCAGGGAACCAGGGAGAGAACATTTCCGTGGAAGGCAGGCCTCCTTCCTGAAAATTGTTCTGTGCTCAAGTGGGATTAGTTACTGAGCTTTAGAGCATGGCACAAAGCGGAATTTGACTGTTTCTTAGATGGCCTACCCTTGGGGGAGTTAATTTTCAATTGGTGGGATTATTATATATTCTGCATGTTTTAATCAGTATTTCAGGTTTTGGATTTATGCTTCGTGACAGGTTCATGAGGGGTGCAACTTGAAAAGCAATTTTAAAAATTGAAAGCAAAAAATGTTTTCTCTTCTCCCTGTTTTACAAAGATTCCCTTTTTGGTCAGCAAGGGTAAATGTTTGAGGTAACAATGAGTGGGTTGTATATGCTCTCTGGCCCCAGGGGTCTGGGTATTTGTTTGGATGACAGACCAATCCCAAGGGCAAACAGCCTCAAGGGAGGAACAGCTGTGAGTTTAAGCGGAAGGTAAGATCGTGCATGCCAGGCAGGAAAATCTTTTTCAGAAAGTCTTAAAGGGTGACAGATTCCCTCCCATAGGGACGCTGAGCACTTCATAACTGCATGTTCCAATTAGAGGAATAGTTTTAGACCAAGGTTGCTCAGCCTCACCACTACTGACATTTCAGGCTGGGTAATTCATTGTTTGGTGTGGTGGATAGTCCCTCCCGCACAGTAGAGGATGTTTATAGCAGCATCCCTGGTCTCTATCCACTAGATGCCAGTAGCGCCCTCCCCTTAGTTGTGCCAATCAAAAATGTCTCCAGACATTACCAAATGTTTCCTGGGCGCCAGTTTCTCCCCAGCTGAGAAACACTCTTTTACATTAATGGTGAGGCAAAATCTATTGTTTCCTTACCTGCTCACTTTACTCAACCCCTCTTCAGACGCTTGCAGTGTCCTTGTCCCTACCCACCTTCCTTTCACACTCTTTTCTTCTGAACCTTTGTCCGAGGGTTTATATAATTCTCCAGTCTATAGGGTAATTTGGGTTGGAAACCACTGCTATCGACTGAATCTCCCCCAAATTCCTATGTTGAAAACCGGATGCCCAAAGGCAATGGTATCAGGAGGACCCTTTTGGGGGTGGTTAGGTTGTGAGGGCGGATCCCTCACGGACGACATTAGTGCCCTTATAAAAGAGACCTCAGATTGCTCCCTAGCCCGCTCTACCCCCTGAGGACATAGCAGGCAGTTGGCAGTGTGCAGCCTGGAAGAGGCCCTTCACCAGAACCCTCCTGTGCGGGCATCCTCACCTTGGATTTTCAGCCTCTAGACCTGTGGAAGACATATTCCCATTGTTTATAAGCCACCCAATTTATGGTATTTTGTTATAGCAGCCTTACTGGACTAAAACAACCACTCAATTGAATCCACTCAGCTCTAAGCTCCCCACCCCTGTCAACTGGTTTCCCTTTAATACAGTGGCAACTCCTCATATAATTGTATCTCCAATTAACTTGCCTTATCCTGCCCTTCTATGCGAGAGTCTCAAGCAAGAGAAACAGTTTCGACACATTGAACATATACCAGTTTTTACATGTACCTAATTGGCTTGTTTTCTGGGAACACAAAAAGCTGGAAAAATACAGTATCTCACTGCTGACTATTTAGATCAGATCTAGACAAGGGAGGCCATAGTAACCCCCTAAAGCAGCTAACAATCCACTCCCCTTGAATATATAGCCCTTATCTATTGATATATCTATCTCCACCTATCTATAAAATTTCCTTCCTTTTCCCCTACACTCTGCCTTTTTTAGATCTACACTACTCTTGGTAATTTCTTAGCTCTTCTGACATTGTTCTTTACTAAAAAGCTTACAAGAATGCAGGAGCCTGAAAGTAAATCACACATTTGGGAAACCACGCATGGCATAGGCTGGCCAGAGCTTACAGAGCATTGGAGACAATGGTAGTGAGGCTGAGAGGCCTGCAGAGGCCAGATCATGAAGGATCTTTGCAGTAGTACACCTTCATTTCAAAACAGGAAATCATGAAGAATAGCTACAAATTTCATCACCCCAAGAAAGTTACTATTAACATTTCCACGTATTTTCTTCTAGATCAGACCTCTGTGGAGAAGGGACTTGGTATTCTGTTGGTTTTTGTTTGTGTGAGGGAGGGGGCAGTATACAGTTGTGGTTGTACTGTATATATAAATCCTGGGGTGTTTTTTTCCCCAACGTGGAAAATTGCTTATTACCTCAGAAATTATTTGGTTAACAGGAACAGAAATGTTTTAAAACTGAATCAAGTAAAAAGGAGCTTTTTTAAGAATGATACAGAATAATCTTACAAGGAAAGGAAAGGACAATGCGTACAGCCAGGCCTAATGAGAGATGGAACTCTCTCCATTGTTCTGTTGCTTTCTGGAATCACATGAAGTCTCATCTCCGCTTCTCTCTGCACACATGCTCTATTCCACACATAGTGGAGTCACATGTTTATTCCCATTTAAAATGGTGCCTGTTGGGAAGTGAACTACTGAAAACTATGGAATGTCATTCTACTATTCCTTCATGGAGAAGATGTATAAAATCATAAGAGGGTTGAAAATATCACCCACCAAAAGCTTTCCAAAATTTTTCTAGTCTGAAAGGATTACAACTTCCACACCATATCTCAGGATCTAAATTATCATTAAGTATAAAGAGAATGAAAAATTGGTAAGCTTAGTTATCTAGGTAAATAAGTTTTATGTATTGGCCTGAGACTTATATAGGAAGGAACATTTGCATTAATAGAAAATATTAATTTGATATTTATACTTCAGCTGCTGTAGGGTTTTTAATGTCAGTTTTTTTTATTAAAGTTACCTCTACAAAGCATGGATCTACCTTTGTAGAAAGAGAATGAGTGGGTGACTTCAAAGGACATTATTATGAAGTAAAGGATAATAGTTTATTTTAATTTATTTTGGATCTACTAAAGCTACTGGTTCAAACATTGTATAATATGTAGTATTGTCTTTCTCTAGTATTTCTATATCTACACCAGCACTCCTAGCTCCAGTTTATCTCTAAATATCCTGTTTTAGAGAGATGTTTAATTTATGTAGGAAAGTCTGATACACTACTGGATGTAAAAGGCTCTGATATCCCCCATATTCTAAACAGGGAGATGTGACAATTATGTACGTACCCTCATGATATCATTTTGTCATTTCTGTAACTTTAAGGGTCAAAAGAGATATTTCCATAAAAACCTATTTAAAAAAACCTATTTAGTGGAATACTAAGCTTATATATATTCATTCTGAAAAGAGAAATGCCAGATGATCATGTGAATTAAGATTTTATTACCTCAGTGATTAACATGAGGAATACCAGTGACATGATGAGTTAATGTGTGCACAGTGGTTAAGTAAATGGGTTTTATTGTTCATGCATTAATTTAAAAATATTTATTGAGCATCTGTTGTTTGTAAGCACCATTCTAGATGTGGGATCCTACTGTCATGTAGCTTACCATCTAGTAACCAGCAAAACTGAAGTAGATTTGCAGCTCTATCACTTACCAGTTCTGTGGCCTTGGGAAATTTATTTCATCTTAATAGCTGATCCTCATCTTCCTCAACTGTGAAATGTGGATAGTATCATCTACCTTATAAGGTAATTGTGAGGATTCAGTGAGAAAAAAATCCGCAGAATTTTAGCAGAATGCCTGGAACATAGTAGATGTTCAGCAAATGGTCATTGCTGTTGCCATTATCATTACCATTAACAGTGATTATTTCTAATTATTAGTATTTTTTATAACAGTAATTCTTTCATTACCCAACTGTCTCACAAAAAGAAATGAAATGTGAATCAACTTCTTCTCTGACTTATTTATTTCCCTTAGATTATGTGAAAATGAAATGAAAGCTTGTAGTTGTCCTTTCACATTCAATAAACCAAGAGATAATTGCTCACAAGCGACTTGTTTTAGAGTCCCCAAGCCTCACTCATTCTGCACAGTGAATCAAGAGCCTTTTAGAAGAAGCAAAGGCATCATACAAATCAATATATATTCATTAAATACCTTTGAAGTATGAGACAATGTACCTAGAAATTAAGAGTTGGCCCTTGCCTTCAAGGAATATACAATCCATATAGGGCAGATGCTATTTCTGATTAAAAGAAGAGAGGGAAAAATAGCCACAAAAAGAGTTTTAAAAGAGCTTTCCCATTAACTACTAACTACTCCACTTGCAAAATCACAAGAATAACAATTGAGACCATAGAGAGTATTGCCATTCAAGAATAAATTGTAGAACCAAAGCTTAAGCCTAGAAAAATTAAGGGTTAGACAAATATCCTGAAATTCTTTTTTAAAACTCTTAAAAATTATGAACAACATGAAGAGAGTACAGACTTTTCATGAATATTTAGCACAGCAGGTTTGGAGGGGATGTATGGACAGGAGTGCCTTAAAATTTAGAAAAAAAAACCAAGGAAAAATAAAATGAAATCCTCTACTTAGCTGTTAGTAGCAAAGTACAATTTGTTACCCCAGGAAGTTGTCCTAGAACAGGTTAGATAAATACTCTTTTTTGGGGTATTTATCCTAAAAAGGATTATCAGGAATGGGCTATTAAGGGAAAACTAGAGGATGTGGAGGTTGATATCTTGGCCAGTAACCACACTTTGCTGCAAAACAATACTAGGTATTCTTGTCAGAGAAGAAAATGGGACTGACCCACCAGGGCATTTTCTTTTATATTTTTCATGTTTCTGGAAGCATAAGAATAAATACCTAAGAATAGACATTTCTCAAAGAAGATAGAAAAACAGCCAACAAGCATATGAAATGATGCTCAGCATCACCAATCATGAGAGAAATGCAAATCAGAGAGCCACAGTGCAATGTTACCTCATACCCATTAGCATGGCTGCCATAAAAAATAAATAGAAATTAATAAATGTTAGCAAGGATGTAGGGAAATTGGAACTCTTTGCACTGTTGATGGGATTGTAAAATGGCACAATTGCTATGGAACACAGTATGGTGGTCACTCAAAAAATTTAGAAATAGAACTGCTGTATGATCCAGCAGTTCCACCCCTGGGTATACAGTTGACCCTTGAACAAAGCAGAGGTTAGGGGTACCAACCACAACCCCCACGCACAGTTGAAAATCTACATATAATTTTTGCCTCAAAACTTAACCATGCTTTATGCTCCTACTTTTTTTTTTCTATGCTCCTACTTTTTTCAAGGACTGAAAACACATTTAGGTGGTAGTTTCACTTTCCAAGAATGGACTACAAAGCCTATGACAATACATAGCATTTGCATGGCTGTTTTTCATGACACACATCAAAGGATAGATCACTTTCAGCCTATTTTTGACTGAGAGCCTTACTGATAACATAAACAGTCAATTACCACATATTTTGTATGTTGTATTATATAGTGTATTCTTGCAATAAAGTAAGCTAGAGAAAAGAAAATGCTTTTTCAAATTGCAGCAAATGTCCAAAAATTTTTCTAAAATAGTTTTTGAAAAAAATCTGCATATAAGTGGACCCATGCGGTTCAAACCTGTGTTGTTCAAGGATCAACTGTATATTTCAAAATAATTGAAAGCAAGATTTCAAAAAGATGTTTGCATACACATGTTCACAGCAACATTATTCACAATAGCCAAACAGATAGGAGACCAAATGTCTAACCACAGATGAATGGATGAAGAAAATGTGATATATACATACAAGGAAATACTATTCAGCCTTGAAAAGGAAGGAAATCTTACCACATGCTGCACATGATGAACCTTCAGGACATGATGTTAAGGGAACTCAACCAGTCATAAAAAGGCAAATACTGTACTATACCACTTATAGGAGGTATCTAAACTAGTCAAATTAGTATAAACAGAAAGCAGAGTAGTGGTTACCAGGGGCTAGAGGGAGGGGGGAAAAGGGAGTTGTTTAATTAATGAGTATAGAGTTTCAGATTTGCGTGATGAAAGAGTTCTGGAGACCTGTTTCACAACAATGTGAGTATAGTTAACACTGTTGAACTATACACTTAAAAGTGGTTAGGATGGTAAATTTTATATTTTGTGATTCTTTATCACAATAAAAAATGTATTTAATAAATTTTTTAAAATGAGAATAAATACCCAAATTTCACTATCCTATCTGAATGTTATTTGGCCCTAATAACTTGGCTCAAGTCCTTTTCATTGCAGTCTTCTGTTTTTTTTATTTTTTTAAATCAACCTCAGCATCTAACTGAAAGTAAATTGAATTCCTTCCTCTGGGTAAAAAACTGAGTCAAATGCCTATAGCTAAGGGAATACAGATTTAGATATTTGTCTCATAAGTATGTTTACAAGATGTAAAAGAAAAAACTCATTGGTTATTTATGCATCTGTTGTTAGAAAGCTATAGATTTTTGTCTATTTCCTATAGAATTTTAAGGGCCACATTAAATCACATTATTTAGTGGTAACAGATACCCTCAGAATTATGTAGCATGAGGGGTTTAAAAAGAGAGAGTACATTTTCCCCTTTTTTATAGATGATTTTAAAATCCTTACAGGAGCATTTATTATATTCCCATTTACCACCACTGGGTCTCATCAGTCTTGAAGATATTTTTTTTCAATTTCCTTATGTGCCCATTTCCTTTTGGCAATATCTTGCTTTTCCTTTTTAAATTTGAACTTGAATATTAAAACAGATGCAAAGGAGAGTACTACTTACACATAAACTCTTGAACTGCATTTTTATCATTTGTTCTGTGGAAAAAACCCAATTGTATGAAATTGATAGCAACATTTTAGTATATCCTCAGGTCCTCAGGGAAAAGCAATGTGCTTAGACAGATGATGTGATTTTATGAGCACATAGCGAAAGTCTAGCACTGCGCATTTGTCTTTATGCTCCTACTTTTTTCAAGGACTATGAAAACACATTTAGGCGGTAGTTTCACTTTCCAACAATGGACTGCAAAGCCTATGACAATACATAGCATTTGCATGGCTGTTTTTCATGACGCACATCAAAGGGTAGATCACTTCCAGCATGGAATCTTAATCTCAGCTTGTTAATAAGAAAACAGGAACCTTAGCACGTGACTCCTTTTATTACCTACCCTCGCTGAGGACTGTGATTTGGATTCCGCTCAAATATGAATTAGTTTAAATGTTGCTCTGCTGCAACTGTTGAATTTATTCATTATGCTGTAATATTTTACTTATGAAACTGCATTTGGAAATCCTTTGGTGTATATCAGGATGAAATTACAGTGCTCAGGGATATTGATTATTGCTTGTAATTGCCATCATAATAGCCAACAATCCTCTGTCTTTCTTTGTCTTTCTTCTACCTCCTAATGATCTACCAAACCAAATCAATATCTAACATATGGGCCACTTACATTGTCTCAAAAATCCAATTGTTCTCCTCTATAAATATGCAGAGGATCGAAGGTTTTATCTCCAAATATTGAGAGGAAAAAAAAAAGAGCTCCATACTGCTGGGATTCTCTTTTATCCCAGAGGAACATATCGGAGTGTTGCCATATAGGATCAGTTATACATGACATTTTGTCACCTCCAGAATAACCAGGGGGCAGTAGTGGGGAGGTGGGGAGGTGGGGAGGCTACTCTGCTCTTCTCTCTCTAAAGTGTCACTACACTTCCTGCTCACTAGTAAATTGGATGGCCAGGGGGAAGACATAGGCTGGGAGAGTTAACCAGACACTGAAGAATAAATCCACTTCCTTATGACATGGAGGAGATTATTTCAGGGACTAAAGGGGAAGCACAATCAAAAGGAAGGAGTGTGACTGTAGGTCACTTTTTTCAATACAGTGTATTTATTCTTACTCCTACTATATGTTGCTTCTCCAGTTTGAGAATACATTAGGTGCCTTCAGATGCAGCAACATGTTTATATTCTTAACAAGTAAAGGGTAGCTTGTTTGTAATGCTGCACAGTCATCCAAAATAGTTAGGACAATCTCCAAAATTTACTACAAGAACATGTGACATACAGACGAATAGACATGCATTATGTAGTATTGTTTGAACAGATTAGTTACCTCTGGAGGTTAGAACCTGGTGGTAATCTAGTGAAGACTGGTTGGCAGGTAGCATAGGGTAATGGAAATACACAATTTTGGAAGTCTGCAGTTCCAAGTTCATTCATGCCATTAACTACCTATGTTACTCATAGGTAGTCCACTTGCATTCTCTGGGCCTGCAAAATGGGGGTGTTGGGCTACTAGATGATTTCTGAGATCCCTTCCAACTCTATGATTCTGTAGGTGTCATTCTCACATTTTTGTCATTGGTACCAAAGGGAATGGGGTAAAAGTGTGGCTCAACCTAATGTCATCCACAGGCCAAGATCAGCACAAAGCATGCTTCTTCTGTGCCTTAAAAGACCTGGATTCAAATCTTAATATGTCTACTAACTGCACAACCCTAATACAGTGTACTGCAATGTCGTGGTTAAGAGCAATGGCTCTGGAGCCAGACTGCTTGGTTTCAAAACTCAGCTTCACCAATCACTAGCTCTGGGTCCATGGACAAGTTACTTAACCTCTCTGTGCATTGGTTTTCTCATCTCTAAATGGAGACACTTGCTGTAATGCGGTTGTTGTCAAGATTAAATGATATATTTTATGAATTATTTAGAACAATGCCTGGCACAAGTAAGCACTTGAAGAATGTTACCTCTTATTAATATAACTACTCTTATCACCATTTTACTGCTACTAAACCTCTTCTAGTTTGTTTCCTCATCTAGAAGATTAGAATAATAGTATCAACCTCACAGACATATGAGGATCAAAATATTGCATATAAAGCACCTCCTCTGGTTTCTGCCCTTTCTAGGTGCTCAGTAAATCATGTTCACAGAAACAGAACCAATTATGCACATGATTGGTGTTAGCCAGTGCATTTTTTCCACTCACTCCACCCCCAGTTTCTTTGATACTAGTTACAAAAGCAATATAAGCTCAAGGTAGAAAACTTCAAAAAATACCCCTACTATCCAAAAGTAACAAAAATTACTAGTTTTCCATGAATACATATATACAGAGATTGTATCCTATTACCCATACTGTTTGAAGCCTCCCTTTTTTCACTTGGTGATATCTGTAAATACTTTTTCTAGTGAATAGATATTCTTTCACAACACAATGTGTAATGGTTGTATAGTATTCTACTATGCATTTGTAAAATAATTTACTTAGCTGAATACCTATTATTGAGCATTTGGGTATTTATTTTTTTGCTATTATAAATGACACTGCAACAAAGAACTTCTTATATACATTGTCATACACATCATTTCCTAAGGATAAATTCCTGTAGGCATAATTATTGGGCAAAGAATATGCACATTTAAAGTCTTTTGATACATAATGCCAAACTGGCCTCCAGAAAGGCTTGTGAATCTGCCGTCCCCTCAGCAACTCTGCCCTCTAAATAATCTTTACCCTCCTGATGCTAAAGCAGAACTTTGGTATATGGGTATAATAGATAGGTAGATAAATATGTGGGTATTTTTAATTAACTGGCATGTAGACAGTTGTTTTTTCCTTTAAATATATATGCTTTTGTTCTTTAAAAATGGAAGCTGGAAGCAGTCTTAAAATAATCTTAATGATTTATGCATTTGGGCATATGTGATATGTGTAAGGGGATGTTGGCTCTTTGCTTAGTGGGGGGGGTTTGTGTTGTTGTACATTAAAATGAAGCACCAGAGAGGGTTTTGTTTAGCAGCTCATTTTACTGCCCCAGGCGGTGCAACAGAGTGGTTAAAATTAGGGGCTTTGGAGCCAGAATGACCTGGGTTCCTATTCTGGCTCTGTCATTCACTTACTAGGTGAATTTAGGCAAGTTACTTAACCTCTCTAGGCTTCCATTTCCTTAAATGAACAATGAGGGTAATAATATAGCCTTCATATGAGTGAAGACTAACTGAGATAATGAGTGTTTAACACAACGTGAGGCACTTAGCGCTCAATAAGTGTAAAGTATATGCACAGAAAGCATACTTTAATTTATTTGTGTCTGGCAACTCCTTCCATGTAAATAAATTAATACTGTTTATGAAATATCCATCTAACAAAAGTCATGAGCAGCCAATAATTATCCTGTAGTAATTCAAGTATGACAGCAGCATGAACTGCTAGGACAGGCAAAAGTAATACATGGTAGGAAAAAATGCAAACTAGTGGTGCCTCTGGGGGGTGGGGATAGGGACCGAAAGGCAGGAAGGAACTTCCTGACATGATAGGAATGTTCTGTAGCGTGATCAGGGTTTGGGTTGCACTGGTGATTGCATCTGTCAAAGCTCAACAAATACACACTTAAAACTGGTGCATTTCATCATGTATAAATTTTTTATTGAAATATATTTACATATAACATTGTTTAAGGTATATAACATGTTGCTCTGATACATTTATATATTGTGAAATGGTTACCATTGTAGCATTAGCTCACACCTCTGTCAGATCACATAACTATCCATTTCTTTTTTTGTGATGGGAATAATCAAGATCCAGTTTCTAAGCAAGTTTGAGGTTTATAATACATTATTATTGTCTATAGTCATTAGATCTCCAGGACTGACTTATCTACTAGTTGTAAGTTTGCACCCTTAAGTAACACCTCTCTATGCCCAGGTCCCTCAGCCCCTGGTAACCACGTATTGTACTCTCTGTTTTTAGGAGTTCATGCACAGACCTTGAGGACATTATGCTAAGTGATCTAAGTCAGAGATAGACAAATACTGTATGATATCACTTGTATGTGGAATCTAAAAATGCCATTATGCATACATTTTACATTGAAAATCTGTAAAAACTATTGAACTCTAGATAATAATATGCAAGTTGAAATATGCGAAGGAAAATGTACTGATGTATGCGACTAACTCTGGAATGTTTACAAACTAAGATGGACTGATGGATAAAGACAGGAATGGAGACAGGGATAAATATGTGATTAAGTACAGTCAAATGTTAACTATAGAATCTAGTTGCTGAGTACATGTGTGTTTATTATGAAATTCTTTCAACTTGGCTGTCCATCTAACAAATTTTATACTAAAATATTGGGTCAAAATATGTCTGGTGAAAGTCTCCTGAATAAACTACTGGTTTCTTGGATGTTTCCATTACCCAAATCCCTGATGTCATTTCTCTTTCTGTTTTGCAATCAACTCTTGAGTAATCATATTTAATGAAAGGGAATAGTATAGTGAATGACATCAAATGTGGACTGTGAATGCTCTGAGTTTGAGAACCTCACTAGTCAGCCAGTCAGGGAACAGAAGACCTGTTTCTTCCTGTTAAGATCTAAATGAGAAAAACGAAAGGGAGACCAAGCAAGGGCAATTTGTGGAGTTAAAGCTCAGGTATCTGAAAGTTTCACTGAGACCCTCCCGGTTCCCCAGAACTTGGTCAATGCACGATTTGTATGGAATTAGAGTTTGTATTTTTTAAGCCACTGGCTTTGGTTTTTATAGCCCCAACTTGTGTCTCCTTTCCTCAGGCATTTCCTATTTAAACATGGATCTGGTTCATCAGCCATCTTCAGTGCGACCAGTCAGAACTACCCTCTGACGTCCAATACCGTGTATTCGCCACCTCCCAGGCCGCTTCCTCGGAGCACCTTTTCCAGACCTGCCTTTACCTTTAACAAACCGTACAGGTGCTGCAACTGGAAGTGCACGGCCTTGAGCGCCACTGCAATCACAGTGACTTTGGCCTTGTTACTAGCCTATGTGATCGGTAAGCCCTTTCCCTATGCTTCAGTTTTCTTCTTAATCAAAGTCTTGTTTTGCTTGTGGGGGTGGAGGTGGGGGTGCGGGGTTCTCTCTCAACTCTGACACCTACAAATTTGAACCAAGGCTTAGTATTATAAATAACAAATGGATCTCTAATTAGTTTTTTTTTTTTTTGCACTTCCTAACTTTAAATACTGCTGAGGAGAGTAAGGAATGTTCTTTGAGGAGAAATATTTATACTACTAACATAGCCTTATTGATTGCAATTACTGTAGTTAACCATTTTCCTTTCAATTAAAAGGTTGTTATGGTTTTCTCATTAGAAGTCATAAGTACCAATCTACAATAGCCTTTTAAATTATAGTTAAACAATAATACTGCTACTGAATTTTCAGGTAGCAATTTCATTAAAGTAGTAGTTATTAGGAAGCTATCAGAAAATCCAACATGTAATTTCTTCCCAAGAATTCAGAGTTTTACTAAAACTCTGGGACTAAAAAAAAAATGTGTTCTTATTTTCGCAAGGTAAATGGCTGCAAAATTGGCTGGATACTGTTTGGGGAGGTAAAGGAAAACACAGTTGTAAGGCACTCTTTTCACTTTTAAGAAAAATATTGTTGTTCTTGAGTCACCCTGATTAAAGTCACCCTCACTTGATAGCAAATTGTATTGATTTGTCTGGATGGCATTTTATTTTGACTGAACATTAATTTCCTTGCTTGAGTGGTTCTGCAGTCTAAAATGTAAGTTAACTGAAGAAACATGTATTTTGTGGAACCACTATTCCTAGAATAAATAGAATATCATGGTAGGAAAAAAATTCTATCCAGGTATGTCACTAGTAACTTTTTTAGGGGGTTAACCCAATTTCCTGATTGGAAGCAGAATTACCCACAAAGGTGAAGTGAATATGATTCTGAGAGGTAGACCAAAAGGAATTTAGAATGCTTATAATGATAAATAATAAAGGTAATTTGGTTGGTTCTGCTTTATTCAAAATGTTAAAATAAGAAAGTTCACATAACCAATTTTTTCATAGGAGTCACAGAGTGGGATGGTAAGTAAACGTATTTTGTAGGGAAGGCACTGATAATGTCAGCATATATGATCATAGCCTATATTTATGTTCATGATTTTGTCTTTTCTAGTTTCATTGAACAATCTGAATATATTTGAACAATGCTTCTATTAAATGTGGATAATACTACCCTTTAATCTCAAAACTGTGTCTTTTATCTCAGATATTTCAGGATAACCCATCATGTGTGTTTATTTGCTTTGTAATAACCTGTAATGAGAAACAATGCTAAAGGAATGAAGGTGAGGGATGAGAAAGTACTGTAATATCAACATGATTTTCATATGGAATCATTTAAAACAAGGAGTAATTTGAGAAGTATAAATACATTAGAAGCCCTTTAAAATGTTCTTGTTCAATTATATGACAAACTCTTATCTTACAGGTTATCTTCTAATAACTTTTACTATATAGAAAGAGAATATTTTAGATATAAGACTTAACCTGTGGTATAAACAAACTCAGCTAACAGCAAGCTCTTTACTAATAGGTTTATTCTGTTTCTATTTAAATTTATTATGATGGCCACTCTTGCATCAAAAAATGCATTATATACTCTGAAACTTGTTTAATTTGGTTATATATTTATTTGTTTCTCACGTGAAAGAACATTTCAGCCATTTCAAAGACTGCCTTTTTTATAAGGTAAAAAAATAACATATAAACTTGACATGACAATAAGACAATATAGCATAATAGTTATGAGCATGGATATTCATACCTCTGCCCTTTATTAGGCATATTACCTTGGGCAAATTAATTAACCTTTTAAGGCCTCGATTTCCTCTTCTGTAAAAGGGCCTAAAACAGTACCTGTAACATAGGATTTTTATGAAAATTAAATGAGTTAATATAGTAAAGAACATGGAGTAGTGACTACAATGTACTATGTTTTATAAATGTTGTTGTTGCCATTAGTGTCTTTATAATTATGATTCACTCTCAAAATTCACTGGTTCTCAGAATTAACCATTTTGTTCATGGCTGTATCCCAGCACCAAGAACAGTGCCTGGCACATAGCAACGCTGTTGTTAAAACTTTGTTGAAAACAATGAATTATGCTAAGCACTTTACTTGTATTAGCTCATTTAATTCCCACAACAGTCCATAAGGTAGGTATAAGTATTATGTAGAGTTTATAGATGAGTACAGTGAGGCACAGCAAAGATAAAAGGTCGCTTAGAGGTCACACTGAGAGTAAGAGGGTATATTAGTAAGAAGTGGGGATACTGAGCTTTAAGCCAGAGCAGATAGACTCCAGAACACATGGTCTTAAGTGCTAGGCCTGGCTGCCCCCCAGCACTACAGTAAACTGTGCAGCTCATTTGCTCCTTGGTTTACTATATAAATCCATCAGACAACTTTTTTTCTTATTAAATTACAAATTTAATTTGGTTTACCCCATCACCCATGCAATGGGGAGTGCCACCAAGATTTGTTGATTGCTGAGAGGTATCTGTTGAAATCACTTACTGTGAGGTGTTTAAGATGTGGATATATCAGGCTAAATGCTGGCATGGTAGGTTGAATGGGCTCAAAATGAGATGTTAGTGGCAAATGCTATAACTTTGTTCTGAGTTCCATCCTGAACTGGACATTATGTGACGGGATAAATCAGCTAAAATCTCTTCCTTGATTTACCCCATCTGTGCCATATTGCTGACCACCTCGGGAGGGTACAGGAAGAATTCATAAATAGGCATTCAGGTGAAAGATGTCACATAAGAAATGTAACACACAAGATGATTTTTCAGTGGCTTTCTGTGGCTGAAATAAAAATGTATTATATTTCAAACTATGAAATTATTTCACCCTCAACTCTTGCTGAGTCTGTAAGAGTCATCGTTTTTTTCAATCCCCCTTTGCACTTGCTGTATAACCCAAGTAAAATCTTTCACTGAAACTATTTACTGCTTCTGTTTCCCGTGCAAATTCCTTTCTGCTGTTTCATTTTCCTCTATTATCCATTATACATAACCTTTTGATACTAATGGCTGTATGCTGTGCTACCCTCAATCCACTAGGGGAAATCCACACATCAATATCAATGGGACATCAATAGACATTCTATGCATTATGACTCTGTAAGTAGTCATTAGAAAGCAGTGGAAATCCAGCATGTGAAAAGTCAGAGCTGTGTTGTCCAGGCAACCAGCCCCATCCCCACACCTAGTTATTCTACCTTTTGGGTCAGGCAGAGAATAATTCCTTTGAAGAAGTTTTGAGATCATCAAATTTGGTGAAGGGAGGCATGAGAAGATCCTGATTATATAAAGATATCATGGAATGGCTATTGTCATCACTTCCCCATAAATCTGTAATAGTTTCCATCTGAATCAAAAAGTATGTCTTTATGCTTCTTCCTCTCTGATATTTTGGCATCAGTGATGTATCAGTGCCAGTCAGCAGCACGTTTGCTTGAATTTACAAATAAGTCATATGAAGTAGTAGTCAGGAAGACAGATGACCATGTGCAAGGCGTCAAGAGAAGGCGAGGTTAGGGTACTTCATCAGTGGTTGTGAAGGGCACAAACACAGCTTCTCTGGTAATCTTTGATGTTTTGATCAAGTTTATCCACAGTCAGCAGTTTCTGTGAGGCAACAGAAACTCACAGGAATACATTGTGCCTGGGGTCAAATGGGCTGTTGCACCGAATGAGTTGGGGAGTAGGGATTTCTGGCTCTCAAGCCCAATATCATCAGTTAATGACATCGATGTTCCTTTTCCTTTGCCTTGAAATTAGTAGCAATTCATACCACCTTCAGGGAATGCAGGCAGTGGCCAAACTCTACAGATGAAATAATTTAAGTCCATAAATCTCTTTGCCGTGATGTACTATAGACCCTGCACATAGAAAGTTTGCCAGAATGGATATTAATAGAGATAGGAGAGAGAGAGACTATTGAGCCCAATTCTCTGACCAAAACTTTAGGGATGAAACTATTCAAGAGAGCAAAGGGCCTACTCCACCTTGCTCTCTGCACCACAACTGAGTAACACTGATTTCTGTGTTTTCTTCTGCCTCGTTTTTACTAGTCCAAATTGCCCTACTTCCTGGGGCTGTTGTTATGGTGCATTGAGCAAGCACTGAAAATAACAGGAAGAGAGGAGTGGAGTGTGTTCATTTTGCCTTCCTCACAAAGAAGGTGCAAATACCTCACAATACAGGAAAGAAGTAAAATAGAATGTGGCAAATTTTGATTTTGGAAAATTCTAGAACTGGTATTTTTTTTTAAATGGACAGAATAGACGTGACATGAAGTTCTTTACCCCATTAAATCTAAATATATAATTCCACTTCCCACAAAGTTTACTAAATGTAGATAAACATGCTTACCAGAAAACTTCTCTTTCACTTACCAGCAATTTCATTATGCCTCTATGCCTCTTTCCTCATCTATAAAGTGAGAATGTTGAGAATGCTTTCCCTAATGGATTTTCTTTTTAATTAAATGAAATAAAGCATGTAAAACACCTAGGACATTGCTTAGCAGATCTAAATAAAGATTAATGATGATTATTAGTGGAATGGGATTATTATTAGGATTATTAATGTGAGCCAAGGTAAGCATAATGAGCATATAAGTTATCCTAACATGAACTATTTTTGTTTCCCTTCTTGCCAAAGTTATCTAAAACAGGTTTCTCAGAGCTGGAATGTCTGCTTGACAAAAATTCTTTGATGAGTTGATCCCTTTTGCCCTCTCTAAAATATCTATACTTTGCCTTTATTTTACTAATTTTCCTTTTCCTTGGTGTTTTGACCCTTCAAATGATTTTGTATTTCTATCTGGAGGCCATATCTAGGTTGAAACACATTTTCATTAAAATGCATTATACCTTATAGCATTCAAGAAATGACTCAGCATAAAATGCTAAAAAGTATTTTACTTTATCCTGTAGACCATTATCAATCCTGATGTTATGTTTAATACTTATTACTACTTCCAGTTCACTGTCATGGACCCATTCATGATAATGATGGTAGTTTCTGAGTTTGCATTGACTTTGCATCCTACCCATGAATCTACCAACTTTCCTGCAATCTCTCTAAGCAGGGATCTGGAAAATGGTGGTATAACTTCAGTCTAATTATAAACCTGCCATTCATACATTTATCAGAACTCTTCTTTAAAAAAGATTTATATTCTTATTTGATATCACCTTCGGTGTAATATATTCCATAAGTTTTATCCCCACTATGTTAAGTGGCCCTTTTACCTGTCATAAATAAAAGTATAAATTCAGTCCTAATTCAGCATACCAAAATGACAAGAAGAACTTGTGTCACATACAACTAATTTGCAGAACCTTAGCGCCTATGGCTCAAAATGAAGGCGTCTCAGTGAAAGGCAAATACTGTACTGATTCTTTTCTTGGAACTTGAGCACACTGTGGATTTAAGACATAGAGTGAGAGAATTTCTTAGCTGAATGAGTAGTGGATACTAAACATATGTCTTGCCTCAGAGATTATTGTGTTGTCTCAAGGAGAGGCAGTCACCCTACAAAGTACTTCCCACACAGCATTTTCTTAGCCAGGGTGGGGAAATTAAAATGAGGCTTTGTGAAATAGATCAAGATCCACTGGAAGGCATAGTAAAAGAGGACTGGACAGCATGTTGGTAATTTTGGAACTTTGCATGATGAAGAAATTTTAGAAGAGCAAGAATCAATCTTGCAAATTCAGAAAAAATTTCTCAAAAGATCTCTGATTTCAAAGTAAATAGTTTGAATTATGTTGCATAAAAGAGATTTCACTCCTGTTTAAATTAGTTTCTCCCCACCCAAATTATATATATAATACATATGTATATGTATATATATGTTACGTGAATATTTTTAGACCCACATTGCATAAGTCGTTAAGCTATACTTACTCTGAAATGAATAAGAATAAACTAAATTAGAGCAGTGGCTTTGAAACAGATGGTCGGTTAACCCATTTTAGGCTTCATAAATCTTACTGAATTTTCATGTAGAACAGCCAGAGTGGGAAGGGCCAGTATCACCAACAGAATATCTGATTCATCACAGTCAAAACTAGGAGGTGGCATCTTACAGGGTGGAGACATTTGAGGCTTAGCAACATTCCCTTTACAGAGATGTGAAAAAACATAATATGTTTTATTAAATACAAATATATTGGATAACCTGAGGAAGCGCAAATGCAGGCTATGGGAGGGTAGCTGGACGTGAAGATAACAAGCATTTTAAGCCATGGTAAGGAGCTTGTAATTTATTTGAAGAGCAAATGGGGAGTTTTTTCATTAGGGCAAGAAAATTATTTGCTCAGATTTACATTTAGAAAAATCGCTCTAATGGCAGTGGAAGTTGGAATTGGCAAGCAGGATGATGGGGGTTGTGAAATGAAGTCATACAGACAAATTAGGAGGCTGTGATTATAATCCAGATGAGTGATCGTGAGAGCATCAACTTGTGGGAATGGAGAAGGAGAAGATGGAATAAAAAAATATTTAGAAGATAAAACACACTGGACTTAGTGAGTGATTAGACATGGCAGGAAATTGAAGGATTGTCTGGCTTAGGGCCTGGGTAGATGGTAATGCTGTTGGCCAAGCTAGAATAGAGAAGGAAGGAGTTTAAGGAGGAGAAACAGAGAGACAGGTCAAGGTACCTAATACATCGTTAAATATACAGCACTGAAATCTACTTAGGAGGGCTCCCAAACCGTGGGAGTAGAACAAGGCAAGAGCACGAATGCTGGAACTTTGGGGAAGACTAATATTCAAGAAGCCGGAGCACAAATTATCTGGTAAGCAAACTAAGAAGAAACAACTAGAGAGGTTGGAAGAAAAGTTATTGGTGGCAATAGAACAGTGGTCCTCCGTGTGTGGTCTGGAGACCACTAGGGACCCCAAGACCAGTCAAAGCATCTGCAGAGTGAAACTATTTTCATAATACCCAAAGACATTATTTAACTTTGTCACTGTGATTCTCTCATGAGTGTACAGTGGAGTTTTCTAGAGGCCACATGATCTGTGATATCAGAAGAAATTCCGTGCAAAAGCAGAATCAAAGACGGCTGAGAATCCAGATGTCTTTGATTAAGCCAAATGTTAAAGAGATTTTCAAGATGTAAAGCAATGTCACTAAATTTTTTGGTTTTATAATTTATATGCTTATATGCTACCCTCCGACCACCTCATCTTAGCCATTGAGCTTGCTCATGGCCATAACCACCCTACAACACCATCACTACCTCTGGGTAATGCTTAAAGTAGGCTCCCGTTGATCTCTGGGATAATAATGAACAAAGTCAGAGGGTCCAAGATGACCCACTGTAGTTTTCTGCTCATCAATACCCCATCATAGCATTGCCCATCTAGTTAATGTGGATCTTATTTCACAGTATATTACAGTTAACTTCTAGAGTGAAGTCTTACCCGGACAGTTTCTAAACAAAGGCCTCACAATATCTGATTATCAATTTGAATTGGCAACAGGAAATGTGTAACTAGAAGAAAAGACCTATGATGTGGTGCTTAAAAAAAAAAAACTCTTGATTCCATTTCATTTCTTTTATGTTAAATGGGCTTTGTGTCCCGAACAAATGATTAGGAAACCAACGGCTAACATGTGTATAGAGAACATCAGGGGAGGTTGTTGAGCTCTCAGATAAACTAGTTGTAGCTGTGGCCAAAAATGAACACAAATGCGATCCTGACAGCAAGACCTCTGTGCTGTTCTAGCACCTGGTGCAGAAGAGGCTGATTTTGCTTTTGACATTTGCAGGTTTTCACCAAATCATCCGGTCCATTGTTTATGTTGTAGACAACCTTATTTCAACCTTAACTCAGTTTTGTCCTTTGTTCACAGAGGGAAGTACCTAGATTTCCTTTGATCTTGAATTTTATTTTAATTAAACACATAGTAAATATAATGATACCATATAGTGTCTTTTGTACATGCCATATCTCCAAATACTTTGCAGAATTAACTAACAAAATTATGGCACTAAATGAAAATAATATTAGAGAGACTAAATAAATGAGATTTTGGACTTTACTCATAACAAGCAACCAAGCTAATAGTAGTGCATGGGAGCACAGTGCATAGGAGAGAGATGCCAGCTGTCAAGAAATGAAGAAGTATACTGTGCTGTAAAAGAAAGAGGAAATCTTTGAAATGGAGTAGTTTTGTTCAAGTTCACATGCTACCTACCTCTAGACATAGAATCCTGATGAATTCTAGATCCTCAGAAGCTATCAAGCAGTTCAGTATTTTCCCCACCACCTAGCAGAGAGCCAAGAAGTTTTTAAAATCTTTGACCTTGGCAGTAAAGCTAGCTCAGTCAGTCCATAAGTAGTTGAAGGGTCACATGACTTTTGAACCAACTTGAATCGTTTGGGTTTCTGGAGGTGAAAATTTTCATTCCAGTGGGAATATGTGGTAAAGCACTGCACATGCCCAATGCTACCCCAGGCTATACTCACGCATGCTCAAGGATTATCATGTAAGATATTGCAGAGATGGCACTAGTTAAGATTTACCAACATAGAAGGCTGTGGGAGTATCTGAAAACCAGATGGTACAAATAGATCCTTTCTTTGTCATGCCTAAAACACAGTCTGTTCCCAAATTGAACAAAACCCAAACAAACCATTAGTATCTTTGGTTTCTGTTCCTGTCTGCTGTATGTTTGTGATTTGCTTTTGGATTAGCCAGCATAACTCTCCTGGCTGCTAGGCAGCAATCTAATCTTTTGAATCAGTGGAATATAAAATGTAGAGATAAGGCCCCATCAACAAAGGAGAAGTTTTTAAATTCTTAAAACTTTAAAAATGCGATTCAATAGGCAATCAAAATTAAAAACATAAATATACTTTCAAAAAATGATAAAATGAGGAGTTTATAGAGTCCAGTGATAGGCGTGTCTTTGGGCCCAAAAGAAGCAGGAATAATTATTAGCATACATAACAAACTGATGAATAAAGTCTTATTTTTATACAAACTCACAGTGCATGTGTCTTTTGTGATTTGAGTAGGTAGAAAAGAAACAAAAATATTTCGATTACTCACTGACCATTTCAGAAGCATTCCTGCTAATATCACCAACATCATGGACTCAGTCACTATTTTAACCTTTTAGCTCTGTTTTGTTTCATTACCAAGGTCCGCAGTCTCCACCTCCCATTTGGCTCCATTCCCTAAATCAGGAACCTGCTCCTGCCTCCTTCTCCCTCACAAAGCCCAAACTCAGAAATCAGTCTGATGAACAAGACAGGTTTTGTTTGGCACACATGGAGTTTGTTAATGCTGTCAACTGACTTAAAAACATGTCTAGAGATTTTACGTAAAATCACTGGTTTACATAAAATTTCTAGTTTCTCTTGGCAAATAGAAAGATTTGGCATACCCAGACCTCCATTCACTGATTTGCCCATACATTTATAGAATGCCAGTGTCCCCAGTCACTGTTCTGGTCTTTTGTATGGCTAAAATACTATGACGACAGTTGGCTGAAGCTAAATAGGAGCTTCTCTCAAAGGGACCATGAACTCTCCAGGACATCAGAGTACCCATCCTGCTCTCTTCACTCTTGAATATCACCTACCTTCCTTCTGGGTAGGCATTTAAGCTTGAAACCCATGTAATAATTCACACAATTGGAAATGGCTACCACAAAGAAAATGTATTATATCTCCCCAAGATTACTTAGATAATCCTAAATTGTCTAAGATTAGCAGAAGACAGAGTTGTTAACTGACAATGGTAAATCTCTGACTCTAATGTCTTCACTTCTCTGCCCAGACCCATGGAAGATATAAATAATCAGATACAACAGTCTTTGCTGCTTAGCCTAGATTCTGCAATTATAGTTTATTCAGAAGCTGAAATAAATTGCTTAAGCCAAAGAAATGAGATACTCATTATGAATTTAGTATTAGAAATTTAGGAGGAGGAACTATGTAAAGGGCAGGAAACACACCTGAAAACAAAACACAATTACCCTATTAGTAAATCTGGCCCTGGTGAGAGTTACAAACGATAACCCTAAGCATGGCCAGCCATCTCATAGATGCATGGAATTAAACATAAAGAATCCTGGGCAGGTAAAATTATAACAGTTCCCCATTATTAGAGAATCATTAGAGCCCCGTAGATACTGGGTACACAGTGTTCAGGTGTCTGTGTCTGCATGTGTATTATATAAATGTAAAAATAGATATAAATAGTAAGTTCTGAGTTCCTGTAGAATAACATTGGCTCCTTAAATCCAAATCTCTCCACACCTTCCTCCAAAAAGAAATTCAGATCAACAAGTAGAGCAAATAAAACCACACATTAGCCACTTGAGTTGCTACTAGGAGACAGATCATTCTACACACTTCAGATTACACATAAATAAAGAAATAAACACCCAAAGGAAGTAGAGCTAGGTGTATAGCCTATGCCAGGGCCAAGAGTCAGACAAGGACTAAACAGAAAAGAAGATATGAGAGCTGGGGCCTAGCAATGGCTAATGTAATAAAACTCCCATTATAAAGAAGTCCGACACTTGCTGAACAGCTACTGAGAACAGATCTCAGACCAGGTATTTGAGAACATTGGCTACTGAAAATTGAAAGGAATGTGCTTTAAAGCACACAGAACTAGAGTTGGTAGGCTTGGGAAGGCACAGCTTCTGAAGCTAGTAGGTGCACTGACTTAGGAGGAATGTTGCTTGGAGTCTTGATGGTGATGGGAAAGAAGGGAGCAAGAGGGAAAATTACAAGATCCTGCAGAAATGAAAGTGAATTACAAAATTATGGTATATCCCTAACTCCCTATCCAAAAGCCACCACTGCTTTAAAATACTGCACTTTAATAAGAACTATAAGGAACATAGTAACCTGGGAAGCCACCCAAAACTCCTGACTCCTATCTGCATACATCTCTTCTTGCTGATCCAGGAAAATAAAATACTTCAGAATGAACATAAAAAGGCAGACAACATCCACACACAGTTCTATAAGAAGAAAATGGAAAATAAGAATCATTTCAGCTGATTAAAAATCTCTCCAAATACCCACCCTCAAAGCAGAAGAAAACTTCAACAAAAACATCTCACTCTTAAGTATCCTTACACAAACATTTGAAGATACGAAAAAGACAGTCAAATGGTAAATTTTAAAACTCAGAACAAAATGTGTGAAAGAAAGATGCAAAATGAGGTGCTCTGAACTCAGGAAACAAGTATAAGAAAAAGACAAGACCATCTTGAAAAAGAAGACTACATGAATGGTGACCAAGAGAGAAAAGATTTGAAAATATAATGAGATGCAGTGATGAAGGACACTAGAATAGTGAAGACAATGAAGTTGAAATAAAGAAAGAGGTAAAAGAGATCAGAGAAAATGATTGATATAGAAGATAGGCAAATAAATCCAGAGTACAAATAACAGTAGTTCCCAATGAATAAAAATAAACAACGAAATGGAATATTTAAAACTATAATCAGAGAAAACTTTCCAGAAATAGAAGACCTGATTGCAAATATTGAAGGGAAAAAGCAAAAGGACCTTGTAAAGCTGATTCAAAACAGTTAATTCCAACTTGCATCTTAGTAAAAATAGACTTTAATGATAAGGAAAAAATAATAATAAAGAAAAAAATAATGGTCCTTGAAGCAGGAAGGGTCATTTACAAAGGAAAGAAAAATCAGGTTAGCATCATCTAAAGTGGCATCTTGACAACAGACAGAGACAGACAAAGTGAAGTAAGAGTAGAGCAACATTTTCAAATAACTCAACAAAGGAAGAGTGTGGCAAGGACTTTATTCAAACAAGTCATCTTTCAATTATTAAGGGCATAGAAAAACAATTTTAAACATTCAAGAATGCAGAGAATACTGTACTCAAGTCCTCATAGACTTGGAGTCAGCAAACTTTCTGTAAATGACTAGATAGTAAATATTTTAAGCTTTGTACACCATAAAATCTGTCACAGCTCTTCAACTTATAACCAAAAGCAGCCATAGACAATATGTAAACAAATGACTGTGACTATGTTCCAATAAAATTTTATTTATGGACACTGAACTTTGAATTTCATAAAATTTTCATGTGTTCTGAAGTACTGTTATTCTTTTGACTTTTTTTCTCAATCGTCTAAAAATGTAAAAGCCATTCTTAACTCATAGGTCATACAAAAACAGGCAGTGGCCAGTTGGGCCAAGAGTTATAGTAAATGTTATGTATTTTGATGAAGTAGTAATAATGCAGCTAAAACTGAGAGGACAAAAGAAAAGTGGAAAGTAAAATAAACTCACTGATTGCCACATAGAGGGTCAAAAAATATAATTTCAAGCTGAGAAGCCTAATAGTAGATCAAGCAAGCAGAAGAGGATCAAAGGTGTTATAAAAGCTAGTAGCTTAAAGTAAGCGATGGAAGGAAAAATATAAATCTTCTTAAATACCCCCCAAAACTTTTAAACCAAAGAAAACAAACTACATAAAGAAATATAATGAAATTAACATAATACTATAAATATAACACAAAATAATATGCAAGAGTTGAGACCAGACATACTTGTCACATCAATAAATGTAAATGGATTTAACTCACCTATTAAAAGGAAGACATTATCAGAATAGGTCACAAAGCCATACCTAATTCTATACTGTTTGCAAGGGACACACCCTGAAATAATAGGAGCCAGAAATGGCCAAAAATTAAAGGGTAGGCAAAGGATTTACCAGGTAAATGGAAGCAGTAAGAAAGCAAAGCTTATTATCTTCATATCAGGCAAAGTAGAACTCAGAGTAAACACAATTGAACAGAACAAACGGGATACTCTGTGAAAAGCAATGACTATCTAGGCACAGATAACCTCATAATCACCTTTATAAAGCAGGAACTACAAGAGAGGCAACAAGAAATAAACAAAAAAACAACTAGTAACAGGAAATCTTAACCCACCACTCTCCGTTAAACACAGGTCCCAGGGACAGAAACTTACTAAGTATTTAGAAGGCCTAAAAAGTGAATCAATCCGATGCTATGGCTTAACACCCTGGTAATAGAGAATATATGCTATTGAACTTAACACCCTGGTAATAGAGAATATACCTTCTTCTCACAGTGCTTACAGAACATTCACAAAATGTGATCATATATTAAGTCTGAATAGCAGTCTCATTGAGTTTCATAAAGTAGAAATAATACAAACCTCATTCCCAGATCACAGTGAAATGAAATGAAAGATTAATGAGAAAACTTTTAAAAGAGAAAAGCCCTTCCGCCCGAAGTTTTTTTTTTAATTTTAAATAAGTCTTGTGTGAAAGAGGAAATAAAACCTAAAATTATAAAATGTCCTAAGAAATAATAGCAAACATGCCATATGTCAAAATTTATAGGATGCAGCTGAGCCATTTATAAGAGGAAAATTCATATCAATAAAAATAAAAGAATGACCATAAAGCTTAAAAAGCAATAAAATAGAAGCACAAGGAAGAAATAATAAAGTAGACATGAATGATGTAGAGAACAGAAATAATAGAAAAACAAAGTGTTAAAAATCAACAAGCAGGCAGACCACAGGGTACCTTAAATCAAGAGAAAAGGATTAAACCTATGCAAAATAAGAAATGAGGGACAATAACCATGGAAACGGGAGGAAATTTTAAAACTGGTAAGTGGCTACTTCACAGGCCCCTCTGTCACGGGGGTTGTTTCATTTCATATACCTACCAGCAATGTGTGAACATGCTCCTGTCCCTATCAGCCTAGCGGCAGCGCACTGTAAGCTTCTGAATCGCTGTCAGAGAGGCTAGAAAGGGCCTCCCACTGTAGTTTTATTTTATATTGCTCTCATTATGAGTGAAGCTGAATATCTCTTCATACATTTAAGGATCTTTTCTGTGAACTGTATGTTCATGTCTGTTGTCCATTTTTCTACTGGTTTTCTTGGCCCTCTTTGTCTCAGATTTTAAGAGTTCTTTCTGTATTAGGAAGATTCCCTCTTTTGAATACAGAAGTCTGTACACCCTCAGAAGGACATAGTCTAAAGAAAAAAAAACAAACTTTGAACTTTGCTTAGTAGGTTTAGTTCTGGTGGTGGCATGGGTGTAGTAATGCTGATTCCATTTTGTGTGTTTTGTGAGATAAGCAAACGAGGAAATACCTTGATGGTATTGAGAACAGGGTTCACTGTGTGAAAAAGAAAGTAAGGATATGAAATGGGGGAGCAGAAGAACTCTGTGGTGTTAGAGTAGGGAGATAGATATGAGTACAGGCATATGTATGTGTGCATATATATACATATATGCATGTGTATACATATACATATACATGTACACACACATGTTAACAAGCAGGTGATAAAATCTTAAAGTTTTATTCTATGTGTGTATATCCTTCCTCTTAAAGGACTTAACAATGACACCTCATTAAGAATGAACATATTTTATACCCAATCTTTGCTTTCTAAATACTTTTTTTCCTGAAAGCTCCTTGAAGAGATGGCTGTTTCTAAGGTCTGTGGCAGAGAAAGTAAGTGCAAGGTAAATGTGAGACATCCTGTGCTAGAAAGCAAGGAAGTGATCACATGTCAAATGAGACAGAAGACAATTTGAAGGGGCTCCCGCTGGCAAAATTCGTGCATCAGAAAGAACAATGATGGTAATGGATTATACATTGAACACCTACAAAAAAGAGCCTGTGAGTCTATTGTAATGCAAAAAAAAGTGGGTACTTAATTTCTAGAAATAGACATGAATTTTACCTTAACTCTCATAGGTCCCTTTATGCATAGTCATACTATCTTTCAAATTAGGTATTATTATTTGTAATTCACGTATGAGAGAACTGACACTCAGAGGGGGTAAGCAGTTGCCCCAAATTGTACTGCTAGTTACTGGGAGAGCCATCACTCTTCAGGTCTGTCTAACTTTTCAACAAGACCCTGTGCCCTCCCTTATTGCACTAAGTGGCCTCTAAAACTGAGCTCATTTAATAAATGCTGTTTACAACTGCTTTGTGAACAACTTTCTCGATTTCTTAATATTTTTCTACAACATTATTTTTAATGGCAACATCATCCTCTATTGTGTAGATACAGTCATTGATTTAACCACTCTTTATTGGCTGGACATTGAAGTACATTTTACTATTTTACTAATATATATAACCTCATGTTGAGCATGATTGGTTTTTTTCAATTTATCAACCAGTGTATTTTCCAGAAATGACAGAATTTGTTGTGAATATAGCTGAATTTGTTCTATAGCTGAAGTGGTGCTGTATCCAAAATTTATACACATGCACACAAGCCTCAAAATCATACCATAGCAGTATTGAGCATGGTTGTTTTTTAATATGTTCGAACCTTTTCTTAGTATGGATTTCTAAACATGGAATTCTGGATCAAATGCTTAAAAACATTTCCAACACTGTATACATACTGCCAGTTCGCCCAAATGTTTTGCAGCAGTGTACACTCCTAGCAACAGGACGTGACAGTGCTCATATCTCTGAACCCTTGAAAACTTTTGACATCATCACTTACAAAAAAGAAAAGAAAAATGCCGTTTTGCTAGACAAAATGATATTTTAGTGTTTTAGCTTGTTGCATTCATAAATTACCACTATGGCCGGACATTTGAAACTGTCACCACTCCCTTGCATTTCTTCTTTTGCGAATTGCTTATTGGTGAGGCCTTTTGCCCATGTTTCTCCTAGAGGGTTCAGCAGATATTTATTGATTTGTAAGAATTTTTATATATTAAGGATTTTAACATAAACCACATATTTTAACATTGGATAAGAAAGAATCAAAATTAACAGCTTTAAACCATGGGGAAAAAATAAAAACTGAGAGACTGCCATATTCTTTTTACACATCTCCTGACATTCTGGTAAGGTATTTAAGGAAATATTAAGAAAAATTTTAGACCCTTTTTTAGGGATTATATGAAGTTCAGTTAACTTAAGCACAGTCTATCTTTTCTTTAAAACCCAACTTGAATCTGTTTTAAAAACAGAAAACAAGCCTTTGGACAACAAAGTGATTAATTTTAACAGAAGTGTTCAGAAGGTTGAGAGAAAAAAAGAGAAGAGATTGTGAAACCAGTAGAAAATATATGGCATATACACGACTTCAGTTCCATGTCACCCACTAATCCAATAAAATAAAGAGTCCATATAAAAAATTATTCTGCTGATAGTCATGTATGCCGAATTGATGTAGGGTTATTACAGAGCTTCCAGTGCTCGCCTATGCACTCACCTGAGATGAATGGACAAAATTAGTTTCAATAATCAGTCTGTGGGCAAACAGCCGAGTTTTCCTCTATGCAAAAGCAACGGGTTGGCATAAAAATTTAACTTATAACATTGGCTTCATTAGCCCAATATTCCAGCCAAATCACTTCGATGCTAAATGTCATCAAACAGAGAAAACAGACCACATCCTCTCTCGGTCCTGAATAAGAGGGAAACTAGTCTCTGTGTGTCCTAGGGTGAAGCAGTTCCTCTCTCCAGCCTGTAGTTTCCTCTTCTGTGAAATGAGGAGATTGAACCAAGTGATTGATCTGTGCTCTTTTCTTTTTCCCAAATAAGTTTTTAATGTTAGAACATTTTTAGATTTACAGAAAAGGTGGGAAGATAGTACAGAGAATTCCCATACGCTCCTCATCTGGTTTCTGCTATTTTTAACATCCTAGAACACCATCGTGCATTTGTCACACCTAAGAATCCAACACTGGTAACTTCTATTAACTGAACTTGGCACTGGGTCCGTATTTCACCAGTTCCTCCCCCACGTCCTTTTTCTGTTCAGGATCACATGCAGGATAGGCTATTACACAAAATGTCATGTCTCCCCAGCCTCTTCTAGTATGTGACAGTTTCCTGTCTTAGATGACCTTGACAATTTTGAGTGGCATTAGTCCAGTTTTTCTCAGATAGTCCCTCGTTTTGAGTTTTACTGATGTTTTCATGTTTAGACTGGAGTTACAGGTTTGGAGGCAGAAGGCCACAGAAGAGCCATTACCATCACATCAAGCATTCATGCTATAATGTACATGCTGTCACCGATGAGGTTAATGTGATTACTCAGCTGAGACAGTGTTTGCCAGGTTTCTCCACTGTAAAGACACTGGCTCCCCCTTTTCTAAACCATTCCCTACTAGTCTGTCCTCTTTTTGAGTTCTAAAATATGATGATTTTATTGTGTTACAGACACATTCCCTTACCTGCACAGATCAATTCACTACAGTTGAATACATCACCCAGCAATGCATACTTGTGCTGGGTAACTCAGCTGAAAATTTTCTTGGGACCCATTTCATACTATACAGCGATGTGAGAATTCTGTTATGTTTCATAAAATGAGACTCTAATGGCTTTCTGCTAATCTTTGTAGAAAGTGCACTCTACTTCTATAAGAAATAATGTCAATTTTACAAATTTTAGGGATGTTCTAACACCTGGAAAACTTATACCAAGATAACCCCAAATCTACAATTTCCCATCCCCAATGATCATGATGAGGGAGTTAAGGAAATGAGTACCTGGGGGACGTTGGTGGGGGTAAGGAGAAAAATGAATGTCTGGTCTAAATTAAGTCAAGGATTTGGAATTAGGAAATTAGGTGAGGTTTGGGGGTTCTTTTTGTTTTATTCTGCCGTACCGGGTGAAGAAGGGCAGCTGCAGTTCTCTGGAAACCCGACTTCCTCTACGTTGCCCTCTCCAGGAAAACACAGCTAGCAGACCTCCTCTAGGGCAGGAAAGCAGAGGTTGCCATGGGGAAATCACCTTTTCTGCCTTTCTCCACTTCCAAGCTGGGTTTTGGAAAGGCTAGCTTAAAGGGAGAGTTAACCAGGCTCACCAATAATGGTTGACGTTATCGAGCATTTATGATGTGCCAGGCGTTTTTCTAGGTACCTAACATGTACTGACTCACAAGGTCCTCAAAAGAATCCTACAAGGAAGGTGCTATCATTCTGCACATTTTATGGTGAGGAGACTGACACACAGAGATTAAGTACTTTGCCCAAGGTCACTGCTACTAACTGTAGCAGAACTGGGATTTAAGACAAGACTCCTTGGCTCCAGAGTCCCTAGTCTTTCACTAGAACTAGTTACAGAGCCACCTTTCCCCAAGTTTTCTTTGTTTTAGAGATTTCTAGTTGATTTAGATAATTGACCATTTGGCCAGTTGTTTTTCCAGTCCTGTGCTTTAATTCCTGCTCTTATCTTTTAAATTCATGAATAAGGCATACACCATGAAACCTTAGATGCCCCACCCATAACCCCAGTAAAAACAGAACCCCAATCCCCATCTGTCCCCTCTCTCTCTGTCTTTCTCCACAACCTCTGTGGCCGCAGTCATGCCATTTAACCTGCAGGCTCTTAACTACCACATGACAACTGCCTCCCTTTAGATAGAGTATAAGCTCCAGGAAGGCAAATGTTTTTGTAACCAAGCCATTACTCTTTTACCCTCAGGCCTAGGATAGTGTTTAATACATAGTAATCAGCTAACCAATAATTAGAGCATGAAAGGAGGAGAAGGTGTGGGGGTGCTGATAATGAATCAAGCCCAAACACTGGTGATTCCCCCAGAGGAACACTGTCATGGTGCCACCCAAGACAACCCAGAACTAACTGGGTCACTGTAATCTCTGCCTAATCCTCTGTAGCTCCCCACCCCATCAAATCTCATAAGGCAGCAAAGAAGGCCCAGTACCTACCCAGCTATATTTTCTACCACTCATCCATTTTCCATCTTCTGTATTTTATCTCCTGACTCCCAATTTCATATAAGCCCTGCTCTTTCATGGTAACTGTGAATAATCCAGTAATGGGAAAGCATTCTAAAATCTCAAAATCTGAAAGTTGCAAAAGAACACATACCATGTATCTATTACTAAGACAACATGATGCTAAATCAGAAAAGTGAATTTCAAAGCATCAGCTACCAGGGGCTGATGTCATAAATCAATGACTACATTTCCACTTTTAAGATTTAAATTCATAATAGGGCTAACAAAAGGAGGAGAGAGCTTCTGTGCAGGTCTATTTCTCATTCTTCATAGTCACCAGTTTTATTTGGATCCTTTTAAAAGAATGTGGATATTATTACCCATAAGCACTCAAACCAGGAAAGAGGGTGAGAGACTGTTTAGGAATCTAAGAGACTTCCATATCAATAAGGAAGTAATAGGCAGTGATTTGGACTATAGTGAAAGGGAGAATTCATTGACCAGAAAATGAAGCAAAATGGGGAAGAAAAAGGAAATTGTTAAGAAGAATGAAAAGTGCTGATTCCTGGCTGAATTGGTATTTTTGCTGCATTCTTCATTAAGATGGGGTGTGGGTTGTTTTTGGAAAAAATGTATCCCATCATTATGCTGCTTAGTCCTCTTGACTTCACAAAGCAAATAATAATGCAAAAGTAAGTAAGATTTGAGCTATGAAGATCACTTATGGTGCTGTGACTTGAGATGAAAACACTAAATAATTGTGTCTGTCTGATAAGGAATACACAGATGGGCCCGTTATGCAACTGCAAATGGAGATCATATATTAAACCTGTGATAAGACACCCAAATAGACATGTTATTTATAAATATTGCTGCAGCTGTGGAATGGAAAATATAAAGTACATAGTAAATGAAAGTTTTAAGATAATATAATATAGAACTGGGATATTAAAATGATTTATTACCTTGATAGAATCTTTTCTAGCCTCAATATTGGATAATACCAAGGCTGTGCTAAGGGGGAAAAACGCCCTATGCTACAATAGAGAAAAATGTTGGAATTCAAACATGTGGAGCAACAAGAAAGGTGTCGTGGTTGCCTCTGTTTTCCTGTCCCAATCTTTTCTTTAATTGGCATTTTATTTTACCTTTTCATTAAGATGGACTTGCAAAATGTGTTATGTAAATGTGTTCAAGTTAAAATGTTGTGTTTTTTTTTGCTTCATTTTTTAAAATTACTGAAGTTCTTTCTTTCATAGGAAATTCTACCCATAGCCAACACAACCACTTTTCAGGCTCTCAAAGCCATATTGACTCCATTCAAGTTGCTTTGAAAAGGAACATTTAAGTGTGTTTTATTTATGTTCATGATTTAGTGCAAGCACAGATAATATTTTTAGTAGAAAGTGTATATATCTAACCCTAGGAAAAAAGAGAAAACTTGAATGAAACCGCTGAGGCAAAAGTAAGATACCATAAATAAACATGCATTACTTCCTTTATTTAGTTTTTGAAAAATGCTTCTCTGAACACTAATGGTTTTCAATCCTGCGTGTAATCTGGTTATTACCAGGATCAAACCGAGATCTGAAGGTAATTTATCAAAGGGCTGTAGTTCACTCGTATACCAATTTGATGTTTAATATAATGAAAATGGGATTTATTTTAAGATGGAAAGATAGCCTGGTTTCTGTAATGTTAGCAATCACTGCATTTAATTCAAGTAGCATTTATTTTTGCAGTGATGTTTCTTATTGTGGAAGCATCTAGCTTCATATGATGTCCACTGAAGTACCAGGTCTGGTGTGATTGCTTCCTATAGGACTTAACTTGAAAGCCTGAAGTCATCAGGGGTTACCATCTGGGTAATGTACTCAGTATATTTTTCAGGAAGGGACCTGTCCGACATAAAAGTAGATCCGTACCTTTGACAAGCTTTGGAAGTAAAGTACAAAAGCAGTAGCATTCCTTAGCCTGAAGGCACATGAAGCAAGATCTGCAAGGGAACTGGTGGGGGAAAAAGTCGCTGACAAAAAGGAATAACAAATTTTCTTGAAAAATATCACACATGCTTTTGTCTTGGCATGATTTAAAGCTGATGGCATCATCTGTAATGCACAGGACTGAATTTCTGAGACAGAGTTCAAACTTAATAAACAGGTTTATTTAGTAGAATTAGAAAATGACACCAAAAATTCTCGCAACAAATAAATACAGCATCCTTAGCTGCCTATGTGTGCATTTTGAGATGCAAGATGAATTCCTTGAAAGCAAAGTTGTATTTGCCTTACAAATACTGCAATTTTAAGGTTTACTTGTGTTTTTATTGTCAAATCCCTGTTACCTTGTTACTATTAAGCAAATCTGAATATTATGTGTTTTATATTATGTGTAAAAGAGTGGACACAAAACACCAAAAGATACAGAATGAGATGGAAGGCTTCATGTCTCCCGATACTAGCATTATAAAGAGATTCTAATAAATTTAACTGCCTGAAAAGAATTTTTCCCAGCACCTAAATTTTTCTGATTTAGATATTTTACAGATAATTTTTTAGGTGAGTAGATTTCTAACTATATCTTTGGATCTTTTGGGCAAGGCATTTGGGCCCACCCCACCCCCAATCCCTTTCAATCAAAAGAATTCTGTTTTATCTGCCTTCTGTGTTTAGGGATTATTCATATTTAATTGCTAGATTGTTCTGCTTTAAAAATGTTCTGCAAAGCTCTATTTTTGACAAAAAATAGTAATAAGAGACAGAATAAAACAACACATCTATCCACTCAACTTTTAAAAAGGTTTGTTGAACACCTAGTACTTTTTTATTGTATAACAATATATGAATCCATTATCATTGTAAAGATTCTAACAATGCTATGAAAATGTTGAAGATCCCCCTGTTCCCCACTCTAAAGATCAATAGTTTGGTATTAATCCTTCCAGTTCTCTTTCTATATATTTACATGTATATATATATGTATTTTTTTTTTACTTAAATAGGATTATCGGATATGCATTGGTCTACAGTCTTTTTTACACAAAACTTCACAGCGTTTTTTCATGTCAATACATATAGGTCATCCAGTGGTGTGCTGATAAACGTTTAACAGCCAGCTCTCTGGGCAAAAATCGCCTTGATTCCCACCATTTGCTGATTCCTGAAGTGTTAATACACTCACCATGGGCGATTTCAACTGCCAACATGAAATCACTGAAGGTGGATTTGGGAAGATACGTGCATAGTTGGTGCTTGTAAACTAGTACAAGCTGCATCAACGCACCACTGCATCAGTCCTTTTTCCCTTTGTTTAGCATTTTCTTTTTAAATAAATTTAGACTAACAGAAACAGAATTAAAAATGTAGCACAGGATTCCTGTATACCTGTCACTCAGCTTCCACCGATATTAACATCTTGCATAATCACAGTATAATTGTTAAAAGTAAGAAATTAACATTGGCATGATTCTTTTAACTCAGAGTTTAGTTGGGATTTGTGCAGTTTTCCCATTCCTTGTTTTTTTTTTCTGTTCTAGGATACCTGATTTAATTTAATTGTCATGTCTCCCTCGTTTCCTCCAATCGGTTTCTCAGTATCAGTCTTTTTACTTCTTACATAGGATTTCATAGTGTGGGTGTACCACTCCTTGTGATACATGGATATATTGGTGTTCTATTTTTTTTTACTATATTAACAAAGTCATCATGTTAACAATGCTATATTTAATTTCCTTGTACATGCCCTTTTATGTGATTATTGCCTTAGTACAGATTTCTAGAAGTAGAATTCCTTGGTCAAGGAATACTCTCAACCTAAATATTGATAGGCATCACAAAATTGCTTTCCAAAGCCACTTAACCACTTTACAGTCCTATTGGCAGTGTATAACTGGAGTATTTCCTGCCTAATAGGCACTGAGTTAGGTGCCAAGAATAGAAAGATAAAGAAGATGTGATGCCTGCCCTTTGAGTGCTTGATAATGATGGAGCAGACATTTAAATAGATACGTTAAATCTAACATGGTAGGTTCTGTGGTAGGATGCTGAAAGAGAAGCACCATATCTCTTAAGGAAATATTCTAGATAGTCAACACTGTCCAATAGAAATATAATGCAAACCACAAATGTAATTTAAAATGTTCTAGTAGCCACATTAAAAGGGTTTTTTTAAGTACAGAAACAATTAATTTAAATAAAATGTTCATTTAATTGAACGTATGTCCAAAATATCATTTCAACGTGTAATCAATATAAAAACCACTAATCAGATATTTAACATTCTTTCTTTTATACTAAGTTTCTGATTCTGACTAGCCACGTTTCAGGTACTTGATAGACACATGGCAAGCAGCTGCCATATTGGACAGTGCATACCTACAGCATTCATTCAGCATGTATTTCCTACATCTACTTGTGAAACATTCCTATGGTTTCTTCCTAATAAGTGAATATTTGCCTTTTGAAGGGGAATTGAATGGGGAAGCATTTTCAATTATAAATAATACTAGAGACCATCAAGCTTACTTAAGAGAAACAGACCAATATCCTAACAGAGTGTGCAGAGAAATACCTGCAGAGAAACTTGGAAGTTTCAGCCTATAGAAATAATCCATGTTAAGAAGAGCTCCTTCTCATGAAATCAGCCTGCTTTGAGATGCTTGATTGAGTTTGGCAATTGGAGACAGTGAGATACTCCATTTGTTACTTAACTTTGTAATAAATTTATAATTTCAGAGCATAGCTCTTTGCAATTGAATAAAACAAGAAGGATAATAATTATGAAATGTACAGGGCTCAGCACTAGGGAACATTTGTTACGAGGGCATTAGGGACTGCCATTCTTAATCAGCGGAAAAGACATTACTCCTGGAATACCTAAATAGGCATACACATTCTGTCCAACCATTAAATTTCAGTGAAGTGCAAATAATGGGACTAATACTCACTGAGAGATCTCAGTAGTGTCCATCTCTGCTCAGTAAGAATGTACATTTTAATGTGTGTCTTCTGGAAAAATAAATTTGACTTTGTTTGGAGTCGGGGTACTTATATTTTGGATCCACTAACTATAACCAATGATGCTCATTTGGAGGTAAATGTTTTGGTGGGATTTCAGTTTTATCACTTCCCATTCACTTGTGAGATTTATTGGTGAGCAGTTTGTGACGTTGGTTGGAGCACAGCAGTAACAGGATTGTAGGGCCAATCCTTCTGTTCTGAGTTTGCCTACCACTCTTCTCCTTCCTACTGAGCGCCAGTCACCCTGGGCTCTTTAGTGTTCTCACATTCCATACAAGACTTCAGGGTCTTGTGTCATTCCTGTTCTTTCCTCAAACTGCATATTCATAGGGTTTCCTTCTTTCAAATCTTCATTCAAATATTACCTCCTCCAAGAGGCCTTTTCTGTCTACTCTTATTTTTTTCTTCATAGCATTTATAACTATCTGACATGATTTCATTTATTTGTTTCTTTGTTTCCATATCACTCTATTACGTGAATTATATGTTTATCCATTGTCTGCCTATCTTAACCTAGTACCCTCTCATATGAGTTCTGGGAAAGTAGAGATTTTTATTTTATTTTATTCACTGCTGTAAACTTAGAAAAACAGTTTCTGGCACAAAGTAGGCACTCAAAAAATATTTGTGGAATCCCTATATGAATATAACTTAATACTGCCCGGTTTGTTCATTACCAGTTATGCCCTTAATTTAGCCAGTTGACTCAATGTTTATACCTGGTCTGGGGGACTGAAGAGTGTGGCATTTAACACATAGTCTAGATCTGGATGGAGATCCATTAAAAGTTAAGGACTCTGTACCTTCTTCATCCTACATCCAAGGCTGATATGAAACCAGCATGTCCTAGTTACACTGTATTGGTTGTTTATATCTGATTTCCATATGAGTCAGCTGGTGCTTATGCTGTCTTGGCTGTTAAATATTTTTATTACCTTTGCCTGTATTCCCAGCATTCCCAGTGTGCCCAGCATATACTTTGAAAATATTTGTTGACTGAATCAATAAATACATCCCTATGGTAGAAGTACTGTCCTATCTTTCTAGTGGTGTGTTGGTACATTCCAAAGGTCAACATAATTTTACTGATTGGTTTTAGTGTGAACAAAATATTATTTATTTCTAATAGAACTCAAACCCTGGAGTCAGTTACCTCAGTTTACCCTGCACATAACTTTTGACTTTCTTTCACAACTTAGCATATGAAAGTTCTGGAAAAGACCAGTAGCCTTGCCATGGTACTCAAAGTCTGTAGCAAATAAGTTAACTTTAATTATATATTCATACAAATATACATTACGGTTTGTTGCCTGGAAAAGACATAGAAAACTCAAACAACTGTAAATCTTCACCACCCTCAAAAGGTATTCTACTAAATGTGCCCTCACCCCTCTTTAGCTGTCTTGAATGGCTAGAAGCAGTCCATTTCATTTGATGGTGAAAAATTAGTCCTTGCCTTATTATTTTGAAATGATTCTCAGTACATGCAATGTCTGTCTCATTTTTGAGTGCCCTCAGGAAACTGGCTTAACTTAAAGTATATGAAATATCCCCTTTGATCTTCAAAATGAGAACTACTTGCCTTTTGTCCTTATGGCCAGTCTAATTTCACAAAAGTAACTGAACCAAGGGAGTCAAACCCATTCTCAGTATAGCTTTTAATGTTCATCATATTCAAATTATGTGGGAGACAGAGTAAACCAAATTTTCTATGAAACTGATAAACACCTTTAATTGGAGCAAGTATGTTCCAATTAAACCAACCATATGAGTCTTTTGGCAAGGAAATCTCAGAGATGTCACTAATACAGCTTTATTAGCATGCCATACCGTACCTTACTCAGTATCATATGAATTTCAATTGTTTCCAATAATTGCAAGAGAAATTCGTCAGGCAGCACTGGCCTTAATCCAAAGAAAATGGTAGAAACTAATTAAATGCTTGGAAGTTTTAAGGATAAATTAGAAAGTAGGTGTTAGAAATTGCTTTAGCTCCAACGGAAAGTGGATGAATGATTTTTTTTATAATTTTTTGTTGCTATTATTAATATACAATTACATGAGCAACATTATGGTTACTAGACTCCCCCTATTATCAAGTCCCCACCACATACCCCATTGCAGTCACTGTCCATCAGTGTAGTAGGATGTTATAGAATCACTGCTTGTCTTCTCTGTGTTATACTGCCGTCCCCGTGTCCCCCTCCCCCCCAGCTACATTATGTGTGCTAATTGTAATAGCCCTTTTTCCCCCTTATCCCTCCCTTCCCACCCATCCTCCCCAATCCCTTCGCCTTTGGTAACTGTTAGTCCATTCTTGGGTTCTGTGAGTCTGCTGCTGTTCCTTCAGTTTTTTCTTTGTTCTTATACTCCACATATGAGTGAAATCATTTGATACTTGTCTTTTTCCGCTTGGCTTATTTCACTGAGCATAATACCCTCCAGCTCCATCCATGTTGTTGCAAATGGCAGGATTTGTTTTCTTCTTATGGCTGAATAATATTCCATTGTGTATATATACCACATCTTCTTTATCCATTCGTCTACAGATGGACACTTAGGTTGCTTCCATTTCTTGGCTATTGTAAATAGTGCTGTGATAAACATAGGGGCGCATAGGTCTTTTTCAAACTAGGCTGCTGCATTCTTAGGGTAAATTCCTAGGAGTGGAATTCCTGGGTCAAATGGTGTTTCTATTTTGAATTTTTTGAGGAACCTCCATACTGCTTTCCACAATGATTGTACTAATTTATATTCCCACCAGCAGTGTAGGAGGGTTCCCTTTTCTCCACATCCTCGCCAACATTTGTTGTTGTTTGTCTTTTGGATGGTGGCCATCCTCACTGGTGTGATGGATAAATGATTTTTAAATAGGCTATCTGGCTAGCTTTCCTGTTCTTGGTCGCAATCCATATACTATATATGAGTAGTAGACATACAAATTAGCCCCTTTCAGTCTGCCTAGGAAACAAAGAAAAAAATATGAGGTGGCTTATGAATGATCCACTTTTTTTCCCCTTTTGTTAAGATTTGGTTGAAGTTTCAAGTTGCAATGAGAAAACAAATATGAGGATTTCCCCAGCTTCTGTCATAGGCACTTTCTCCTAACATTCTCTTCCTTCACTCTCACAACTTCAACTGTTGCCTCTGTGCATATGTGAGTCTGAGTGTGGTTCTAATCTTTATAGTTCTCCAGAACTTCAAACCTCCAAACATCCTGTGTTGAACATTACTATTGGGGTAGCCCATCAGTTCCACCCTGCCCCCAAACCAACTAGTCATCATTCAACAAACACGTATGCAGCGCCAGCTATTTGTAGCTTAGTGCTGGGCTATGTACAGAATTCCCTAACTGTATTCATGGTTCCCCCATGATTTCAGCACTCAGAATCTCAACCTTAACCATTTGGATTCCTCCCTTTCCCTCACTCCTTCCTATGCCAGCCCCCTCACATCTACATATGTGCACAGGTGTGCAGGCACACACACATGCACACACACACATAGGGCCTGTTGCCGAATCCTGAGATGACACTTACATAATTTCTCCTTAAGAAATTGACTTCATTCAGTATAGCACGAAGACAAGTAATGTGACTCTACAGCATCTTGCTATGCTGATGCACAGTGATAACAATGCAACCAGGGTGGGGGACTTGATAATATGGGTGAATGTTGAAACCACAACGTTGCTCATGTGAAACCTTCATAAGATTGTATATCAATGATACCTTAATTAAAAATAAATAAACAAATAAGAAATTTCCTTCATTGCATTCCTACTGCTACCACCCTAATGAGACACTCATTATTTCTCACCTAGATTATTGCAGTGCCATCCCAATTTGTGTTCTTTCCAAATTTTTAGGCCTCCAACTCATCCTTTCTGACACTACTACTGGGTTTATCTTTCTACAAAGGGTGTTCTGAGATTATTTGCCTAGAAACCATCAGTGCTCCCCACTGCTATCAAATTAATCTTCCTAAAGGACACTAATCATATCACACATCTGCTCAGAAAATAGAAATGGTTCCCTGTTGCCTAAGAAATTGAACCCAGATATCTAAGTGTGGCATTCAGTGTCCTCAACAATATGCCCCAAATTTACCCTTCCAGCCTTAACTTCCAGTACCGTCTATACATACATGAACTCCAACAAACCCCAGGATCTCCCTCTGCCTCAAATACACCCTATGCTTCACAAAGTCATATTTTGTTTGACCTGCCCCCTTGCACCCACTCATTGCTGTCACCTGTCACAGCCCTACACATCCTTCAAGATCCATCTCTAATCCTACCTGTTCATTAAAGCATCCCTGAAGAGCCTAGCCAATTTTAATCTATTGTTTCTTTAAACAGTTTATTTTTTTAAAAAATTAATTTTTTCCAAGATGGTGAACATCATACATGTTCTGTGTAAAAACCACAGACTTTACAGAAGTCATAAAGAAGAAAATTAAAACCCTCCATAAGACCCCCATACTGTTAACGTGTTGCTGTATTTCCTCCCAGCCCTTTCTCACTCACACACACACACGCATACTGTAGATCATACTATTCATACTATTTAGTGGACTGATATTTTTCATTTGATGCATCATCAATATTTCCATGCCATCTCATAGTCTTCTGCAACATGATTTAATAGCCATGTAATCTTGTATTATTTATAATATCATTGGTTATTGCACTAATCTTCTTTTGATGAATATTTAGATTGATCATAACTTTCTACTAGTTTTTAAATATTACAATGGATGGCCTTGCAGTTTGGTACACATTCATGGTTAATTCATAGAAATTGCCTTGTTGGCTCTCAGGGTAAGCCAAATTTAACTTTTTTGGTAAATGGTGCCACATTGCCCTCCACAAAGGTGACTTTTTTCATACTCTCATGGAGAGTGTATGAGAATGCCCATCTTCCTGCACATTGATCAACACTGGTATTTTTTGAGTCTTCTGACAGCAATTTGAACCTGTATCATGTCAATTATTCTGCATTATATTAAAGTTATGTTATACTTGTATAACTTCCAGCTCCTACCCTATATAGCCATCTATACCTTATACATACTACACATTCAGGAAATATTTGCTGAATCAAATTGAATCACAGCCACATAGAGAAGATCTCCATAGTTCTTAAGATAGCCTGTCCACCATTACTCTACAGTTTACTGATGCAAACTAGTGTTAACACAAAGGGAAATGGGAAAGGAAAGGGTCACAGCACTGAGGAGCAAAGTCCACTCCCATTCAGTGGCTTAACCAATACTCCAACTTCTAATACTACCATTGGGATACCTTCAGCCTCAAAATTTTAGCAACTACTTAGAAGAGCGACTACATGTATGATGTAGGTATGAACTCCAAGTTGCTTGGCCTAACTAAAAGAAAACTGGTCCTGACATTGTTAGGTGCGTAGGGACAGCTGGTTTAGAGACCTTCTCGGTGAGTCTGGAATAAGTTCATGTATGGCTTGTTTTCTTGCAGCAGTACATTTGTTCGGCCTGACTTGGCAGTTGCAACCAGTTGAAGGACAGCTCTATGAAAATGGAGTTAGCAAAGGGAACAGAGGCACCGAATCTATGGATACTACTTACTCTCCAATTGGAGGAAAAGTTTCCGATAAATCAGAGAAAAAAGGTACAGTTGTCAAAATGATTGATTGATTATTGATTACTTTTCTTCAAAGTTGGTCATTAGAACCAAATCCAGGATGGTCTCACCTCACATTAAATGTCATGATCACTTGAAAGGAATATCTGTGTGGACAGAATAAATGCATGTAAATGTCTTGTGAAAGGAAATGTTCCTTTCTCTCATGCCTTGAATGTAAACCAATTAAACTTTTCAAATATGTAGGTAGTTTTGAAAATAGATAAATATTTACAGCATGGAGGTTTCAGTACAATGGAAATTGCATTTCACATATAACTACCCTGAAGCAACATAGGATTTTGATTAAGTTTCCTGTGTCCAAGCCCAGCATTTATATATAACATTTACAAAGGGTATATGGAAATTTCTTCAGTTTATAATAAGAAGAGACCTTTTATGTTTAATATAAGGGTGAATGTTTACATCAAAGTGGGGGAACATGAATTCTTCCTTGTTGGGGAAAAGAAAAAAAGCTCTCTGAGCACTTAATTGTTAAACTTAACCAACATAAGCTTGAACTATCTGACTTATTTACAATAAATATCACAGTACCAACACTCCCAGCATCTTTTTCAATTGAATCATCTTAGTCTTAATATATAAATAGTGACAATGGCTGGAAGTTTATATTATGATTGGTCTTGAAATAGGATTCAGCATAGGGGGACTCAAGTCATGTAAACTTTCAGGGTATCAATTCTAAAAGTAGAAATTAAAAACAAAATGCATAGCCCACACTATTCCAAATATTTTCAGATCAAATAAAGCAGATGAGTGAATGAATGACCCTTACCCATCCCTCAAGAAGCTTACAATTATATAGAGGTGGTAAGACAGTTATATCTTTGTTCATTTGCTACAAACAAGGTAGATATATGTTTTATGGTTGTTTGTATTTATTCCTCTTCACTTGTATTTTTAGTGTTTTGGGGCAGGTTATTTATGGATTTTGTTCTGTTTTGCTTGTTTGCTTTTGAAAAAGTAACTTTGCTTTGGCCTATGCTTCAGTAAAAAATTAATGCTTAGGGTTCTGGAAAACATTACGGTTTGATCGAGCTTTTTATTCATGATGCAGTTTGCTTTACATCCTGATTCAGAAATACTGTTTCTAGCCTGGGCTGACCTTTTCCAGCAATTTTGTTGTTGCTGTTGATAGAGGCTGAGGGTAGTACAGGAATCAGAGATGTCAGAGAAAAGGTCTGAATACACTCAGACTTGGACTTTTACTCTCTTACCTTCTCTCCTACTATTTGATTCCTTTATATCTGCAAGTGCAAAAGCCACCATTTGATATCATATGCCTAGGTGTTTCTTGCCATTCAGACTGGAAATCCTTCATGACTTATCTGTTTGAGGAAACTGAAACATGCAAGACAGCAGAGGGTCATCACCTTGTTGTTGTAAGAGTATATTCTTTTTTTAATTCTAGTTCAGATTTCTATAATATCTTTCCACAAAATAGTTTGATGATGATGGCTGAAATATATTAAATAATTACCAAGTGACAAGATTTGCTCCAAACATCTAACATGTATTATATCATGAAGGTAACATCATGGTTTGCATTTTCCAAATAAGAAACAGACACACAGAGAGGTTAAGTAACTTGCCCAAGGTCACAGTGGTAGAAACTTGTTTTATTTCAGAGCTTTGTCTATTAACCTTTACACTATCCTGAAATTCACACATGAAACATATATGAAAACCACAAAAGACACTTTACATAATGAAAGCAAAGCCCCTGAGTCTATTTGTGATAGATTTTAGAAAAATTCTATACACCTGTGTTTTGATGTGTTGTACCAAGTTTCATGAACAAAAAATATTCTTGTTTCTGCTCAGTTAGAACAAGCAGGGCAGACCAATTTCAATTTAATACTTTATTAAGAAAAGTCATTAAGGGTTGATGCCATTTTTACCAAGTTATTATCTTAAACTGACTTTTTATGTAAGTCTGAACAAAACCCTAACTATAACTGCACATCATAGTCCTGCTATATTAGGTCTTTACTGCATATTACTTAACAAGTAAAAACACAGGCCCTCTTTTATAATGCCATGTGTATACTAAACCAAACTTTGCCGAAGATGTAATATAGTATAAGGATATTTTCAAATGGGCAGCTGTATCCTTTTATGATTTTCTAGACATCACACACTCCATAACTATAGTAGTAGAAGCTTGCCTTAATGAGGCTGTATGCACTGAAACGCAGAACTGAAAACCAGATCATTCTTTCTACATTGTTTTCCTTCCTCTCCTAGAGGATTGGACATTGTAGCACTAGTCCTGAGTCAGACATCCGGGGCTTTGAATATTGACTGTGTCATTTACAGGCATTCTAACCTCAGGCAATTACTTAATATGACCTTGCTGTACCAGAGTTGTCATCTCCAACACAAGGATGATAATAATAGTACCTGTTTCGTATGGTGGTGGTGACAAGTGATACAGTGCGTCTTAAGCATATGTAGCACAGTGCCTACCACAGTGTTTAATTTGGCAGTACCTGTGACTGGGCCAAATGATTGGAAAATTACCTTGAATTTATTGACATCCCATTAGGTACTATACATCCTACTTTAAAACTGGTATCAACTTTAACACAAATGATGGCCTTCTTGGGATTTAGATGTTTTCTCTCTTTAAAGTTTGATCTTTCTTTACTTAGTTTAACATCTATTATTTTTTAATTATCACCTCTATCATCAAAGTGATGGGTAAGCAGAATGGCACTTTAAAAAAAAATCTAAATCTTCTGGAATTGGTTCCCTATTAACAGTAGTTACATGTATCTGATTCTCATTAGGAAATTAAAGAATTTTCTCACCACTTAGTTTTCTAAATGAAAGAGAAAAAGAATATTTGATTATAGACATTCGGTATACCAAAATTTTCTTTTTGAAATTTATTTGAATGATTTGGATTCAATTTCAAAAAGAAGACATGACTCATATCGTCATGTTGGAATCTTCCTGAAAAACCAATTGTCAATTGTTCAACAAACATTTATAAGATTGAAAGCAGAACAGTGGATATATAGCATATTAAAATCTTAAAAGATGATCAAATCCAACATCCTTATTTAAAGATGAGGAAACAGGTCCAATATTTCCCTAATTTTTCAGAGAAGAAACTGGAGCCCAGAGAGGTGAAGCTATAGTCTTCAGTCTTGGCCTGATAAACCTCTTCTGTTTTCTCATCTCTTATTGTACTATTGTAACACAAACTAAATACATAAATTGCTAAAGATGTTTTCTAAGGAAATATCAAAGACTAAAACCAAACAGGTAAGGAAATTCAGTTTATTCAGGCTCTTGCACTGGGGGAAGCACCTTAGATAGGAAAAAAGTGTCTGCACAAAGCAGATTTGCCTTAAGACTTTTATAGGAGCAGTAGGTAAGTTACTCATGGGATGATTTACAGCTGGGATTGTCTTGTGCTCAGGGGAAGTCTCAGTAAGTCCGCTGAACAGGAAATGTTTATCTCCGTGATTAGCTAGTTGAAGGGGAACAAATAGTTCTAATCCTCAGCTTATTATTTATGAGACAAAGAATGGGCGATTGGAAGGTCTGTGTCTCGTCTTTCAGCAGGTTCTGGCAGAAGGAAAAAGGTCTCTGTTTGGCCTTGTTGTAGGTAAACAAGGAAGTCCTATACCATTCTTATGGGAATCATGAGAAAGAATGCACACAGAGAGCCTTATCTAAAAAGTCTTATGGGAAAGAGTTTTTTAATTTGGTTATTTGGAGGTTTTGTTTGTCTTGCAGTAAGCTGTTTCCTAAAATATAGCAGGGTGAGAGGATTCAGAAAATAAAAGATTGGGGGGGATTTCTTAACCAACATCATTTTCCAGGAGCGTAGAGCCCAGGGAAAGTCCAACATTGTCAGTAGCGATCTGAATGCGGAGGAAGCTATTTCGTTACCGGCTGGAGGCCAAAATAGAGCTTGGGAACAAGAGGGGTGGGTGGAAAGACAGAGAACTAAGGGAGACTATAGACAGCTTTTATCCCCTTACGATTTTTAAAGGCTGGCCTTGGGGGAAAGGGCTCTTTTTTTAAATTCATCCTACAAGATCTACCTCCACTAAGTTAAAGAAAACAATGACATCTTCTAGCCAGTATCTGCTAAATATACGACCATGTAAACAACATATAGATGATGGATATGACACAATTTATAGCCTGTTGTGTGGCTGCTTTAGCCAAGACTGAAGACTATAGCTTCACCTCTCTGGGCTCCAGTTTCTTCTCTGAAAAATTAAGGAAACTGGCTTTTCAGGGGAGGAAAAATAATCTTCTCTCCACCGTTCTAGGTTCTTGACTGAGCCTCCCTCCTCCCCCCATATTATAAAAAGAGAGATTAACAGGAAAACAAACCAATTTAATAACATGTATACCTCCTGTATACATGGAAGAGACCCAGGAAAACTGAGGAGCTCCCTGAAATAGCCCAAGCCACCACCTTAAATACCGTGTCCAGCTAAAGACAAAATAAATTGTTGGGGATTGGGAGCCAGTTATGGGAGGTTGTCAGGAAAAGCATAGTAAACAAGGGTAAGGTATGTTGTTGTGCAGATTTAAGTCGTTACCTTCTATGCTGATTAGAGTTTCTAGAGATTCAGTCCTCCTCTTCCTGGTGGAGCCAGAAAGGCACCCTTACGAATGGTGACTTCCCTTGGAGTTAATGTCTCTTACAAAAGGTAACTTGACCTAGGTTTCCTGAGCTTCTCCCATGTCTGCTGTTTCTTAAAAATAATCAGCCTGAAACAATTCTTATGCCAAAAAGGCATATTTTGGGGTGGCAACTTCTGCCCCCCTTCAGCTTGCAACCCTTTGGGGAGGAGGGATGGGAGAGGGGTAGTGGGCAGTGAACACTTTTTGCAAATTAAATCTGACCCAGAAATTTCAAATGTAAATCAGATAAAAGCCACATTTCTCCAGATAAAATGGGGGAGGAGGGCAGCTTCCTGCCTCCGTCCTGCTCCCTTCCCCTTTTCTTTCTTTGTCCTCCAGCAGTCTCTTCCCAGCTGCTAAGGCTTTGACAAGCACAGGGTGATGCTCAGTAGGACGAGCTGATCTCCAAGGTCCCTTCCAGCCATGTAGGTTATGAGTTTTGAGTCAGTGAATTCGAATCTGTAGTTAAGGAAGAACAATTAGCCATTCCAAGTAAAAGCAGACCTGTTTTTGCAAAAGGGGTGTATACTCCTGGAAAGTGGCTGAAATGTTGTCTGCAAAATTGGTAAACCACATTTGCCATTTAAAGTACTTGCAGAGAATTCTGTTGTAATTCAATTAATTTCCAGTGTGTGCCTTACAAGTTTTGGTTTTTGACATGTATGTAACAATAACAGTCTGCATTTAGAGGGCATTTACAGTTTCAAAATACTTTAATGTCTTTTATCCACATAACTGTTTTATGTTGTAGCAGCTATTGTTACCCTTGTTTTACAGTTGGAAGGAAAACAAAAGCAGGTGAAATGACTTGCCTTGCATATTAGACACAGCTACACGCAGGGCTGAGATGAGCATCCAGTCTCTCCTTACTGTTTGCTCAGTACCCTTCTTTAGACCCTTTCTTTCTTTTTAAAAATTTTTTTCTCAAGGCCCATTGTTTAACAGCTCTCTTGATTAAAGGTCTCAATGCATATGGTCAAATGTATACCCCTTCCCTAAGAGGACTTTGTAAACCTTACATTTCATATCAAAGATCTACTTTCAGCAAGTACTCTCCCACTCTCAAAGCAGAACACTCTCTCTCTCTCTCTCTCTCTCTCTCTCTCTCTCTCTGTCTCACTCAAGTGCCCTTGGGAATTGAATGTTAAATAGCACAAAATGTACCTTTCATAACCTCCTTTCATTGTAAACCTAACCGGAGGGTGTGTGTGTGTGTGTGTGTGTGTGTGTGTGTGTGTGTGTGTGTAAGCACATGGTTGGATTTTGTTCTTGTTTTTGTTTTTACCTGTAGCATATTTACATTGGAGGCAATTTATAAACTGACAATTGTGCAATTGTGCACCTTGACTAATAGGTTGAAATCTAAATTTACTTACAGTTTCACTGATGTTTATTTCCCAGACCCAGTCAGTAGGTAAAGGTTTATATTGTGGTACCACAGTACAGAACTGCACCAACCCCACCCAGGTAATCACTGTGCATTCAGATGGAACACAGGCCTGCAGTGTACTTCTGTGGTTCTTCAATATCGGTTCATAGGACATGTGGATATTAAAATGCACTCAGCTACCCTTTGAGTCAACCCATAGTTTCAGTATCTTTTACTTAAAGGATATTAGAGCTCAGGACATTGTAGTAGAATTGGGAATAATTCATATAAGCACAACAAACCACATGAATAAAATAGTAGTAATGTACTAACAAAGACAACAATGTTGGGAGCATAACATTATTATTTTTAAAGATTGATGGCAAATTACAGTAAATGTTTTCTATAATGCTATATAGATGTTTCTCTAATACAAGGTTTCAGGGGGCCCAGCCAGAGTGCTGCAGCTTGTTTTCAACTATATTAAATCACTTTATCAATATACTTCAGTTTTAACAAAAGCTTTTCTAAAGCATAGTGGAGACCTGACTTTTAAAACAGATTTATGGAAAGGGTTCACTATGCTAAAAGGCAAACTTATTTACGGTATAAAAAATTCATGTTAAATGTTCTTGGTCATATATGTTTAATGTTTTATTCTCATTTCATTTTAATCCTCATTTTACTTTTTTTTTTAACTAATACACACGTTTCCTGTGATGACAAATAGAATGTGTCTCTCTTGTCATCCCTCTAGCCCAGAAGTTATTTCTGACGGGGGCACTAAGTGCCATGCTCTGGAATGGCATATTTATCCCCTTGGAGTAGTCCTTCAAAGGCTAGGGGACCTTCTCATAATATCCTTATAATATCTTAGTTTTTTGAAGAACCAGTCCATTGTAGAAATTTATCAGCCACGTGTATATCTTATTTTGTTGAGTATCCATTTATATCTTTCAGCCTGTATTATTTTTGGAGGAAGTTTAAACACTTACTAGCTTTTTCATGAAGTCAAAAGTAATTCTAGTGTTTTAAATTTACTTCTGAAATTAAAGTCCTAGAGTACCAGGATTTAACGCACAAGTCTGCCTTTCCCCCGTGTATAACCTTGGCAATCCCATAGATAAGAATTACATTTCCTTTCTTAGCCTTCACCTTTCTAATATGAAGACCGTTTGGTTTTACTTGTGCTCTTCTCGTAGCTTCTATTTTCCCTTAGTCATTTTAAGTTGCCTTTTCCTATTTCTGTTGTGTATCCTACCAAAGGTATCTAGATCAGAACTCTACCCAGGTATTATCTTCCCATTGCCAGTGGGTTCAGAGAGGGGGAAGAATAAAATTAAAAAGTTAGATTGTCAGAGAAATGATTCTTGACTACCTCATATTCTCCATTAAAATAATATCAAGGGAAGGGAATTGAAATCTTAGTATTCGGAAACAAAGACTCTCATTATTTTTAATGCTATATGAGTCAAGGTGCTATTTTAAGTAAACTAAGTACTCTTCAGAGTTAACAAATTAAGCAGAAGACATAGTGTTTGCCCTTAAGAAAGATCCTGTTAAATAGAAGAGCTGAAAGAAATGTGCACACTTACACATGAGGCCAAGTAACGTGCAACCAACTGTTGTGCAGAAATAGAAATCAGATGCTTAGGTGATGAAGAGGCTTAAAAGATGAAACGATTATTGTTATTATAGAAGCAGTTTAAGCTGGGCCTTGAGAAACAAGAAAAGTTAATCCTAGTTGACCCTAAGGAGTGCTTATTTAGGAGAATGGAATCACAGAGTAGTAAGGGGGAAATACAGATGGTAATAGCCTGAATGGTAAATGGATAACAATGAAGACAGAAGCAGCAGATGAAGACAGTTTGGCAAGGAAAGGAAGGAGATAAATAGCATGATAACTCGATGAAGGGGCAGTTGGGTCATTTAATTCTTTTTTTTTTTAAAGAAGAGAGGTTTGTGCTTGTTTGTAGACAGAGAATAAGAAACCACAGAGAGGGTGACCTTGAGGATGGTAATAGGAAAGATCGCAAAGGGTCCAAAGTCTCTCTGCAGGAGAGGAGAGAAGGGAAGACCCTCAGAGATAGACTGGGACATCAAATTGTATGGCACATGGAGTGCGAAGCACGTATTTTGATATTGCAGGACAAAGAGTTTGGAGTTCAAAAAGAGAACACAATAAATTTTCTGTAGGCACTACCCTCTATTATGATTATTGTTACTGTTGTTATTGTCCCCATTACTGTCTGTAATGAGTTTTGTTTGTGAGAGGTTTTAATTTGATATTATTGATGATTTTCTGGGTTCCTGAAAGAAATCAAAGGCTGCAGCAATTTGACAACAATGTGTCTGTGCTGCCTGCTTCTCTTTCCCAAAGCCTGGCCCAAGAAGCTATGCAACCCCCTCATTATTCTCAACTGTGGGATAGGTGGGTCATAATATAATTGTCTTTATTAAATGCCCAGTCGGTAGAGGTTAAGAATTTAGACAGACATGACTGCTGTGTCCTCTGGGGACTTATTTTCTAAGACACAAAAGGGGGAGCTGGATGAATTGTGTTATGACCAGCCCCCCTGCCTCCACCCCAAAGTCCAGAAGGATGTGATCATAATAACCTATATGTAGCAAACATCTAGCATTGTATACAATATAGCAAATACACATCCTGCTATGCACTTACACATTCTACAAGTTCTGACCAGAAGGCCAGTTCAGCCCCTAGGGTGCCGACGACCTACAAAAAGCACTTGGGAACACATCAAAACTCTTAGGACAGTGTAATGAGAGTTCGTGTGTATGCATGTATATAGCTTCTGCATGTCCATTTATAAGTTCTAGCCATATTTTTTGTAACAGTTTCTTTGAGGTATAATTTACACAGTGTATAGTTTGCCAATTTAAAGTGTGCAATTCAGTGATTCTCAGTGTATTCAGAGTTGTGTAATCATCACCACTACGTAATTATAGAACATTTTCTTCACATCAAAAAGAAACCTCATAGGCATGGGTAGTTACTCCATATTCCCACCTCTCCATGGCCTCTGGCAACCAGAAATCTACTTTCTTCTGTTCCTATCGATTTGCCTATTTGTACATTTCACATAAGTGGAATCGTACAATGTGTAGCCTTTTGTGTGTGGCTTCTTTCACTTAATATAACATTTGCAAGGTTCGTCCATGTTGTAGTATGTACCAATACTTAATTCCTTTTCAAGGCTGAGTAATTGTCCATTGTATGGGTATACTATATTTCATTTGCCCATTCATCAGTTGATGGATCTTTTGTGGATTTACACTGTTTTTGTCTACTATGAATAATGCTGCTATGAACATTCATGTACAAGTTTTTGTTAGAACACCTGTTTTCAGTTCTTCAGTGTGTATAACAAGGAGTGGAATGGTTGAGTTATATGGTAATTCTGTGTTTAACTTTTTAAGAAACTGCCGAACTGTTTTCTAAAGACACTGCACCACTTTACATTCCCGCTAGCACTGAATAAGGGCACCAATTTCTCTGCATTCTTGCTAACGTCTACCTATTGTCTATAGTTTTTATTTAGCCACACTAGTGGGCATGAGGTGGTATCTCATGGTGGTTTTAATTTAAATGTCCTTGATGACCAGTGATGTTGAACCTCTTTTCCTGTGCTGGGCCATTTGTATATATTCTTTGGAGCAACGTCTACTCAGATCCTTTGCCCAGTTTTCAACTGAGTTGTCTTTTTATTATTGAGTTGTAAGACTTTTTAGTGTATTCTAGATATAAGTCCCTTATGCAATATTTGATTTGCAAATATTTTCTCCTATCCTGTAGGCTGTCTCTTCATTTTCTTGACTCTGTCCTTTGAAGCACAAAAGTTTTTAATTTTGATGAAGCCAGAGTTATTTTTTCTTTTGTTGTACGTACTTTTAATGTCATATCTAAGAGACTATTGCCAAATCCAAAGTCACAAAGACTTATGCCTATGTTTTCATCTGAGGATTTTATAGCTTTAGTTCTTCAATTTAGATATTCAATCCATTTTGAGTTAATTTTTGTATATGGTGTAAGGAAGCAGTTTAGCTTCACTCTTTTGCACATGGATATCCAGTTTGTCCAGCACTACTTGTTAAAACTATTATTCTTTCCTCCATTGAATTGTCTTCGTGCCCTTGTTGAAATTCAATTGACCATAAATGGAATGTTTGATTTCTTGACTCTCAGTTCTATTCCACTGACTGTATTTATCATAATAACAGTACCACACTGTCTTGATTGCTGCACCTTTGTAATAAATTTTGAAATCTGGAAGTGTGAGGCCTCCAACTTATTTTTTTTAAAGATTGTTTTAGTTATTCTGGGTCCGTTGCACTTCCATATGAATTTTAGCTCAGCTTGTCTATTTCCAGAAAAATTGGAGCTGGAATTGTGATAGGGGTTCGTTTTACTCTGTAGATCATTTTGGGAGGTAGTGCCATCTGAACAATAGTAAATCTTTTGATCCATGAACATGGAATCTTTCCATTTATTTAGGTCTTCTTTAATTTCTTTCAATACTGTTTTGTATTTCTCAGTGTACAAGTCTTGCAACTTCTTTTGTTAAATTTATTCCTAAGTTTTTTATTCTTTTTAATGATACTGTAAATGGAAATTGTTTCCTTTATGTCATTTTTGGTTTGCATGTGCCCATATTTATTCATTAGCATTTGAATTCTTTTTGCAAATGGCAATATTGTTTTCTTTTAAGAAGGTATTTTATTCCATGTTGATCTGTGACTCTGAGTAAATGTTTGAATATGTAACAATGTGATAACAAATTTGAGTTTTGTACCGATTCCAGTTTTCACCAAAGAAATTCAAAAAGTTGGCTACTTCATGTACCACTGGTTATCAGCATACTGAAATTCCATAAACAAAGTTTGTATTTCACCATGTGGGACTGTATATCAAATCTGGAAAGGCTTCAATTTGGAAACTAATTTTTGTGAATACTGCTTAATGGTCAAAAGACCACATCCAAGGAACTGGGAAACTCTAAAGATTTTAGGGAAAGTAGAAGTTCTTGCAATGAAATAATAACTGTCTTTTAAATGCTGTATCTTCAACAAACAGATATACAGAGACAAAATGCAATTCAAAGTTAGTTGTTTAAGGGTAAGATTTTCCCAATGTCATTTCATTTCTGTCTGAAAAATTGATGTAATACCAGATAAGCTGGAATCTGAAGTCTTTCAATGTCTGGCCGTAACTGTTTATACTTACACAGTAATATATTTCTCATGTGTAAGATTAGTTAATGGACTTTACTACACAATCAGCTATTATCTGTGTCAGTAAGACAGAGATATGTATTTCTAATGATATTTTATTCACAGTTAATTCCCAAAGGTCTCTGTGTGTTGATGATTTCATTTCTTCCTCCCACCAAACCTTGTACTAAAATGTCAAAATAAATTATCAACACTATTAAATAAATTATCAGGATCACCATTTTATTAATTCATCCAAACAGTACTTTTACCAAGGGCCTACTATGTACAAGGTTCATTCTCCCTTTTCTTTCTCCTGCCTACTCCTGGGTCATATAATGGATATAAAAAGCATGTACAATACACAATCTGGTAAATCTGCCCCTGAGGAATCAAAAGTTGATTATATATTTTTCTTCAAGAGTTCATATGAGGAAAATTTTACAAGGCACCATAGATAGAAAGGGTAGCCTTTCACTATCCCCTTCTCATCTCTTTACAGTTTTTGATCACAGGGAATAAGGGTTGATTTCACCTCCCCGTTTTGCTCCAAGCACTGATATTCTAAATTTCACAAAGACTTGTTACTGTGAAATAATTATTACATTTGAAGGAACAAAAAGAAGATGGTACTTAAATCATATGACACACACTAGGACTAATTCAGGTGGAAGACCATGCCAAAGCCATTTGATTATGTCTTTTGAAGATTTTGAACATGCTGTAGGATGAGGTGAAGGGCAAATATGATCTTAGGGCATATTTCTTTTTCATGTCTTTGGACAACATTCCCTTTGGTTAAAGCAGTACCTTCTTAGCTTAGATTGTTTTTATGGAATTTGCAGATGTCTTTAAAAGACTATTTCGATTGCTGCTATGGACAATGCCACAGCCTTTAACCTAGTCATTTTTACACAAGGACCTGGTAGTGGAATCTTTTTAATGACCATGTGTCAATATTTCTACTAATGTTCCACTGAGTTTTGCACAGAATCACTGAATGCAGTCTAGCTATGTTAAGTATAAAAAACAAATACATAGATGTCTGGAATGTAGTTATTTACTCCCTATCTTATAATGATAAGGTTAGTAATAATCATGTTATTGGCATCCAGGTATGTGTCTGAGACTAGATATAATGAAGCCTTGGTTTAGTGGATACAGCCACTGACCACAATGCCTGTTATCAATTCAGGCTTCTATATTTACCTTCCAGGTAACTTGACCTTTTCCTTTTGAACTAAGCAACCACAAGTTAGTTTGCTGTCCTTCAACACAGCCTTAATTGCCATTGGTTTTTCCCCACTCAGCAGTTGATGCCTGTGTTACAACCTATAAACAGAGCGTTTAGTTCAAATTAAGTTGGTGGATATTGGTGAGAGTATGATAAATACAGGACTGCACACTTTGATATGCTGTGTGGCTCCCTGCGCTTCATCTTGGATTCACAAGGAAGTGTTCTGTTCCTGGAGAATATGGTCTTCCTGGGCCTTCTGGTGTGCTTCAGTAAAAGACGTGGTGAAGTGACCATTAAAGCATGAATATTGCAAGAACTGTACCTTTGTGCTGTATTTTAACTCTGCTGCTGACAATTTGCAAATGAAGGGTCAGAGTCATGTTAAGTCTGGCCACCATGATTCCATTAACCTATATTGATGCAGAATTTGTTCATGAAATCACATTACGTCTAGTTTTTCTGCATGTCATTTCTTTCTCTTTAGTTTCCCCCTTTAAGAAAGTTATATTAAGAAAAATAACGAAATAATGAATTAACTAATCCCTACATTGTAATCCATAACCAATTTTTAGAGATGATAAAGTGGAGCAGGCTCTTCACTGATGTAGGCGGCTCACAGGGAAACATCTTCCTTTCTGACGCATTAAGCTCAAAAAGGTTAGAGGCTGAGAAATTTTCCATCTGCAAGCTGTGAGAATTTCTCTTACCTAATAACAAATTGCTGCAACTAGCTTGCTTGGCTATTTGTATTAAACTATAGTCGGCCTGTTCATACATATTGTCATGTCTCTTCACCTACCTCGTTTTAACCGTGATACATGTTCTCAGAGGGTAAAACCATCTCTTTTTAAAATCAATTTATTAATGATATATATGTATGCTTCGGGTATTTAGTAAATGCTGATAACCAGGAAACTCCAACACAACTTCGTGAATTTCTTTTGATTTAGTGAGTAACATTTAGGCAGCCTCATTATGCACTATATGATGCTATAAAGTGCAGAAAGAAGAGATGGTGTAGCATTTGGTAAGGCTCTTAATAAAGGTTAATGTCCATCAGCCAGTTTTGCCCTGATTTTTTTAAATGACAATGTCTGTATTCATTAAAGACTGTTTCTAGCACCTTTAAAATAGTGTTTGCTGAAATTAAAACATTTCGAATTGTTTTATATTTATAATATTGCTTGCACAACCAAATAAGGTGTTTTAAGAAGAGATAAAGCCTCGAGTGAGGATAGCAGTTGGGCAAACTGAACTTTAAGTGGAAGACACAAGTGTCCGCATAAACATGGTCTGTTAATTGCCTGCTCAAATTGAAGACATGTGTCAGCTCCAGGATCTTAGGAGTTAAATGCATAATCAACCCTTTGGGGACCAGACTGTTCTGTCTCACACAGAAAAAAATAACTTTTAGTGAAAGTGAAAAATAAGGTCCTCAGTTGGTCATTTATCATCTCAAAGGACGTATTTTATTATAAATGTCAATTCCACAAAATTATGTGTCTTGTAATACATAATTATGTTCAAAATTGCATTTGAAATCTATTATTAACAGTTAACAGTGAACATTCTTAAAATAGTTATTACTCTTGGCCTTAACACAAAAAGCAATAATGGAGGTATTTTAGGGAGTTAAAAGCTGCAAGGCATTGGCCTCTGAATTAAAGTCACGGCAGGTGTGTTTCTTAATGGGCTGTTAATTTTGTAGCCAGTGAACACAAAGGACAGAGACCATGTGTGTTTTGAAACTGTGTTTAGTGTGGAGAAGGAGTTGATAGCTGAAAAATATAAAGGCAGTGTGAAATGAGGCCAAATTGAACTTTCTCTCCTGAGGTGTAATCTTTCTTGCTTACAATCAAGCAAACTAATTCTTACCCCTCATCTTCCAATCCTTCCCTCCCATCACCGCGTAACAGGGAATTCCACAGAAATGTCAGGAATAAGTAGAAACTATGGCAATAAATAATAAAGATCTGACTATCCAAACTCTACATCCCCTCACTTGAACCAGCTCCTTCTAGGTTTCTTGGTCTGGGGACTCGCACCAGGTCACTCAGACTCGCAGTCATGGGGGCCAATCTTAATCCCTCCCTTAGCCACCACAGCAAGTGTTCCACTGTGTGGCCTGTGGACCTTGCAACACTGTCTTCTTCCTTCTTTCCTCTTTCTTTCCTTTTCCTCTGGGGGAAATAACTTTCCTATTATGAATAACTCTCTTTATATTTTAGATATATTTTTTGTAAAATTATGTAATTAGATTTTACTGTTTAAATCAGAACGCTGACTCTTACCTTTTAAAGCAAGCATTTAGTTCATTGCCTTTTTTTTTAGTTAGAGCTACAGGTACATGAAATTTATCTCCCATCTTCTTTTATGTTTTCTAATTGACCCATCTCGTCTAGTCTGTGTGTTCCCTTCTTTCCTTCGTTTAGAGAAATAATTTTTATCTAGTTCAAAACCACTTCTTTGTTTTTTAGCATTCATGCTTGAAATTACAATAAGATTTTAAAAACTTATAGTAATCTGAAGTTAATTGATATTTGTATCATTCTTCAAGATAATGCAGTTTTATACTTCCTAGATAATATGTGATTGGGTTTTTTAAACTTTATTGAAGAATTGACAAATACTATTATATATATTTTAAGTATAGAATGTGATGATTTGATGTAATACATGTTGGAGAATGATTACCAAGATCAACATAATTATCATTTCCATTCACCTCACATAGTTAACACAGTTAGCTCTGGCGTGTGTGTGTGTGTGTGTGTGTGTGTGTGTGTGTGTGTGTGTGTGTGTATGTGATGAGAATGCTGAAGAGCTACCCCCAGCAGCTCCCAGGCATACAATACCCTATTATTAAGTATAATCATCATGCTCTAGATTAGAACCTCAAGACTTCTTATAGCTGAAAATGTGTACCCTTTGACCTACACCATCTCATTGGTCCCTCTCCCCAGCCCTGGCAACCACCATTCTAGTCTCTATTTTATGAAATCACCTTTTGTTGTGTTTTGGTTTATTTTGTTTTGTTTAGATTCCTCATGTAAGTGATACCTTGCAGTTTTGGGCTTTCTCTAGCTTATTTCACTTAGTATAATGTCGTCCAGATTCATCCATGTTGTTTCAAATGGCAAAAGATTTCCTCCTTTTTTTACAGATGAATGATATTCTGTTGTAGATTTGTATATACATGTATCTCCATTTTCTTTATCTCTTCATCTGTTGAAGGACACATAGGTCATTTCCACATCTGGCTGTGGTGAATAATGCTGCAGTGAATGTGGGTGCTCAGATAGTTCTTTGGGATCCCGATTCAATTCCTTCAGATATATACCCAGAAGGGGGATTGATAGATCATATGGTGTTTCTATTTTTAATTTTTGAGGAACCACCATACTGTTTCCTAAAATGGCTGTACCATTTTGCGTTCCTACCAGCAGTGTATAAAGGGTTCCCTTTTCTCAATATCCTTGCCAACATTTGTTATCTCTTGTCATGTTGATAAGAGCCAGCCTAACAGGTATGAAATGATATCTCATTCTGGTTTTGATTTGCATTTCCCTGATGATTAGTGATGTGGAGCATCTTTTCATACATCTATTGGACATTTGCATGCCTTCTTTAGAAAAATGTCTATTTGGGTCTTTTGCCCTTTTTAAGTGGATTCTTTGGGTTTTTTTGCTATTGAGTTATATGAGTTTTTAAAAAATATTTTGGATTTTAACCCCATATCAATTGTATGGTTTGGGAGTATTTTCTCTCATTCTACAGGTTGCCTTTTCAATTATTGATTGTTTCCTTTGCTGTGCAGAAGTTCTTTGGTTTGATGTAGCCCTACTTGTTTATTTTATAATTGATTAGAATGCACTTTTTCTGCATGAGCTGTTGGGCACACCCTAAATTTAGATCTTCGTATCATTTCATCTGATTTATTGCCCCACAATTCCTATATCATTCTTGTGTCTCCCTGCTCTAAATCATTCTACCTTCTGCCTCAAAATTAGCCTTTCTAATATCCCCAAACCTCTTCCCTTTTCTTAAAAACGTTTTATGGCTTTCCATTCTTTACTAAGTAAGCCCTTTAGGAGTGGCACTATAGAATATGGTCCTATAGAACATCACGGTCCTATAGAAGATGATGCCATCCTTTCCCTCCAACCCTAACTCCAACTGCTCCTCTAAATAGGCACACACCCTACACGTTAGCTTTATAGTTTCCCTTCTCTTTGTTTTGGTTCAAGCTGTTCCTTCCATGTAGAACACCTTCCCAATAACTCTTTTGGAATCCTCTCCCTCGTTTAAGGTCCATCTTCAATACCACTTCCCATAAATACCCTTTTCTGATTCATTCATTCATCCATTCAGAATAAATATGTACTGATCACATACTACTTGCCTACATTCTTTTATGAACAGAGCAGCCAGAGCCTCGTGGGCTTATATTCTATTGGGAGAAAACAGGCAATAAACAATAAATAAGTAAAACATCTGATATATTAGGTGGCAATTAAGTGCTAAGGAGAAGAATAAAGAAGATAAAGGGGCTAAAGACAGCCAGGAAAGAGGAGCATCCTCCAACCAAATGCTTTTCCCTCCTTTGAAAAGCCCTTATTTTCCTTTACAAGGTGGTTATTTGTGTACTTGTCCTATTTTCTTTTTTGCATTCAAAGCTCTTTGAAAGCAAGAACTGCATTTTATTCATCTTTGTATCTCTTGCAGCTACCCAGATAGCACTTAGTAAATGATGGTTAAAATGAATCAAATGATGGAAATAAATGTAACATCAGTTTAAGAGACGGGGCAGACCAATGTAGTGGTGGGTTAGGGAAGGTTCCTGGGAAGATACTTAATTTGGATAAAGCCTTGATTGATGGGTGGGGTGGGGAGGAACAAAGAGCTTACTTAGTAAGTTGTTTTAATCTATGTGTTCTTAAGAAACTAAAAATCATGGCTTTGTAAATTAATATCATGTATAATTTTCTTTACCTTTAAAACCAGTGTTTCAGAAGGGACGGGCAATAGACACCGGAGAAGTTGACATTGGTGCACAGGTCATGCAGACCATTCCACCTGGCTTATTCTGGCGCTTCCAGATTACTATCCACCATCCTATATATCTGAAATTCAATATTTCCTTAGCCAAGGACTCTCTGCTGGGAATTTATGGCAGAAGAAATATTCCACCTACACACACTCAGGTATTTGATATGCTAGGTATTTCTTGACCCTTTGAGAGTAGAGGGTGGTGGGATGAATAGTCCAGGGTTTGTGACTTGCAGAGTATGTTAGAGTCAAAGGTGAAGGCAGTCTTTGTAATGAGCAAATACCCAAAATAATCACTTTCAAGCACATGAAAAAAAATAACATTGAGAAATAAGGAATAGCAGTTAGCACAGCAGATTGAGAAAAGGAAGTTTAAGAAAATATTCTTGCAGCTTGCCTTCTGGTTTCCTGGGACAGGATGATCATGAGCCTTCCCAGCCCCCTCACCTTACTTATTTTTGTGCCCACACCCCTTCACTGTTCCATATACCATGACCCCTTGTCCCAGTGAAGGAATGCTGGGAAATCAATAAGGGAAATGAGACAAAAAGGCAAGTTTTGTCTTGCAGATAGAAATGTTTTCTTGCTCTTGTTAGTGATAACTTAATGGTTTACAAAACCCTCCTATAAACCTTAGCCACCTCATTTCTCTCATTTTATTCCCTTCTCTCTTCCCTTCATGAGCCCATTTGGGGCCCTGCTTCATCTAAGAAGTAGCATAAAGGACCATAACCACCTGGGGCTTGCTCTTTTTTTTTTTCCAAAAGCTATGACTTTAGTCAGAACCTCACTTTCTGGGTCAGAATAAACAGGGAATTAGAATGCCACTAAATGTGACTCTTAAAAAAGAAAATGTCCAAGGAAGTATGTATCATGTGCTTGTTCACCTATTATGGAAGAAAAGGAGAGGGATCCTTTGAACTTTTAAATATGCTACCACAAAGGTAGTAAATCATGATGAATGCACTCAAATTGTTGACTATTCGTTTATTTGTGTTAAAAACTGTAGAACTTTTTAATTTGTCAACAAGGTCATGGTAACATTTCTGTGGGAAATGTGTGGTTTCTAGTATCTTCTCTCTGATATTTTAGTAAAATATCAAGATTCTCTTGCATAATAGCAAACAAGATATGTTTCTATTTCTTGGTTTCCTTACTTTTAAACAATGATTTTGAATACTCAGACTGAAAGGTTTATAACAATTATCCAGCAGGGTTATTTCAGAATGGATAATATACTTAAGAATGAATAACTTCATCTTCTGCTTTGCGCACCTCCAAAGCAGAGAAGTATGAAACAGGGCAAGTGAAGTTAGAGGTGTTTGTCAATGCAGAGGTAAAAGTAGTGGCTCATATTTGATGTTTGTGTTTGTTCCAGTTTGATTTTGTAAAACTAATGGATGGAAAACAGCTGGTTAAGCAGGATTCCAAGGGCTCTGACGAAAGCCAGCACTCCCCTCGGAACCTGATCCTAACCTCACTGCAAGAGACAGGTTTCATAGAATACATGGACCAAGGCCCTTGGTATCTGGCATTTTACAATGATGGAAAAAAGATGGAGCAAGTATTTGTGTTAACTACAGCAATTGGTAAGCTGCCTTGGTTGTTATTTTGAACTGACAGTGTCACTCTAGAAAGACACAGTGAGTAAAGCGATCCGAACACTATTTAAGCTTCTTGCTCACTCTGCCTTCAAGTCATTTTTCATGAAATGTCACTCACTCTGAGCAAGACTCACATTGTTGTGGTCATTCATGTTATGAAATGCTGATTCAGATTTTTTTTAATGCTCCTTTATTTGCTGCTCTTGTGGGATACTTGCCCACCCATCTTTCTATGTTTCCAACAAGAATAATTACCTGGATAATATTATTACCAAGGCTGCATAGATGAACAACTTTAGCAAAGAAGGGAATAAGCAAGAGAAGGTCTGTTAATTCAAGATCTATTAGAAAAGAAAGTGCAAATAAATAACTTTTAAAATGGAAAAACTAACACCAGTCCAGTTCTTTAGAACAACTGATTCTAGAACCATTAAGCTTTCAAAATACAACCTAAGAGTTATTTAGAGAAGAATCTTAAGGGTAGTAATGCGCCATTCAAAGCCCTTTCTTTTAGAATTTTTTAGTTTTAAAAAATGATCACAATGGCTCTTTCAGTGTTCTCAGGGTCTTTTAAAATGTGTTCTCTTTTGTACAATATCTACACACACTGTTACTTCCACCCTCGTTAATCAGAAACACCTCACTCCTGTCATTTTTTTTTTTTTTTGGTGAATTTGTTCCCCATGACCCTTTGTGTGAATTTTAAAGCCGAGCTCCTTAGCAATTTTAGAGCCCTGCAGGTAACCAACCCACAGGTACAGTATCCTATTGTGTGAATTTTCCTAAAACACATGTCTTTTAAAAGAAAGGAAAATATTTTACAACTGTCAGTTTTCTGTACAACTCTCACCACTTTATCCTTTAGTTAACCTGTTCAACCATATGTTTACAAAGCTGTGTAGACTGTTAATAGATATACCATCTGCTCTTTATAACAATTATGTTCTATTTTTACTTCATGCTGAAGACCTTGTCAGTACAAAACAGTATTCCAGCCATAAGATTATCAAAAACTTTCTTCTAAAGTACTCAGAAACACAGTGGAAATGCACCGATGATTTTTTCTCCTAGGGAAAAACTTCACTGACCTTTCATGTTCAAATGACAAAGTATTTGTTAAATTAGAAAAAACAATTGACATTGTTTAGGCCATGACACTGTTTAGGGACTCACAGATTCAGTAGAGCAGATTTCATGGGCACAGTAGCGCCATTCTTGAAATTTTTCCATGAGGGCCCAATTTGGGTAATGCAGATGGCAACAAGTTATGAGAGGTTGAGTTTCTCCTAAGAAATTGAGCAATTAAAGGACCTAAAATATTTGTGGTTTTCCCTTCCTATCAGCTTTACCCCTAAGCTCAAGTTAAAACACTAAACAAATTATTAACCTTTCATAAATCAATAGACCCAGAAATGTGATTAGAGATTTTTGACATGAGGCTATTAGTTTCATATTCAATAACATACTTGCTTTTTTCCTTATAAGAGTCAGTTTTTTTACTTTTCTGTTGTCTTTTTAACATTAGAAGCAACAGAAACATTTCTCCTACAATTCCACTTAAAGAGAATTGAAGTAAGTTTCTGAAAAAAAATTAAAGTTATGTTATTTACTCTAAATTCTCCCCACTAATTTCTTAATGCTTTTATAATCTATCTTAATCATAGTAAAAAGAGGCTAATGTTTGATTAAACAAATTAAGGTTTGTATGAATTTAACTGTTCTAAAAGCTTATTGTCTATTTTACGATAATGTTAGAATCAGTTGATAGATCTTAACTATATTCAGTCTGCTACCAATAAGGATCAAGACACTACTAATGACCAACTCTCATTGAATGACTAATATAGGCTAGTCACTGCCATATGTTGATATATATTGTTTTGCCACAGTATAGACGGAGTTGTCAATATCCCCCAATCTCAGCTAACCTTTTCTGTAACGTGATAACATATACCATTTCTGGAGGCAACTTGGCCCTAAGCACAGCACTAGATGCTTTACATCCAGTTTTCTTCTTTGATTCTCATCACAACCCTGATAGAATAGGTATAGTGATATTTACATTACAAATAAGGAAACAGAGAGGCTTGGAATGAGTAAATAATTTGGTAAAGTCTCACTGCCAGCAAGTGGCAAAACTGAGATTTCAGACACCCAGTATACCTGATTCCAAAGCCAGTGCCCTTTAAACAGTACTCATTCCCTACGATTATTCACTGCCTTTAGTCTCTCCCATGAGAAAACCTGCCAGAAGCAAATTCCATCATCAGTGTGGATGCACATCCCAGGGGGCTTTGGAGTCTGGCCTAAGAATGGTTTTAAGCAGAGAAGTTTGAGATGAGTCTCAACTCTAATGAACTGGAGTTGAGGCAGTGATTCTGAAGTAGGATAAAAAGATAGAAAGCAAAGCTTCCTGGAGGCCAACATAAATAGGAAAACACATTCTTTCTCATCACTAGTTATTTATATTTCTGCTGTAGCCATCCTCTTCCTGGAGTCTCTAAACTGTCCCAATGTCTCTTTGACACCCAGTGGAAGTGGCAGCTTCCAAAACATCCTATATATTGCCTTCTTTTCTCATTTCCATTGCTCGTGTTAAGCCCTGTACAGCAGTGTGGACCCAGGGACAGCTTTTAGATTACATCAATAAGATGTAGGGATTTTTATTTGTTTTGATAGCAAATTTTATTAAACATTTTTTCTACAATAGCTACATTCCCACAAGGCTGCTTCCATAAAGTCGTCAATAGGAGCTGGTGTGAAATTAAATTAAACTATATTTACCTTGGAAAGCTTCCTCCATGGCTTCTTATTAACCATCCAGGGCAAGGGAAATCCAAATGTAGATTTAAGAACTGCCACTACAGTTTGGTACAAGAAAGCTCAAGAAGTAGAAAATAGAGAAATAATTGTGCCATTTTCGAATGAAAAAAAAAAAAGACTCATTGTGCCTTTTACAATGACCCTTTGAATAAATTAATGATTTTCTGAAAATAACTAATGTTTTAATATATTAGAAGTGGTTAGCTCTTTGTCAAATACCACATTCCTGCCAGCCCAGTGGTACTTGAGCAAATGCCATGTTTCAATTTCTTAACGCACTCAGTCTTCTAACACAGGGATCAGAATAGTCCATCACAAATGTGCAAAAAGCTGTCTGATATGTTCATGTCGGGTAAAATGAATAATCTCTGACTGATAATATGGTGGCTATCCACGCAGCCACTGGATTCCTTTTCAGCTGTCTAAGAATCCCCAGCAAGAACTAGATACTACTTTCTTCCTCTTGCTTTTATTCTACTCAAGGCAGAACTGCAAGTCTAGAACAGAAGTTCTCTAACTGCAAGTCTAGAACAGAAGTTCTCTAACTATGGAAGTTTACTACTTGAAGCATTGCTTCTCAATGCTTTAATGCTTTGAGCATCTTCAGAGTTCCCTGAGCTGTTTGTTAAAATGGAGATTGCAGGGCTGAATCCCTCAAGAGACATATTCAGGAGATTGGAGTGAAGCCCAGGCATCTGTATTTTAAGTGCCTCAGGTGATCCTACTGATACATGTGGTCAAAAGGCCCCAATTGCAGAAATACTATTTTTTTGCCCTCATTATAAATTCTCAGGGTTCAGTGGGAGATGCCAAGGCCACTTACTCGAATATGTCCTTCTAACTTCAAATAGCTCATCCAAGTGGAACTAGGTGAAGTAGGTAATTTAGATTGCAAAGAAAAAACTGGTACGTATGAGAAGTAGGAGTTTAATGGCCTAGAACGTAAAACTCAAAATCTAAGAGTGCTAAGTATGAAAACCTTACAGAAAAGAGTAATGAGAAGATAATAGGAAAAAAACATGCAAGAGTAAAGCATACACAGTGCAATATAGTTCATGGACTTGGACTTTGATGTTGCTGTCCACCAATGCAATTTTAAAAGAGACTGACTTTTGTATGCCTATATACATTTTCAGTTAAGTTACTTACAAGAGACATAAAAGCTCATGTTTATGTCCCCAGAACTACCTATGGGCACCTTCAAAGCCTTCTTAATTCCCCTGAGACTGGATCTGCTCTAAGAATGGTTTGAAGGGAAATGAGTGGCAGAGAGTTAATAAGGATTTACAGTGCAGAAAGCATTTCTCAACAAAATGCTTAGGTTCTAATGCTTTTAGTGGTGGTGAATTTGGTGGATTTAATATGAACACTTACTTTGAAAGCGTTCCATTGTCAATTACTAATGAAAATGAAATACTGATTATCATGTTTAAGCTGTCAGTATAGTAGATAACATTTTAAGGTGATTGAGAAGAAATTTTTGTTTGCTACAATCTAAATTTGAAAAATAAACAATAGGCTTAGTCTTCTGGGCTGCATTTTTAAGCCTGTTTTGCTTTTGAGAAATGTCCTAGTACATTGAGAAATAGTCCTAGTACATTTTTAGCTTTGTCATGTTTCATAAGAATGCGATTCATCTAGACCTTTTATGCAGTTTAGAGTTGAGGTTGGTTTTCAGTTTCACTCTTGAATAGCCAATTCAGCAAATCCAGGTCCCTTTTAATAATTTGGTACTGCATGTGACATCTTACAGAAATCTTTGGCACCTGATTTTAAATAGTAAGTGCTCTGTAGACAGTAGAAGGCAAGATTGTTATAGGTCCAGAGTTCTTGCGAGTTTAAAAAAAATAAGAACTTTACAACTCAGAAGTTTGGCCATTTTTTTTCTTTTTCTTTCTATTAATAGAAATAATGGATGACTGTTCGACCAATTGCAACGGAAATGGAGAGTGTATCTCCGGCCATTGTCATTGTTTCCCAGGATTCCTTGGGCCTGACTGTGCTAGAGGTAATGTTGTTCTGTTTTCTGATTGATCAGGGGAAGAGATGTCATTTGAGAATTCAGAATTAGCAGCAGTAGCAGGAGAAGGAAGAGGAGGACAGTAACAGCAGCAACAATAGCAGCATTAGCTTTGTGGTGCTTCTTCTAATTCCTACTATTATCCCAGTTTTATGGGCAAAGAAACAACCTCAGAGATGTGAGATAACACAGTCAGGGTTACGGAACAGCTGGAATTTGTACAGATCATCTGGCCCAACCTCTACATGAGACTTATATTTCCTTCATAAACTAATTCATAGCGCATGAACTTTAAGAGTGGGCAAAGCGGGTAACTGCTTATGCACACCAGTGTAAACTAGAAGGGGTGGGCAATCGCCAAACCAGTAAGTTGCCTAGAAAGTAAAGACTGGGAAGTCAGAAGTCAAACTTGGCAAACTTTACTGTTTTGCAGACTTGCCTGCTTTAATTCTTGAAAAGCTGTAAGCAAATCACACCGCGTTTTCCCATAGGCTTACAGTTAGGTCTTTAGAGATGTTTTCTGCTCATTTTCAATGTATTCTTCAAGTTCTAGCTCTGCTAATACTTTAATCTCAGGTTGCTCAGCCACTCAGTTTCTTTAGTTTAAATTCTGTTCAACAGAGACTTCTACAACACTTGCTAGTTTCCCAGTTCCATGATTGACCTTGAGGTAGTGAGGTTCAGGTTGCAGATGATGGCTGGTATTAAAAAATAAATAAGACAGACAATACAGGTCCTACCCTCATATACCTTTTCAGTGAAGTTACTTACAGGTCCTACCCTATATACCCTCATGGAGCCTGTAGTTTTAATTGGGATGCAACAATGATAAAGAAGAGGAAGTGTTCTAATAAAGGACCGTGCCATGTGTCATGGAAGCAGACATCTGTCCAGCATCAATAATGTACAACTTTTTAGAGATAACATTCTATAATATGAATGACTTCCAGTGTATTAGTTTTTTTAATTTTAGGGTTGTTCTTCCTAACAGTAGAATATATCTACTTGAAAAGCCAAAGCCCTAGAGAGAAGACCCCTACCTTAAAATAAGATGATGATGAAAATAACAATAATTACTGTCTAAGAGGATGCTGGAATCAAAAGCAAACACTTGAAATAATTTCTCCACTCGAGATATTTTTATAATTTATCTTTTCCCCAGTCCCATAAGAGGAAAATTCTGTGTGTAATCACAAACATGTTCCTATTTAATAGAAGCTAAGACAGAAATAGTACAATTTTTTTGCCTTAAATATTATACAAGAATCAATGGAGAATTGCTCTTTGGAGATTTTAAAACATTATAACAACATTACAAGTTGATTTTCCAACCTTCAGATTCATGCCCTGTGCTGTGTGGTGGGAATGGAGAATACGAGAAAGGGCACTGTGTCTGCCGAAATGGCTGGAAGGGGCCAGAGTGCGATGTTCCTGAAGAGCAATGTATTGACCCAACGTGCTTTGGCCATGGCACCTGCATCATGGGAGTCTGCATCTGTGTGCCAGGATACAAAGGAGAAATATGCGAGGAAGGTCAGAGGCCCATTTTAATCTATTGCTTCAGGCTTTTCTCTCACTGAATTGTCCAAGGTGTCATTCTGTGCTTCTGGTAGAGATGCAAGTGGTCTTTGCAAATCATAGATGTTCAGCATGCCCTCGGTGCTTGGAACAAGGGGCTAGAGTCAAGGATGTTCATGTTTCTTCGGACACTATCTAATATTAACTTGAGGCTATCTATGTGACACTTGCAGACCAATAATGAAAAATGGCATTTTCCCCCCTCATTTCTAATGCTGCTTTATGACTGGAGAAATTCCATATTGATGATTTTAGTGTTAGTTCATATGCCTTCATTATTACAGAGTGCATTAGGCTATATCTTACTTTAAAGCACATAATAAAAATAATAATATAAGCACATTTAGAACCATTTCATGAATGTTTTCTTTGGGAGTGATTTGTAATTACCATTATTATTATTGCTTTATATTATTTATTTTTACACACCTCATGCTAAAATTTGACCTCTATGCCTAAGGAAGCCAACTTACCACTCATGAATTCCAAGGCACTGCCTTTATATTAAAATTCACCCCAAAGGAGCTTTAGCCTTTACATACACACACACACAACAGATTTTAAAATGGCAGTCATTTTATCACTTAAAGACAAACATAGGAAAATAAGTTTACTAGTAATCAGACCTTTTTCATGCCACATTTCTCAAATAAGACTGATTTCTGAAATAATATTAAACCATTACCGTGGGAGATGGTCTAATCATAACTGTTGTTCAGGAAAGAGGCTGCTGAAAATGCACTATAATTGCTTTTTAAAGATGGATTAAGACTATTACTCAGCATTCTAAAGGGTTTAATCTCATTCTGCTCCATGAGCGACCAAGAATTTAGTTTTCCACTTCCTATTAGCAATAGTAGAATTTCGGTGTGAAGATTGTTCCAGTGAATGGCTCCAGGCCTAGACAAGGCACCAGGGCTCCTGAGTTACTTTTGGAAATTGTTTTTATGTCAACCCAACTCCAATCATCCTATTTAAGTTGTAAATTCAGATGCTGTACGGATGCACATACATTTACCAAAACAGTGGTAATCACAACATCTACAATTTGCCATGAAAAGTATTTAACCTAATTAATTTAGACTGTTGAAATTTAAAATTTGTGAGCAGTTGCAAAAGAACCTAGCTTAAATTTGCCTTCTAGGGGTCTCTAAGAAAATTGGTAGAATAACCAAGATAACAAGGAAAAAGGCCTACCATATTTAATGGTATAAATTTTTCAGATACAATAGAAAATGTGTTTTAAGCCAAACATCACAGACCAGGAGCCCACAGGCTAAACTAGACCTATGGATTGATTTTGTTTGGTTCACAAAGTGGTGATGGTATTGTGGTGTTTCTGTTGTTCAATGTGACTTATTTGCCAAAATTTAAAACTAGAGAAGTGTCATTTAAAAAAAATCTCTATTTCTATTTTTTGAGCAACTAGAAAATCTGATAACCCTGGGCCCACATTCCTACACGGTGACAGTCAGCTAGAGCCAAATAGCGAGCGGCAGCTCCCTTTCAACTGGACACTGGCTGTCAGTTCACTCCCAATACACTCTGTTTTCTTACATCCAGCCCATCTCATTCATGTCTGCTACCTGCCTGGCCGCAATATGACTTTGTGCCTATGATTCAAGTATGACTCACCTATTCATTGAAGGTGGACTTTTAATAAAATAAACTATATTAAGTTAAATGTCAATTTGTTTATTAAAATTAGTGTTGTCTATTACCATAACAAAATGGCCTTCTAAAACAAGATTCTGTACTTTTAACTTCCCTTCTCCCTCTAAATAACAAACTAAATCAAATTAGATGTACCTTCTGGTATTTATTGCTGATTAGCTCAGGTATGAAAGCAGTGGTGTGCTAATGACCCTGAGATCAGGGGCTAATTATAATGGCAATAACACTAATTATAATAATGCTTAGTTAGACTTACTCTGTTCCATGACCACAAGCCACGCCCTAAAACTAGGCCGGTTTTGCAAATGAAGGCAGGTTGTATCGTTCTGTTTCCATCACTGGGAAAGTAATTAAAAGCATGCATCCTCATTGGTAAGTTTTTTTTTTTAGTTGCACCTGATATGTATGTTTCTAAGACTACAAATTTGGAAATCAATCTTCCCATTTTCCTATGGAACAGTCACTCAGTTAAAAGGACAAAGCAGTTTTCCCCAAGGCAGGCATACGAGTCTACTTCTAAAATTGTTTATACATTTGTGAGGATGTGTACAAAAATTTGCAGATTCACAGAATCAGAGACAAAGAGAATTAGATCTGTGATAGTGCAAAACACTGATATCTATATCACAGTGTCCTGATGTGAGAAGCCACAAAAAAAAAAATTTTAATTAGGCTTAAAAGGTTGCATTTTCAGTGCTTCTAAGGAATCAGTGAGATAGTATAATACATTGATTGTATTGTGTGATTTCATGCAACAGCAGTCACCTCATCCACAACCTTGAATAATCTAACCTTAAAAATATATTATGTATATATGAACGCCTCTGGACACATCAGGTGAAAGCCATTTCTCAGAGCCACGATTCCAGTTTCAGAAAAGACAAGAATGACTTGGCAAAAACTCTTGAGCTTTTTTGCAAAGCTGAGGAATTCCTTCCTATTCAAGGCCCACACTGGTCCATGCATTCATTCGTGTGGGAGCACTACACACTGCTCACAGTTTCACACAACATATGTGTGCGTTTCCTTCTTTTAAATTTAGGATGCAACACATACAAGACCCTAGTATATTTTTAAGTGTTAATAACCTCCTGGTTTGAACACAGCTTTTGTGTAAGTCATTTTAGTGCCCAATTAAAGCAATATTAATGATTTAATATTAGGAAATCAATATGAGTATAGTTTCATTATCCTAAGGTATACTGGCCACACCTGTTCCATTTTAACCTTCTTCTTCTCTTTTGGGCTATCAGAGGACTGCTTAGACCCGATGTGTTCCAGCCATGGCATCTGTGTAAAAGGAGAATGTCACTGTTCTACTGGTTGGGGAGGAGTCAACTGTGAAACTCCACTTCCTATATGTCAAGAGCAGTGCTCAGGACATGGGACTTTTCTTCTGGACACTGGAGTGTGCAGCTGCGATCCCAAGTGGACAGGACCTGACTGCTCAGCAGGTAGGTACATTGGTGTTATCTTCTCCTCCTTCCTCCACTCCCAGGTTCTCACTGGTCTTTCCCTTAAGGTAAATCTAAAGCCTGTAGGCCTTCATGGGTTATAAAGGGCTTCCCAATTTCCTAGGCTAGTATTTCACTGGATTTTTCATGTAAAACACACTGCTTATTTTTTAACCATATTTTTCATTGCCAGAGTTCTATGCTTGAACCACTGTCCTCATTCTGTATTCTCTTGTAGTTAATCGACCCATTTCTGAGTCTCCTACTATCCATTCTATAGACTACTTCACATCTAGATCTCCCCCAAACTTGAATAATTCTTCATTTCTAACCTTCTGCTGAATATTTCCATTGGGTGTCCCATCACTTAAAACACACCGGAGCCTGGGAACTCCACTCTATTTACATATTGCCATAATGCTGCCCAATTACTATTCCGACAACTTCACTGTCCTTTTGCTATCCCCCACCATGACATCATCCACAGTTCTCCATTGTCTAGAGGTAAACTTCAGATGGCCTCATCTGTTATTAAAAACCCACCACAAACTATTCCAAATCTCTATCTCCAGCTTATCTTCTACTTCTGCTTCCTGCATAAATCCTTCCTCCTGCTAAAGTAATCTGTATGCTCTCCTTTACCCCCAAAATATTACATATTCACCCTTGCTCCATGCCCTTTCCTCAGCGTGGAATGCTGTTACCTTCTCACCTGTGAAAATCCAACTCATCCACCAAGACCAACTACAGTTTTAGTCATTCTATAAAACTTTTTCTGATCACATCAACAGCATCCTCTGAAATACTACCGTACTCACTGCTAGAGAGTAAAAAGGATATTGTGATGTAGGTATTTGTGCACATGACTTGTTTTTCCACCTAAACTAAAAATAATGGATCATTCCTTATATTTTTTTCTTGTCCTTAGGCCATATGCTCATTAAATGACTAGAACTGATAAATAATAACTCCTACAAAGCCTCTGCTTTTGTTGAATTTTGTTGAGGATGTAAAATGACATGTGATAAGCAGGAAGGACAGGTTCTCTGTGAGATTTTTTATACCACTGAATTAGTTTAGGAGCCACAAAAAATCTGCAATCCTATGCTGTAAAGAAACAGAAGAATCCCCCTGTTGAGAGAATTAATTCTCACATAATACTTTGCTGTACAAAATTTTGTTGCCTCACATAGAAGTAATATGGGAGAGAGGACTTCATTTTTCAATTCACAATAATTAAAATGCTAAAGACAATGTAATAATAACTGAAATGCAAATCTTAAGAATCATTCATTTACACACTTAGCAAGTATATGCATGTGTGGGATAGTGCTTGGTGCTGGGCATATAGTGGTGAATAAGATGGATGTGGTCCTTGCACAAAAGGAGCTTATAGTCTAGTGGAGGAGACACATTGAACAAGTTAGAAAAGGGTTATGAAAGGGAAGTAGCTGGGTTTTATTAGACTGTGTAGTATGGCTCTAACCTGATTATTAACTTATTTACTAAATGTTATTGAATACCTTCCATTCTTCCATGTGTCAGATATAATATCATGGCCTAGAACCTCAAGTTTCAAATTATAATATTCATATTGGTATTACTATTAGAGCATGCACTTGCAGAACAATTATTATGTATTAGGCACTATTCTAAGTGGTGTACTCTAAGTGGTGTACATATATTCACTTAATCTTCATAATGACTGTGTGAGATGAATACTATAATAATGCCCATTTTACAGATGAGGAAACTGTGGCACAGAGAGGTTAAATAACTTGCCCTAAGTCACCCATATAACAAGTATCCGAATCAGAATTTGACTAAGATATTCTGGCTACACATTGCATCCATTTAATCACTGTTCTGTACTGTCCTAGGGGCCCATCACCTAACTCACCATGTATAAAAAAGTATCATTGTTGGACTGTGTCCAGGCCCTGTACCACAGGACACAAAGAAGGAGCAGCTTGTTATTTCTATGAGAAGAGGCCCTACAGTCAGGCAAGACTTCAGAGAAGTCTTAACACTTGAATGAACTCTAGAAAGATGGTCACATGTTCATCAGGTAGACAAGAGAGGAAAGAACATTCCAGGCAGATGGAGTAACTTAAATAAATAGAGATGTGAATCCAAATGACCCATTTGGGGACTTGCAAATCATCAGATATAACTGCAGCCTAGGAGTCCAAGAGATAAAATCAGAGAGATGGGCAGAGATCAGAGCATAGGAAACTGTATTTATATACCATGCTAAGGAATTTGCATTTCCTCTTGACACAATAGGAGGGTGCTTAGTGGTTTAAAACAATTGCATTTGAGATGTACCACTCTGCCAGCAACTGAGAGGAGTGATTGAAGGGAATGGTACAGGAACACCCGAGACAAAGGCAGCGTGGTTATTGGAGTAGGCCAGAAGTGAGATAGTGGGGAGGACCTGAACTGAACCTGTATCTGTGAGAGTGGCAAGGTGGGGACAGAGCAGAGAGGAGTTAAAATGGGAGCTGAGCAAGCGAGGCGCCGGGGATAGGCCCTTCGGGTAACTGGGTAAAAGGAAGCACCACCAGCTAAAAAGAAAAAGCCAAGTTGGAAAAGCCAGTTTCAGGAAGAAGGACACACATGGTGTGCTCAGCTGTGGATGTGCTGAGTTGGCGGTGTCTGCAGAAGATCCAGGGGGATATGGCCAGTGAGGGATTGATAGTCAAGAATGAAATTTATGTAAGTGAGAATCCTGAACTGAAGACAAATATCTGGGATATAGGTCAGACCTTATGAATGCATATTAGTGTCCAAGAAGAGTATGGAAAATGAGAATGGAGAAAGTCAGAACCCTAGAGAACATCAGTATTTAGTATATTTACCATGCAAGGGTTCTTAACACTGAGTCAAAAACACACCTCTTTCTGTATCTATATATGACTTAGTGAAAACTTCTTGGTTGAGTAGTATTTCTGTATCATACAGTCTCTCCCTCAGGCTACTCACTTCCCTTATGTGGCCTTCCAGATGCCTCAGAATTGGGTAAAATTCCTGGTAATATACCACTCACCAGTTGCAAAAATTCAAATATTTGTATTTCCAATGAATTGACATTAAATTCAATATACTGAGAGTTTCTCTTTCCCAGCCCACCCCTCCAACCTAATAGGCACAGACACGCACCAGCCCTGTTGGCAAAGCTGAAAATCATGCAGCAGATGGGGAAAAGGCTAATTATGAACATGCCTCTACACTCATCCTCCTTCCCTCTTTTCCAGATGAAGTTCCCTAAACCCTACCATAATCCTCCCTCACCTCAAACTACCCTTACTGACCAAAAAGAAATCAAATGAGGATAAAAAATGATAGCCCCTTAGAAGATTCAGTCTGGAAGAAAGTGTAGAGATAGCTGGTTCGATGTTTCCCAAATGTAGTGGCCCCTAGTCTGCCTGCTTCACCATCCCTAAGGCTTCTAATGCACCAACGCACAGAGAGGTTAAGCAGTTTGCTCCGAGGAGTGTGACTCTACCTCCTACTTTAATTGTTCATTTACCAAACATTTACTGAGCTCCTATAATGTCCCCATCAGAATGCAAAGCAATTGGATACTTTATATGAAGCACATATAAAGTTGGGGAGACAAATGTGAACAGAGATGTAAAATATCTTTCACTAAGTGCCATAAAAGAGAGAAATGCCATGGTTAAGGTGTATTTAACCATTCCTTACCTGAAGGCCTACGAGGTGGTCACAAAAGACTTCACAGGTCATGAAGGGGCCTGTATACCATACCTAGGAGTTTGGACTTGATCCTCAAGACAATGGGAAAGCCATTGAAGGGGTTTAAGGAAGTTAATATCATGACCATGTTTGTATTTTAGGAAGATCACTCTGACAGTAGTTTGGAGAGTACAGTAAAAATGATGAAAACTTGATATATGGGAATTTAAGCACAGATGGAGAGGAAGGGACAGACTGGAGAGAGTCTAGGAAATAGGACTTGGTTACTGTGTAAGTGTAAGGGGAGGCGGGAATTTTCACTGGCTCCGTGATTTCTGCATTGGGAGACTGGATGCATGGTAACACCACTAATGGAAATATGAAATGTTGACATGATAAAGCAAATTTCACTGAGCACCTACTATGTCCTACATGCTGGGCTCTTGGAATAACGTTGGTGAGGAAGACCCAGATTCCCGTGCTAGTGGAGCTTGCAGTCTGGAGGAAGAGATGGGGTAAACAACATCCAAGAACATACAAATTTTTGAAACAGAAGGAAACTAAGGGCCAGAGAGGTTAAATAACTTGTCCAAGACCATAGACCCGCTGGTTTCAAACCTGCAAGTAGAAACCAGGTCTGTTGATTTCATTCCATATCTAGTATTCTTTTCAGCCCTCCACCTTTACCCCTACCAAAGGAAGAAGAGTTAGACAAGGATCAGGGCCTCAGGTGAACAGGGTAGGCTACTGAAAGGGGAAAGTTCAAGGAGATGAAGGGCATCAAATAAGAAGTGCATGAATGATGCATTTTTGTCCAGAGATTCTGGACTAAAGTCACATTTATCCATTCTGGACCCAATAGAAAAAGAAGCATTTCTTGCTGAAAGAAGCAAAAGGGTGAACAGGTATGACCCAAAACTCAGCAGCCTCCCGAGCAAAAGACTTCCTAATACAACTACCAGATTGAAAAAATAGAGGAAGGAAATACCTTCCAAATCTCCAGTGTCATAGTAGGAGTAGTCCTTCTGTGATTTTTAAGCTCCATAAAGGTTGTTCCCACAGAGCATATTTAACTATAGAGATGATCTCACTGTGCAGACTTTTAATTGAGTGTGCTTAGTACAGGAAGTAATTTAACATCTGATTCTTATAATGGATCATGTCATTTCAAAGGTGGATATGCTCTTTTCCATTGATCATTTTCTTCCTCTAGCACAGAAGCTTAGCTGTTAGCATGTTAACTGTGCTGCTCTGATACCAACGGGACAACAATGAATGGTTTACTGGTTAATTTCAGTCTGTTTTCTGGGTACATTGAGTGTTGTGAGTGGCACTGAATTGATACTTGATATAGGTTCTTTAACCTGAAAGCCTCATGGTACTTCACAAACATTGATTCATTAGTCTTTAAAAACCTCAAGGGGGATACAACAGAAGGGTGTTACAACATGGTTTAGATTTGGATATACCACAGGTCAAATCATGCTCCCTTAAAATACAACTCCTTGCCATGAAATCTCATTAACAACATTTAGCCTATACTAAAGATATTCGCCCTAACCTCTAATATCAACATTGCAAGGTGCATCTGCTATATTTCTTTCATAAAATATGGCTTCTCTTGGTCACTTAGTATTTGAGGGGGGCATTAAAGCAGAGTTTAGAACTTTATATTCCTCTCCTCTTCATGAAACTTCCTCTGAGCCAATCTTTCTATTGTTACTTGCATATAACTGACAGCAAAATTCATAGAAGGTAAACATTCACATAGGACAACTCTTGCCCTTCTCTACCATGATCCCTTCTTATTATACTGTATCTTAGAAATGGATTAATCAGAGATATATGGAACATTAGGCCCTGACATATTTCTGAACATACTCTTTGCTATACAATAGAAATCATATGGTTTACAATCCTTGTATGCCCCATCCAATCAGGATTAGTTCCTGAAGATCCCATAAGCTTTGTTATAAGGATATTTGTTTTCAGTCTATCCTATAGCATGTGGCCATCTTGTCCATTAGGGAGATGACTGTGTGTGTGTGTGTATGTGTGTGTGTATTCACAGCACAGTGACCCTGAGTAACTCACTTAATTTATTTGAGTCTCAGCTGCCTCATTTTTGAAATGGTAAAATATTAACCAAATGGCCTTTAAGGCCCCTTCTAACACTGAGATCTGTAATTCTTGATCCTGTATATTGGGCTGTTGACACTGATTATGAATGGTTCGTGGATACAGTCCATAAATTCTCTTAACTCCATATTGTTTATGGTGAGAAAATATTAATTGTAAATAGTTTTGTTTTCATTATAAATACATCCACACTTTGATATATAGACCATGTCATTTGAGAATTTACCTCTATTTATAGAGATATATATGCACACACACACACATAAACGTGTGTGTATATATATATCTTCATTATAACAATGTCTCGTTATGTTTTTAAGTGTTCCCTAAAGGATGGTGATATGCATCTACTAATAAAACAGATAATTAGAGGAGGAAGTTGTAAGAGGCTCATATAATTATTGTTTCTAGGGAAACTTTCCTTGATTATACAAATACCATGTGCTTTAAAAACATTATTAGTTTTCCCCTTTATTGAAAATACTAATAACCAAAAGATTTTCATCTGATGCTACATGTCTATCACATACAATGCATTAGTTTCCTGCAATTTCCAGGTATTGATTAAGCCATTTGAAATGAGTAGTGTATACAGTGTATTTTTCCTACAGACATTACAGTAACAGCAGAGTCAGACATGCCATTTGATAGAAAAAGCTTTGTTCAAAATGTAATGCACATGCTCCTGGCACGACTATGTAGCCATTCATCATGCCATTGAAGAGAAAAGTCTACTCACATATAAAGTGACTAGAATTTAGCATCTTCGATAGAAAAGAGATAATTAATGTCACCAGATTAGGAACCTAGGATGGCAGGTACTTTTTCCTACTCAGTTCTGGATATACACCTGGATGTCTTAGGAACAGAAGCTGAGTTCTCAGAAGAAATGTTTACGTTATTTAGCAAACCATGTTAGTATATCATGATGCTACAAATTCCCCAGACTTAAAGGAAAGCTTAAATATATGCAACTAGTCACTGAAACATGATGAGATTTTATAGCACTTTTTAGGGTGCACAGACACAAATCTTATAGATAATTCCATAGGAATTATCTTTAACTTGCTAGCTGAAGTATGAAAACATCTGATCAAATTTATTTTAATGTAATTCTTTTTCTGCTCAGTAAAAAATAAAGGATAAACTTTAAGGTGACTCTGATTTGATTGATTTAATAAAACAAACCCTGCTTGAAACAGTGGCTACACCATTAACACTATAGTGAGGTCAAAATGTTAAGTCTGGGTTATTGAATCAGCACGTGAAGTTGATTGGTGGCACTAGAAATACAACCCCAAAGCATCCTTAAGAGAATTCCAGGTCAAGTGAAGCGTGTAAGACTGAATCCACAGAAATATCCTTGAGCAGTAGGTGTGGAATGGGGAAAAAAAATCACACTGTGATCATGATTTCCTAGCAACACATCCTACTCAGAGATAGTTTGTCACCCCTGAAGCCTATTTTTTGTCCCAAGTGAAAATAGAAGTTGAACCCCAAAACATTCTCAGATTCAAAAATCCCTTATCTTCATAAAAGAGAGTTCATTTAATGGCTATAAGTGTATGTATAGCAAGGTGAACTCAAAGCACATCAACTATCAAATGTTTTCAAAATACATCTTTTACATTTTCTTCTGAGACAATAAAAACCGTACCTGTTATGCCATCATTAGCAGGCAGCAATGCAAAAATCCAGTGAAACTTTTGACAACTTGACAGGTTTGAACTAACAGACAAATTTGCAGCTGCCTTTCTGTAAATCTAAGCTAACCCTACTGACTGTTCCAGGACATGAAAGCTTTACAATTGTTTTTCAAACCAGGGATGTATATTTAAATAAGGTGGCAACTGTGAGGCAAGAAAAGCATGTGAGGATGTGTGCTTTTCTCCATGGTTAGAGTACAGTTAACAGCAAGGAATACATTTGGACGGACCAACAGGAGCCACCAAAGAAAGCAGGCGAATTTTGTGCTTCACTATTAAATGCACCCCTCTCATTTACTCCACTCCTATTCTGAGCCCCATGTCCATTTTCTATTTCACATTTTTTTCTCAATTCATGTGTACGTGAAATGAAAATAAGCCCAGAAAATGGTGTATCCGAAAGGTGTATTGGGCCCTGTAGGTGAGATCCTGTAGGAAAGTGACTCCCTGGGTCCCTACCTCTGCAGTGTGACCTTCTGCCACGGCACTCCTCTGATGGGAGGCAGAGACAGAAAGGCTCTATAGTGGACATAGCTGAGAGAAGTTGAAGGAAGCCGGAATTCAACTGTGGGAAACTGGTGGCCAGGACACAGGGACAGATCAGAATAAGTCATCCGAATCCTGCATACCAAAATCAGATGATGATTGGAGATATTAAAGAGACCCCATGTGTCTCCCCCAAATAAATTGAGTGATATTTCATTCCTGTAATAGAACTATCCTGCATTTATCTGATGGTTTTAACTTTTTTCTTCAAATACTTACCTACCCATTTTCTTCATTCCATCATTATGGCCATAATCCAGGGTCATTATTAGATTTTGGATTGCATATTGAGCTTTGATGACACAAAATATCTGCAGGGCTGTTCCAGAGATTTGATTTACATATATTCTTCTGAATCACTGGAAAGAAGAGGGATAGGAAGGACAGAGGTTAGTTCATCAATGAATAAGTACAATATGTTTGCACCTAGATAAATAATAGGGTGGAGCTCATAGAAATTCTGAATGAGTACTTGGGTCTGCTATAAAGAACTTAACTTGTACCCAGGCTTCCAAATTCCTAGTAACCTAGCAAAACGGTTCCTGTTATTCTCATAATGTCTATAAGGTGTAAGTAGGAAAGATAATAGTTTCCTCATTTTGTAGTTGAAGGAACTAATTTGCTTTGAGACCCAGGGTAACTTACATTACTGTGTATGTGTCAGAGTTCAGGCTGGCCACAGAATTCACAGCCCAATGGCCTGTCTAAATAAAGATCAGTGTGGATTAATTTTCTTTTATTCTGTTTGTGACTTGCTAAGCTTCTTGAATACAAGGACCCATGTCTTCCATAAATCATAGAAAATTTTCAGTCATTATTTCTTTGACTCTTGATTTTCCCATATTCTCTGTTACCTCCTTTTGGAAATAGACTGTCCTACTATGGCCTCATGTCTTTTACTTCTCTTTCCTATTTTCCATTTCTTTGTTATAGGTAATTTCTTCAGATTTGCCTACTGGCTCACTAAATACCTCTTCAGTTGGGTTTCTTATATCTAACTCTTCCACTGAATTTTTAGTTTTAGTGATTACTTTTTATTTGTAAAATTTTAATTTATGTTTTTTTCAAATATGCCTCATTAGTTTTTGGTAATTTCTTGCTCTTTGATCCTGTTTTCGGTTACTCTCTTTCCTTAACATATCAAACATAGTTATTCTATATGCTGTATCTGATAAATACAGGATGTTAAATCTTTGTGGGTCTGGAACTTTGGTTTGTTGTTTCTATCAACTCTTGCATATAATTGCTTGCTTTCTTGTCTCTATTATTTTGTAATGTGGGTTCTAATAGTTGAAATTCTCTCTAAGTCTTGTGTGAGGAAACTATTCCTCTAGGGAGGATTTACATTTGTTTCTGTCAGGAACCTGTCTGCACTACAGATCAGGGTAAACTTTAAAATTCTCCTGTTGCAGTTTTTTGGACCACACAAACAGTATAAATTCAGGCCCCAAACCCACATAAAACTTGCCTAGTGGCCAGGAAGTCTCAGAGGAGGCTTGTTATATAACATCTTCAGATGCAAGCCTGAACAGATCATTTTCTTATAGCCTGTCTTTGCAAGGCACATTTTCTTCTAGATTGCTTTTAAATACAGATCCTGATCTTGCACAGGCCCAAGGCTTAGCAATCTGTCCCCCCACTCTGGACCCTCACAAAACTCTAGGTGACCCGGATCAGCAGATGCCGCCAGTGTCCTGGCAAGCTCTGACGCTCCGTGAATATTGGGCAAATCAACCACTGTGGGTCTCAGTACATACATTTGCAAAATGTGCTTTCACTCTAAGTGGAGAAAATATTTCAAGTTCCAGTTAAATCAAGAATTCTCTCTCCTAAGTATGGGTAAACATATTAGTCCAGCAATCCTAAAAGAGTTTTTTCCATGCTAGCAAATGGTTCAGTTAATGTGCATTAGAAGAATGTCCTGAGAAATATTGTTCAAAAGAGATTTCTAAAACCACAGCAGTCATAGTTAGCAGAGGAGTCAAGAGCAAACAATCAAAAGCTTCCCACACTTCTTTACTAAGTCCATTCATTGTTAAAATTGAATTTGGTATGACAAGCAGTGAAAGTTAAAGCACTGTAAATATTGTTGCCTACTTCATTTTCCAACAGGTTCCCTTTGTTCATTTCTCCTTTGACAGATTTACTGGCATAATCGTGGAATATCAGCACTAGATTAGATCTTTGAGATCACCTAGTTCTGCCCCCTCCTTTTAAAGATGAGGAAACTGAGGCCCAGAAAGGTTGAATGACTTGTGTAAGGTCATGCAGCTCATTAGGAATATAGTTAAAATGCGAGATGAGTCTTGGGATTTCTGGTTTAGACCTTTTGTCCAATATACCATTCAGAGAGACTTGCTCCAATTCAATAGATGTTACCTTTCCATGGTCAGCACTTTTGCTGAATCTCTAGAAAATTGGCAACGAGCATATACAGGGCAGGATCCCAGCATCTCTTCCTTAACTGTCAGAATGTTATGAAAATTGTCAGAGGTTCAGCATAGAAAAATTCAGCCAGAAATGAACCCAAATCCCAGCTCTGCTTCTAAGTAACTGTGTGACTTTGAGTGACTTGGTTTCTCTGAGCCCCTCTTAGAAAGTGGGGAAATAATTCTTACTTTGTATGGTAGTTGTAAGGGTTAAATGAAATAATGTATGTGAAATACACAGCATAGTGCTTCTCCCATAGTAGACACTGAATTATAATAATAAATGGTAGTTATTATTGTTATTATACTTCAGTTCTCATTGTAAAGGCACATTTCAAAGACAAATCTTCTGTAAGTAGAAGATAAATTAGTAGCTGTCTCAAAGAAATTCATTTTTGGACACTCTAAAGCTGAATTAATTTAAAGGAGTACGAAAATTTTTGCTACTCTAAAGCCATTACATTCTTTTGTACCTACCCAAATCATTTTGTTTCCTATGTTTGTAGAAGAGATGTTTTATTGAAAAGATGGCTAAAAAATAGTTGTTCTGTGTCTTTACTCCCTTTACTTTAAGTCCTGCTATTTATTATGAAGTTAAATTCAAGGAAAATTTGTATTCCTGGTATGTCAGCTAAAATTAGAACTCAGCGACAGGAAATACCTCCCCCAAGGGGGGAAGAAAAGAGGGGCTTAAACATTTCTCCCACAGAAAGGCAATCTAGAGGTAGACAATCCAAGGCTTGGACAGTGATTCCAGAAAGACAGCTTCTTCTAGCTTACACCTCTGCTATCCCTAGGATGAGACCCTTATCTGCATAGAACACAATGGCAGCCAGTGCTCCAGCCACCACATCTTCATTTCAGGCAAGATGAAAGAATGGGTGTGTGTGTGGAGCAGGGGGGTGTCCCCTTTCTTTTAAGAAGAATTCATTGAAAGTATTGCTGGGAACATTAATTTATATCTCATTGGCCAGTAAGTCATGTGACCATACCTAGATTCAAGAATCTGAGAAATGTAATCTTAAGGAAGCACAGCTAAATAACATCATATTTCAGTGTAGTTTCCTAGCTTCCAAGCAACACAACAGGGTAAATGATCAATTCCATGTCCTCAACATGAAGACAAACCCATAGGTCAATGGAAATAAAAGTTTTCTTTGTATCAAGCCCAGTGAGACTCTTCACCTATGGATCCTAAAGATTTCATATGGAAAATGAGTTGAAGTATCTTATTAGTTTTTATGTTGATTACACTTGAAATGATAATACTTTGCCTATATTAGAGTGAAATGAAATTATTAAAATTAATTTTACCTCTATTTTAAAAATTATTCATGTGTCTACTAGAAAATTGTAAATTATTTAGTGGCTTGCATTCTAAGCCCACATTATATTCCTATTGGACAGCTCTTCTCTAACATATGACAGTACTATGTTTAGACTGGAAAATATAACCAAATGTATCTTCCAAATTAAGCTGATAATATTCTAATACCAAGTAATTGAACAATTAAATTTGTAGTATAGGATTATTGACAGTCAGTTATATGTGGAGGTCTTCCAAAGTGATGATTTTGGTTTTAGCATAATTGACCAACAGTCCTTTTGTCAAAAATCAGACAGCAAAGATAACCCTTACTAAATCTACTTCTAGTTTATGAAAATAAAACTATAACAAGGAAGTATAAATATGCTTATACTTCCTACGGCAGGAGAAGCATCAAGTCTTTAATGCTCAAGAGTTCTACAAAATATGATAAAGAATACAAATGTGGGCTAATAGTAACTAATTAAATGACTAATGATAGCCTACCTCTTCTATAGAACATAGATCTGAGAAGCTTTCAATCTCTCAAGAAGGTAACCATCATATGTTTTAGATAAAATATCTAATAAAGTAATCATTTTATAACGTGGATGGAATAAAGAGTTTCTAATGTCATAAAACAAGTTAGAACACTTCAGGTCCAGCCAGAAAACCTACAGGGATAACAAATAGGCAAAGGTTAGAGCTTGTCATTCAGAGTAGTTCCTGAATGGTTCTTAGGCCATGAACTCTTCCTCAGATGCTTTATTTAGCTTGATTATTTTTTTTAAAATCATGTGTGCTCTATAGGGGGGAATTACCAGGACATAGACAGGGGCAGCCCAAGATCACCAAGCTGTCACATGTTATCTGAGCCATCATGATCTTGTTCTCCAAATTCATACCTGTGTACCTGCCAGAGCCTGGCCTCTTTATGGGATGGAATAACCCACTTCGGCTGTTTCCACAGATCCTATTAAATCTGAGTTTTCACTGAGCAATAAGCTATTCATAACCAGAGCATGACTTTGTCCAACATTCTTTTTTTTTAATAGTTTATTTTGGTATCATTAATCTACAGTTACATGTGCAATATTATGGTGATTAAACTACCCCCGTCATCAGGTCCCCCCCACCAACCCCATTACAGTCACTGTCCTTCACGTGGTGAGATGCTATAGAGTCACTACTTGTCTTCTCTGAGTTGTACAGCCCTCCCCGTGCCCCTCAACATTACATCTACTTATTGTAATGCCCCTTTTCCCCCCTTGTCCCTCCATTCCCACCCATCTTCCCCAGTCCCTTTCCCTTTGGTAACTATTAGTCCGTTCTTGGGTTCTGTGAGTCTGCTGCTGTTTTGTTCCTTCACTTTTTCTTTGTTCTTATACTCCACATATGAGTGAAATAATTTGATACTTGTCTTTTTCGGCTTGGCTTATTTCACTGAGCATAATACCCTCTAGCTCCATCCATGTTGTTACAAATGGTAGGATTTGTTTTCTTCTTATGGCTGAGTAGTATTCCATTGTGTATATGTACCACATCTTCTTTATCCATTAATCTACTGATGGACACTAGGTTGTTTCCATTTCTTGGCTATTGTATATAGTGCTGCGATAAACATAGGGGTGCATATGTCTTTTTCAAACTGGGCTGCTGCATTCTTAGGGTAAATTCCTAGGAGTGGAATACCTGGGTCAAATGGTATTTCTATTTTGAGTTTTTTGAGGAACCTCCATACTGCCTTCCACAATGGTTGAACTAATTTGAATACCCACCAGCAGTGTAGGAGGGTTCCCTTTTCTCCACATCCTTGCCAACATTTGTTGTTGTTTGTGTTTTGGATGTTGACCATCCTCACTGGTGTGAGGTGATATCTCATTGTGGTTTTAATCTGCATTTCTCTGATAATTAGTGATGTGATGTGGAGCATCTTTTTATGTACCTGCTGGCCATCTGAGTTTCTTCTTTGGAGAAGTGTCAATTCATGTCCTCTGCCCATTTCTTAATTGGATTATTTACTTTATGTTTGTTGAGGTGCGTGAGTTCTTTATATATTTTGGATGTCAACCTCTTATCGGATATGTCATTTATGAATATATTCTCCTATACTGTAGGATGTCTTTTTTGTTCTACTGATGGTGTCCTTTGCTGTACAGAAGCTTTTCAGCTTGATATAGTCCCACTTGTTCATTTTTGCTTTTGTTTCCCTTGCCCGGGAAGATATGTTCATGAAGAAGTCGTTCATGTTTATGTCCAAGAGATTTTTTGCCTATGTTTTTTTCTAAGAGTTTTATGGTTTCATGACTGACATTCAGGTCTTTGATCCATTTCAAGTTTACTTTTGTGTATGGGGTTAGACAGTAGTCCAGTTTCATTCTCTTACATGTAGCTGTCCAGTTTTTCCAACACCAGCTGCTGAACAGGCTGTAATCTCCCCACTGTATGTCCAAGGCTCCTTTATCAAATATTAGTTAACTGTATATGTTTGGGTTAATGTTTAGATTTTCTATTCTGTTCCACTGGTCTGTGGGTCTGTTTTTGTGCCAATACCATATTGTCTTGATTACTGTGGCTTTGTAGTAGAGGTTGAAGTCAGGGAGTGTAAATCCCTGTGTTTTATTCCTCCTTCTCAGGATTGCTTTGGCTATTCGGGGTCTTTTGTGGTTCCATATGAATTTTAGAATTATTTGTTCCAGTTCATTGAAGAAAGCTGTTGGTAGTTTGATAGGGATTGCCTTGAATCTGTAGATTGCTTTAGGTAGTATAGCCATTTTGACAATATTTATTCTTCCTAGCCAAGAGCATGGGATGCATTTCCATTTGTTAGTGTCCTCTTTAATTTCTCTTAGGAGTGTCTTGTAGATTTCAGAGTACAGGTCTTTCACTTCCTTCGTTAGGTTTATTCCTAGGTATTTTATTCTTTTTGATGCAATTGTGAATGGAATTGTTTTTCTAATTTCTCTTCCTGTTAGTTCATCATTAGTGTATAGGAAAGCAACAGATTTCTGTGTGTTAATTTTGTATCCTGCAACTTTGCTGAATTCAGATATTACTTCTAGTAGTTTTGGAGTGGATTCTTTAGGGTTTTTATGTACAATATCATGTCATCTGCAAATAGTGACAATTTGACTTCTTCTTTACGAATCTGGATGCCTTGTATATCTTTGTTTTGTCTGATTGCCGTGGCTAGGACCTCCAGTACTATGTTGAATAACAGTGGAGAGAGTGGGCATCCCTGTCTTGTTCCCGATCTTTCAGCATCTCGCTGTTAAGTATGATGTTAGCTGTGGGTTTGTCATATATAGCCTTTATGATGTTGAGGTACTTGCCGTCTATACCCATTTTGTTGAGAGTTTTAATCATGAATGGATGCTGTATTCTGTCAAATTCTTTTTCAGCATCTATGGAGATGATCATGTGGTTTTTGTTCTTCTTTTTGTTGATGTGGTGGATGATGTTGATGGATTTTCGAATGTTGTACCATCCTTGCATCCCTGGGATGAATCCCACTTGATCATGGTGTATGATCCTCTTGATGTATTTTTGAATTCGGTTTGCTAATATTTTGTTGAGTATTTTTGAATCTACGTTCATCAGGGATATTGGTCTGTAGTTTTATTTTTTGGTGAGGTCTTTGCCAGGTTTGGTATTAGAGTGATGCTGGCTTCATAGAATGAGTTTGGAAGTATTCCCTCCTCTTCTATTTTTTGGAAAACTTTAAGGAGAATGGGTGTTATTTCTTCTCTATATGTCTGGTAGAATTCAGAGGTGAGTCCATCTGGTCCAGGGGTTTTGTTCTTGGGTAACTTTTGATTACTGCTTCAGTTTCGTTGCTGGTGATTGGTCTGTTCATTTTTTCTGTTTCTTGTTGGTTAGTTTTGAAAGGTTGTATTTTTCTAAGAAGTTGTCCATTTCTTCTATGTTTTGCAGCTTGTTAGCATATAGATTCTCATAATATTCTCTTATAATTCTTTGTATTTCTGTGGGGTCCATCGCTATTTTTCCTTTCTCATTTCTGATTGTGTTTATGTGTGTAGATTCTCTTTTTCTCTTAATAAGTCTGACTAGGGGTTTATCTATTTTGTTTATTTTTTCAAAGAACCAACTCTTGGTTTCATTGATTTTTTTATACTGTTTTATTCTTCTCAATTTTATTTATTTATTCTCTGATCTTTATTATATCCCTCCTTCTGGTGACTTTGGGCCTCATTTGTTCTTCTTTTTCCAATTTCAGTAATTGTGTCTTTAGACTATTCACTTGGGAATGTTCTTCCTTCTTTAAATAGGCCTGGATTGCAATATACTTTCCTCTTAGAACTGCCTTTGCTGTGTACCACAGACGTTGTGGCTTTGTTTTGTTGTTTTCATTAGTCTCCATATATTCTTTGATTTCTGTTTTGATTTGGTCGTTAACGCATTGATTAATTAAGAGAATGTTGTTATGTCTCCTTGTATTTGTGAGCCTTTTTGTTTTCTTTCTAAAATTTATTTCTAGTTTTATACCTTTGTGATCTGAGAAGTTGGTTGGTAGCATTTCAATATTTTTGACTTTACTGAGGTTCTTTTTGTGGCCTCGTATGTGGTCTATTCTGGAAAATGTTCCATGTGCACTTGAGAAGAATGTGTATCCTGTTTCTTTTGGGTGTAGAGTTCTGTAGATGTCTGTTGGGTCCATCTGTTCTAACGTGTTATTCAATGCCTCTGTGTCTTTACTTATTTTCTGTCTGGTTGATCTGTCCTTTGGAGTGAGTGGTGTGTTGAAGTTACCTAAAATGAATGCATTGCTGTCTATTTCCTCCTTCAATTCTGTTAGTATTTGTTTCACATATGCCAGCGCTCCCGTATTGTGTGCATATATATTTATAATGGTTATATCCTCTTGTTGGATTGACCCCTTTATCATTATGTAATGTCCTTCTTTATCTCTTGCTAGTTTCTTCGTTTTGAAGTCTGTTTTGTCTGATACAAGTACTGCAACCCCTGCTTTTTTATCCTTCTTGTTTGCATGAAATATCTTTTTCCATCCCTTCACTTTTAATCTGTGTATATTTTTGGGTTTCAGGTGAGTTTCTTGTAGGCAGCATATAGAGTGGTCTTGCTTTTTTATCCATTCTGTTACTCTGTGTCTTTTGATTGGTGCATTCAGTCCATTTACATTTAGGGTGATTATCGATAGATATGTACTTATTGCCATTGCTGGCTATAGATTTGTGGTTACCAAAGGTTCAAGGGTTGCTTCTTTACTATCTAACAATCTAACTTAACTTTCTTGTTAACTTATTGTAAACACTGTCTGATGATTTTTTATTTCTCTCCCTTCTTATTCTTCCTCCTCCATTCTTTATATAGTAGGTGTTTTATTCTTTGCCTTTAGTCAGTATTTGGATGGTCTGCTTTCTTTGCTATGATTTTATTTCTCTGGTGACATCTTTTTAGCCTTAGGAGTGCTTCCCTCCAGAGCAGTTCCTTTAAGATGTCCTGTCGAGGTGGTTTATGGAAGGCAAATTCTCTCAGCTTTTGTTTTTCTGGAAATTGTTTAATCCCTCCATCATATTTAAATGATAATCATGCTGGATAAAATATTCTTGGTTCGACGCCCTTTTGTTTCATTACATTAAATAATCATGCCATTCTCTTCTGGCCTGTAAGGTTTCTGTTGAGAAGTCTGATGACAGTCTGATGGGTTTTCCTTTGTATGTGATCTTTTTTCTCTCTCTAGCTGCCTTTAATACTCTGTCCTTGTCTTTGATCTTTGCCATCTTGATTATTATGTGTCTTGGTGTTTTCTTCTTTGGGTCCCTTGTGTTGGGAGATCTGTGGGCTTCCGTGGAATGTGAGACTATTTCCTTCCCCAGCGTGGGGAAGTTTTTGGCAATTATTTCTTCAAAGACACTTTCTATCCCTTTTTCTCTCTCTTCTTCCTCTGGTACTCCTATAATGCGAATATTGCTCCGTTTCGATTGGTCACACAGTTCTCTTAATATTCTTTCATTCCTAGAGATCCTTTTATCTCTCTCTGCCTTAGCTGCTCTGTATTCCTGTTCTCTGATTTCTATTCCATCAACAGTCTTTCATCTCGTCCAGTCTGCTGCTAAGCCTGTTGATGGCTTATCTCATTTCTGCATTGTCTTTCCTCACTTCCCTCACTTCCTCCCTCAGCTCTTGCATATTTCTCTGTAGATCCATCAGCATGGTTATGACTTTTATTCTGAATTCTTTTTCAGGAAGATTGTGCATGTCCATCCCATCAGGCTCCCTCTCTGGGGTTTTCTAGCTAAGTTTTGTTTGTACCATATTCCTCTGTCTTTTCATGGCGATAGAAGTGGTCGCTGGTAGGTGCCACGTATGTCAGCTGGGCTCTTTAAGACTTTAAAAAAAAAACCAAGAAAAAACAAACCAAAACAAAAACAATCAAACAAATAAAAAAGAAGGAAGAGAAATAAAAGAGAAAAAAAAAGAAAGAAAAGAATAGAAAAGAAAGGGAAAACAAAAACAAAAACAAAAAAAACGCCCACCGGGAGTGGATTCTGTAAGGATGCTGTAGGTGGTGCTGTTGCTCCACTATTCCGCAGCTGCAGCCGCTCTTTGTAGCTCTGGCCAGGGTGGGAATGAATGGGAGGCTGTTGTTCTCTGTGTAAAGTTTCAGTGTGGCTACCTTTTCCCAGTCACCAGCCAAGGGGTCCAAAATTCCTCAGGAGTTCCAGCCCACTGGGCTGAGCGTGCCGGGGCGATTGTGTTCCCTCCGTGGGCCCCCTGCCTTTCCAAGACCGCTAAAGACAGCACACGCTTTTCTCTTGTCGTGGGGCACTGGCTTCATGGACCTGGGCACATTCCCAGCTCAAAACTGCACCTTCTGCCTCTCCAATATCTGATGCACTGCACGATGTGTGTCAGCGCTCCCGGCACAGATCACCAGGGCTGGTTATTTCGTGGGCCTGTACCTCCACTCCCTCCCGGCTCTGAATCCTCTCCTCCTGCTGGTGCGCTGGTGTGGCGGAGTGCTCGGGTCCTGCCGGGTCGCGGCTCTGTATCTTATCCACCTCGTGGGGTGCCGAGTCCTCACAGGTGCAGATGCAGGCTGTGCGCCATCCTGTAAATTCTGGTCTCTCTTTTAGGAGTAGTTGTATTTGCTGTATTTTCATAGATATATATGGTTTTGGGAGGAGATTTCCGCTGCCCTGCTCATGCCGCCATCTTACAAGAACCTGATGTCCAACATTCTTGTGAAAGCAGATAGTAGGACAGTAGAGAGACCAAGAGTATATCCACTTTAATTATCATCACTCAATTCATAATGACAGATGTCCTTCACTTGAGACACATGAGGGGAGGGTTGAAAGGGTTTGGGGGGCTCAACGGATTACCATTTGAGTGTGAAAACCTCTCAGTGCATCTCAATCCTCTCAGCCGCCTTACATTGTCAGCCCAAACATAAATGTAAAAAAGCTCCAGAACACCTATACTAACAGTTAAAATAGTTAAGAACTGATTTAACTACTACCTTTTTCATAATATCCACCTTCAAATTGGAGAGGAGAAGCTAATCCTAGTCAGTATTCCTACACAGCAAATAAAATCTATGATGTTGGCATCCAGGCTAGATAGAAAGTTTCTTGTAGATTTATCCCACATCCTACCCTTCAGTACCAGCAGGTGTGGCGCATAAATACATGTTTTATATGTGAAGAAATTTCCTTTTGGGTTAATACATCTCTCTGTAAAAATATATCTCTCTCTCCAAGATTGGTTCATGTTGAGAAGCAACCCACATAGTCCCTGAAGACTTCTGGTAGAAAGCAATAGGATCCACCACCATCCTAGAATTCAGCTCCTAAGATATGATTAACTCTACCGTAAGGAGCAGAGAATGGATAAAAGTTTAAAGATGATTTTAAAAAGGACCATATATCTAAGCAAACTGTGTGCACCTTGGCAGTAGATATACAAGGGTAGAGGCAAATCATTTCTACATTGCCAGGGAACTGAATCAGGACTAAAAGGAAGATAGTCTAATTATGTTTTAGACATTCAATAGCAATTCACCTTACCTTTGCCAAGTTTTCTAGTTGTTACTGTTTCTTAACTCAGTGGAGAAGGAAAGAGGCAAAACTCTTATACATGAGAAGATACCTGTGTTAAAAAACAAGGTCTGACAAACGTGTTAATACCAATCAGAAAAGGTAATGCAACAACAGGTTCTCTTCCTGTGGAATTCCAGCCTGAGATGTTCCAGAAAAATCTTAGTCATGAAAAGAACCCTTTGGTGACTCTAAGAAATCTATTTTATACAAATAAATACACCTAATATAATTAATGTAGCATATTGTCTGTGAAGCTTCCTCCACCCTTGGCACTAGCTCACCCTAATCAGGCAAACAAAACCTTTGGTTGCAGAGTTTGCAGACCCCTATTTCCAGGAATGTATTGGACATACCTTTTCTGTACTATGGTGGGGTTTATTAATGACTACAATGATGATTATAGTAATGATGATATTACACTTATCAAACACTGTATATGTGGTTTACAAATATTATCCATTTAATCTTCATGACAAGTCATTATTTCCAAAGTATTTTCTATACAATTGTTTTCTGTGAGAGGTTATAGACAAACAAAAAACACTCTCCGGTGAAAAAATAAAGGAAGAAATATTACATGTGTTAGCTGCCACTTGGAAATTCACAAAACACATTCTCATATTACATGTTCTAAAATATCCCTGCATAAGGAAAGCTTTCTACTAGAGCTTCCTACAAAACTTCAATCAAGATGCCCAAGTTTTGCTTAACATTTCTTCATATTTTATGGAGATAGGAGTGTTCTTTGGAACATACTCTGGGAAAAGGTGCTATAATGTGCAATGGTCGTTTTATAGATGTGGAAATGAAAACTTAACAGAAATTCAGCAGTTTGCTTCAGATCACATAGCCGGTAGGAGGCAGAACCTTTGAAAGCTAGGTCTATTGTTTGCCAAAGCCTATACTCATTGTTAATTCTAACAACTCAGATAATCACTCATGTATTGATTATTATGTTCAAGGTGCTTTATGTATATTGTCTCCCATCCTTGTAACAATCCTGCTATGAGAATACTCTTATCCCCATTTTATAAAGGAAGAAACTGAGGCTCGATTAGATCCATGACTTACCTTCACTTTGCCAGACCAAGAAGCTTATGCAGGGCTGTCAGCAGGGGTGTAGAGCTGGCTGGTTCTGATTATGTAACCTTAAAGCGAAGTAACTAACTTTTGAAGCTTCAGTGTCCATATCTGTGAAATGGACGTAATACCTCTTGCACATGATAGTTATTCAGTACATAGTTTCTATTACACAGGCAGTCATAAGTTTAACCAAGCCAGTACACTTTAAAATAAATACATAGTGAGGCTTAACATTGGAAGTATGGTTCATGAATTTATTCATTGCCTCTAAGGTAGATACGAACTTGATATCAATCAGGTTTTTAGGCATCATTAGAAAAGGCAATTGAGGGCCAGGGAGTAGCAGGCAGCTAAATAAACCCCATGCCCACTGAGGGAAGATATAAATTCTGTAAAGGTCATACTTTCAGATTCAGTCAAAAAGGTTCAGCACAGCGTAGTGCAAAGAACACAGTTTAGAGTCAGACAGACCTGAATGTGATGCCAGCCTCACTCCTAATTTGCCACATAACCTTAAGCAACTCAGTTAACTTCTCTGAGCCACAGCACGTCATCTGAAAAATGGAACTAATACTACCTTGCAAGGTCGTGGTAAAGAATAAATGAGGTAATGTATGTAAAGATTCTGGCACTCCTTATGTCGTAGCTTTGGCGTCTAGGGCTTTGCCTTCTGTCTCCCAGAGAGCAGCATACTCTAACCAACCAAAGGGAAATGTCCTGACCAACGGACTTGAGCCTGGTCCCAGAATGTGCCTGGTGCTGTCTGCAACTTTAAGGTGGTCGGGGCTGGAAACGGATGTTAATTACAGTCTTTTAAATATTAATCCCAAAGTCTCCTCAATCGCTATGAGAGTGACATGTGTCACTGTGAATGTGGAATCCTGAGAGAATAAAGTAATCAAAAAAATTTTTTAAGCAGTGGGGAAGAAAGATTTCCCAACGTTGGCAGCTGATTTACATCTATTAAACTGACACACCCAGGTGCAAAATCCTGGGGCAAAATTTGAATATTGCTATTTTTTCATTGCACATTTCAAGCAAAGTATAAGTTGTGTGCATGTTTATGAAAATATCTTATAGATGTGTTATAGGTGTAGTGGGAGGGGGGCATTTCTCCCATTCTACGCTAAGGCTAGTAAAATAATTCTCTAATGACTGACTAAATAAAAGTGCATGTAGCATTTAATCTCCAAACACGTATGTAAACCAGAAAGTCAAACACTTGCACACTCACACAAGTACATTACCACATGTGCAGTCACACACACAAGTATGCACACACTAAACAGTCATGTGCATATACACAATCCATACACTCATGCATACCCATGTACTCAACATTCTGGCACACCCACATAATCACACATATATGCAGATACACTATTGCACACTCATGCATGCACTCAAACACATGCTTGCCTGCTCATACACACCCATTCAAACTTGCACACATTCACATGCTCATACAGTACTTACACACACAATGAGTTTGTGTCCATTTATAAAGAATATTGTCATTAGTTTGAACAATAAGAAAAATTTTTTAGAATAATGTCCTCATTCTAAGCTTATTTTATCTGCACATTGAATGTAAGATTTTATTTACTTAGGTTACATTCTACATCAGAGAGGGTAGAGGATTTTAAAGGCTGTAAATTATATTCATACCCTTTTAAAAGTTAACTCTCTCTCTCATTCTGTCTCCAAATACAGAACATCTTTAAAACTGAAGTGCTTTGGGGAAAAAAATGTAAAATTTTGTAATAGTTGTAAATTGGTATGTGCACCGTAGAGTAATTTAAAATCATTAGAATGATGCATTTTTTAAAGTAAGTGCTTCGCAAGAAAATGACTGAAGCAATATCACAGTGTATTAATGGAGCTCGAGACATCTTAAATTGATTTTGAAATTAAACATCAGAAACTGCAACTTGAAAAAAATAATTAGGGTAAACCATTAGATAGCAATCAAAAAGAAAAAAAAAACCTCTTGAAATTTAGGAAATTGCAAATTAAGGGTGTCAGTCATCCTGATTTGGCAAGGGCGAGGACTGTCAATGAAAAGAAAACATGTGCCTACTTAAAATATCCTTGAAAACTGAACTGTGCCCAAGGTTTTCTACTCTGTTTTGGTTTCTGGTGTGGGGCTTTCTTCTGCCTGTATTACATATCAGTGTGAGAGCTTCATTCAGCAAAGGACCTGCAAGCCTTGTATCAGTGGGAGTCTTGATCCTGTGAGCCTTTTGCAAGGGAAGCTGGTGGCATTAAACTAGAGAAAATGGTCAGGCGATTCATCTCCTCTTTTCTCACCCCAAATATTAGATTGATCTGCATGAAATTGCTGATATTCAGCCTATAAATGTGACCCTTCCGTATGATTCAACCTAATATTTTCAATACAACTAGATTTGGGAGGAAAGGGAGTTTAATTATCGGAGAGGTAGTCTTCTTATTTTGATCCCAGCAGTATATGAAAATCAAAGTGACCTAAAAATCATCTCTGAGAATGTAGCAAGTTGCTTAATTGCTATTAGCTCACTCATTTAAAAAATATTGGAATAAAAACAACTTGCCATACATAATTCAAAAGTTAGTCAGATAAAATTAAATAGCAGGTATGTTTTTAAACAGTCCAAATTAAAATACAAATAAACTAAGTGCATCCTCACCTGTCTGGATCTTTCACTTATCCAGACTATTCTTAGCTGAAAGCTAGCTTGCACGAAAGGTTTCTCCATTTTTAGTATCAGGGCTAAATACCTAATAATTTGAAATATCTCCATGCTTCTTATAACATTGATTGTTCGCTACCCCTGCATAAGAGGGACTTAAGAAATCTTTTTCAACATTCTCCGAATTTCTGTATTATATGGATTGAACCCAGTCTCTGTCAATACAGGTACCTGTAATTTTGTTCTATTCTATTCTTCTCTTTGGGTCTCTGACAACTCCTCTTCAAATGGAGAGACAAGACACAATCTACCTTCTAGATAACTCCTATTATTTATTCTTCAGGGACATACTGGTGATATTTTGTACTTTGGTTGTGACTTTAATCATTTATAATAATTATTTCCATAAGACTAGAAGAATGATTTCAGCCCTGGAAAGAATTTTACTTGGGCTCTGTGTAAGGCAGCAGACATATATTAAGCACCTACTATGTGCTGAATATAATGTGTTACAAACAGGATAGTAATCCAAACAGCATTTCTAGACAGGAATTTGGAAAGTGTGCCAGGCTACTTACAGCAATTATTCAAATAAGCAAGTTAGTCAAAATAAGAAGAAATCAACTACAACTTAAATGTTCAATCGTTTCAGAATGGTTAGGCCAAGCAGACTATATTTTGGAATATTTTATTGCCATTACAGTGTTTACAAAGAATGTTCATGTTATACAAGAAAGTTCTTAAGATACAGGAAGTTCAAAATAAGCTAGAAAGTGTGTTTCTCATATCAAAACAAAGTGCATAAACTACAGAATAGAAGGAAAAATCCCCAAATATTGACAGTGTTTTTGCTAGGTTGGGGGATGCCTTTTTCTTCTTTACTCCTATCTGTATCAGAGATCAGGATTTAGGAATATAGAAGGCAATTATAGAATGTGCAGTTCACTAGTAATCAGGGAAATGCTGATTAAGAAGAGATTTCTTTTTTCACTTCATATTGACGTATTGGTCAAGAGTGTCAGGAAACAAGTGTTCTCTTACTCTGCTTGTGGATATATTAGTTGGTACAGCCTTTTGTCAGTATCCATCAAAATTTTAAGTGCACATGGTCTTCACCGCAGTAATTCCATTTTGAACAAATATCCTAGAGAAATGCTTGCACATGTGCACAAAGAAGCATCACTTATAGTAGAAAAAAAGTTTAGAAATTATCTTAATGTCCACTTGTAAAGAATTAAAATATGGAATATGCAGACTCTGGTATGCTATATAGCAAAGAGTGGGTTAGTTCTAAATGGACTCAACAATATGTCTTGGAAATATTTCCCAGTTCTAGAAAAATGTATACAGTATTAAACTATTTAGGTTAAAATATACCTAAGAAGTCATGTATCTCTATTACTTGTATTAATTTAATGCATAGAAAGATGTTTTATCAGAGTTATTGGTGGTTACCCTCATGAGAAGACAGTATGACTGGAAGCTCAAGGTGGATTATTGTTATATCTTTATCTGTAGCCAAAGGTTTTACAATGAGAATACATTCTTTAATGATTTGTGATAGCATGTAATTAAATAAAATTAGGAAATAGGCATATAATATAGAAGTAGAGGCAATTGTTTAAAATAGATGTTTGTGGCATTTGACAAGGAAAAAGACTAGGAAGATGAGGCTAAAGCCAAAAAAGATGGTGGCAACATGGGCTGCAGGGGGAGACAGAGAGCGTAATGAAAAAAATCATGGTTAAAAAGGGAAAAAAATTGAATTCTCAACACTCAGTAACGAAATGTGAAGAAAACTGTAAAACTCTCCTGAGTAATGAGCAAGGACTTGCCCCACCAGATGTCAAAATGTGTTACAAATCTTAAGTAAGTTAAACAAGTTAGTGTTGAATATACAAATCATGGAATAGGATAAAAAGGCCAGATGGCCACCGAGTACACATAAGAATTTGGAGTATGATAAATCAGTAAGGGTAGGATGGATAAGCCAATATATTTCAAAAAGTTTGACCCCAGCTTAGGCAGCATGAAACTGACTGCATCCCTCTGAGTAAGTAGAAGAATGAAGAGGGGAATGGGAAGAATCACAGAATTCACAAGAGAATTCCACAAGATAAAGAAGTTTGGATGCCATTGGTTTAAATATACTGGTTTTTCATGGTTCCTTGGTTCTACATTTTTACTTAAAGTTGTTGCTTTCCTGTGGTGGTATGGGAAGGGGGAAGGCAAGTTCTTCAGAATGAGTATGTTTGTGAATGGAGTCCAGGTGCTATTTTCCCGTAATATTTAACCCTCCCTTCAGTTCATTAATGCCCTCTTGCCTCTTCTGATGAAGCTATAAAGAAGGCCTTGTTGTCCAGGAATCTCAGTATTTTTTATAGACTCTAAAAAAGTTTGGGGGTGGTGGGGGAAAAATAACTGGTGAACTAGTTTCCTTTCTGGGAAAAAAAAATCATCATCATAAGAGGAAGAAAAGCTTAATTCAAGTCCCTGAGGAATTTAAAGTAAAAATCATAGGGCAGCAAAATGGAAACCCCTTGGTTTTTGGAACCCAGCCAAGCTGAAGCAGAAGGGCCTAATGCAGTCATTCATTGATTTGAGAGATAGGATATGTCAAAGGTATTAGAGTTACAACGAGGCAACCTACAAGGCAGAGGCTAGCCTGCCAACCTCTACTTGATCGTTTGCTGCTTGATATTACTGGCAGGAGGGTCAGAAATATTGCCTCTTCCCTGCCCACTTTCCTGTCTGTGTTATCCAGTCAATTCTCAATTCCCGCTGCTTCATATCCAGCTCCCTCAAAAATAAACCTTCTCCAGAAAGCCTTCCTACCTTTACACACATACCATTTTCCTCCTGCTTGGCTCTGCTCAATCTAGTCATGTGTGAAAATTAGGGAGGGACTATTAGAAATTCCTTAGTATCCTTTTGCCGCAAGCCACCCTTGTCACTCCTATTTAGTGACACCTATTCAGTGACACCTCTTAGGGCATATGACAAGATACTGAGCACCTTAATTTCTGCATAAAAGAAGGAAACCTAATTAACGACATCAGTAGTATTGACATTCAGAACTTTGGCATATGATCAAAAGGAAGTCTAAACATTATGAGAATAGCCTAAGACTAATGACTAAACTCCATATACTGGGGAGTGTCTGAGGACTCTTTTGCAGACCACTTTCCCTTTTTAGATGCTGTGTTCTTAGCACCAGAGCCAAAAATGGGAAGAACTCTCCATATGGTGGAGTCTCCTTCCTTCAGATACAAACATCCCGGGCAGGGAGTTTTCTCTTCTTTGAATTTCTATGTAAGCTATTCCACTGATGCATTCTGTCGATATTTACCAAATACTCTGTGCCAGGCGCTATGCTTACATGATGCAGATACAATAGTGAAAAAATCCCATCCCCTTTGCTCCCATCATAGAACTCACACACAAGGAGGTTCTGGACATAGAGAACATGCATTCCATTTTTTGTATAGCACCCTCACAAAGAATGAGGACTCACACCCTTGTTTAGTACGTTTCTTAAAGCTCTGCAAGGGGACAGACTCTGCAGCCGTATTTCTTGAACTTGTGTGTGCATCAGAAATAACTGGCATGCTTATGAAACATAAATTTCAGCCCCCACCACAGATTCTATTATGGGAAGTCTAGGAGGGTATCAGCTATCAGTGTGTTTAACAAGCTTCCCAAATGACTGTGATGCAGGTGCCATAAGGACAACACGTCGAGAACACTGCCTCCACTCTTGCTTATGGCTCATTAGTATCTCCCAAATTTTAATGTAAGGCAATTAACTTTTGTTCAGTCTTCTCTGAACACAAAAGAGTTGCTTAGCGTCTTCTTCCTATAAGTCTGGACACAGCCCAGAATTGATGTTTTGTGGTTTATCTGGGGCTTTGGGCCATATTAATAGCCAGTTGCTGTACAGTTGATCAGAACAGATGTGTGGTCAAGTCAACCATGGAGATGGCCATCAAAATAACTAAATTGATGGTGCCATGCTAACATTTAGGCATGTCCAAGGTCTGGCAAGTCACAGAAAAGACACTTCTTTCATCCTTAATCATGGTGATCAAGCTTAAAGAAGAATACTCTGAGTAATTTCCATTGAAACAGTTTAATTTTATGATCTACCAGTGTCTGGTCCAGATCTGAGTATTGGCAATGTATGACTACAATGTAATGACTACAAGGAATATTTATGTCCTCATCCCTAAAGGAACATAATAATGCCAACTTATTTGAGGAATAAATCACGTAAAATGTAACATATAACGTAACATGTAAAAATGCTTATTACATGGCTCCAGTAGGTGCTCAATAAATATCTTTTCCCTACAGAATAATCCAGACTTCAAAGAAGTTCATCCATATTAAAAAGCCATTAAGTAGTTTTGATAATAGTATATATGCTACTACTAAAAAAAAACAAAATAAAAGGAGTGACTATGAGAATACACTTAGGTAATTCATGAATTACCATTCTCTTTCTACTTTACTTCCTAGAACTTGTGAGTTCTTGTAAGAAGTTTTGGCTAAAAATCATGCTACCATACCTTTCTGTGGCATTGCACTTTTCAAAAGCCCTTCCCCCAAAATTATTACATTTGATATTTGCCACAATCCTGCGAGGAAATTATATCATTACCATTAGACAGATGATGAAACCAAGGCCCAGAGAAGACAAAGTGATTTTCACATTCTCCAATTTCATGAAATGCCTAGAGTAAATACTAACTTTCTTGAGTACAGGTCTCCTGGGACAGGCTATTTAATAACTGAGATGATGCTTGAGTATCAACAACATATGTTGGAATTTCAACAGTCTCTCAATTCAGGGTTTAGAAACCAAGACAGTTTCATGCAGAAACACCTCTGATCTAGGCATGAAATGCCACCTCAACTGACATTTACTCAGCTGCTTTGCTTGTCCTTCTATACCCAAAGCTACACATTTTGTAAAGGAAGCATAAATCTCTATATTATCATCAAAATACATGGCTGGCTTCTTCCTTTTGTGGAAGAAACAGGAATTAAAAATGCTGTAGAGAAGGTGGATTCTAGGCATAACATCAGATAGTTATAGCTATTGGCATGATATTAAATCTTGGGCCTGTTCTTAGCAAAGAGACCCTATTTTGCTCTTGGAAATACCTTTATCATAACTTCCCTGATAGGGGCATTTGGCTAAGCAAACTGGGACACACACAAAAGAAATTACCCACTCAGTGCCCATATTTTATAGATTTAGATCCTGAACCATTGGTTTTGACCATCTCATACCTCAATTCTTATTTTTTCCTTTCAACTTTAATTATGATATTTAAATCCCTTCTGCATTTATACCTTCAAATCCCCTTCAGTTGGAGAAGGGTTTAATTCCTCCTACCCTCTGTCCTTGGTTCTGCCTTCTAACTGCTGTTCCTGTACTTCTAAAGTGCTGTCTGGTGACCTCCCTTCTAGCTTGAATAAACCCTGGCTCCTTTTCTCCCATCTGTCATCCCATGCGCAGCCACCCTATTTAGTCTACTCCTGTTTTATGTGCATGACCTAGAAGTAGGAGAGTTGGAGATTGCTTTCATGGACCAGCAAGCACAGCATGGAGCTTCTTGGAAAGTAGATATATTAACCTTTTAGGTGCAGCAATCTATACCATGGCTAATTTTCTAGATTACTTTGAGATTCCATATAGTGGACTGTTGAGAGAGAATCTTATGTGAAGACTGAATTCTTTACAAGCATACAGGGTAGACAGGGCCACCCTAATGTTTGTGCTAACATTTATGGAGCCTAGAGCAGAACAAATGGAGACCTCCTGTCTGTGTCTAGATCCCCTTCTCCTCCCAGCCCTTACTCTGTTCCACACCATGAAGGTCTTGACACAGATGTACCTGGATACACCAGCCAAGCTCTATCCACATACAATGCCCTGCCACCCCCAGAAAACTATTGTCCTTTGACCATCCCTCAAGCTTAGGGAGGCCTATGTTGGCAGCACATCCCATACCAGGCAGAGTCACACATACGCCTGCAAGTAGGCTCAAGTCATTTGGGCAGGGAATTCTGGGCTTCCAGCTGAAGAGGGAGTGGTCTAGTGGGTGGCTAGAGAGTAAATGCCAGGTAGGCAAACACCTTTGGCCCAGTAAACTTCTTGCCCCAAGGAAGGAATGTGGCTGTAGGAAGGCCAGGTGGGGCCATTTAAAATGGGCTCAAAAGAAACCCTAGTTGCCCAGGTCGAAGGATGTAACTAGGCTCAGAATAATAGTGTCTTAGAGCTTTTAGTATTGTTAAGGCCCAACCATCTAGTGCTACAGAAAATACTTTGAAGAAAAGATTCTCATGATATTATTAGGTGAGATATTATCAGGCAGCTAAAGGAATGAAATGGAGGATGAGATGGGCAGATTTAAAGGTTTGAAGAATAATTTGAAGAATGAAATACTTTATGACCATCTGACCTCTACTCCAGCTGTCTCACCCAGTTCCATTGTCTCTTCATTCAGTGCCTGGGTTCTATCTGAATTTTCAAGGACACTTGGTTTTTTTTAATGGTTTGTTGAAACTGGGATACTACTCCATTCTTCCTTTGTTTTAGTTTCAGAATAAGTTGGGCATACATATACATTAAAATCAAGCACATTGGGATCAGCAGGTGTCACTTTCCTGGATTTTCTGGACCTCATTTCCTGCCCTGGTCATTTCTGTTTTTTCCTTATTATGCCTCAGGGCTGGGAAACAAGGAAAGTTGAAGTTGATGTACATGACTTGAGACATTATGATAATGGATCAGAAAGTGCTTTCTAAAGGGTAAAGCTCTGTACAAATGCAGTTGTTGATCCTCTCAGCAGGCAGTATCGTTTTGTAGCAACCTTATTTCAAACAGTATGTCTCACTCAACACTGAAAGGTAACTTTGAACTAGATCCTTCACTCAACTTTGGAGCATATAGAAGGGAAAGGAAGGTAACATCCAGTCAATAGGATGGAATATGGCTTTTCTTTTCTTTCTTGCTCTGGAAAGAAAATGGATTAGTAAATTGATTTACTAATCTCCACTATGATCAACTACATATGCATTGTATGTGAAAAGTCTTTGCATTCATATGTGAACCCAAAATTGATGTGGAATGTGCTTTGGGGGAAAGAGAGATAGAGATAGGAAGATAAGATAGACAAGCCTACAGATGAACAGACAGTGGGAGAGGGAGAGGGAGGCAGGAAAGGAGAAAGAGTAGGAAGAATATTCAGATGAATAGGTTGTGCCTTTCTCTACCCCTCCCCAACTTGTAAAATATAGGCCTCAAACAAAAATATCTTTATTCTGTATATAGTTATGTAATCATTTGCCATTTCCAATGCAAAGCACAGTAAGAAATCTCTTCTCCCTTGGGCATTTGCTCTCAGATGAAAAATGTTGGTGTGCTTATCACACAGTTGAGATGGATGACACCGCTGGAGGGAGGAGAATTCTGGGTTTAATTCCTAGGAAAAACATTGCCATATATGTTTGTAGTACAGAATATTGTTTCAACCTAGGAGGTTTCAACCTTTTTATTCTACCTAATCTACCTAAGAGCTGCAGCAGTGTCCCCACTCCCGGTAAGGCAGTGAGGGTGACTATTTGCAGTATATCCTTAATCAGGGGTAGTTATCAGAATGGGTGTGGTAGAGTGTGTATAGCTTCAAAAAGCTCCCCCAGGTGGTTTGACGTGCCTCCCCCAGTGCATACACACACACACACACACACACACACACACACACACATTCACCTCCCTTGACATCACTCTTCTAACCATTTTTATTCTTTGCCTAAACAAGTCTCCCTGAAATATACATACATTTTGATTTTTATCTTGATTGAAACTGTTCTTCATAAAAACTAGTGACACTGAATGACCTTTCTCATATATTCAAAACAATCATTTTCCTTCCAGCCACAATCCAATAAAAGAAGTTTTGTTTTCTGAACAAAACAAATCATATTTTAAAATTCAGCAAGGATGAAAACTTACAGGCATATTATATTATTAAAACATTTACTCTTGTATGCAAGGCAAGTTGCTTAGTGGTAAGAGGCAGCTGCAGAGTTCAAAATGAATCTGAAAATGTGTACCTCCTTTAGAAATTAGTTTCTAAGCCATGCTGTGCACTTGAGACTTAGCATTCATTATGGGTAACATTATGTGCACCTAATACATTGTGACATGAAAAGTCACAATATTCTTGAGGATTTTCTGTATCACAGTGGGAGAACCAAAGTCTAGTGGGTAGAACAAGAGACAAACAATGGACCATTCTGTGATCTGTTCCAATTCTAGCTTCTATTTAATCTCATGACCCTGAAAGAGACTTATCTTTAATAAAAAAAAATACTTATTCTGTATGTCTGCTTTCTGTGTATATTGGGGCAGTGGGTTTGAATTATGTTCACTAAATCCTGAGGTTCCTTAAAGATACTTTAGTATCTTCTAAAGAAGCAAGGGAAAGATAAGTGGATTTGGATCTCCACCGTTTTGTATCTGTTTATGTAAACAGGGGTTCTAAAAAAGATTTCACTTGAGATTCCAAGTGTTTTCTCCTATGGGGCACAGGGCCGCTTTGTTACCTGTGACCATATGACTTGCTTTGGCCCGCAAAAAGTGAGCAGGTGTTATGTGTAACATTTCTAAGTGGAACCATTCAAGAGCCACCACACAATTAATTCTACATGTTCTTTTGGACCCTAAAAGAACCTTGAAGATCCTAAAAGCCTCATGTTTTTTGGCAGTGTTCTAAATGGCGATCAGAGCATCACATACTGACCTGCCCTGGATACGTAGCCTAAATGAGAAGTCAGCTTCTGATGTTTCAAATCACTTAGATCTGGGCTCACCTGTTACCTAATCTAACCTATACTGACTAGTACATGTGTCCTTTCAAAGCCACTGCTATAACGGCAAGAGCTAACTGTCAAGTGTCCCAGGTCTAGTTCCAGCTCTGCTGCAGACCAGCCCTGTGACTTTAGCTAAGTCACTCATTTCTTTGAGCCTCAATTTCCTTTTGTTTGAAAGGCAGAAATAAGTAAGCTGCATGCTTCATAGCATGTTTCAGAGGTAAAATGATATATTTGATACAAAAGAGTGACTGTATTATTTTATAAACTACAACCAACATAAATGTTTGCAAATCAGTATAATGCTGAAAATTTCTAGAAAGGTGAAGGACAAAAGACCAAGTTCCTGAATGTTTTCTCCCAAGTGCCTACCTACCTCCCTGGTAGAAAGGATCTGTGTGAAGGCAGTATCACCCCTTTCCCAGCCACTAGTGTTCCTAAGTCAGGCTGATTCATTTCACTAAGGACCCACAAAGAAATATTTCCTGTTGAGATTTGACTACACATACTAGTAGGAAGACACACAAGACTTTATAATCAAACAAGGTAGATGGCAATAAACTTCGCAAAGCTTGTTAGAGACCAGAAGACTACAGTGGAATTCATAGCTCTGTACTATGACAATTACTACAACATAGATTCCAAAGGCAGGGCAATTTGGATATTTGAAGTGCGTGTTCCTCTTACAGTGACTTCATATGTTCAAATGTGAAGGGGGAATACCTACTCTCTAAACTGCATAAATTTGTATGTCATGGAAGACAATCTTCTTCACGATTCATTTCTGAAATATTAGCTCCTATTATTGCAGTACAGCAGAAGCAGATGATATTTTGAGCTTATATGCTGTCAGCTTTCTGAAGGGGTTTAAAGCAATACAATCAAACTGTGCTATAAGATTTTGGACAAATTATTCTTGGCCTCTGTTTCCCAATTAAAAAAACAAAAATAGCTCTCCATCTCTTCCCTAATGGTGTGATTACGTGCCCACATTAACATGGGCTAGTAAATTAGAAAGCATTGTGAGAAAGGCCCTGCTTATAACTTGATTACAGGAAATATTGATTATTATTTTCTGATTATCCACAGTGGTCACAACATGGTACTTACTGGCATTATCTTTATTGCTTAGACTGCCCTTGGGTGATTCCAGGGTAAAATCTATATCTGAATTTTTAATATCCGCCTTATATGGTGACTGTATATTTATGGTCATAGCCATATGTTTCCCTTGACTTCCTGCTTCTTTGCCTGTAGGCATCAATCTTCTATTCAAAGATCATAATCCTGAGGGACAATGTTGCTTTTTTCTGCCCTCTAGCTGAATTGTTTCCCCCAGTCTCAACCCGTGTGTGTTCCTGCACTGTAGTTTCCACTACACTTAACTCCAGGGAGGGCAGCCAGGGGTTATGTGAGCCTGAGACAGAGGCAAGTCTGGGTTATGTCTTTTGATGAATTTCATTTCCCCACTCCAAGTCTACTAGAAATGATGAAACACAGTTCTTTTGGTTTTGTGGCAGTTTTGATTATACATGTTAAAAGGCTTGTTGGCTGCAGTTTGAACCCCTGGCAACAACTGTCTTATAATTTCACTTGTAGCAATGCCTTGCTCAAAACTAAATGCTTTAGATGCCTGTAAGAGAAGAAATAACAGCACTGGGTCAAGGATCTGCAAATCCATCTCCTTTAAAAGCTTAATTTTTAAAAAGTTGATCTTGGCTTAGAAGACTTTTATTTCTTCAACGACTATGTCAGTCTAATTTTCCACCCTATCAGATTAAGCTTTTTTTCATTTATTGTGAACGATTTCCCACAGTATCCTTATTTGATCTGCCAACTTGTACAATCTATGGGCCTTCAGGGGATATGGGGAAGGCAAGTTCTACTATTCAGAAACCCCTTGTGTGTTGGCTACAGCATAATTGTATTTCTGCTTTACACCTATATCATGGTTGGGTAAACAAAGTTATACCCAATGGTGAATGAGTAATCCTTTTCAGCAGTATCAATTTCCAGAGCTTTGGCCCCATGAAATGAAATATCTGTTAGTATGTTTACCATTACCAGTCCAACTCATAAGATTGTATTGATTAGATTTTTGCACTGCAAAAATACCATTTTAAACGCAGTGAAATCAATAGGGGTGTGTATTTTTTATATACAAATTGGATTTAGCTCAGAAAGAATATTCTTCATTGGAGCAGAAATAAATCTGGAAAGAAAATCTGATGAAGCACCCTACAATGAAAAAAAGAGTTTCCCCTCCTGGTGCTTTAGCCCTTTCCCCTGCCTATTAATCTGAGCTCAGTCCTCACTGTCTGAGTGCAGATTTCTTTTCTGCTCAAAGCAGATCAATGTTTGCACAAATTAGGACTTGAGATAACATCATCGGCGTGCAAATGCCTTCTTTAGATTTAAATGACACAATAACATTCCATTCAGCTCTGGGAAGCAGCACAAACTGAAGCACAAAACAGCCAGTGAGGCTCCTGACGGCAGTGCGCTTACTGTAAAGCACAGAAGCTCTTTTTCTTGGAGCACTTAACGCTTCAGAAACATCCCACCAGATGGGGTAGGATTATTTCCAGAAAGCAATTAAGGCAGTTACTGGAGCGGTGGTAAGGCATCACTGTGAGTAAGCAAATAGCAAAGTTGCAACCCCTCAACTTGTACTAGTTTTCATGTGATTTGGTTAAAGCTGTAGTTCACAGATAATGAATATGGCTTTGGAAAGCTGAAAAGTGATGTATATTAACTCTGAATGTGGACTTCCCATGCATGAGGAGGACTGCAGCTTATTCCCAAAATAATTTATAAGCACTCGACTAAATCTACAGACAGTGTTCCTTGGTTCCCTTATAATACTAACAAGAGCACTTTACTAATAAAATCCCAGGGCACCTGTTCCTGGGCTCCTCACACAGGAAGTGCTCACTGAATGTTAGTTGACTGACTTTTCACTGTATCAACTGATTCACACATATACATTATCTTCCCCATACGTGCTACTCCCATGGTCTTCCCCAACTCAGGAAATGCAATTCCACTTTTCCAGTTGCTCAGGCCAGAAATTTTGGAGTCATCATTATCTCTCACATCCACATTCACTCCATCAGCAAATCTTATTAGCTCCATCCTCAAAATATATCCAGCAAATGACAATTGCTCACCACCTACACGGCCACTATCCTGGTCCCGTGCTACCAGCATCTCTTTCCTGGATTATTGCAGTAGCCTCCTAACTGATTTCTCTGTGTCCACCTTGTCCCCCTAGAGGTTATTCTTAACACAGCAACAAAAGTGATCCTCTGTAAGTCATATCATGACACTCCTTTACTCAGAACTTTCCATGTCTTCCCATTCCACTCAGAGCAAAGGCTCACTTCCCTGCCATGGCCTGCAAGGCCCACACAGTCTGTTTCCCCCCAGTCCCATGACCTCTCTCATCCTATCTCCTCCTGTCCTCTGTCTCTCTCATTCACTCAGCTCTGGCTGCCTATTTGGGTTCTGGCCTCCTTGTTATTGCTCAACACTCTGAACATGGTTCCACTTCAGGACATTTCTACTTGCTAGTCCTTCATTTATTTATTGTCTGCCACACCCACACCCTCACCCCACACACATACACGTCAGAATATAAGCTCCACAAGGTAGAAATTATCTGTTTTGATCTCTGCTGTATCTCCAGCGCCTGGAATAGTACCTGGAACACTAAGTTCCCAACCAATATTTGTTATCAAATAAATCTACTAGAGTACCAAAATGCCCACTGTTCTGTCTCATTCCCTCTTGTTTCCTTCTTCCTTCTCTCCTCCTCTTCCTCTTCCTTCTCTTCTTCATCACACATATTACTTATTGAAGACCTGTTGCTGGGTAGTGTGGGCAGATACTGTTTTATCTCTCTCAATCATATAAGAGCTCTGTAAGATATATATTATCCTCATGTTAATAAACAAGGAGATTAAAGCCCAAAGGGTAATATAATTTGCTCAAGATAACTCAAATAGTATGTCAGATCTATGAACTAAACCCTCGTCTGTCTGATTCCTAAACTCATGTTCTTTCCACTCCTGCAGACCTAGTGATTTCTTCACCTTATCTTCCTGTCCTTTGTCCCTCTGCTACTCTCCCTCTAGCAACTGGAGCATTCACAAGATCCAAGAATGTTGGATCCAGACAAAATCTTTGATAGTAAATCATCTAATAATCTTGCTTCTTCCCCTTTCTTTCCTACTTTCCACCATTTTGCCATTGGTGAAACTAAAGCTTAAAAGTATTAAGACTTGTCTGAGGTCATGGATAGTAAGTGACAAAATGTGGACTAGAACCTTTATATTCCCAATCTTGTCATCACAGTAGAATACCTACACATCTTTTAATAGTCAACAGGCCAACATGAGGTTGCTGAGAAGGGATTCAGATTAAGAGGGTGATAAAGTTCTTAAAGAAAAAAGAGAGCTGGAAGAATGCTCTGCACACCAAATCAGTGGTTCTAAAATATTAGAATACATGAAAATTATCTAGAATATTATTAAAAGACAAATTCCTAGGCCCCTTCCCCACACTTGGATTCAGTAAATTAGAGTGGGGCCCAAGAATCTACATACTTAAACCTGGATCCCCAGCAGCTGGTCTGTGGGCAGTACTATGCTAAACCCACATAACCCAAACACACCGGGTTTATGGTGACAGCACATAGTCTTGTTGCAAAGATTCCATAGAAATTGTTTTTTAAGAAAAAAGACATCACATTGTTTCATTTAGAAAGCTTGGAGAAAATCGAATTGACATTTCAATACTGAAAATAACTTAAAGTGGTTTATAAATTTGAGGCTTTAATAAACATTGCCACAATAAGAATTCAACTTTTCAAGTCAGCAAAAGTAACATAAAATGAGGAAAAAGTCTGCTTAGTTTGATATATGATGACAAAAATGTGTATGCTAATTAAAAGCCTCTCACTTAATGGGAACTGTGCATTTATTAATGATGCATGACATTGGCATTCCGGTGAAACAGTAGATCATGTTCCATGTTATCCAATGCATTGTATTACAGTAAATACCCCAAGGATTAATAATGTTTCATTATAGGAAAATCGAGTTTAAAATCATTGTTAGGTTACTGGACAAGTGACATCAGTCCTCAGAGGGTGAAAATACAGACAACACTGAGGAAAGCAAACTACTCAAGACGAAATTGGCGAAGCAAAACCAGAAGGGGGTTTGTAAATGTTATGTAGCTGTGCTTTCAACATTGGCAAAAGATACTGGAGATTAGAATATGGAATGGGCTCCCCAAACTCACCAACAATTCTCTTGCCTCTTGACTTCGTAGATAGCAGAAGGTCCTCAGTCACAGCTGGAGTTGTTTGAGGAACAGAACCAAGAAGAAAAAAGTTGTTTTATGTATGATTTTTTAAGTAAAACTTTCTGTTGGACCTGAGAAAGAACGAAACTGTTCTTCTACATGTAAAGCCACCCCATAAAAAGTAGTAAAATTCACCCATTTTATTATCTTTACCGAAAGAAAAGCCCATCTGGTATGGTGAAAGTGGTATTGAACTTGAGTGAACACTGGAAAACTCATGCTCTAGATATTAAAGGCCAGTTTTCCAAAATGCAGACTACTTTTTGGTTGGACTCAAATAGATTTTTCCAAGAAAATCCTGAACCTGACGTTTTGACTTCACAGTAGTTCCAGGGTCTCTGTCCTTGGGGCTTATTTTTTTTTTATGAGTTCCATGAGGGGAAACCTACTATTGGTCCTAAAGGGTTTATCATATTTGTTCTGGATTTAAAGGTGTTCTTCAGAAATAGAAAAGGCATAAAGGGCAGGGATAGGAAAGGGAAATAATATGTGCCAGTGAGTGTACTAAGTACTTTTGTAAATGTCATCCATTTAAAACAACCCTTTTAAGTAGACATTTTTATTTCATTTGACAGATTAGGAAACTAAAGTTAATTATATCATTAAGTCCACATAGCCAGTAGATGGCAGATCCAGGATTCAAATCCAAGTCTGTTAATCATGCCAAGTCCCTGCTATGACTGTATATCAAAAATACTTTGGTTTGTTGTTTGGATTTTCAAAATGTTTTCAGATATTTACGCTGTATTTTCAATGTTCCTATATGTTAGGGTGGCTGATAACATACTCCTTTTCTAAATGAAGACAGAGATTCAGAAAGACTAAACCACAAATCCAGGTTCATGTGGGTAATAACTAGCAGATCTGCGACTCCCAGTTGGGAGTCTTGAGTCTACCATACACAGCGATGACTTTGTCCCTGAAGATGAGTTTCTGCCACCACAACTTCACACTGATCATTTGGGGCATTTTTATTTAGAAAAGTAAAGAACTATCCCTTGAAGGAACAAAATTTTAGAAAAAAAGTAATGAGGTAGCCAACAGTTTAAGACATCTCATACATGAGAGATATTAAAAATATGGGATTGAAACTACTACACTTTCGTACTCTTTTATATCACTGTTAGCTTCTGAAGTAAAAATATAATTAAGAGATAATGCCAAGGGAATGGAAGGTGTGTAAGTAGAAGAATTTCCTATGACAGCCGAGCAATCCAAATGTCAAGGCAGAGCAGAGTGCCTTCATTTTTGAGGAGGACCTGCTGATTTTGAGATGGCATCATATTACTATGTCTTTTTCCCATTATGTTGAATAATTTATGTAGATTAAATAAATTTACAACAGAAGTTAATGCAAAAGTGTGAGAATAAAGGAGGAATATAGTCAAATTAAAGGGTGAAATGTTATTGTGATAATGTAATGATTTTATTAAAGTGCCATTTGCATATATTACAGAGCAAATCGCTTAAATAAAAAAAGAAAAATCTGTAGAGTAGGGTTAACAGGTATCTCTCCTAGAGCTGTTGTGAAGACTAAGGGAAGGAATTCATTTAAATTATTTAGTGTAGTTCCTAGTATCTAAAATTCCCATTAAATGTTGGCAGTGGCCACTACTATCATTGTAATTGCTTAATACCAAAAGATCTACAGGTTGAGAATGCACTAAGTGAAACCATTCTTTGTTTAAATAACAATAGAAATTTATTCTCTCACAGTTCTAGAGGTTGGAAGTCTGAAATAAAGCATTAACAGGGAGGCCCTCCCTCTGGAGGCTCTAGAGGAGAATCTTTGGTTCATGACTACATAACTCCAGTCAATGCCTCCATCTCCACATGGCCTTCTCTTCTTCTCTTCTCCTTTTCTGTCTCTTATAAGGACATTTATCATTGAATTGAGGGCCACTGGGTTAATCCAGGAACGATCTCATCTCCAGATCTTTAACTTAATTACATCTTCCAAGTCCCTTTCCTGTATAAGGTCACATTCACAGGTTCCAGGGGTTATGACAAGGGCATATCATTTAACCCACAGCACTCAGTAAAACATTCTTAGTATCATTTCCTCTGTTTTAATCTCCTCTTAGATTGACACATCCAGGGAAAAGATTTGTCTTATTCCATTTGGGCTGCAATAACAAAATCCCACAGACTAGGTAGCTTACAAACAACAGAAATTTACTGTTTATATTCCTGGAGGCTAGGAAGTCCAAGGTCAAGGCACCAGCAGATTCAGTGTTTGGTGAGACACCCGGTTCCTGGTCCGTAGACAGGGCCGGCCTCCTTACTGTGTCCTCACACAGCAGAAGGGGTAAGGGAACACTCTAGGGTCTTTGATAAGGGCAGTAGTCCCATTCATGAGAGCTCTGCCTTCATGACCTAACCCCCTCCCAAAGGCCCCACCTCCTAATACCATCACACTGGGGATTCGGATTTCAGCATAGGAATTTGGGGGGTTCAGAAGGACAAGCATTGAGTCTATAGCAGAGTTGTATCATTTTAGCTCAGGTTTTGCCATGTTGAAAGCATGATCTCATCAAAATTGTGAAAATAGTGAAGTTTATTATCTGTGGCCTATAACCTCCCCTAGGCTCCTGCCTTCCTTTTTATGGCTCTTCTGCCCTTGTTCCTCTCCTCTGGACACAGCACCCTCATTCTGTCTAAGGACCCCTCCACCCTCCCACCCAAGTCTTCCTTACCCTGGGCAGTATCTCAAACTCTAAAGTTACTTTTCTCCTTTCAACTTCCCAATAGTCTTATTATCATTTATTTTAACAATGCTTTTGTCAGTGAATTCTCCCAAAATTCTGGTGAGGAAAATACTATAGACATTATAATTAAAATTTTACTATAGACATTATAATTAAAATTTGTGAGAAAACTGACACACTGGCTAAGGGTTCTTTTCACTCAACCAGTCAATGAGTTTTGAACTCCATTTTTTGGCAACAGAAATTTCCAGTTAAATCTTCAGAACCACAATACACAAAGCAGGTATAAGTGGAACTGCTCATGTGGACACAGAGACATCTGAATTGTGATGGGATGATACCTTTGCTGTTGAGATTTCAGGCACAATGGGCCAGCTGTCCTGTGACCCCAGAATCAACATATTTGACCCATTTCTAATGTTGTTGAACAGATAGGACCTTCTCAACATAAAATCTGTAATTATATGCTAGTGCTTTAAAGTTCTGATTAATGACTCCAAGCAATAAGCAAACTAGAGAACATTGTAATTTATTGAGAAGGGGAAGATTTTCGGCTTGGAGAGTATTCAACTTTGGATTTATTCTGACACCTCAGAAGTTTACTAAGTTACAGTTTCAGTGGGTTTTTTTTCCCATCAGTAAAAGTTACAGAATTTCTAACAACATATATATATATAGGAATTCATTTAAGGGAGAATATAGAAAAAACTTATTTCTCCCTAGTTCCAGTACAAATATCATTCCAATCTCTCCTGCAAATACCCTAAAATCCCCTGCCCCATTGGGCCTCTCTGGCAACACTTGAACAGTGAATAATGTCAACCATTAGCCTTTTCTCTGTCTGTATCCAGCAACCAAACTCTGTTGGAGAAAAATCACCGTTTGGATAGATACTGGTAGCAAGAAATATTCATGGTCACTGGCCTTACCTGGGCCTTTAACCCCACCCAGCAATATTACTGCCTTCCTCGGGTTACCTCATTCTGTCATCCTCCACAATTACTTTTTCAGAATGCCTCTACTTTTCTCAAACTTCCAACTTCCCCACTGTTCATTCATTCACAGTAGATAACTGACCTTGCCTCCTGCTTCACAGAGAAAATAACTATCAAGTAAGAACTCACTCAATTTCCTGCCATCAGATCTAAAATCAGATAGTGTCTGTGTCCCTATTTCTTCCTCCTGCTACCATGCAGGAGGTGTCCTGCCAAAGGTCAGTTCCTCCACTTTTACTCTAGATCTCACCCTCCCTCACTTTCTCTCACATGTAAGCCTAGTTCCAAAGTATCTACTAGATCTTTCTCAAGAACTCTTAAACATGATCGTGTCTCTCTTACTTGAAAAACAAGATTCTTTTTGAATCCCACATTCTCTGCTAGGTAGCTAATTATCTCTTGCCTTCCTTTAATACTTCAACTCCATTTCTCCACCTCCATACCTTCCATCATCTTTTCATTTTGAAATAACCACAAGCTTACAGAAAAGTATAAGTACAGTATAATGAATTTTCTCCTGAAACATGGATTAAGAAGATGTGGTAGATATACACAATATTACTCAGCCATAAGAAAAAAACAAATCCTACCATTTGCAACAACATGGATGGAGCTGGAGGGTATTATGCTCAGTGAAATAAGCCAGGCAGAAAAAGACAAGTATCAAATGATTTCACTCATCTGTGGAGTATAAGAACAAAGAAAAAAACTGAAGGAACAAAACAGCAGCAGACTCACAGAACCCAAGAACGGACTAATAGGTACCAAAGGGAAAGGGACTGGGGAAGAAGGGTGGGAAGGGAGGGATAAGAGGGTAAAAGGGGCATTACGATTAGCAGACATAAGGTGGGGGGCACGGGGAGGACTGTACAACTCAGAGAAGACAAGTAGTGATTCTCATCTCACTACACTGATGGACAGTGACTGTAATAGGGTTCGTGGGGTGGACCTGATGAAGGGTATAGTTTAATCATCACAATATTGCTCATGTAATTGTAGGTTAATGATACTAAAATAAAATAAATTGTAAAAAAATAAATAAATAAATAAATAAATAAAAGTCTATATTAAGTTGAAAAAAAAAAAAGAATAAGTTATTGACTCATTTCCCCCAAATCCTTCATTATATATTTCCTAATGAGGGTACTTGTCTACATAACTACAATATAGCCATCAAAATCAGGAAATTATCATTCATGCATTACTGTCATCTAATGCTCAGACCCTATTCATGTTTTGCCAGTTAACCTAGTAATGCCCCTAATAGCAAAAGGATCTGGTTCAAAATCAGGCATTGCATTTCTGGTGTCACGTCCCTTTGTTCTCCGTCAGCTTGGAATAGTGCCTCAGTCTTTCCCTGATGCCCACAACTGACATTCATGAAGATTGCATGTCGTTTAGTTTGTAGAATTCATCTCAATTTTAGGTATTCTGGTATTTCCTCACAGTAAATTTAGGTTATGCGTTTTTGACAAGCATATCACAGAATTAATGCTCTGTTTTTCCTTGTATCTCATCAGGTGATGTCCATTATTGATTTGTCTCACTGCTGGTGAAATTAACGTTGAATGCTTGATTAAGATAGGCTCTGTAAGGCATCTCCACTGTACTCTCTCCCTCTCCACTCGTAATTAATAAGTGTTTTGTCGCGATGTATCTTGAAGCTACATAAATGTTCCACTACTCATGACAGTTTCAATTTATTCATTCATTTATTTATAACTGTTTGAACTCATGGTTTCCTGTATAATTCAATGGATTACATTTGACACTATTTCTGTTTATTTTAATACTCAAATTGTTTCATTTTGGCCACTGATAGCTCTTTCAAGCTGGCTTTTGTGTCCTTTTGACATGTCCTCATCATTCTTTGAGCACTTCTTTACTTTCTGACGCAACAAAATGTTCCCACTTCATTTAATAAGTTCCTTGTCCTATCTCTGTAATGGTATTTGGTGTAATGGTATTTAGAAAGCAAGTTCTGGACACAAGTTCATTGCTATTAGGATTTGCTATTCCCAGGCCTTTGCAGTGAACAAGGCTAGGGAATATACAAATATATTTAATGCATAATGTACTTATGGATACCTATATTAATTTATCTGTCTATCCATCTATACAAAACATAAATTTCCATTAATATCTTCAACTCCAATCCAACACTACAAGGTTCATTCTAGTTTTCTCCCTAATTTCATATTTGTAACTCTCTTCTCTGAGAGAGCTTATCCTTAATCCCTTATCCTTAGTATATGTGCTCTCCTCACTTGTCAACCTATTCCAATCTGGCCTCTACCCCCCATCACTCCATCAGAACAGCTGTCACTATTACCAGTGATCATCATTTTACTAAATATAGTGAGCACTTTTGAATCTTATCTTACTTGACCTTAAGTAGCATTTGGCGTAGCTAACTGCTCCATATTTATGGAAAACTCTTCTGTTGTTTCTCTGATACTTTTTCTGATTTTCTTCCTGTGTCAATGGCAAATCCCTCTCACTCTCTCCTTTGCTGGATCTTCCTCATCTACGTGATCTTTAAATGTTAAAGTTCCTCACTCTTAGGCCCCATTCATTTCTTATCTTCATCTACATTCACTCCCTTGGCTTCAGTTACTGTTTTTACTGGTGACTCGCAAGTTCAGTCTCTAGTCTTGGCCTGTCTTCTTAATTCCAGACCCATAGATCCATCTGCCTACCCGACATCTTGGATTCCTCACAGGCACCTCAAGTTAACGTGCCTGAAGCTGAACTCAAGGTTTCACCCCCTAAAAGCTGATCCTCCTCCATTATTCCCTATATCAATAAAAATAGCATGACTACCCAAATAGTTGCCCATACCAAACCTAGATGTCATTTGTGGCACCTCCGTATCTTTTACCACTGTTTTAGCTTCTCAGCCACCAAGTCTTGTTGCTCCTACCTGCAACACCATTGTCTCTCACATGGACTCCTACAATAGTTACCTAAATGATCTCCTTGAATCTCTCCTCTTCTTCCTTCCACTCTATTCTCTAGATTTTATCCAAGGAGACCTTTCAATTGCAAATCTGATCTTTGTCTCTCACTTACTACCTTTCAACATTTTTCCAATCCTACTACAATGAAGTTCAAAGTTTTTAACAGATTTTATAAGGCCCTGAAGTCTCTGACCTCTGTCTGCTTCTCCAGTCTCATCTCATGGCATTCTACCCTTCTCTCTCTTACTCTGGTTCAGACACATATTATCCATTTCGTCTCCCCCCCACCACACACATATACCCACATGTCTTATAGGTTTCAACTTAAAGGCCAATGCCTGAATGAGGTCAGAATCATGACCCTCTCAAATTAAATCAAGTCACCCTGTTATATTCTCTCATTTTACTTTGTATTATCCCTCTGTACTACTTATCATAATTTGTGGCTCCATATTTCTTTGAGTATTTATGCAATAGATATTATGCTCACGAACGCAGAGGTCATATCTGTCTTTGTTGTATTTCCATCAGTTAGCACAAGGCTTAACTCATGGTGCACACTCAGTTGATATTTATGAGATGGATGAATGGATGGAAAGTTGAAGTAAAAAAGGAAGGAATGCTGACCCTCACAATGATAAATACTTGGGTAAAAGATAAACATTTCAGTCAAACATTTACATACATAGGAAAATCACATATTTTAGGTTTATCTAAGTATAGGTAAGCTCTGTCTTTTAAGTCAGGCTAAGAGCAAATCTGATTGGCTGGCTTCTAGTCATTTCACTTTGTGTCATTCACAACCACTATGATTTTTAAATCTTTTCTCAACTCAGTTGCTCAAAAATGAAATTGGATTGTATCCTGGACACAGCAGGAAGGTAATTTAAAGAACCCATGAACATTGTTGAAATTATCATGCAAGCTTATTAAATGCAATGTATATTTAAATTGAAAAAACTTTCTTTATTAAACCTAGATAGATGAATTTTTACAGCTTTCAGCACTAAAATATATTAGATTTGAGAGTCAGGTTAGATTAATTTCTAATCTTTATGGAAATCATTTTTATTAAAAAGTGGAAAGTTAAGAATTTGACAGTTACAGGGTTTGGATAACTCTAAAAGGGTCATCATTTAAATATGCAGGGAAAGTAAAATCAGAGTGCTTTCATGATAAAGATGATTTGTTTATTTTATATGCTCATTTTTAAAAGCTGTTTAATATTTAGGCTTGTTAAGGAAAATCTGAAATGTGGTTGAATATATTAAAACCTATATAAGACTTTTGACTTTCATTTCTTTTTATAAGAGCCAACCTAATAAATCTCAGCCTGGGCTTAGGTGCTAAAATGAAAAATATTAAGGGGATATTTTCACTTATAATGTAAGTGATCAAAATATTTGATTTTTAGTGGAGAATACATTCTGTAGTTTTCAAGTCAGCCAATATTTTCTACTTTTGTAAAAAAATACTTCACACCATTGTAATTTATTAGGTGATCATTTATATTTCATATTGTTTCAATTTAAAGAACACTTTTGGTTTCTTGGGGTGATTGACTTAGAGGTGCATAAAAACATTATTTTCCCCCAGGGGATGGCTGTCAATAGAGTGGGAGGAACCTGCTTCTCTCCTTTGGATTTGGATTGCTTTTGGTGTTCTTAAACATTGGAAACCAAACCTCAAAGGAATACAACACTTTCCTTCTCCACAAAAGCAAGGGCGTTTGCCTAGTGTGTTTTTGGGTAGTTTGCAAGTGGCTGGGCGGTTATGAGGACTGATTTTTTTAAGTCTCAGCAAGAGTTAACGATCCTCACATTGTAGGCTTTTCAAAGCAATGATTGTATAAGAGGAAGTCCTCACTAAATGAAGAAAGAATGAAAAGAGAGATTCAGAATTTACTTTTGAGGACTACCAGAGAAATTTAGAAAAGGAGTTTACCCAGCACCCGTGAGAAAAGGCAATCCCTGCTCATAGCCACTAGTTTTATTTTGTACTTTGAGTTAATGTTAATCTCAGCCAAGTGCCTAAGAATTAACATCATCCCCTTTCCTCCCTTCTTTTTGTACCCACAACAGCACCAAGCATGGAGCTTTCAGTGTGCCAGCTTAGTAAATAGCTATCATTCCGCATCTCATGCCAGCATTTAAATTCAACACATCCCAAACCAAACACAACTCGGTCCCAATCCGTCACTGCCTTTTCCAGCCCTCCTGATTTCCCTCCATGGGTGCCAACATTTTTCTAGTCATGCAGACTGAAAAAAAAATTTCAGTCAGATGCTTTTATGTTCATCAGTAATTTATTGAATGTATATTAAGGTTCTACAATACCCTGAACTACAATGAGGTACTCAATAATGTTTACTGAATGAATTGCTGAAAGAATTTAGATTTAGATTTCTAAGCTAAGGATTTTGGATGTTGTGTACTTTAGGAAACTATGAAATATTTTTACACATTTTGTATGACCAGAACTGTGCTTAGTCTAGAGCACAGTAACCAAGATGTTAAGGTTAAACAAACCATGTAATATGAGGAACATTTGAAGGACTCAGGAATGGTTAGAAGAAAAACTTTGAGATCAAATAGCTCTTTTCAATTATCTGAGGAACTGACCAGGGGAAGACAGAGTATGTCAAGTTCTGAAAAATCAGAAGGAGAGAAATAAAACAAATTGGTGAAGGAAACAGGACAGCAGATTTGAGCTCAAATCAAATTACTTTCTTATATGGCTGCATAAAAATAGTATTGGAATTGACTGGTTTTGTGAAATAATAGCTAAACTTGGGGGAAAGTATGAGAAAGGTAGAGCTTTGTGTGTCAAAGAGAGGGGTTGAACTAGATGAATTTTACAGCTCTCCAAGTTCTAAGATTCTATTATTCTAGATTATAACTAGCTGTGGGGTGTTCAAAGAGAGAACAGGGTATTTGAGAAACCAGTAACAGCGCTTTTGTGAGACTCAAGACAAACGATGATGAAGACCCTGGTAAGTGCATTGGAAACAGAGATAATCATAAAGTTCACACTTGCATAGCACTTGTTATGTTATGTACCCAGCACTGTTGTAAGCACTTTACATATGTTTATTCATTTGATCCTTATAACAACCCCATTTTATAGGTGGGAAACCAAAGCACAGAAAGATTTAGTGAATGGCCCAAGGTCACCTAATTAATCTATTAGCTGAGCTAATATTCCAGCCCAGGAAATTAGGTCTGAGTCCAGACTCTTTAACTACTCTGCTACGCTGGCTCTCCAGAGAGAGAGAAACAGAAGTGAATTTGGAAACAGAAACAAGACCTGGAAAGATATGAGCATAAGGGAAAAAGGAGATGAAAACATAATGCCAAGGTTCCTAGTATAGGAAACCAGGAACATAATCATGATATTAACAAAAATAGTAAAATCAGGCTAAAAACTGGGTTATGCATAAAGACGAAAAGGTAGGTTATAAACATATTGAGTGTAAGGTGCTTAGTAATCTAGCCAGTAGAAATATGTAACATGATATTTGTGAACTTGAAAGGAAGTCAAAGTCATTAACATTGCCTAAATGTAGCTAAATTAATATACTACCTACCCATGGCTTTCCTACAGTACAGTGTGACCTCACTGAAATGTTGATATTGTGGGACAAGGATAAACATGAAGTCAAATTCTTTATTCCATTTTAGTCCTTAGGAGAATGGATATGGCAGCCTTCAGGAAACGTATATAAAACGCCCCTTAAAAGTTCAGATGACACTAATAACCATATAGCCCTTTAAACATTTTGGTGATTGCCATAGAGTAAAATTATAGATTAAAAAACAATGTATTAAGTGACACCAAGTTGTGCATTCATCATAATATGTAAGGACATTTGTATGTCTTTGTCTTCTTCATGCAGAGGATTTTGTTGACTCTGGAATCTTTACATTTTTCTCCTTGTCATATTTATTTATAGAGGTAAAAATAAACTGTGGATCCATGGTCTGCTGGGCAATGATGGCAGCTTTGTAAATATGTATGCCGCCCTTCCCCAGGTCTTTGATGGAAAGCTGCTTTCCATGCCTCTGTAATGCCCTGAACACACCTTGTGCATTAGGGATACAAGAGCTTACCATGGTTGCAGACGCTGCCTGATGACTGCTAGCATTGTCTCCCTCGTGGACCCCAATTAGACTTCATTTTCTAAAGCCAAGAGCCCTTAGCAAGTGTTGAAAGGGGAGAAAAAAACTCTGTAAAGCTCTTTTTCATTCAGAGTAAGTTTCTCAGTCTGCATGAAGAGTCCTTTCAACAACCAGCTTTGGCTTCACCAGTGAAGTATGAGATTCGTTTGGGGGCTTAGATGTGTCTTTGAAGACCTCTCAGTCTATTGGTTGTAGAGCTTCAAGGAATGTGGACCGTGCTTATTGCCTTAGCAAAACACCATGCAGGATTCTAGATGTGCATCTAGGAGATTAACGATATTCATTTTGGGGAGAAGAGAGGTAGTGTCAAAATTATTTTGAAGAAGGAAAAACAGGTCTAATATCAGAAAAGGAAGGAAAAGTTCTCCCTAGTGCAATTTTAACATGATGTCAAATCATGTAAAAAAGAGTGCTAAACTTTGTATATAAAGAACAGCTGCCTAACTTGCCAATAAATACTTCTTAAATAGCCATTCTGCGCCAGGATGGAGTAATAACTGTTCTAGCAGTTGTTGTATGTAGTTTTATAAGTACGGGCACTGTTTTATTGAGGCCAAGGACATGAGTCTTGATGAGCCATATACCTTGATGAGCCAGTCAGGCTTGCCCTTTTAGGTACTCACAGACAGCAGATAGGTAGCAATGATCATAAGAAAGTCTAAGTAAAAAGCCATGGATGAAACAACACAAAAGCTGAACATTCAGTTCAGAGTGCATGGCCTTCTACTGATGATAGGTTGGGTGCTTCCAAAGTTAGTATTTTCTCCTTAAGGGTGATGGCTTTACCCTGACAATCTGGTACTGACTGGGACAAGTGAAAAGCATTTGTGAGACGGTTGTCTAGATTTCAACATTGTCTCGCAATTGGGAATACTGTTGGCTAGGCCAGTGTGTTGGGTTTATAATGAGAAGACTAAGACCCAGTCTGGCATTCGATGGCCACAGATAAGTTGAAGTTCACCTCAGCCTCTGGGCTTCCAGCTTCTCATGACTGAGCTAAGCAGAATATGATGTCTAGAGTTATGGGAGAATATTTTATTTGGCCAAAAAGGAAACAGGATTTATTTCACTGTGAAGATTCTAGATATTGAAAAATGCCAGCTGAATATTTTATTGAATTCAAAAGTTGTAAGCCAGGCATGAATTTTTCTGTCTTATCAGGCTTTTCAGATTTACCAAAGAACAGTTCACCATTTTATAAAGGAAACCCAAAGCCATGTGACAACCATAATCCATGAAACATTAAGCTTAAAGTCAAATCAACTCTTGATCTTCAAATACTAGATTCCTTCAGATTTTTGTTCTTTCCATCAAGAACAAGAGATTCACTTCAAGAGTTGTATAGGCTGGAGTGTGTTGTTGTTTACTGCTACTTGTATATTGCTGTTTGTACAGAAAGTGCCAGCTGACACTAAGATAATAACACATAAGATAGTGTTAAGATTGCTAAAATATATTAAAGCCCATTATAATGCCAGGGCTGAGGGACAAGTGTTATCCTTATATCATAGGCCTTCTGTATTAAAATGACAGGTACACTATTACATTTCAAACACAAAAATTGTGTTGTATAACCCATAGTAAAACCAAATTTTTGTCATAGGAAGGTACTTGTAAAGATCTGGCAGTGGTGGTATTGAAGTTAACTCTGTGCAGTAAAATAGATAAATTATCAACTAATATTTTCCCAAGTGCTTTTGAGAGAAATAGACACCAAAAACTGTATGTGTGCATGCATGCACGCATGAGCGTGTGTTCTGTAGATTAGTTCCGTTCTCAAGCAGAACGTCAACCACTGAGGAATGGAGAGAGCTGAAAGTAGTAAAATAAAAAATGATTCAAATATTTGAAAAAGCCATACCAAGTACACAAACTCTTGTTCTCAATAATATTTATTATTCTTGGTTGATTCATTGCTTGATTTTAGTAAAGAGCCTGGTGTACTGTCAAAACTTTTCTAACCCTAAAGCTGCTTGAGTTGGCAATGACCACACTTACCAAATCAACTTCTTTTCCTAACTCTTATTTCCCATATTAATCACCAAAACGACTAGAAAATACTCATAGTTTCCCCAACAGAAATTGTATTATTGTCTGTGAAAGAGAAGCTCTCTATTATTCAGGTTCATTCATTCCCAATTCTTGATTTTCCTTATGCTCCCAGCCTGATTTCCTTTGATGTTTAACTGAATTTACTAGATGTTGGGCAAATGGCCCATGTAATAATTTCTTTGTTTTTATGAATTGTTATATCAAAGGTGTCCTTTCCTCGTTTAGAATGTCATGTTGTATTATTGAAAATGTTACAGGAATGTATATTTTAGAACCTAAATGATATCCATATAATATTTTGGGGTGCCCAATATCATCATTATCTAATATGAGACACAGCCAACGTGCCAAGGACAACAGAATTTACTGGGAACTTTTGTCTAAAAACTAAATCTTAGAGAAATGGTTCAGAGGGAGGCTCTGAAGGATTTACTGTTTAATCAAATTGTTCTTTGTCAGCATGCAACAAAGAAGAGTTCCAGTTGTATCCTAGTTCAATTTATACAAGTGTTGTTCATTGTTGACATGCATAAAGAAACTTATTAAAAATGAAATGTCTCAATAGAACTTTAAAGTGTCTGCCTATATTTTTCATGTTCTTTTCCAATGCATTTGCAGAGAAGAATGTTTATATTTTAGAATTCTTTTGTCATATTTTGTAGCTTGCAATGTTAATGTATTTTCAACCAGGTAGAAAATATTACACATACAATAGAACTATTCATGAGACAAATATATTAGAGCAAATATCATTTCTATCATGTTTATAGATTATACAATTGCCAGCATCTATTTTCTATTAGTCCTTACCCCACATGCATCCCAGTGCTGATTATAAAAAGATTGGGGTTGAAAAATATGTCAGAATCAGTCCAGAAACTCCATTTGGAACAGGATACTATTGCAGCAATGTCGGTACAGCTCAAAATGAGGAATACTTACTGTTTTAGATCTGCTTCTCCATTTGTAGTCATTTGTTTCTTAGAGGATTCCTGTACTTATGAGGACATTGCTTCCCACCTGGATTCTTATGGTGATGAAACTGTAAATCAAATTAGTGGTTGGGGCTTGTGTCCAAGGAGGGCTTTGTATTGAGGAGAGTGAGTTAGGTTTAAGTCCTATCTCCACTTCTTTATTCAGTAGAGCAGGCTCGAAAGACAGTTGTTTCTTACTGATTCTTTCATTTCTTTTTGGGGGAATTATTATTGAATATTGCAGGCATATAAAATAAAGTAATGATCAACTCTAAACCTACAACTTAGCTTTAAAAATTAACAAATGCAAATGAAGTCCCTGTATCCCTTTCTGATTCCATTCCGCTCCCTTCTCTGCAGCAGAAACAACTATACTAAATTTAATGATCCCTGTATGTATTTTCAGGCTTTTACAAATATGTATATACCTGTAAAAATATATTGTTCTGTGTGTTTAAATTTCATATGAATAATTTACTTTCTTCCTTCATCATTATGTTTATAAGTTTTATCCATATTGAGGCACATAGCTCTATTTTATGCGGGTTATCTTCTGCATTTTTTTACACTATATGAATACACCAAAATTTATGTATCCATTTTCCTATGGATGCACATGTACGTTAGAACACACCCACACATCAACGAATATGCTTCTTCAAAATGTTCTTGGATATTCTTAGTCTTTTCTGCTCCATATGGATTTTAGGATCAGGTTTTCAAGCTCTATGAAAAATGTTGTTGGGATATTGACTGGAATTATATTGAATTTACTGAACTAGCAGAGAGAAATTGACATCCTAATGATACTGAGGCCTGTGAGCCATGAACACAGTTCATCTCTCCACTGATCGAGACTTTGTATGTTTTTGATTCAAAAAATTTAAAAATCTTATATGAAAGAATGTTGCATTTTTTGCTGGGTTTATTATTATGAATGAGATTTTTTAGATTTACATGTCCTAATTTGGCTGTTTCTGATACACAGGTTTAATATTATTTTCTGTTGATCTTGTATCTAACAACTTTGATATCCTCTCTTCTAGTTTTCATAGTTTACCTATATATTCAATTTTGTCTCTTCCTTTCCAGGTATTACACATTTTATATTTTTGTTTGCTGTACTGTGATAGCTAAGGTCTCCAGTACAGCACTGAATTAGAAGCAGTAGATAATTTAGTACAGTGGTCCCCACTTGTCCATAGAGAATACGTTCCAAGACCTCCGGTGGATGCCTGAAACCATGGATAGTACCAAACCCTATATATATTATGTTTTCTCCCGTACACAAATACCTATGATAAAGTTTCATATACACATTAGGCAGTGTAAAACATTAACTACAGCAACTAATAATAACAATTATAACAAATATACTGTAATATAAGTTATGTGAATGTGGATTCACTCTGTCTCAAAATATATGATTGTACTGTACTCGCCGTTTTTCTTGTGATGATGTGAGAGAATAAAATGCCTACGTGATGAGATGAAGTGAGGTGAATGACGCAGGCACTGTGCTTAGCATTAGGCTGCTACTGACCTTCTGATGATACGTCAGGAGGATCATCAGCTTCCGGACCACGGCTGGCCGTGGGTAACTGAAACGGCGGAGAGTGAAACCGCAGATAATGGGGGATGACTGTACCTCTGACTTTAAGGTTAATATGTCTATTATTTTATTACTAAGTATGATGCTTACTTCAAGATTTTAGTAAATCACCTTTATCATATTCAGTAAATTCCCTTCTAGTCTTATTTTGCTAAGAGAGGCTACCATAAATAGAAACTAAATTTTATATAATGCTTTCTATATATAATCAGATGATAATTTTTCTTAAATCCACTATGAAGTGAGATAAAAGTGAACTTGATTATTTCAACGATGAATTACATTGATTTTCAAAAGTCAAACCATTCTATCATTCATGACTACTTGGTTATAATTTCTGTGTGTGTGTGTGCGCATTGCTGGTTTGATTCCCAAATCTTTTATTGGAGATTTTTGCAGCCATGTTTATGAGATTCACCTATAAAAAAGTCCCTTCTCTTTTTCTTACCCTTTTTGCAATTAGATTATAGTAGTCTCATAAAATGATTAAGGAAGCCTTCTCTTCCTATTCTCTGGTATAGTTTAAAACAAATGTTATCCATTCCTTGGAAGTTTGGCAAAATACACCTGTAAAGCCATCGGGTCATTTTCATCTTGAATGTGTATTCAGGCTTTCTATTTCTTCTCAAGTCCATTTTTCTTCTTGAAAAATGTCTACATTATCCAAGGTTTCTAACTTCCTGGCATAAAATTATTCATAACACCCTCTCATTTATTTTTAGACTCTAATCTTTAATGTTTATTTGTATCATTTCCTTTTTTCTTTTCTTGATCTACCTTGCCAGAGGTTCCTCCATTTTATTAATCATGTCAAAGACATATATTTTGATTTTGTTGATCCTCTCTATTGTTTGTTTTTTATTTCATTAACTCCTGACCTTACCTGTATTGTTTGCTTCCTTCTATTTATATACAGTCCTTTTCCTAACTCCCTGAGTTGGACACTTTGTTCTTTATTTTTCTATTGTTCTTTTTTTCTGCTAAATATGGAAATGATGTAAATTTCCTCTACTGAGTAAACTGCATCCCACAAGATTTTATGAATAGTATTTTCATTGTTATTCAATTCCTAATTTCCAGTATAGTTTTTTATGTAATATATGAATTATTTTTAAGTGTATTTTTAAAGAACACTTTTCTGTATTTTTTCTTTTGCTTTTTGCTTACTGGTTTCTAATTGTAGTGCAGGTTGCTGAAACAACATGACATATAGGATGTAAAATCTTTGCCATTTATTGAGCCTTGTCTTGTGAACTAATATTTGGCCATTTTATAGATATTCTGTGTGTGCTTGAACAGAATATGTATTGTATAGTCATAGCTTTTGGGTTCTACATCTGTCCATTATATTGAAGTTGTTAATTGTGCCATTCAAATGTTCGACATCATCACTAATTTTTTATCTTATTACTTTACTACTGATTGTGAAGTTTACAATTTGTCTTTTTATCAGCCTGTCAGTTTTTGCTTTGTATAGCTTGAAGCTGTGTTTTCTGACAAGGTCTGGATTATTACATCTTTCTGCTGAATTATTCCTTTTATCATTGTGTAATGATTCTCTTTATACAGAAAATGCTTTTTGCCTTGAAATCTGTTTTGTCTGATAACATTATAGCTACAGTAAATTTATTTTGGTTGATTCTTTTCTAGAGTGCCTTTTTCCTTTTATTACTAACTTTCCTGTATTTGTATGTTTCAGCACATCTCTCTTATTAACAGAAAGAGCATAACTAGATCTCCTTTTTCAGTCAGTCCCACAGTCTCTCTTTTAAATTGCAAGTTCAATTTGTTTTTACCTACAATCAGGGATTCCTGATATGTTTGCATTTATATCCTATAATCTTCTTTTATGTCTCCCTATATACAATATTTATTTTTTTCTTTGACTTTTCCCCTTTCTGCTTTTTCTTTGATTGACTGAATTATCTTCATTCTTTTTCTGCCTCTTCTTGTTAGGAAGTTATATATTCTGTTTCTGTTCTTTTGGTCATTATGTTGAATTTTTAACATTTTATTAAAATATAACACACATACAGAAAAGTACAAAAGTCCTAAGTGTACAGCTTAGTGAATTACCCAAGTATGAAATACTTGTTAACCACAACCCAAGTCAAAATAAGAAAACTACCCCCAGAAGCCTTCTTTGTGCCCCTTCCCAGTTATGACTTCTCCCTTCCTCCCCGAAGCAACTATCCTGACTTCTAATACTTGCCTGCCTTCTGGGAATTTTATTAATGGAATCTTGCAGTATATATGATTTTGCATCTGATTTTTTTCATTCAACATTATTGGAGGGGGATTCATCCATGTTATGGCACATTGCTATAGCTCATCCATTTTCATTGTGATATGCTATGTCTTTGCAAGATTGCCACAATTAATTATCTATTCTATTGCTGATGGATATTTGAGATGTTCCCATGTTTTGGCTAATACACATAATTCTTCTGTAAATACTTTCATACATATCTTTTGGTGAACACTGAGAATCCCTGAGCCACGAGGTATATGTATGTATTGAACTCGAACTGGCAGCATCAAAGTTTTCCAAAGTGATTGTACCAATTTTTGGCATCACCTAAGTGTATCAGATTTTCTATTACTTCACATTGTAACCAACAGTTATTGCATCAATCTTTTACATTTTAACTATTCTTGTAGGTGTGCAGTGGTATTTCATTGTTATTTTGTGACCCTAATAAGTGACGATGCTAAGCTTGTTTCCATATGCTTTTATATGTTTGGATATCCTTTTTTTAAAATTGCATGTCCTCTTTTGTAAAGTACCTCTTCAGGTGTTTCGCCCATTTTTTTATTGGGTCATATGTCTCTTTATTATCAACTTGAAGAAGTTCTTTGTCTATTCTGAATTCAATCTCTTTTTCAGCTACATATGCTGTGAGTATATTCTACCACTTATAACATATCTTTTCTTTGTCTTTTGGTGACAAGAAGTTCTTAACTTCGATATAGTTCAATTCATTAATTTTTTCTTTTATGGTTAGCATTTTTGTGTACTGTTCAAGAAATTTTTTCCTACCCTAAGTTCATGAAATTGTTTTCTTATGTTGTATTCTAGAAGCTTTGTCAGTTTATGTTTACTACATTCTATCCAGAATTTATTTTGTATATGGAGATAGAGATGAATTTCTTTCTAATGGCCATTCTGTTTCCTAAAACCATTTAATTTAAAACAGTAGTCATTTCCCAGTTGCCTGCAGTCCCTCCTTCAATATAAATCAAGTATCCTTATAAGTTTTAGGGCTCTATTCACTCTCATTGGTCTATTTGCCATTGTGCCAATACACACAGTCTAAATTTACATAGCTTTACAATAAGTCTTGCTATTAGCTAGAATACATCTTCTCACCTTATTCTGCTTCTTTAGCTGATCAACATTTACACGCATGTACAAACACCCACACACACAAAGTGCTGAAATATCAACTGAGGTTGCACTGAATCTACAAACAATTTGGGGAAAATTGGCATCTTTAGTTTGAGTTGCTGAGTTCGTGAACATGATATAGCTTTCCATGTATCCAGGTTCTCTCTAATTTCTCTAATTAAGTTTTCTAGTTTTTCATTGTAGGTCTTGCAAATATTGTGTTAAATACATTTCTTGATATGTAACATTACAATGCTATTATAAATGGCATTTAAAAGTTTTCTCACTGTTTGCTGTCGATACAAAGAAATAACTTTGTATTATATATGAACCTTGTATCCAGAGATCTTTCTAAATTTACATATTAATTCTAATCATTTATCTACATAGATTCTTTCTGTAGTTTATAAATGTACAATCACACTCTCTTTGAATAATGAGGGTTTTATTTACTCCTTTTCAAGTTTTATACATGTATTTGTCTTTTACTTATATTATTTTACTGACTAGGACCTTTAGAATGTCACATAGAAGTGATGATCATAGGCATCTTTTCTAAGTCTCTGTAAGTTTTTATCATGAATAGGTCTTTAGTATTTTATCAAATACTTATTATGTATCTGTTGAGATGATTATATGATTTTTCTTTTATTCCATATATGTGACGAATTACATTGATTGATTTTCAAATGTTAAAAAACCATCTTGCATTCCTAAAATAAGCACAAATTGGTCATTACATATTTCCTGTTATGTAATACTAGATTAGCTATGTTAATATTTTGTTTAGGATTTTTCATCCATATCCATGAGTGAGATTGCCCTGTATTTTTTCTTATAATATCCCTGTCAGAATTTTATGTCAAGGTTATGCTGGCTTCATAAAGCACATTGCAAAGTGTTTCCTCTTTTTCTATTCTTTGGAAAAGTCTGTGCAAGACTGGCAGTTCTTCTTCCTTAAAAGTTTGGTATATTTACAAGTGAAATCATCTGAGACTGACTTTCTTCGTAGGAATATTTTTCATTGTGGATTAAAGTTCTTTATATAAATTATTCAGTTTCCATTTTTTCTTGTGTTCATTATTGTTAAGTTTTGTTTTTCTAGGAATTTGTCCATTTCATTGAAGTTTCCTAGTGTGTTGAAAAAAAGTTGTTTGTAGTATTTTCTCATGATGTTTTATGTCTGTAGGATCGATAACAATGTCATGTTTTTCATTCTTGATACTGGTTGTCTTCTGTATTTTCTTCTTGACTAATCCCCATCAGGGGTTTATCAACTTTATTGGGCTCTATAAATAATCAAGCATATGGGCTCTGTTGAGCCTTTCTATTGTATGTTTGTTCCTATTTAATTAATTTCAGCTCTTATAATTATGACTTTCTTCCTTCTACCCTCTTTGAGTTTACTTTGCTCTTCTTTTTTCTAATTTCTTAAAATGGATCTTTGGGCCATTGTTTGTAGCTGGTTTTCCTTTTTACCTTGTAAATTTCCCTCTATGCACAGATTGAATTATATTACACAAATTTTGATATATGATACTGTCATTTTCATTCAATTCAAAATATTTTCTAATTTCCATGATGATTTCTTCCTTATTCCATAGTTTGTTCAGAAGTATATTTCTGAATTTCCAAACTTAGGTTAATTTTATAGTTATCTTCTATTACTGATTTGAAGTTAATTCCATAGCAGACGGAAAACATGCTATAAATAATTTAGATACTTTGAAATGTGTTGAGACTTGCTTTATAGTCCAGCATGTGGTCAATATTCATAAATGTTCCATGTGCACTTTAAAATTATGTGCATTTTGTAGTCATTTACTGCAGTACTCAGTATGTGTCAATTAGATCAAATTTGTTAATCATGTTGCTCAAATATTTCATATATTTCTGATTTGTTGTCTGCTTATTCCAACAGCTAATGGGAAAGGGGGGCATTAAAGTCTCTGACTGTGATTGGGAATTTGTCTCTCTTTTTTTGTTCCTTCAATTTTACTTCATATATTTGGCTTGAGGTTTTCTTCAGTATTGGAAATTTCTTAGCCATTATCTAGTCAAATATTTTTTCTGCTCCTACAAAACTGACAAATGCTCTGGCCAGCCTCTGAGTCTTCTAACTGCCTCTGCCAGAACTAACAGACGCTACTAGAAGGAAAGTATCCATAAATGTCAGGCTCACCTCTCTGGGTTTTCTTTTTATCTTGAACTCCAGTAATGTCCAACAGATTTTTAAATATATTCTGCCTGGATTTTCTAGTTCTCATCAGAAGAGAATAGTAAAAATTACTTAGGCCACAATTACTACAAACAGAATTCCACCTTTAAATTTTTATTTGCATCCTTGACAAAGTATCTCTTACCTAACTCCTGACTAGGACTAGTACAAGGTTTTAGAAATATTTTACTCAGGGCACTTGATTGTCCATATTACTATTAGGTAGTATTTTATTTCATTATTTTTTCTAACCTCCAAATTTAGTAGTAGTAGTAGTATATAGTTCATTCTTCCTTGACTTCTCTGTGGGCTAGTGGATAGAGTTTGTTAGTTCCCATCTTACCTTGCAGCCTTTTAAGGGTCTTTGCTTTCTACAGAAGTTTCAGTCCAATGCCTCATCTTAAATGGTCCAAAGACCTCATCTCTTTTCCCTCTGTGGGCATAAATACCCAAGCCCCTACTCACTACTGGGTATAATAACCCCTCAAGTCAGCCAGAGGGTTGACTTGGCTGTTAGCATCCTCTTTGCTTCTGACATTTGATAATTTCTCTTCCTTTTGAGCTAAGACATGCATTTTTTAGAATTCTTACATTATATTTGACATTTCTAAGGGTTTATATTGAGGTGGTTTAAGGATAGCCTCGTCTGCCATTTTGCTGATACCGTTCATCTAATTCTATTACTTTTCAGGAAATCCCCAGACTAATATATTCCTCTATGCCTAAACTGTATGGTGTATAAAGCAATATGTTGCAACATATCTGCTTCTAGTTGTTTCAGTTAGCTCTGATTTGATTGGCTTTGACCAGTTTAGCACCTTAATCTCAGAGAGGCCCTTTCAGTTCAGCTTTTAATGTCTTGGTTGCCAATTTCGTATCTACAGCCCTGGCCTGCCAAATTCGTATATCCTACTGCTTAACTGACATCTTCACTTGCCTATCTGTATGCTATCTCCAAGTTAATCTGCTCTTCTACACTTATTTTTCCCTCAGCCTTTCCCATTTCATTAATGGCAGCAATATCCACCCACTTGTTTAAGCCTAAACTTTCATTTTTCCCTTTCCTTCATTCCCCGCATCCAATCTTGAGGAAATCTTATTGGTTCCACCTCTGAAATAGATCTCAAACCTGTCCAATGGCCCTGTAAGGTGTAATTATTATTCCTTCCATTGGATAATTATACAAGCAGAGATTAAGAAAGCATGTTAGTAATTTGCCTAAAGGTACACAGCTTTTACACAGAGGAATCAATATTTCACAGCCACTACTTCTTCTATCATAACTTGACTGGCAAAGAATACATGTGAAAGAATTAGTGAACAAATTGATCTAGACAGTAATAAAATCGATAACCACAGCTTTATCCAAAGAATATTCTCACTTACTGAAAAATAACTCTGTTATCTATAGAGTAAAAACCTTTGTTACATATAAAGAGCTTTGTTCCATGTAGTATAGGGTAATACTGATATCATCACATGTTAGTACCTCTTAATATATAAAACCAGTTTCAGATTTTGAGACTATGAAAGACAATTTGGCTTCCAGAATACCCCCTTTTTCCTTCAAGGACATATGGCAAATTGTATCCAAAACCTATTACATTCTTTCTGTATAGGCATTCTTTCTATTTTTATCCCATTTCTCTTCCTCCAGCAAGAGTATTCAATCAAGAAAAGGTTTGCCAAACTCTTATTTTGGCTTCTCCACTATCATAATTTTATGAATATTCAATGTTTATTAACAAAAAGTCAAGGGGACAGAGGAGAGAACCTCTGATGAGTCAGTATATACTTGATTATATTGACTAAATATTGAGTATTGAATGACATAAGATATGAAGACTGTTACCATCATAGGCAGCTTTACCTTTTGTATATTATGAATTGTACTAGAAAGTTGTCTTCCCAATTATAAAACCTCTCTTCCTGAATGAAGTTAGGGCACTATTTTACTGTTTGTGTGTGTGTGTGTGCGTGTGTGTGTGTGTTTTCTCCAGTGATTTCTTAGAGCATCATAAAATCCCTGCAACATTATTTGTGATCTTAATAAATGTTTGCTCAATTTTTAGAGAGACCCACTTAACATTTATTTGGCATTGGCTTCATTTCTAAGCCCTGAATGCCATTATCATTTTATGGACTTCTCAAAATCAGTTTGACTTAGAGATTATTTTATATTTAGAGACTTAACTATCTTTTTTACAGAGTTCCTTGTACATCTACTCAAATGCTAGAGATCTTTGTGCCATTTCATTTATGTATTTAAGATACAAGTATAGACTGGGATATTTTGGTAATTCTAATGTCTTTTGGAAAGAGTACACTCTGGCTTCTCTGGTTTTAATAAAATAAGTAAATATGCCTTCCTTGAATTCCCCACAGAGCTCTGTACCATGGAGTGTGGCAGCCATGGAGTCTGCTCACGGGGAATTTGCCAATGCGAGGAAGGCTGGGTAGGACCAACATGTGAAGAACGCTCCTGCCATTCTCACTGTGCCGAGCATGGCCAATGCAAAGATGGGAAATGTGAGTGTAGCCCTGGATGGGAGGGCGATCACTGCACAATTGGTAAGTACCACCATACTTTGAACTAAGTAAATTGTATTAAGTGAAATAAAAGCAGTCTAGCAAGTCATTCACCAGGCTTTTCATAGAAGAACGTGAGGTTAAAGGAGAGAAGCGGGAGGGTTCGCCTAAGTTTGAAAGTTTTAACTGGAAGGTTTCCTTTGTTGTTGGTGTCTTGCTTTCTGTGTCATTTCCTTCCTCATTACTTCAATATTGCTTACATTTTCTGCTTTAAAGTGCTTTGAGCTACTCAAGGATGATACATTGGAAAAAGTGTGGTTAGTTAATAAGACAAGTGCTTTTGTTGGGAAGGTAACATTCACTGCACATTTTTCCTTTTGAAAAGGATAGGCTGTTTCACTTGGACGTAGTTAGAGGCAATTTCATTAAATGGGAATACTTTAACAGGGGCTATTCAGTATCATTACGGGCTGTCTTTAATGTATATGAGGAAGACACTTCTGACCTACCATCAAAGAACATCTGTGTTGAATTGTTTATGGGGTAGTATAAAGAGTTTGTATCCAGGCGCTCACCCTCTCTCATCCCTTGTCACTAATTTCACAAATTTTCAGGATGTTGCGTGAGTAAACAGTCTGTGGGTGTGAAAGAGCCTATGTAATAATTAATCTAGCACATGGTCCTCACATTATTAAAAAAACACTAATAATAACAAAGGCTTCAGTTTTTAACTACTTAATTTTCTGAAAAATAATCAAAGCCCTTGAGATATATGCATATCTGCCACAGAGGTACCCTGCATACACGGAGGGACAACTATGATTCCCGCTGTTGAGCTAAGGAAAGTAGGTCACAGTGTTCCAGTGACATTCTGGGAGCACACAGAGAATGCATGCCTAGCAAAGGCAAGCGTGGGCCTTTGGATACCCAATTCATTGTTTGTGGGCCTTGTCCCCCCACTCGATTGTACTACAGCTTTCATTTTCAGGTGACAGTATTTTGTTTTAATAATGGTTGGATCCTGCCGAAGTAACGTATAATATATATGATATATATAACATATAATCTTAATAAACTGCATTACTACTCTACTAAAGGTACAGTAAGTCTTGTTCTGTGACTGTGGAAAATATTTAAGATTCATTAAAAAGGTGGTGAGGGGTGAGATTCAGATGCAGCTTAAGTAATTACATTCCTGCACTACAGTAAGTTTATTGCCTTCACATAGGAGGATTTAAATATTGTGATGATTACCAAAGGTGGTTACTCCAGAACTCCCTTCTAGAGATATTACTAATAAGAAGTTCAAGCTCGTGCTCTTGCATAGAAGTTATTACTGAAATAACTGTAAAAACGCAGTTCTTAGACTTTTAATGAAATATGACACTTTTTTAGGAAGCCTAATAGAGTTTCTTGCAGAAAAGCCATTAATATCTTTCCCATAGAACATATTATTCACAAACTACACAGGCCCATGTACCACCTTGTGAGCTGCAGGCATTTCAGCAGTTAGTTTGCTGTTCTCCTCCCAGGCAACAGATGCTAACCCATTAGTACGTGTTGTACGGCTTTGGTCTCTCAGAAACTCACTCAATCACTCTTTCCCCCCCTTTTTAGCTCACTACTTAGATGCTGTCCGAGGTAAGATTTTTCTCACTAGTTGTGTAACAGAAAAATACTGTAAACGGAAAATATGCATGTGGGAAAGGAAGGGTCGGGGGGGGGGTGTTTTTTTTCTTTCCTTTTCCTTTTGGCATCTGAAGTGTAATATTGTCAGGTTTATGCTATAATAGTTGGGCTAAAAAGAAATTTGTTTTTCCAACATCAAAGGGTCATTTTTGGCCGTAGTGTGTAATGGATTGATAAGCGATTTTAAGAACTATTTGTCCTTGTCTTTCTGTTGAGTTTTACTCGTTTGTTTGTGTGCGTGTGTGTGTAACAGAGACAGGTAATTATTAAATGAACTCATTTGGGTAGATAGCAGAACGTTTCCTTTAGCACAACAATATAGCTCTAAGTCCATGTATGGTTTCCTTCTTACAAGGTCAGAGTTACTCCCCGATAAGTACCCCATCATCTGTCTCCGCAGGGAACTGCCTTTGATAGAGACAGTAAGGGTTTTTCTGTCAGATATTCTGGTGCTTTCACTACCTCAGCCTCAGGTTAAATATGTTCCAAATTATCCCTAATTTCTCTTTATCCATTACATATCCATGAGAATGGACTAAATAAAGTCCTTTCTTAAACCCATATATATATATATATATATATATATATATATATATATATATATATATTCATCCTATACCACTTCTTGAGGAATATATATATATTTCATTCACATATAAATAATCTTTTTCTAACAGCCATCTGTCATTTTACTTTAAAATTTTTTTCTTCCCCTGGTATGTTAATAGTTGCTTAGAACACCATTTGGAAGGAATACTGGGTCACATCTACAGATTTTTTTTTTAATTCTGTTTTTTATACTTCTAGAATTTTCTTTCAAAGACAGAAAATGAAAAAAAATATTGCTTGGACTACCTCCAGTAAAATCCAGATCTGGTCCTGGATTTGCTACTGGGACAGTTTCCAGAACCTATATGCCGTTATTGCTGTCTCTGTTCCAGTCTGCTCACTGAGCACTTGGCACATGCACAGTTGCCCTTTGAAATAACCTAACTCTGAACTACTGGTAGAGAGTGGGGCATCCATGAAGAATTAAAAGTGTAAATAGGAACCACTGTCAGCGTTTGTGCTTTATGAATAGATAGAAGTCATGTAAGCGTAACAATTCCCTCTTGACTATGCTTACCAGTTACTCTCTAGAATTCTGAAAGTCTGCATTTGGCATGCGTTAATCCCATAAACATTGGTTGAGTACTTACTGCAGGCATAATATTATGCTAGCTTCTGGGAAAGATGGCAAATAAGTAAGAAATTCAATCCTTAGTCCTCAGATCAATAATCATCTTGAAGAGAAAAGCTGAAGAGATGACAAGCAATTGCAGCGCACTTCTAAGGCACCATGTGGGCAAACACTTAATGGCCAGGTCTAGACTATATACCAACACCTCTAATTCCTGAAGCAGTACGTCCCAAGGGAGGAATCAGCGCAGACCGGAAGTAGTTAGGGAAAGTTTCTCTTCATAGAACCTGCTGTCTTTTCCCAACTTATTGGCCATAACTAGACACAATATCACCCATCCAGTTTTGATTGAGATGAGGAGATCCATTTTGCGAAAAGAAACAAAAACCCTCTCTTGTCCTCGTCATGGTTTTCCTCCTACGTGAACCAGGGGTTGGGAATTGGGGTTAACCTTAATCATGCTTAATTGGCTCTCTAACGAAAAGAAAGCTGAGTAAAGGGATAACAAGTTCCCTGGGAAGGTTTCGTAAGCAAGCAAGTTCTTCTTCCATTTATTCGACACCTCATCTGAGTGGAGCCCTGATGATTACATGCTTCCCTATAGGCAGATACAGGATTGTTGGCCAATCCCATTCTGATGGCTCCATGATTGTTGCATTCTGCTGTCTTTTCAGATGGCTGCCCAGGGCTCTGCTTTGGAAATGGGCGATGTACCCTGGATCAAAATGGCTGGCACTGTGTGTGTCAGGTGGGTTGGAGTGGGACAGGCTGCAATGTTGTCATGGAAATGCTTTGTGGAGATAACTTGGACAATGATGGAGGTGAGTCATTTCTAAAGTGTTTATATAAGAAGGGAATAGCACAGTGTGGAACAGGCTGACCCAAGAGTGAAAATGAGGAATCCTTAGTACAAACGATACTGAGTTGTGTAAGTTCATACTACTTTTTAAATCTCAGTTTATTGAGTATTTATTATGATCAGGCACTGCTCCAACCTCTTTGCATGCATTATATCTCAGTTAATTCTCACTGCAATGCTATGACATATGGGTATGATTTTCCCTATTTATATATGGCACAACTAATGCTTGGAGTTAGGATGGGAGGTGACTTTTCCAAGGTAACACAGCTAGAAAGGGACAGAACCAAGGTTTCAATTTAGGGCTATATGACTTCAGTTAATTTTCTTAACTGCTATAACCATGCTGCCTCCCATAACCATGGCATTTATTACTCCAAATTAAATCAGTGTATCTCTGTCCAAACTGTCAGATGCTAGTGTAGCTTGCACTATAGACATTGTGTTTTCTTTCTTCTTAGTTATTTAGAGCTCCCTCTTGTGTCTCTACCTTTTAGTGACATTTTATATCTTTCAAATGACACGGCATCAAGACAATTCACAGTAGAATTTTTTATATTTAATTCAAGAGCTGCACATGATGTTTAAAAAGCTACATGTGGCTCCAAGACCTCAGGGTTACCACTTTTATTTCAGTCAAGCAAACAAAAACATCTAATACATTGTTCAATAGGGCCTCAAAACAGCCCCAAACTCCTCTGAATGAGCCTAAAACAACAAATCCTCACTTTCCTTTTACTTTCTACTCAAGGCAACATGAAATTAACAAAAACGTTTTCTTTCCAATGTCTGTGTACTAGTTTAAATTAAGTAGACTTTTAAATTTGACTCCTCAGGTTTCCATATCTGCTTAGACAATGATATACCTTTCATTTGAATCCAAACACCGGGCTTAAATCAATAAAGTAGCAATCATAGTTTAGAACCAAATTGGGATAAGAGTTTCCTCCTTTTCTTGCTCTGACCAGCAGTTTATCTTTAAAAGTTATAAGACTTTACGAATTTTACATGGAAGCAACTTTGTGATTACGAGCACAGGGCTTTGAAGTTAGACTCTAGGTTTAGATACACTAACTCTGCTATATGCTTACTGGTCGTATGATTTGGGAAAGTTTCTTGGTAGCTCTGTGTCTCAATCTCCTTATCTCTAAAGCAGGGCTGACAATAATATTACTAATAGGGTTGTTACATGTATTAAATGAGATCATTCATATGAACTACTTAAAAGATGATAAACTACATATCTTAACCTGTAACCCCTCCAACACACACACACACACACACGCATACTATAAACTTAGGATAGCAGACCATTTTCAGAAGAGGCTGTTTACTACCTGTCTAAGTTGAAACTTTTGTTTGGGAAGCCAAAATGAGACGTTCAACTAAATGGTATACTAATCAACTATTTACTTGACTTTTATGGCCCTCCAAAACTCATCTTCACCTTCTTTTATGTCCTTGTCATTATATGCCCCTTTACCTTGAATGCCCTCTGTTCTACACCCATCATTCTCTGTCCATCATTTAAGTCCTAGCTTAAGCCATATCACCCATGAAACCTCTGACATACCTTGCCTCAATGTCCCATGGTGCTTATCATAGGTACCACACAATCAAGCACTTAATTATATTGTCTGTATGGATTTCTTGTTACATGTTAAGCATGACCTAGAGTCTGTATTTATGTGCCTAGTCACTACATAGAATCACTAATAATATTAGCTTACTTGTATTCAGGGTTTACTGTGTACAAGGCACTGTGCTCAGCTATCTACATGAATTATTTCATTAATCTCCATTAGGTAGAAACTACTATTAACACTACTTTACAAATTAGGAAACTGAGGCACATAGAAGTTAAATAAGTTGCTTAAAATCATATACCAAGGAACTGATAGAGCCAGGGTCTTAACCTAAGTGGTCTGCCTCATTCCAAAACGATTTGAAGTAATAATAGAGATTTCTCAGGTGATATAATGATTAAAAGGTTTATGCTCAGAAGACACATTAATAACCTATCTGGGACTTCCGGGAAGATGGTGGCGTGAGCAGGGCAGCAATAATCTCCTCCCAAAACCAGATGTATTTATGAAAATACAACAAGTACAACTATTCCTAAAAAAGAGACCAGAAGATACAGGACAGCACATAGCCTGCAGCTACACCTGGGAGGACTCGGCACCCCATGAGGCAGAGCTATTAAGGGCGCTGCAGAGCGGGGTGGCCGCAGCTGCGGAATAGTGGAGCCACAGCACCACCAACAGCATCCCCACAGAATGTACTCCTGGTGGGCGTTTTTCTTTTTTGGTTGTTTTGTTTTGTTTTGTTTTTGTTTTTGTTTTGTTTTTTGTTTTTTCTTCTCTTTATTTTTTCTTTTCTTTCTTTTTTTCTTTTTTTTCTTACTTTCGTTTTTTTTCTTTCTTTTCTTTTCTTTTTTTTTTCTTTCTATTTAAAGTCTTAAAGAGCCCAGCTGACATACATGGCAACTACCAATGACCACTTACTTCTATAGCCATGAAAAGACAGAGGAATATGATCCAGACCAAGATCAACCATACAACCCCAGAGAGGGAGCCTGAAGGGACGTAAATGCACAATCTTCCTGAAAAAGAATTCAGAATAAAAGTCATAACCATACTGATGGATCTCCAGAGAAATGTGCAAGACCTGAGGGAGGAAGTGAGGGAAGTCAGGAAAGACAATGCAGAAATCAGACAAGCGATCGATGGGCTCAATAGCAGACTGGATGAGATGCAAGAGACTGTAAATGGAATAGAAATCAAAGAACAGGAATACAGAGAAGCTGAGGCAAAGAGAGATAAAAGGATCCCTAGGAATGAAAAAACATTAAGAGAACTGTGTGACCAATACAAACGGAACAATATTCGCATTATAGGAGTACCAGAGGAAGAAGAGAGAGAAAAAGGGATAGAAAGTATCTTTGAAGAAATAATTGCTGAAAACTTACCCATGCTGGGGAAGGAAATACTCTCACAGTCCACAGAAGCCCACAGATCTCCCAACACAAGTGAACCCAAGGAAGACAACACCAAGACACATAATAATTAAACTGGCAATGATCAAAGATAAAGACAGAGTATTAAAGGAAGCTAGAGAGAGAAAAAAGATCAACTACAAAGGAAAACCCATCAAACTATCATCAGACTTCTCAACAGAAACCTTACAGGCCAGAAGAGAATGGCATGATATATTTAACGTAATGAAACACATGGGCCTCGAACCAAGAATATTGTATCCAGCACGATTATCATTTAAATATGACGGAGAGATTAAACAATTTCCAGACAAGCAAAACTTGAGAGAGTTTGCCTCTCATAAACCACAACTACAGGATATCTTAAACAGACTGCTCTAGAGGGAAGCACCCCTAAGGCTAAAAAGATGTCACCAGGGAAAATAAAATCATAACAAAGAAAGCAGATCACCCAAATACTAACTAAAGGCAAAGAATAAAACACCTAGTATATAAAGAATGGAGGAGGAAGAATAAGAAGGGAGAGAAATAGAGAAATATCAGACGGTGTTTACAATAACTTAACAAGAAAGTTAAGTTAGATTGTTAGATAGTAAAGAAGCAACCCTTGAACCTTTGGTAACCATGAATCGAAAGCCAGCAATGGCAATAAGTACATATCTATCGATAATCACTCTAAATGTAAATGGACTGAATGCACCAATCAAAAGACACAGAGTAACAGAGTGGATAAAAAAGCAAGACCCATCTATATGCTGCTTACAAGAGACTCACCTCAAACCCCAAGATATACACAGACTAAAAGTGAAGGGATGGAAAAAGATATTTCATGCAAACAACAAAGAGAAAAAAGCAGGTGTTGCAGTACTTGTATCAGACAAAATAGACTTCAAAACGAAGAAAGTAGCAAGAGATAAAGAAGGACATTACATAATGATTAAGAGGTCAGTCCAACAAGAAGATATAACCATTATAAATATACATGCACCCAACACAGGAGCGCCAGCATATGTGAAACAAATACTAACAGAATTGAAAGAGGAAATAGACAGCAATGCATTCATTTTAGGAGACTTCAACACACCACGCACTCCAAAGGACAGATCAACCAGACAGAGAATAAGTAAAGACACAGAGGCACTGAACAACACGCTAGAACAGATGGACCTAACAGACATCTACAGAACTCTACACCCAAAAGAAACAGGATACACATTCTTCTCAAGTGCACATGGAACATTTTCCAGAATAGACCACATACTAGGCCACAGAAAGAACCTCAGTAAAGTCAAAAATATTGAAATTCTACCAACCAATTTCTCAGATCACAAAGGTATAAAACTAGAGATAAATTTTAGAAAGAAAACAAAAAGACTCACAAATACATGGAGACTTAACAACATTCTCCTAATGAATCAACGGGTTAACGACCAAATCAAAGCAGAAATCAAAGAATATATGGAGACTAATGACAACAACAAAACAAAGCCACAACTTCTGTGGGACGCAGCAATGGCAGTTCTAAGAGGAAAGTATATTGCAATCCAGGCCTATTTAAAGAAGGAAGAGCATTCCCAAATGAACAGTCTAAAGACACAATTATTGAAATTGGAAAAAGAAGAACAAATGAGGCCCAAAGTCACCAGAAGGAGGGATATAATAAAGATCAGAGAAGAAATAAATAAAATTGAGAAGAATAAAACAATAGAAAAAAATTAATGAAACCAAGAGCTGGTTCTTTGAAAAAATAAACAAAATAGATAAACCCCTAGCCAAACTCATTAAGAGAAAAAGAGAATCTACACACATAAACAGAATCACAAATGAGGAAAAATAACGACGGACCCCACAGAAATACAAAGAATTATAAGAGAATATTATGAGCATCTATATGCTAACAAGCTGCAAAACATAGAAGAAATGGACAACTTCTTAGAAAAATAGAACATTCCAAGACTGACCAAGCAAGAAACAGAAAAACTAAACAGACCAATCACCAGCAACTAAATTGATTCGGTAACCAAAACACTACCCAAGAACCAAACCCCTTGACCAGATGGATTCACCTCTGAATTCTACCAGACATATAGAGAAGAAATAACACCCATTCTCCTTAAAGTTTTCCAAAAAGTAGAAGAGGAGGGAATACTTCCAAACTCATTGTATGAAGCCAGCATCACTCTAATACCAAAACCTGGCAAAGACCTCACCAAAAAAGAAAACTACAGACCAATATCCCTGATGAATGTAGATGCAAAAATATTCAACAAAATATTAGCAAACCGAATTCAAAAATACATCAACAGGATCATACACCAGGATCAAGTGGGATTCATCCCAGGGATGCAAGGATGGTACAACATTCGAAAATCCATCAACATCATCCATCACATCAATAAAAAGAAGAACAAAAACCACATGATCATCTCCATAGATGCTGAAAAAGCATTTGACAAAATTCAGCATCCATTCATGATTAAAACTCTCAATAAAATGGGTATAGATAGCAAGTACCTCAACATCATAAAGGCTATATATGACAAACCCACAGCTAACATCATACTTAATAGCAAGAAGCTGAAAGCTTTTCATCTAAGATCGGGAACAAGACAGGGGTGCCCACTCTCTCCACTGTTATTCAACATAGTACTGGAGGTCCTAGCCACGGCAATCAGACAAAGGAAAGACATACAAGGCATCCAGATTGGTAAAGAAGAAGTCAAATTGTCACTATTTGCAGATGACATGATACTGTACATAAAAAACCCTAAAGACTCCACTCCAAAACTACTAGAACTAATATCTGAATTCAGCAAAGTTGCAGGATACAAAATTAACACACAGAAATCTCTTGCTTTCCTATACATTAACGATGAGCTAACATAAAGAGAAATCAGAAAAACAATTCCATTCACATTGCATCAAAAAAATAAAATACCTAGGAATAAACCTAACGAAGGAAGTGAAAGACCTGTACTCTGAAAACTACAAGACACTCCTAAGAGAAGTTAAAGAGGACACTAACAAATGGAAATGCATCCCATGCTCCTGACTAGGAAGAATAAATATTGTCAAAATGGCTACACTACCTAAAGCAATCTACAGATTCAACGCAATCCCTATCAAACTACCAACAGCTTTCTTCAATGAACTGGAACAAATAATTCTAAAATTCATATGGATCCACAAAAGACCCCGAATAGCCAAAGCAATCCTGAGAAGGAGGAATAAAACAGGGGGAATTACACTGCCTGACTTCAAGCTCTACTACAAAGCCACAGTAATCAAGACAATTTGGTATTGGCAGAGAAACAGACCCACAGACCAGTGGAACAGAACAGAAAAGCCAAACATTAATCCAAATATATACAGTCAATTAATATTTGATAAAGGAGCCTTGGATATACAATGGGGAGATGACAGCCTCTTCAGCAGCTGGTGTTGGAAAAACTGGACAGCTACATGTAAAAGAATGAAACTGGACTACTGTCTAGCCCCATACCCAAAGGTAAACTCAAGGTGGATCAAAGACCTGAATGTAAGTCATGAACCATAAAACTCTTAGAAGAAAACATAGGCAAAAATCTCTTGGACATAAACATGAGCGACTTCTTCATGAACATATCACCCTGGCAAGGGAAACAAAAGCAAAAATGAACAAGTGGGACTATATCAAGCTGAAAAGTTTCTGTACAGCAAAGGACATCATCAGTAGAATAAAAAGACATCCTACAGTATAGGAGAATATATTCATAAATGACGTATCCGATAAGGGGTTGACATACAAAATATATAAAGAACTCACGCACCTTAACAAACAAAAAGCAAATAATCCAATTAAGAAATGGGCAGAGGACATGAATAGACACTTCTCCAAATAAGAAATTCAGATGGCCAACAGGCACATGAAAAGATGCTCCACATCGCTAATCATCAGAGAAATGCAGATTAAAACCACAATGAGATATCACCTCACACCAGTGAGGATGGCCAGTATCCAAAACACAAACAAAAACAAATGTTGGCGAGGATATGGAGAAAAGGGAACCCTCCTACACTGCTGGTGGGAATGCAAATTAGTTCAACCATTGTGGAAAGCAGTATGGAGGTTCCTCAAAAAACTCAAAATAGAAATACCATTTGACCCAGGAATTCCATTCCTAGGAATTTACCCTAAGAATGCAGCAGCCCAGTTTGAAAAAGACATATGCACCCCTATGTTTATCGCATCACTATTTACAATAGCCAAGAAATGGAAGCATCCTAAGTGTCCATCAGTAGATGAATGGATAAAGAAAAGGTGGTACATATACACAATGAAATATTATTCAGCCATAAGAAGAAAACAAATCCTACCATTTGCAGCAACATGGATGGAGCTGGAGGGTATTATGCTCAGTGAAATAAGCCAAGCCAAAAAAGACAAGTATCAAATGATCTCACTCATATGTGGAGTATAAGAACAAAGAAAAAACTGAAGGAACAAAACAGCAGCAGACTCACAAAACCCAAGAACGGACTAATAGTTACCAAAGGTAAAGGGACTGGGGAAGATGGGTGGGAAGGGAGGGATAAGAGGGAAAAATGGGCATTAGGATTCGCAGATGTAATGTTGCGGGGGCACGGGGAGGACTGTACAACTCAGAGGAGACAAGTAGTGATTCTATAGCATCTCACTACGCTGATGGACAGTGACTGTAATGGGGTTGGTGGGGCGGACCTCATGAAGGGGGTAGTTTCATAACCATAACATTGCACATGTAATTATAGATTAATGATACCAAAATAAATTATAAAAAAAATTAATATATAAATAACCTATCTGATCATAGTTTCTAACTCAGAGTTGACCCAAAATAAGTTTACTGCCTTGGTAAAGTACGGCTTGCTAAAAATAATTGAATATTTAATTATCAAGCATGTTTTTATGACCTCAAGGTCACCTCAAGGCAACCAAGAATGTTTAGTGAATGGATCAATTAAATATTAATGGATTATCAATTCTTAATATCTGTGGTATATATAGATACAGAAGGTATAGAAGATTTTTCTGAATGTGTATTGACCTCTGAATATTCTTTTAGAACTGTGTGTCTATGTGAGAATCAAAAATCAAAGACCCTGATATGAATTCAGTTATCTTTTTATGGTTGTTTCCTTAGGCAGTAGAGGGGAAAACTCATTGAAAGTTCCAATCACTGATTTTTTCCTTTAGTAGTATTAAGATGATATTGATTATAAATATAGATTCAGTTGTACTTTGAGATGGAAAGATGGGTTAAATAACCTCTGAAAGCCCCATGACTAAGATTTTGGATAATAATTCCATTTTTATAGTATATAAGTGTTATCCCATTAAACTTCTTTCATTTGGTGGTCTCAGCTTTTCAGCTATCCAAAATAGCTAGATTCATTTAGTTGAATATGACAAATGATTAACATTTGTATACTTGTTCGTACGTGTGTGTATGTCTGTGTATATTTTAATTGAATCAGAAAGTGCCATGTGAAAGATCACTTTGGGGGAAAAAAATGGCCCCAATTTTTAGAATGTAATTCTTAAGAAATCTTCCCAATCAAAAAAAAATCACTTCCAAGCAGTTGCTTCAAGTGGCTGCTACCTGATTACTCCATATTACAGCTGATACTTAAAGAATGGTGGGATTTTTTTTGCATTCTAATCAGCTTTGAATACTCATTAGTATTGCTGCTACTTCCTACAGCTCTGACTTCAGTTACACTCTGATTCAATGCATTGTGACTCTTAGTAACTAATTGTGCTGCATTGAATGTGTGGGTGACCCAGCTGGTCTAGGAACTACCTAAGAGCTTTTTGAACAGTAAAAACAGAACAGAGAACAAATAACCTTTGGATTTTTTTCTGAACATACCAAAAAAGCGAAGCTATCTTATGCCTTGTATATATATAAGAACTAATTACTATAGAAATCACAAACCTATTAAATGTCTTGACTCATTTATAACTTTAGTCAAAAGGCACCTACCATGTGTACAACCCTGTGCATGGAGGAGGAGACTTACCATTATCATGACCACATTTTCACATGTTAAACTTGTGTCCTGATTTGAAGTTGGGAAAATAGGATCACCATACATTACATGCACAGATGAATTGACATGAGAAAAAAATTTAGACATTATATTAAATAACTCAGAATGACTTTAAACAAAGACTAGTGAGAGCAAGCTAGAACTATCACAACTTACAGAATATTTTTAAGTTATGATAATTAAAACAAAGTGGTACTGAAGTAAAAGTAGACAGATCAGTACAACTGAATAAAAGCTCTGGAACATACCCCAGTATGAATAAAAGTTTAGTATATTTTAAAACCAGCATAAATTCAGTGGGGAAAAGAGGTATCATTAAATAAATGGTGCTGAGACAACTACTAAGGAAGAAGACTTAGAATTTCAATTCATACCATATTCCAAAAGAGTAAGATAAATAAGAGCACTCAAGCTGATTAATGAGTTAAAAGTAAAAGAAAACTCAAGCACAATTAGAAGAAAATATAGTTGACAGATATCAAGATGAGAAAGGACTTCTTAAAACATAAAAAGCAGGAAAGAAACCACAATAAGGAGCAAACAGTAATAAATTGGACTTCATAAAAATGTCAAACTTCATGTGGTTTGACTTAGTTTATAGGTCATCCAACATCTAACTAGTTGGAGATACCATAATCTTCACTGTCTCATAGGGTAGCCACTAATACATGTGACTGTTTGAATTCAACATAAGTAACATTAAAAATTCCATTTCTTCTTAGTTGTTCTAGCCACATCTCAGGTGCTCAGTAATCACATAAGTCTGGTAACCCCTGTATTAGTACAGATCTAGAGCACACCCATCATCAGAGAAAGTTCTGTTGCATAACACTGATCCAGATGTTTGTCACAAATGGTTACCTCCAAGCCATACATTTCATATTGGGTACACAGTCTTCTATTCATTCATTTCTACATCGTGCCAATTATTGTGCTTGACACTGGAGAGAAAATGACAAATAAGATGAGTTTCTGCCCTCATGGAGTTTATGGTCTTGACAGGAAAACAGATATTAAATAAGAAACCACAAAAAATAACTATATATTTCCAACTGTGAAGAGTGCTATACAATTTTTAGAGTGCTGTAAACATGTATAGGGAGACCTAAACAAGTCGATGTGATAAGGAAGGTCTCACATGGGTCAGGGGAAGAATGTTCCAGGCCAAGGAAGCAGCATGTACAGGTTCCCTGAAGGTGAAATGTACTAGGCTCTCCTGGGACGTGAAAGGCAAGTCACTGTGGCGGAATACAGTGTCGGGGAGCCATTGGTGGGAGGTAAAAGCATAAAGGTAGGCACTGGCCAGATCCTACAGAGCAGCATGGGTTTTATAAAATCTTCAGCTTTCAAACAAAGATTACATTTTATTAACTCTAGTTATAGGAGGAAGGAAAGTGGTTTTTGATACTGTGGAAAGATTGTCAAGGAGGTTCAAATTATGTAGAATAAGTCTTTTTTCTGCTGATCTTTTAAGGATTTATCACATGTTTATCCAAGCTTTCCTTGTACAAACTCTTTTAATGGTCTATATTCACATTCATTGGTAAAATCAATAAGTTAATTGCCTAAAAGAGAATGATCTTCCAGGAATTATTCTTCATAACGAGTCACCATTCATTAAGAACAGTAGCTATTTGCAAGCCTGGTTTATGATATAGCATTTCTAGATCTAGAAATCAGTACCATGGATGAATTATGAACACATGTAAGCTCATGGATCAATAAGCTTATGTTTTGAATGTCACCAGCATGCTGGAGTGTTTAATAAATAGGAAAATGAAATAGGAGGAGCAATGAATTGATAGCATTTGCTTTCTTTGAGGGCCAGATACCCTCTCCATGTTTACTTTTAAGATTTGCCTGTGACAAAAGACCTATCATCAGAAAGCATACTAATTATTCTCTTCTGACCATCCCCCTCTCATGTCCAAGCAACCCAATTATTAAACGATCATCACTTAGTTATGAGAACCTAGACTACCAAGTGATTCCAGATACAAGTGGAGGTTAGGAAATCTGAACTCTGTAACTCAGTTAACCACTCTATGATTGGATCTGTCACATTGTCTATCAACTAAGGCTAGTAATACTTGACACCTGCCTACTTGGCAGTGGTGAAAATGAATAAGACAATGTTTGAAATAGAGTAATTTAAAGTGGGTAGTGAAGGTGTGATATCAATCAAGAATCTATTTATAAGACTTTTCTGATGCATTAGCTGAATGTTTATTTATCCCTAGGTAAATTTACAGATATCATAGAAATAGGACTTTTAGGGCATCCATTTATTCATTTGATAAATATTTATCAAATGGTTACTTTGAGCCCGGCACTGTTCTAGTCATTGGGGAAATGGCAATGAATAAAAAAGATGAAGTCCTTGCTTCCATGGAGCTTACATTCTAGTTGTGAGAGATAGACAATAAACCAAAATTTAAAAAAAAATAGTGTGATGGAAAATGGTAAGGGTGATGGAGAAATTGTTTTTTTAAGCAGGAAAAAAAGGATAGGGAATATAGAATGGAGTGGAATTTTACATAAGTTGGTCAGAGAAAGCCTTACTGAGAATATGGCATTTGAGTAAAGACTTAAAGGAGGTGATGGGTGAGCCAAGTTGATATTGGAGAGAACATTCCAGGCATAGCAATAGTGGGGAAGGGGGTTGCAGGATAACAGGAAGCAAGGTCAGAGATATGTAAGAGAGACTGCAAAGAACTAGACCTTGAGGAAGTAAGTCATTGTCAGGACACAGGCTTTTACTCTGAGCAGTATGGGAACCACTGATGGCAGGTGGGGACCAGGAGGACATGAACATTAGTGGCATAAAAACAATTTACTTTTCTGACCCCAAAGAAGTAAATTGTGTGAGGTTAGCACTACAACAATGATTTCAGCAGGTCAAATGCTGAGTACCCTTGAGCCTCTCCCATAGTTTTTTTTATTGCTACAGCAAAATGCTAAGGTGAAAGTCAGCCTGAATAAATGAAAAAAAAATGAATTACAGAATATTTCTAAAGTAAATACAGTCATAGTAACTTCTGTGAATATAATAGCAACAACTAAGCTAACAGGGGTGCCTTGTAGGGGGCCTGCCTTAGTAAAAACTGATGAGTGATTTATAATTAGTTCCTTGTTTCTGGGTTACTAAAATGCCTGAGAAGATTCTGTGTAACTGAATCATTGGAATGATTAGCCCTTCAATTTCTTTTTCACTATTAATTTGCCTGGAAGACGCTCTATTCTATAGATGCTGTAAAGGTTAAGCTTCAATCCAGCCCCTGTCCAAATGATAACAGATTCTGAATTCGTGAAATTCAATGAATAAAGATTTACTGTAGCATTAGTGTCTGTTTAGAGCCACATAGGATCCTACCTCTCTGACAAATGAACACATTCCAACGAACTGAATATGCTACACAGAAGTTAATTGCCCTCTGGCCAGTGATAAGGCAACTTCAATAGAAGTGAGCCTGAACTCTTTAAGCTGCTACAGCAGACAGTTGTCATCACCCCTAAGGGTCTATCCCTAGACTCTTTGCAGTCTATACAGTCTACAATTTAGTTCCTGACAACAGCTAACATTCATCAAGAATGCTAGCTATGTACTAAGCACTGTGTTAAGTTATGGTTCTTATAGCATGTGATCCTAACAACAACTCTATAGGGGAAGTACTTTTATCATCACCACCTCATAGATGAGGAAACTGCGAGTCCAAGAGAGAAACTGATTTGTCCAGGATCATAGATTGCAAGTGGTGAAGTTAAGATTAGAGACAAAGTAGTCTGGTTCTTTGACCTTAACCACTTCATGTTTTCTACATACCCACATTAGTCAGGCACTTGGAAGTCTTACAGCCGAGGTCAGTATTAGTAATACTGCTTAGATGATGCTGCTGAACGTGTGATTTGTAGTCAAAACAGTGGGGGTTAATATGAGTCCATATTTCTTCCAACTGTACAACCACATTTGCCTCCCCTCCTTTATTTGTAAAATGGAGCTGAGACTATCTAAAAGGGCTGTTGCAGGGATTAGTTGAAATCATACATGTGGATGTACCTAGTGCCATACCTGGCAAATATTAACTAATCAGTGCATGTTTCACAATCCTTTTGGATACCCTGTCATGAACTAGCTGTTCATTTTTATCAAGGTGATCGTATAAGTGGTGTCCCTAAAAGGATATTATCCTTGTTAATTCATTTTACAGAAAATGTGGGCTTTCCCTCTACCATTCATATTCCCTTGTCCAATCCTTCTTCCAACGGGGCATGCATCTAGTAGGTAAAAGTTTAATAGTGAATGACTTGATCACATACCAAAGAAACCAGTGCGCTTGATCTTCATCAGCCCCAGTGGAGCGAACTGGCATAGTCCCTAACTGGTTGGCAAAGCTAGCGTCAGCAAATGCTGTGTTTAGTCCTTCAAGACAATTTAATGTCCTTCTTTTTTTGCTAGTTTTTATTTTTATTCCTTTAAGGGGAACAGGCTCTAAAAGTAAAGTTAACATTTGGTATGTCCGTATCCGACACCCTGAGCCTGGCTGTCAGGAGGGTGCCGCAGCTTCCAAATCAGAACAATAAAAGAACTGTTAATAGCCAAGGAAAAAAAAAGGAGAAGAAAAGAAAAGAAACCCACACATGCAGTGTGACTGTCATTTGCACTTCTTTGTAACAGTCTAGACATACTTTATGGGGTGTTATCCAATGTGATAATTGGTAAGTAGATCTCTGCCCATGTACTGGGATTCCCTGTGAATTATAATTTGGGGGTTGCATGCCATTATTGGTCAGCTTGCCTGCCACCTTTCTAGATTCAACAGAAGTCTTGCTGCTCTCTCAGAAAACAGAGGTCTTAGAGGGTCAGCCCTGTATAATAGGCAATTACTAAATATGAAACATTTGCCTAGAATTTATAGCTCATAACTAGATGAGAATGTGAGTACCAATTTTGAATTGGCTCTGTGTTTAGTTTGAGAATCCAGTTTTGAAGATCATTTGGGCATTACTATTTATTTAAAATCTATTTCTCTTCAAAAATAAGTTAGAATTGTGTGGTTGACAGGTTGAAACCTGTGAATGCCCAATCTGATTATTACTCGTGCATTTGTACCAATTGAAAGATAAAGGTGACTGCCCGTTTGAAAAGCAGTTTTTCATTGTTTAGTGTATTATGCACCAATTCCAGGCATCAGAAAACTCTTTTAATCAGCCTGATATTTTTACCAGCTTTTCAGTGCATCCAGATGTTTAATTAGCAGAGTAAAGAGATAATGTGCTAATAGGAGGCTGAGAACAAGGTATAGAAGAGAGAGGTGGTAGCGGGATCTAAAATCTATAGAAAATCTGTTAATATAATTTGCTGAATGAGGGGGAAAGAGGAGCAGAAGGGGACTTCTTACTGAAACGAATCCACACTTTGAAGTTAGTCATCAGTGAAAAAGGAAGATGACAGAGTAGAAATCAGGGGCAAAAACATCCTGAACAAACAGGGAAGGCAAGAAAAAACGCAAGTACATTTTAAATCAAAGTAGTGTCTATGGAACAGGGACTTTGAAAGGACCTCATCTGGGGAAAAATATTTCCTGGGTGCCCTAGGGCTACTGTTCAAATGCCCACTCTCTTGGTGTTCCTGGCTCTTGCTGCCCCCAGCCGTGGCACAGCCCCCTCCAGCTCAGTGGGAGCAGCCACGTGAGGGAGAGCAAGCCGAGAGGCTGCGTGAAACCAGTGCCGGGAGCTTTCATCAACGGCCAAGGAGCTGGTGATCCATCTGAACCTACCTATTCCGCCACAAGCCACGAACATTAGCATCTTGATATTTACCCTTGTTAAACATCTTAATTAGAGCCCCTTGTCTGCTTTAAGACCTTGGAAGGACTTGAATTTTGTTTGCTTATTGGGTGTGGAATGAAATGTCCATATGCTTAGTTAATCACTCCAACCCCTTCTCTTTGCATGTAACTCTTATTATAACACTTACTGCATTTTTAACTAGTGTAAGAGTCAGCTGGTTTGTGCATCTTTTTCTAGCACTAAGCTGTGAGCTCCTGGAAACAGGAAAAGGGTCTTTTTATCTCCTTACTTCCCCAAGCATGTAACACAGTGTTTTGCACCTACTAGATTCTAGGCAGTCTCCCCTCCTTCTCAAACCCTTGCACCCCGCATTATGTCTCAACCAAAGAAGGAAGACTGTGTGACTTTTTTTTACTGGCCCAACCATGGTTTCAACAGTCTAGAGTAAATGGTGAAAGCCTAGGAAATGAAAGAAAGCAACTCATGACATTCACATACTTGAGGTTTATTAGTAGGTGCATCAAATAACTGCTTTTAGGAACAAAGTAAGCTCTAGTTGCTTCTACAAATTCCTATTTAAAAAAAGAGATTCTGAAACTTTAATGTGCTTCAGAAACCCAGATTAAGTATGCATAATCTAAGAATATGCATATTTAGTAAGTTCCCAGGCAATTGACTACATCTAAAAATCACTGCCCTGCCCTCGACACTTTGTCACCATGAGGACACCAACCTCTATTTGGAGAATTACCACTAGACAAGAATATTGGGAGATTTTCTTTAAAATACGGATTCAGGTCAGCAAGCATTTGTTAATTGTATGCTCATAAATGTACGTGGTATGAAAGATTCAAGAGAATGAGAAGAGATAGTTGGTATCCTGGAGTAATGGTGTTGCTGAGGAAGAAGGAAACTTCCAAACAGAGTGATACCTACCCAGATACTCTATCCAAATGCTCAACACTATAGTACAGCCTGCCAATGCTACAGAAGTCAGGGAAGAAAATTTATGAATGAAATACCTTGAATTTCACGGATGTGCCATATAAACTCAGGACGAGTGATAATTCATGAGAAACATGAATTTCATAGATTCTAAACTCAAAACGTGGACCGTTACCTTAAGCTGTGTTCTATGTGTTTCTCCATTTGTGCATATTTTAAACTATGTCGTTTCTCTTGAAACTAAATTTCAAAATTGTGCGGGTTTTTTTTCCAGATGGTTTGACAGACTGTGTGGACCCTGACTGTTGTCAACAAAGCAACTGTTATGTAAGTCCTCTCTGTCAGGGCTCACCGGACCCTCTTGACCTCATTCAGCAAAGCCAACCCCTCTACTCTCAGCACACTTCAAGACTCTTCTATGATCGAATCAAATTCCTCATCGGCAAGGACAGCACGCACGTCATTCCTCCAGAGATCTCATTTGACAGCAGGTATATATGTATTTATTTTACTCCTTAATGAACAGGGGTCATGTTTTTCCTAACTGAAAGGAAGGTGCCTTCTAAAGATCAGGTTACTTCCCTGTCCACATGGTCTACAGTGATTTCTTTTTTAAGCATTCTCAGGAATGCCCAAGACCTTACTGATAAGTTAAGGGACAAAACTCATTTCTGGAGATACTCATAAAAGATACTTATATAAATATGAATGCATATGTGTGTATACATATATATATTCACACATATATATGATGCGTATTATTTGTAATGAAGTATAGATAGGGCTTTTAATGACAGAAACTGGATGGAAATGTAATTTGAAAATTTTTGTTTAGCTTCTGGATTAATCCCTTGAAGAATTCTTGAATTTCAAAAGCTAGATTTTATGTTTTATCCCACAATGTAAAACATTTTCTATATGAAAGAGTTGAGTAAATTTGATGCCCTAATGTGAAATGCAAGACTTGTGAAAATCTGCCCTCTGGGAAAGCAACAGCATGAATTATCACCGAAGACCTGAGACCAAAGTCCAGCTCGTTAGGTTAAGAAATTATTAAAAATTAACTTACTTAAAGTGTAATAACATCAATTTGGTCATTTGCTCATTGTTATTCTTTGATTCATCTTCAGTAATGCTTTATCTTACTAATTAGCAATAGATATAAGTAAGCACTGAACTCAACATTTCTGCTCTATTAAAAATGTCCTCCTGTGTTCATCCTGCAAATGGATATTTCACTAGCTTCTAGACTATTGTAAATAGGAATTTAAAGAACACGTGGAAAGTATTTGTTCAGAGCTCCTGTATACATCCCACTCCTCTCAGCTGTTTCCTGGTGGGTGTTACCAGTTCCTAAAGAAAACCCAGGAGATTATATTCATATTGGTGATGATCTGAGAAAATTACAACTCAGTTTTGACCTAAACACAGTAGAAAAGAAAAAAAGAGTGTGCATGGAAATTTAAAATACTTGGCATCCTTCCCATGGAGTGTATACTAGAACTGTCGTTGAAACTTAAAACTTTCTCATTCTTTTTATTACTGTGTGATTCTGACCATTCAAGGTCCCTAACAGAACCCCAAACCCAAACGCCAGTGCATCACTAGAAAGGCCTTTTCTGCCAGGGGAACCTAATCAATGTTTGCCTTCTTCCAGGAGGCTCAGTCATCCCAGTTGTGAAGTGCTTCTCCCAGTTCAGGCACAAGTCTGGGGTAACTTTCAGATGGGCTATAGTCAAAATAATGGTTTAGATAGAGGAGACTTACTTATTGTACACCAGAGGAACAAAAACCACCGAAGGTAGCCATTAGACTCACTTACCTATTTAAGGTTGATCAACTCTAGCTTTCTCCAGGCTCAGGGAAAAGTCAGTCCAAACAAAAACCAATGAAAGAAATAACAACCCCTATGACATGGAGGTATATTAAGTGACTCACTGAACTCAAGGGAAGGGAGGAAGAAAGGAGACCATTGTCTCCTATCTCACTGTGACCCAGAGCAGGGCATTTGAGCAATAAACTTAGAAAAGTAGGGGAAAATTCAACCCTGGCAGCTCAGCTTCATGCTTCAGCAGCGCTTGCCAGCCACTCACAGAGTGAACAAACCTATTACTCAGGGTGGTTAATGCCCTTCTCCTCACCCTGGTTTTATGGAGGTTTCTAATTCTTTTGCAAAATGCTCCAAGTTAGCATTTTGCTCTGCAAGTCACATAGGAATTCACAATGACGTTGGGTCTCCTTCATGCAGTGGTCTCAGCTGTTACAGGCATATCTAACCTGTCAGAAAAGGTGCAGGCCTTTTCCGAGGGAATAGTTGGGGACAAGCAATCTAACTCTATTTCCCCTAAAAGACCAACACATTAAGAGTATTACTGGGTATCTCTGGGTAAAATAATCCAACTGATCACCTCTATAAATCATAGCTACAAGCTCTTACCTCTGGATAGTACTCTCCAGTGTGCAAAGGTCTCAAACATACATTATTTCATTTTATCTTCATTATCCCTGTGAAGTACGCATTTGTATTGGGGCATTTTATATATGAGGAAAACTGAGGTTCAGAGAGATTAAATAAATTGCCCAACTCACACAGCCAACCCGTTTGTCATGTAGCAACTCTTATAACTGCTATGTTACACCCCAGAGGCCCCATTTCAATGTGTCCTTAAACCTGGTGACTTAGTACTAATTTGTACTAGATGAATGGCAGCTGGGTCAAGACGAGAACCATAGAAACCAAGGGATGTTTAAAAATCCAGTTCAACTGAATATATTTCAATGACGTTACTTACAAACTTCACACCAGTGCTAATGAACTTCCTCTTGATAGAAGAATACAATCCAATGACTGGCAAAATGGGCCTTTTGCTATATGAGTACTTATTAAGTGTCAAGTCTCATACTAAGCTTTTATGTGTGTTATCTCATTTAATCCTTACAAAAACCCTCTAGAGCAAGTACTCTTATCCCCCTTTTCAGGTGAGGAAACTAGAACTAAGATGTCAAATACTTACTTGTTCAAGGTCATGACCAATGTGTGTCAGAGCCAGGATTTGAACCCAAGCAGACTGGTACTGAAGGCCTGACCTCTAAACCCCGTAGCTAAGCCACTTTGACTACTTCGAAAGCTGGGCGAGGTGACCCGGGAAGATTCATGGCCCTTATACATCCCCGACTGTGGGGTTGCTCCCCTCAGACAATTGAAGCACATTTACTTGCCGTAATGAGGTGAACCACTCTGCTTTTTTGTTTTTGCCACATAATTGAGAGAGAGCTGGGTAGGCAGATGAAGACAGTGTTGTCAAGGGGCTTGTTTGCCTCCCGGCAAAATGTGACCCACACAGATGACTTGCTCTTGAGTGTTACCACCATCAGAGAAGCCTTTGGAGCTAAAGACAGTGACATACAGGTGACTGTCTATTACAGAGACACATAAAGGTTAAACATCTCTTCATCCTTGTGCATCCAAGTGAGACTAGCCTTTCTTGTTCTGAGTTTGCTGCACTGGCATGTGAGAGAATGTGTACCTCCTCTGCCCACAGCAGAGTCTGTAGCAAGCCCAACTCAGTTACCATGTGTTCCGAAGTACATTTTACCCTGTAGCCTGAGTGTCTTTCTTTTTTTTTCAATCTACTCCAAACACGACTACAAAGCGAACCACATATTCTACATGCTCTGTATGACTTATTACTTTTTAATAATGTAAATAGGTGAACAGAAGCATTATTGATCTTCAGTGTCTAAGCATTTAATCACTATTAATAATGTAAAAGGTTTTTATAAATATGTAAAAACAAGAGTACATTAAACTAAATGACAGCAGTAATTTGCAAAGCCAGACATTTCACTCGCCATCACTAATGGAGAAGTGTATTTAAAAAACAAAAGCCTACCAGGGTTAGTACAACCGCTGACAGCACCATCTGGCCACTCTCATTTGTGTGTTTTGTAGCCATGACAGGCTGAGCCCCACATCACGTCAGACGTCTGTATCAGAGGTTGTTTAATACTAGCCCACGGATGTATTTTGTTTGGTGCAATATTTAGAGATTGGGAGATCTGATATAAAAATCAGAATGTCTCCCTTCTCTAGAAAATTTACAAAGTTTGGCATCTCTGGGCCATGGGCATGGCATAGGTAGTCTGGACCTGAGGGGCAGCTGCACCTCTGGATGGGATGGGGCACGCCTCTAGCTCACCATTCAGTGTTTCCCTTACACCTGGCTCACTCCTGTCATGACTCAATGTCCTGTCATTTCAGTGTCATGCCTGGCCCTGCTGGCATTGTGTTTGAAATCTCTGGACTACACAGCTTCTTAAACTTATCCTTGGAAAGACCCCAAGTGTTTTCTTTTTCTTTCCAATCTATTTCCCTGAGAATCTTTAAAAATCCTATTTTATCACTTTACTTAATTTTTGAACCTTTACTATATTGGTTTAAAAAGAGAAAAAGGGTGACTGACCATAAATAGAAATCACACTAATGGAACAGTATTTCCACCCTTCATTCCCTAGGGTGCCTGTGTTAACCTCGTGAATTAGCTGACATACACTCTGCCCACACCTTCCGCTAATAGACAACTCCCCTGGGCCATGGGATTCTTATGTGTGCTATCATATATCCCACCCATCATGACATCAGGTAATCCAGGTTGCATGGTAGTAGAAGCAAAATGTCCACTTTCTATGAGAAGGATGTGTATGTTGAGAGGCATTTTATTATTATGTTTATCACTTAGAGTAAGTTTTAAGAACAATTTCAACATCTAAAAATTCAGGTGCAATTGTGGCAGCCTCCTGTGTCCACCCCGGGTGGAATGCTTACCTTTAGTTGAAAAGTTATAGAGTTGGGACCAAACTTGTTAAGGCACTAAGAACATAACTAAGCAGCGGCTATAAAATGAAGAGGTTAAACAAGCTTATAGCTTTCTTCTAGTCTCTATGAAGTAGCTGTGTTTCCGTTTCTTGCCCCACACTGGGATATATAATACTAGTTCTGAATTGTTCTAATTGCTAAGTCTTAAATTCCGGGAGGACGAGGACCAAGTCTAATGTGTTCTCTCCTTGTTTTGATTATCCGTGGCTGTAGTGCAAACGACTCCAAAGCATAATGGATTAAAACAATTTTTATGGTTGTAGTTCATGATTCTGTGGGTCGGAAAGTCAGACAGGGTATGGCCAGGATGGCTTGCCTTTTCTCCATGAGATTTGGGCTCTCAGCTGAGATAACTCAAGTACCCACGGCGCTGCAACAGCTGCACAGCAAGCAGGAGTTTCTTTTCCATACAGCTTCTCTACTTGCTCTGCCTATTGGTGTAGCCAGCAGCCTTCAGTTTGTCAGAGTTCTGTGGTGGCTCATGGCTCTAAGAGGGAGTGTTCCAAGAGTCAGGAAAGGGAAGATGCCAGTCTCTTAAGGCCTGGATTCAGAAATTGTGACAGTGTCACCTGTGTCATATACTGGTAGTCAAAGCAGTCACAGATACAAAGGGAGAGACGTAGACACACCCCTTGATGAAAGACATATCACAGCATTTGTGCCCATCTTTAATCTACCATCCCACTGTATCCCCAGATCCTAACACAGTACCTGGCAGAGAGTACATAAAAAAATGAGTGAATGAGTGAGTGGCTCAGTTATAGTGATATTGAACGGCTCTTTGCATATTTGCTAATAATGAAAAACTCATTTTGGTTGCTTAGAACATACAAATGGTATTAGGACCTCAAATAAGTCAATTCCCAAATGTAGAACTAGCCTACAGATAAGATTGCTTTTCTCCAAACAGCACAGGAACAAATTCATAAAAGATGAAGTGATTATATAACAGTAGCAAAGTAATTCTTCTTCTTTTTTTTTCTTTAACTTACAAGACATTCCCCCACTGTCAGAGTCTGGCTGTAACTGACATCATTTATAACTCTATGTAAGTATCTAAGTACTTTGTGTAAGTATCCCTTTGCCTTCTATGGGCTAGATATTCAGAATTTAGAACCAAGAAAAAATTAGAAAATAAGGAATGATTTTCGGGAAGACAGCAGGAAAACTGCTGTTAACCAGTTCCCTGGGGTATGGGTCATTATTCTGTCTGTCTCATGAGAAAACCAAAGACAAGGGCCCCAGAACAAATTGAGGCACCACAAATGCCTTGAGCATGGCATTCTTGGCAAACTCTACTCACCCAAGCCCTCCTCCTTTACTGCACACCACTCAATAAAAAAATCTTGATTCATGGTCCTAATTATTCATGATACCTGGAAACAGCCATAATTAGTTCTTATAACTTGTTGAGTAAAACATGCTTTTCTGCACTTAGTTGACATGGGAATTTATACATTTGAAATCCTCTGAATGGCAAAATGAGTTATTGAATCAGGACTGAGGTTAAGCAGAGGACTGCAGGAAGATAGTCATTGCTGCAGATGCTGCTGATCTTGAATATAGACTAGACATAAGAACTGTATTTGATAGGTACTAAGCACTGTTGTTTTAAAATATGTACTGTATTGAACTATTAGCATTTTCAGAGTAACTGAGGACTTTCAATTCCTCTAGAAGAAATACCAAAGTCCTCTGCTGTCCCTAAGGTAATAGAGTATCTTGATATTGACTCATTTTTTTAAAGTGCTGAATATGTATTCACTCATTTCTTCACCAAATATTTCTTGACTACCCACTCCATGCCAGGAACTGTGTGGATGAAGGAAAACGTAAGAAACAGAGTCCCCATGCTCACTTTGGCAACACCTATGCTAAAATTGGCATGATACAGAGATTAGCATGGCCCCTGTGCAAGGATGACATGCAAATTCATGAAACGTTCCATATTAAGAAAGAGAGAGAGAGAAAGATGGAGGGAGAGAGGAAGGAAGGGAGTCCCCTTCTTCACAGAACTCCCCTTATATTCTAGAGGTAGAGGCAGTCAAACCATCAAGTAAATACATAAATAATTAAATTAATTACAAATTGCAGTAAGTTCTATTGATTACAGAACATCAGGTTTCTAAGGGAGCTTAAACTTCATCCATTCAGGGATCTCAAATTCAACTGCTTTGATGGGGCAGACATGCAACCTAACCAGATGTAAAACAAGAGGTATTCAAGCAAATGAGGCAGAGTCATTAAATAATTAAAGAAGTGAGACTGACCTGGAAGTTTTCATAATAACTCAGAGATGGGACTAATTGACTCAGGTGAGCATGGAGAGCTGCTGAAAGTGACACACACAGGAGACTGTTGATGACTTTGAAGAAAAATACAAAGCTTATTTGGACAGTGAGCAGCTTAACTATTTGCAATAAGCTTCACCCTTTGACATCTGGGGCTATAAATAAATTTTTCCTACAATTTAAAATGTTTTATTAAATCGATGAATTCAAGAGAAGAAAATAAACAATCACAAACATTCCCATTTTCCACAATGAAAAAATTCCCATTAAAGACACTTTGGCATCATTTATCAGGATAGATCCTACAAGATCCTACAATTTCTTTCAAGATAATCCACGCTGGGGAAGATGAACCATCTCACTCTGAGATTGATGAACATTACAACGTTAGGCACTGGCCTAGGCTCTGGGCTCCAGCAGGCAAAGTGCTCCCCCCATGCTGTATAGTAAGGAAGCCTGCTGGTAATGAAAAAGGCAAATGTTAGGTAGGTGTAAGTACAGCCAAGTGAGATAGAGAAAGGTTAGGGACAGAGAGGGACCATTCTAGACAGAATGGTCCAGGAAAGCCTCTCTGGGGAGGTGACATAGAGCAGAGACCTCGGAGCATTCATCTATATGTTAGATGATTTTGGCATGAATGTTTCCTGCCACCTAGACCCTTATGCAATAGATTTTCACACAAGCCAGAGCCAGGTAGTGACTTTTAGGGACCCCTGAATCAAGATTCTGTAGTGCTATGTGCAATGGAAAGGTAAAACAAACCATTCTCTAGAAATTACTATATATTTTACGGGTAACTGGATGGAGCACCTATCTTCTAGGAGTACACCAAGAAAATCTGAATACCTCAGACAAACCAAATAGCCTGTAGAAAAGAAACCAGCAACAGCCCTACACCATTTGGTCATGAAAAGAAAAAAAACAAAGAGCATATCTTCATCAGTGTTGAACCTAAGAGCAATCATATAAATAGAAAACACTTCCTGATTTGGAATTATGAAAGAGGTAAGAAAAGCTTATATTTTAGAATATTTATAAGGCAATACAGTGTTATTACAGCATTCAAGCATTCATGGAATTAACATTCACAGTTTAGTATATATATAGGTAACCTCCAAAAGGTCTATAATATAATCAATCATTTGTAATTTTTCTGAGTTTAATTTAAATTTAAATCCATATGCTTTGTGTTCCACTTTTTCATGAATCTGTTACTCAGGGACCTCCAAATCTATCTGCAAATGGCAGATTTTTGTGTAATTTTAATCTAGGAACATGAAAAGCATTATTCCAGGTACACACTGGAGGTTGATAAACACACAGTGCAACAATTGCTGAATAAATTGAATAAACAAGGGGCTGGGGAAGCTCTTTCTAAGGCATCAGCATCCAAAAATCTGTCTTGTGTTCACCTTTCTTTCTAAAGAGAGGCACTGCACCTGATCTGTCCACATTTGGAAAAGGAATACAAGTGTGGTTTAGCTAAGCCATGGTTCCTTGTGATTCTATTTGTCTTAGCACGTTGCTTTTCCTGAGCAACCTCCTCTGCTTATCACTTCTGCAGTTGTTGTCCTGAGTGGGAAGTAAGATTGTTGCTACTTGCTAATAAAGCACTCTGATCTCCTTTATATGAAAGGTGTTACGTGTGTGAAGATGGGATCTCCTGATTTTCAGGCAACTATTTTGTCTAATGCTGAAGTTCAGGAAACACATGTTCAAGATACATTATAAAAATTACAAAGTGCTGAAGGTTCCAAGATTTATAGTGCTGACTAGCTCCTGAAATCAACAGTCAGCACCTAAAGGTACCAAAAAGAAAGAACGTGTGACTTTCACTTCTTTGCAAATGCTCTTGGGCAAAGAAGACTAAAAAAAAAAAAAAAAAAAAAAAAAAATCAGAGTGCAAATCTTCAAAAAGCTTTTCAATTCATGATTTGTGATATGTTGAAACTCAGATGTTTTGAGATGCTTAATAATTGGGATTAGTAATACCAGTAGCTATCTACAGCTTATCTCAGTGTGAATAGGTATTTTCTAATATTTTATCTATTTTGCAGCTTAATTAGGATCAAAATTTGAAAGGTTGAAAACCTTGTTATCTTCTTCTTAGTTGTACTATTTGCAGTGTCTCTAGCTAGTTCTATCATCTAAATTGGTCTGTCGAGAGGGCAGAGTAAATGCATCTTTGGGGAGAATGAATGAATGACATGTTGTAGCTTGTCTCTACTATACACCTGCACATGGGAAGTGCTCAGCTGTTCATAAATGTCTACAGGAAATGATGTGCTATGGATAGTACCATCTTCATAGGTGAGCACTGTCTTTTCATTTGGAGCCACAATTTTTTACATCTTAACAAAGGTATGTAGTACAATTTAGAGTCCTTTAGTGCCCAGACTGAAAGATCTTCACTGCTCTACCACTTCATAGCTGTGTTACCTTGAGCATTTGTCTTTAACTTGTCAGAATCTGTTTCCTCATTTTTAAAACAGGGCTAACAGTTGTACCTATTCAGGGTTATATCCATATTCAATGAGGTAAGATAGGGAAAGTACCTGACATAATACCTGATTCATAGTAAGTACTTAATAAATATGTTAGTTAGACAAATATATATATTTGCATATATTGTATATATTTAACTGGGTACATAATAGAATAGAATTTGAAAGGTGCAATTCAAAAGGCAATCAGTTTACTAGGCCATTTTATTGTTCTGGCATCTTTGTGAAGTAATTGAGGATAGGACAGGGAAGAGCTATTATCTCACTTTCCATAAGGAACAAATGAGGCCGAGAGTAATTCCATTTGTTAAGGAAAACGCACAACAGTGTTACTAGTAAGCCAGAGCTAGAACAAGTATAGACAGAGATAGACCGCACATCTTCCTTCATGGAGGGAAGAGCAATCCATGGCCAGGCTATATTCAACAAGACAGACTTCCCCTGTATTTAGTGATTACCCATTATTCATAGGGCAAATTCACAGCAAAGTGACAGGTAAGGTTAATGAAGTTAATAAAACCCTACAAGGCTGATTACGAAGACAAAGCATTTGAGTAATAAGTAAAACAGACAAACAACAAACAAAGACAAAACAAAAAACAAAAACTTGAGACTATTCAAGAGTTGCCAGGGCTTCCAGGACAAATACTTCAGGATTCAAATTCTGGACAAAAATAATCATGTGTGTAAATGAAGAAAACTGGCCCTCACGCAGTCCTGAGAACGTGACTGTCGTCAGTTTTCTTATTGCTTCAAAACACTTGATCCTTTTCCCATTACTTTGGGGATCTCGGGCATCCCAAGCAAGCCTACTTTTGACAAGCAATTACCAGGGCAGATGGGAAAATAGCCACCCTACCTCAGGGTGAGTGCCCCCATTTTGTTTTACTTGAAACATCGCTAGCCATGAAGAAAATAATTCTGCTTAAAAAGCTATCTGCATTTTCAATGGCACCACCTTTCCCAGAGTCCTGGAATGTTCATAGGTAATGCTTCCAGCTTCTTTTAATGTTACCCATTCAGTAAGTATTATTTATCTGGGCTAATGACAAACTGAGTCAGATTAAAATTCAGCCTGCTCTATTTAAGTAAAAACTAATGAGATTTCATTGGGTTTGCATAGGAACATTCACTGTGTTGGCATTTTCAGAACAGGAAAACAGGTTTATTCTGTAACAGTAAATGTTTTCATGGTGCTGTACCAGCTTAGATAACATATATCAAGAAACCAACATGTGTTGTATGGAAACCCCCAAAATATCTGAATATTAGTAGCCTCAGATATATTTAAATTATGAAATACCACATCATAATTATATGGTAATGTATAAAGGAATAAGGGGGTTAGTGTTCATATATTAAGCATTTGAAGGGGGACTGTTGGTTCATTCTTCCCAATCACATGGCTACTAATTCCCTGAAGTAGTCAATTATCAAACAAAATTCTCACGATAAGAAAGTCATAATGCACAATCTAGAATGCTGACTTCTAATACATGAACTGTAAGACATCTGTCACACGGGAACCTCAAAGTAGTCTCTGAAACCCTTGAAGCAGTGCATGTGGGTAGGTTGCAAGGATCTTATGACTTCATATAAAAATATTTCAGTTGAAATTCTATGAAGTTTTCTTGAGCATGTGTTGTGTACAGCAATCACTGGGAAAGACGTAGAGAGGAAAATCACACAGTGTTTGCCCTGGATTGACTGTCTAGTAAGAGAGACTGACAGATGTATAACTTTTACTTAAGACAGGCTATGTCGAGTGAAATAACATGGATATGAGTACTGTCTCATGAGAATTAATAGGCATGGGGAAGAAATTGACACTTATCTGGGACAGATTAATCAGGTTAAAACACGGTTTTCCATTACATAATCTCTGTATTTGAAGGGACCCTAAAGGTCATTTTGTAGTCCAAGCACCCCTTTGTCATGACAGTTTCACTGTGACTCCCCAAACTAGTTTTTCAAAGCCTTTTCCAGAGGTTTATATGGAAGAGTTAGAAATTCATGACTTGCAGATTTCATACTGGTAAGACTGTGAACCAGTTGGTGACTTGCCTACCTTTATATTGTTTACGCCCCCTACCTCCCTCCTCAGGAGTTCATACACCTTCATTGGCTGAGTACTACTGGCCTTGACTTCTCTAAAGCGGTGATTCTCAAAGTTGGGTCTTTACACTAGCAGCTTCATCATCACTTGGGAACTTGTTAGAAATGCAAATTCTCAGGCCCCACTCCAGATCCGTTAATCAGAAATTCCGGGGGTGGGGCCCAGCAGTCTGTTTTAATAAGGCCTCCAGGTAATTCTGGTACATGATCAAGTTTGAGAACCACTGTTTTATAATACAAGAGAAAACTCTTTCTCTCAGAAAGGACTGAGAACCGATGATACCATAGTCCCCTAATTAAACTCTGAGATCCTTTATTCATTGCATGCCGGCTGCAATTAAGAGCTCATCCCAAACCCTTTGTCCCAATCACTTGGAGATATTTGCATTCCAGTAGAGTCCCCCGCTCCCCCACCGAGGAGCAGTGCCTGGAGAAGATGACAGGAGCGCCCTCGAACCACACCTCCTAGAAGCAGGCTCCTGTCCCTTGGAGACTTGAACCAAAGGACGGCTCATAGAGGAATTGACAGGGCAGGATTCCAACACCAGTGAGTAAATGATTCACATGGCCTCTCCCTGCCCAGCCCTTCTCAGTGCTATCAGTTGACCAGAGCTGTCAGCTATGAAAAGGATTTCATCTGTTCCTAAGGAGAAACAACCTAACCTGCCCACCTGCTGCTCGATCCCCTGCTGGCCAGGCCCTTGATTTTGAAGTTACCCTTCAAAGGTTGCTCAGGCTCGTATTAGTAAAAAAAAAAAGGTGAAGAGTTCTACCTTCTTTAGCCCCGAGCTTCATTTTCCTTAAGAAAGATTTTAGTCAGAAATACAGTGCAGTAAATTGCATTTTCCTTCAGCAATTTAGTTTTCAGCCTTGTTTTTCAAATCAACTTTTGTGCTTGAGGTTAATGTTTTGCCTAGGGTGTTGAATGAATATTGGAAATTTGACATCAAAGACAAAAGACAACAAATAAGGGAAGAGGAGAATAAAACCAAGAGTTTATTGAAGGCTAAGGATAATATGACTATGCCATGGAAATGGCAAATACAGAATTAAACCTTTTGCATCAGAACGGTCTAACAAGCAGCTTGTTAGTTAAATAAGGCTCTTGGTAAAGTGTATTCTGATTTGCATTTCCTAAGAAGCCCTGTTCTTCAGTCCAAGCTCCAAAGAGCTAGACGATTCAGCATTTAGTTTAAGGAAGAAGCAATTCCTTTGGGGTTGCGGCTTTAGCATAGTGACAGCACGTAGACAGCTTGGCAGCAGCCTATATTCTCTAGAGAACAGGAAGAGAAATACTTGGGAGGGGTGATCTTCCCATACATGTTTTTAAAGTCACATCAGACATGTCCATCTAAGTTCCAGTTATCTAGCTCTAATCCATGATGGCATGGAGAGGCTCTTGTGTTTCAAGATTCAGGGAAACAAAGTAAGCCATCCATGTCTGTGGTTCAGAGCAGGAGAGCCCCCAGCAGAGATGGAAGGCAATACAGTACCTGCCATTGGGAATACATGGAACACAAAGGACGGCTACACTGGTCACCTACCTGCTGGACACAGGTGCAGGGCCAGCTTCCTGACCCAGCAGACAGGAGCTTCTGTTACCCAGTTTGAAAGATTCAGAAGAGTTCTTTCCACGTGTTACTTGATTTTAAAACTTCCAGAGAAAGACAGGTCCTGGAAGGATTAGGACTTACCTTGAAGGTGGTTTTGATGTGGCCAAAGTTAAGAGTTCAACATGTTTCCCCAAGACAGGCCCAGGTCAGGCCAAGTATGACTGCCTCCTTTAGATGGTGATTTGAAGAAGCCAGAGACTCTCTGGGAGGGGAAATATGGAGGCTTCACAATTGGAATGACAAAGAGCACAGGAAGAGGGATTGTGGTACTACCAAAGACAGACCCCCACCATCCGTACCTCACTACCTCAGCAAGGATCTGACCTAGGAAAAAGATGAATTCTACAGGCTGCCTTGGATATAAGAAGCATAATCTGAACAGATTATATAAATGGGGGAGAAACTTCATTTTAGTGGCTGTGCAAATCAGGAAAAATAAAGCAGACACGAAGCTACCATCCACAATTATGAAAAAAATTGCGTTTAGAAGCTAAGAGTATACACAGTGGCAATTGAGCTGAATGAAGTAGCACAATACACCATACTTGCCAAGAATATATATGAAGGCTCCCTAAGGGCCATCTGGAGAGGTGAGTAGACTCCAGAGCTTCCTTTTTGAAATGGAGAATCTGCCTGATAAAATATTTTCCCTAGATTTTTGCATGCAGTGCCAATCAAGATTATTGCAAATTAAAAAAGAATACTAATACTTTAATAGTGTTCTGAAACTCAGACAACTTACACTGATGCAGGATGACTGATGTTGGTCTAAGATTATAGTAAGTGCTAGTAATACAGGAATAAAAGGAGCTAAGAGTTATTCTTGTGAAAAATGGATGACATGGAGTGTGTAAATAATGGAAGCAAATGCAGCAAGATACAGGGAATCTTAGAACATTTAAAGTCTAATACATTACAAAGAGAGTTCAATGCTGATAAATGTAGAATAATAAGTTTTATGGGACTTTATCATATGCTGTAAGTTGGTGTGGATCATAAAATATGAGAAATAAAAAAGTAGGGTAGTTGAAAGACAAATCCGCGCATTATTTATGAATGATGAAGAGTGAAATGAATGAGAAGAACAGGTAGACAATGTCTTGAATAATGATGACTTTGATGAGTCGTTATCACCCAAGTCTGTGTGCTTCATAAAATATGAGGAATATTAAAGAGCAGAAGAGCCAAAAGACAAGTCTACTCAGAATGAGATACAGAATGAAGGAAGAGAGGAATGCAGGAGAAATGTACGGAATAATGATGACTTTTATGAGACTTTCACTCACCAGCCTGGATCCTTCATAAATATAAGCTGTGTAGAGAATAAAAGAGCAGCAAAGAGAAGAGACAGGTCTGTGTCTGTCATAAAATATGAGCAAATAATGCCAGCTAGGCTTGACAAAATAAAAACAAAAATAATTGAGCCTAGTACAGCTGTGGGAAGCCACAACATCTAGATTAATGTGAACAAATAAAATGAATGAGTGTAGCATTGTCTTGCCAAAAGGGAACCAGCGACCACCTAGGTAGGCATTATTTGTTATAAAGGCCACCTTGTTGACTGGTAGAGCCTTGCTTGGCAAGTTAGTAATTACCCCCCACCACACCCCCCAAAAAGCCATCAGCACTTAGGGCTCTGGAAGTAATGTTTCACTGATTGTCAGGTGGCTTGGCCTCACTAACACCCAGTCTGTTCTCAGCCCCTTTGGCTCCAATCCCTATACAATTTGCAGGAGATTTTCTCAGCTTGTTTCTACTTAATCTATACGCAGCTTGTCAAATTTTGCTTTGTAAAGCCCTTCAAAAGGTTACTGTATAAAACTAGAGACATCCTTTTATTTCCATTTCTTGTTACATTGAACTTAGAGCCTGGAATCAGATCTGTCAGTATTAGTTCAAAACCCAGAACTCAGTGACTTTCAAATACATGTTTTCTCTATTAGAACAAATGGGATTTCAAAATCTTCCCAAAAGTGACTGGGGGAATTGGACAAGGCAAAGCAAGTGCCAAGATGCAATTTGCATGCCCTTCAGAAACATGATTTACGGAACTCATAAAATGCACAGCTCATTGGAAAGAAGGAAGCCACCGATCTATGTCAGAACTGGGAGTGTTGGTCTGAGAGTGCAACATACAAAAACACTAACAGCAACAGTTATACTAGTTTAGCTTTGTGTAATATTTAATGGCTTATAGTTTGTGTTGGGAGAAGGCCTTAAGTAACATAGGAGAAATCCTACTAGCATAACATATCCCATGCCTCTGATTGCAGTAGAATTTAGTAGTGAAGTTTATGGGCTATAACATATAAAACAAACTTTGGCCAGTAACCAACTTTTGCTTTTTCACAGATTTTTTTTTTCCCTCCCTTGAATGATGTGTCTGGCCATGAGCCTTGAGATACGTTATCTGGACTTGCTGATTGTGTTCAAACAACGTATGATACCAGGGTGGAATTATTATGGTTACTTTGGAAAGTCATGTTCGCCCAAATAACCTGGCCCCTTTTAATGCAATATTGAGCTTCACTGGATACCCTTAATCCCGCTTGTTAAAAGAAATGACATTGATACCCTGGGAAAAAACTATTGCTTTGCCCAAACTTCCTCAACCCTACAGCTATAAAGTGCATGTTCTAGAGCTCAGGGCTGTCAAGACTAGGATTGGACTCTGGAGAAAAAACTGTCCCTACCCCAGCCCCCAAATTGACAGACCAGTGAAAAGTCTTTGCTTGGAATTTGCCCTGGGCCCTCTTCTTAACTGTCAAACTACCGGAATTTGTTAGAACTTGTGAAGTGGACTAGAGCTAAAAGTATACATATTTTAGTGGACTATGTCTCTGGGAGACAGCTCTGTTTAGGGGCTAGTCTAATGGAATCTCATACTTTGGCAAGGATGAAACTCATCTGTTTAAAGGGAACATCTCCTGAAATACTTTATTTCAATTAGTCAAGAAGCAGGGTACTATAGTCAAGGACCATGTCTCTTTTGCAGACTTTAACTCTTAAAATTTACCCAGCTGAGTCTGCTTTATTTGTTGGTTTATTTTTCCAGAAAAGTCAGTTTGACAATATGTATCAAGAGTCTTAAAAATGTTCACACCTATGTATGCAACTGCACAGAAAATACACACAACACAATGATATTGCTGATTACCTCTGGAGAGAAGAGCAGGAACTGGGAGGGAGGTGGCCAGCAGTGACGTTAGTCAGATATACAATATGTTTACTTATTAACTGATGTAGCTTTAATTTTAATAGGAAAAATATCCTTGCACAACTAGGACTGTCTCCCAAGGAAATAATAAGGAATTCAATGCAGAAAAAAAATGGAAACAACTAAATGTCCTAATGTAAGGAATGGATTAAATAAGTTAAGGAATACTATTTTAAAGCTGTATTATTTAATAACAAAATGATATTTTAAGGAACTTCTAATTACACTGGACAATTAAGATACACATACCCTCCTCTGAATGTTATTGGTTACTACCCGGTTGGTGAAATTACTGTTTTCTTTGTTATACTTGATTGTCTTTTCCAAAATTTCTCCAACTTGGCTTCCAGAATCTAGTTTCAACATGCTTTTATATTTGCCTTTGATCTTGTGTTACAGGCGTGCTTGTGTGATTCGAGGCCAAGTGGTGGCCATAGATGGAACCCCTCTAGTAGGGGTGAATGTTAGTTTCTTGCACCACAGTGATTATGGGTTTACCATCAGCCGGCAAGATGGAAGGTAAGTCAACATTGCTTCTGATCATTGTAGGGACCAAATACTGACTTCTAGCCATGAATCAAACCAGGGCTTGGCTGATACACTGTTTGTATCAGCTGTATGTACCACCTTCATTCTAGCTGTATCTAGAAAAGTTCTTGTTGATATTTATTTCCTCTCTTCTAAATCAAACCAAATTTCTCTTCTAACCCTGCACTATTATTCTCAAGTCCTCTTGAAACCCTGGCCATGTGGAAAGCTTTCTAACCTCTAATTCCGTTTATAAATCCAGCTTCAAAATTCAGTAGATGGTGCAGGTATTAAAGAGGGAGCCACGGAACACTTAGGCTGTTCTTCCATGACAGCCTCAAAATATTTCAGAAATGAAGGTATCCAAAAATGTACTTCATCCAAAAGTTACAGAATCCAACCACATTAAGACTTTTTTTAAATATGCCCTCCCTACACTACCTATTTCACTAGTGGTTGCAGTGGATTGACAAGCATGCCAGCCTACCCAATTCCCATATATAACCACAGTGATTTAAGCTTCAGCCACAACCTCCAGGCTGCTCTCTAAGGGTTCTCAAGGTTCCCTGAGACCTGGGAAGCAAGACCCCTAAGTAAAATCTTTTCATCCTGGAAAAGGATTTGCTCACAAAAATATTTTTGTTGCTGTCATTTGGACAGACATTTGTTCAGCATTTTTGAGTCAATAGGCCCATGTGTCCAGCTTAAAGGTACCTATTTGTGACTCATCAGGAACATTGTAATAATCACCTTGCGGGCTAGTCTCCAGGTGGCTACGCTTAAAATGAACTACTCATAGCAAGCTGCTTCAGTACTCACATAAAAGGACCTATTGGCTGAGAGCCTTATCACAGTGTGAGGGACTATCCCATTTCAAGAACCTACAGCCAAACCTTATTAGCCCTATCCACTTGAGAATTGTTAATTGTTCAACTTGGGCAATGCTGATTTTTCAACTGTGTGTCAAGAAAATGCTTATAAAAAATTAGTTAAAGAAGATACTTAACCTACTTAAAAAACAAACTGTTATTAGTACTTTAGTGAGTCATACAAATTATTTGTAGGTAAATTATATTGCTAAATATTAGCCGGCCATGTATTCATTATAACAAGCTTGGTAAAACCACCCTGGGTGCAGGTAGTCTGAATATAAATATAAATACACACCCATATATTGCCTATACATATATACCTATACATCTAAGCAATAAAAACTACATTTCCTTTCAAATACTCCATAATTGGAGCTATTAATTCAGATGGACCTTTCTTCCAATTTGATTGAGGGATGGAATTTTGGCAGTTAGCTCATGAGTCACTGCTACACAAAACTGGTCACTCTCTTGCCAGCATGTTCAACCATGTGCCAGAATTTGAGAAATGAATTATTTCTTTAAACAGGATATGCACTCGGCGACATTTGACTTCTCACAGAGAACTGATGGGCCCTTAGTGTCTTTAGTTTGTGTACAAAGGTTTCAATGAATTATTTGATATTCACAAATGAACCTAAAACAATCTTGATATCTAAAAAGTCTACAAAGTTATGTTTCCAGTTTACAGAAAATATTAGAGACAATTTTTATTGTTATTTTTGTGTTTTTAATTTCAATTAAAATGCCAAGACCCTCTTCTGCCCAGGTCACTGTGAAAACTAGGTTTGTGTACGTGACAGATACCAACCAGAGTCCCCTGCAGCAATTACTCTCCCCTCAGGCTCTACAAAGGGTGTAAGTTCACAATATGCACCCCAAACACCAACCAGACAGTCCCCCTGTCATCTCTTGGACATAAAGTGACAGTATGATGAAAGTTGCCAGTTATATGTCTCTGCTTATTGCTACCTCAGATTGAGTAAATACATTTCAAAAGTAGAATATCATAGAGAAACTATACCTGAGGGCCAAGGATTATAGAAAGGTTGAGACTGGCATTTAGATACCTAGTAGACAAAGTGTGATATGTAGAATGCTGTAAGGGCCCTCTGTCTTCAAATCTCAGTCCCAATAGTCCACCACGCCTGTAGTTCCCACCAGTGGTATCACTGCTTTGGGATAAGCTACTGACTCTCTCAAAGTCCCTGTTCACTGCAAATATATTACCTGTGAAGCAGAACTAATGACTCCCATTGCCATGCATTCGCACAAGTTAATTGATGACTTTCCCTAGAGAACCAAGAAGAGTCTAGGTCATGAGACCAAAGTGATATATAACAAACAGAAGGATGGGCGTGGAGGACAGGCCTTCCTCAGAGAAACTTCAGGTTTGCTCTTAGGCCTTTCAGCTAATTGGATGAGGCCCTCCTACATTATCAAGAGTAATATCCTTTACTTAAAATCAGCAGTTGTAGATATTAACCACATCTACAAAATACCTCCACTGCCATACCTAGATTGGTGTTCGATTGAAGAACTGGGTACTGCAGCCCAGCCAAGTCATCACATAAAACTAACCCTCACAGGAAACCTAGGGGACATTCTCAGGAGAATTGAAAAATCAGTATCTGCTTATGGAGACAATCAAAATCTGGCCTGGAGTTCATCTGAACTATAAGAGAAAACATCTATAAATATGATAGGGCAATGGATCTGATTTGAGAAGAAAGTTAACATTTGTTGAGTTCCTACTATCTGCTTAACCCTTAAGTCTATCTCATTTACTTATTTACAGTAGTAGCTGAGTGATAAGTCATATTAGTCCCATTTTTCTAAGGAGGAAACAGAAGCTCATGGAGGTTAAATAACTAGCACAAAGACAAAAAGACATGGCAGAGCTGAGATTCAAACCCAGGTGTGTACAAAGCCAAAAATCTTATTCTTTCTACAACACAAGAAGCCTGCCCTGCGTGCTGAGTCTTTCTAGAAGTAAAGAGTAATTCCCAGGTACATATGTTCTTGTTTGGATAGTTTATTTTATTTTTGTTTTTTCTTTGTTTTTGTTTTCAAATAAATAAGCACTTTCATTTTAAGGAGTCGAGCTCAGGCTTGGGAGAAGCAACTCCTTAAACTTGCCCAAGGACACAGAGTTAAATCAATGTAGAATGGGAACTAGAGGAAAGATCTCTTGACAAGTACCGTAGGATTTTCCTTTACTGTACTTGTCTTAAACTGCTCCTGTATTATGAATTCAGCTTCTCTGTGTTAAATCATAAGCTGTTTGGGTTTTCTTTTTTTAGTTCAAACCTGGATTATTTTCCATAGCTACTGTAGTTCTTCAAATCCTCTTTTTGGAAGCTGCCTTAATATTACAGCTATTTGACTGACAAAGCAACAATAAAAAATACAGTATTAGCCATCCCTTGTTACTGTCCATTTATCTTTATCTAGGAGATTTCTGCAACAAGACATGATTGGTAATACTATAATAAATATAATAAATGTCGTATGAAGGGAGCAGTGAGATATCCATAATTAAGTCTGATTCCCTATCGGGGCATTTTATCATTGAAAAAGTGTTTTACAAAAGGATATTTTTTAATGTAGGGAATTGCTTACATCTCTCTCCTGTGGATTCAAGTTGCTTTGAATATTAAGGAGCATCATACTGCCCTTTACTCGTTTTTACAATATAATGATAATAATTTATCATTATCTTACTTTTATATCTGTGCTTTTTTGAATGATTTCAAAGTGCATTATCTCAAAGGCATTATTATGCTTAAAAGAGAAGTAAGGTAGAACCATCTAGTGCTGAATGAACTGAAATCTGAGTCTGTTATGCTTCAATGCAAGAGTCATGCCAGAGACCACATCAAGTGATGGACAGATTTAGCTTACAGGAGAGGCAGTCTTGCTAGTCAGAGATATGGAAGGAGTTGTCAGCAGAGATGGACAGGGTCCATTACAGGCTGTCGTATAAAAGGAAACCAAGAGGCATTCTACAGGGAACCAGAATCCTAAATCTAGAGTTCAATACAATCAGGACCCAAAGAGGTAACCAGATGTGGAGGGTCCAGGCATTATAATGTTCAAGGAGATTTCATAGAACAGTTTTCCTCTGCTGGTATCTTTCTCCAGATGTCACCTCGAAGACACCATCAGGTTTCATACACTAATGTCTATAACCCTAAGCAAGATATTTAACCTTTTGGCTCCTTCCTTTTCTTGAGTTACATTATAGGAACTTTGAGGATACATAAACAATGCTCTATATTAAGATGATTCTGAATGTTAAATGGTCATCTGTTATCTCTAGCACAAGGGGGAAGCGGTGATGTCAGATCTAGCTTTGTAGAAATATACATAGTGATTTTGCTTAAGATGCTATTAAAATTGGTTTACAAATTCTAGGTGACTATCAACTGGCAATATGGAATTTTTTCTCAGAAGTCTACTAGATAGTGAAAAGAAGTCATTCATGGAATGAATATTTAGCTAGAGGGAATTTATAAAATAGAGGATCCAAATGGATATAGTCAAATCCCCAAAGAAGGAAAGGGCACTAAGATTTTATTTTGGCTGTTCATTTGGTTGAAAGTGTCCTATATTTTTCCTGCTCAGCTTTGACCTCGTAGCCATTGGCGGTATTTCTGTCATCTTAATCTTTGACCGATCACCTTTCCTGTCTGAGAAGAGGACACTCTGGTTGCCTTGGAATCAATTTATTGTGGTGGAGAAAGTAACCATGCAGAGAGTTGTATCAGACCCACCATCCTGCGATATCTCCAACTTTGTCAGCCCAAACCCGATTGTGCTTCCTTCACCACTCACATTATTTGGAGGGTCCTGTCCCGAGAGGGGAACTATTGTTCCTGAGCTGCAGGTGGGTACATTGGCCTTTGAATGCATGAATCATAGTATCATGGGGTGGTCGACAGCATATAATGGCTGGATTCCTTTTCCTGGTACTCCTGCCAACCTTATAATGTTCTGCCCTTCATTTGTCAAGAGAAGCCTTCAAATGTAATCTCTCTGGCACACATTTGCCAGGTGACTGTCCAAGGCTACAGGGTGCTATCTGTGGTCATGAAAGAAAGCAAGATGAGCTAGCTGTCGTAAGAATTAAACCCAAAACCTTGACCTAGAGAACACTGTGCTCTAAAGAACAAAACTAGCTGGCTCAATAGTGGTAACAGTATTGTCGATGAGGTGGGACCATTTGTGGTTCTAAAATTAAACCTCCTTATGAAATCCAGTTTTTTGCCATTGTCTAGTTTGTACACATTGTTGTCGTTCTTAGAAGTCATGACAACTCCTCTTGTTTATCTGTGTTGGTGAAAGTAGTTTTCAAGCCTGTGGGTTTTATTTAAAGCTTTGCTTTTGAGTGTTCAAGCTTTATAGTCAGAGGAAGACATATTTTTGAATCTTAATATTTTGGGATTTCTGACAATTTTTCTTTACTGAGCATTCAATATTTTCATTTCAATACTAAACCATTCAAACGTCCACAAGACAATGCATTCACCACATTATAGAAACATTTAATGATAGTTAAATGCAGAAGCCACCACAATGGACTCATAAGTCATACAGATCTAGAATTTGAGATGTATACTCAAGAAGAGATAAATGGATGTTCCAAGATCAAATTGGTTTTTCCATCTTCCCACCATTCCCACCAGCTATTAGTAGTGCCCAGAGCATACCATTTATGAAAGGCTCATAAAAAAAAATAGTGTTCTATAGAAAAAGGAGTCCAGTGAGGTGCCCCTCCCATCCTCTCCATTGTTTTCCCTTAGAAAGGGAAAAAAAAAAAAAACAAGACAGGATTTAATGAGCACATTTGACTGGTACACCAGTCCCTTCACAGATGTCATTAGGAAGTATGGGTCTCTTTCAACACAAAAGTTTTCAAACTGATCTAAAATTGCATGTTTCCTTAGGGAAATGAAATAGTAAGGTGGTAAGTGTCACGCATCCTTCACTGTTGTACTTCTGCCACCAAGGGACAGTTTTGGTATCAAAAAGCTAATGTAAAGGAAGAAAAGACAGGTGAAGAGTAGACAAAAGGGAAGAGAAGAATCACCCAAAATCCTGGACAATAGGAGATTCCACCATGTGCGCTAGTTTGGAAAGGGAAGAAGAGGTAAGGTTCTGAACTAAAAATGAATGAGGAAAAAAATATCTGCAGTATCCATGTCACCTTAGATGTATGGGATAGGCTCTTTCTTCAGCTCTCTTTTGAAAGGTGAAAGTCATGGAGCACAAGATTAGTGTTAGTGGCCACTTTCGCATGTTTAACTCCATCTGCGCTAATAAACAAATAAGTAATAGCAATTAGTTAAAGAAGCCAAGTAGCATTCTCATTCTGGGACCGACATTCAGTATAAATGGAATTATTTGCTTCTCAGTCACAGATGCCAATGTGAAAAAACATATTCTCAGCCATTGGTACATCCAGGCACAGAGAAATATGTAAGCAAAATCTGATTAAAAATTTGGCCCTCGGGGTCATTCCAAAGCTCCAAAGAAGACGAGTTTGATGGCATCAGTAAAGATTAATTCTAGGGAAACCATAATGTCTGTCATAAAATATCACTTGCTGGGACTGCTTCCGGAGTCCTTGCTTTTAGAGAGCCTGGCCTGAATAAGGATCACAGCAATGGTTTTGTGATATATGACTTAACACACCAAAGAAGATTTTGTGCATGTTTATATAAGAAGACTGCCTAATGGAGCCCAGAGCACTGAAGTGCTTGACATTCAGCAGCGTGATCTTTTCCAACTCCTCCTGAGCAAGTTTTGGAACACTGTTGAAAAAGTGCAATTGTTCTTTTCCCAGTGTTCCCTGGCAGGGAAAAAAGAATAGTCCTCAGGGTTGGCTGGATGTCTTGTCCCCATGCAGATTCAGTGCAGAATTTGAAACCCATGGTCACACAATGCCACAAAGCTTCTTGCCTTGACATCTGTAGATCCCTTTAAGCTCTCTCCTCTCGCGTGATTCTAAGACAACAAAGCATGCAGTACTTTTGTCTACCTATAAGCACAGATAAGAGCCAACTTGACTTTTTTTTCTTTTAGGTTGTACAGGAGGAGATCCCCATTCCTTCTAGCTTTGTGAGGCTGAGCTACCTGAGCAGCCGCACCCCTGGGTATAAAACCCTGCTCCGGGTCATTCTGACACATTCAGCCACTCCTGTGGGCATGATCAAAGTACACCTCACAGTAGCAGTAGAAGGGCGACTCATGCAGAAGTGGTTTCCTGCTGCAGTTAATCTCGTCTACACATTTGCTTGGAACAAGACCGACATCTATGGACAGAAGGTTTGGGGCCTGGCAGAGGCTTTGGGTATGTTGAACTAATACTACATAAATAGCAGCATTATGTTCAGAAAACAGAAAATACTATTTGCATATTAACTTGGCCTTGGCCTAATTCTGGGTTTTCTTCTACTTAAAGGACCTAAGGCTTTTTTTCATTTACACACTCCCTCTGGGCCTGTTAATAGTTCCCTTTAGACACAGTTTTGTTTCAAAATGATTTTAGTTCCCATTTCATGATGGCTACATACCAGTGGAATCACACACTCTCTGACTTGTAACTGTCTCCAGAGCTGAATATTGCCTTCTAACTGTGACCTTTGGCATGGCATTCTTTAGGCCATGTTTTGGGGTTTGACATTTGGATTGTCATTTCCACTTAGAAACTACAAAATTTTAGCTTATAGGCATCTCTTTTATGTCTAAGATGGTGAGACTCCATTAACTTGTTACTTTGGTAAGTTAAATAAAATCATCCCACTTCCCTAGTCCTTTTGATTTTCTGTTATCACAAGACTTTAAAACCTAGAATCTTATAGATGTCAGGGACCTTCAGAGGTCCTTTGGGCCTATGGTTTTTAGATATTTAATTCTCTCAAATGACATTTAAAAAAATGAGACTGAGACATATCTGCCAATTTTTGGTTTTGCCAAGTAAGAATATTTTTAAAAGAAAAAAACCCCACTACAGTCTACTCGCCTACCCCTGCCATAATTTCATAAGGCGGGGTGGTGGGGACACCTTAACACTAAAAAAGGAGCAGTCTGTCTTAAGAAATGACAGTAAGTAGTCTAATACTGATGCTCAGACAGACACCAATGCCTTTATTTCTCTCACTCTGTAGAAGATAGTGAAAACTTCCTAAGGGACCTGATACAGGTCTATGGAACCACAGTTGGGAGCCATTAATTCTTGTGCCCTCAGGCAATAACTCATGAAACCACCCCTGGACAGATGAGAAGACTATTTTTAAAGTTCTCCAGAAGAGATGTTTTCATATCCTCCCTTGGGAGTGTCTATCATGGCACATTTCCCATATAACTGACCTACATTTTTTAGGCTGCAATGTGTCAACTTCCTCTCTTTCTTTCCAGAGGAAAAATATACAGGAAAAAAAATAAAGACTGATGACTCTTCTTTGCCCCAGAGACCCTCATATATTTAAATAACCCATCTCTGTTGGACTTTATTAGAATGCAATAAACAGAGTGGTTCAGGTTTCCTCAGTGAGCAGGGAGTTACTATAAAGACACAGGGGTGTGAGGAACAGCAAAAAAAAGCAGCAGCAGCCTCACAGGCAGGCCTCACCAAGCTGCAGGCTTACTTGGGGTACACTTCAGTTCTAGAAAGCCAGCATCTGCTCTGTCATCGTAGCAGCAGCGCCAGTCGGCCCCTCACAGCAAGCTGCACTGCTTTCCACAGTGATGACTTGGCCGTGCTGCTGACTGAGCTCATCACTTCTCCTGTCATACTAACTACCCTCCTTTTTTCACAGTTCTTCAAAGCCCATGGTCTGGTGACTTGCTCTCTCTCTTGCACTCACCATCCTTCTAGAGAGAATATCAGACTGTGCCATCCACATAGTGGAGAGCACTCCTGTAAGGCAAAACCGTGCCCTTAGGATAACTACCACCAAGGTTGCTGGCCGGTCTCTAGAGTCCTGCTCAGTCTCTACTCCAGTGAGTGTCATGGTTAAGGGAACAGCTCTGGAGCCCTCCCTGGGTTCAGATCATCCCTTCATTGGGTAAATTACTTAATCTCCAAGTGCCCCAGTTTCTCCTTTTGTAAAATGAGTATCGTAAAGAGAATGTTTCTCATAGGTTATTATGATATGACGATTAAATGATATGAGTAATGTAAAGTGCTTCACACATGGTGAGCACTCCATGGAAGTTCATCACTGGTATTGTTTTTTTAGTTTTGCTATGGCCAGGGCACTGGGATCACAAGGTATACAGTGTGAAACCTGTGCAAGTGTTTGCTACCTCAGCTTCTCTCAGAAGGGAGCCGTGGGTATGGCAGGCAGGCACTCTGTTATTCTACAGTTGCTCTCCCTGACACACACACAAACTCTTCTCTGCCCTCCTCTGTGCTCTTGAGAGGCTGGCTTCTATGGACTGCACTGCCTGGAACACCTTCACTCTCTGACTTCCCATTTGATTTGGTCAATGTGTGGCACCAACCAGGAACTGCAGGGTGGAAGGGGAAGGAGGCTGGGGCATTTGCCCCTGTCCTGTCTCACTGCAGTTCTGGCAGGACTCAGAAGATGACAGCTTCTGTCCAGAAGCCCCTCCTCCAAGTGCCCACCCCCTCTCTGGTCTTCTGTATCATGGTTCCGTCCCTTTGCCACTGAAAACCCAGAAGACTTCCCTTTCCAGTGTTGCCAGTCCCTGAGTAGGTCTCCCTTGACCCTGTTCACACCTCTGTAGAGTCCCTTCATTCAGCTCTCAGCAGGAAGCACCTGTGAGATGACATCAGCTTCTTGCTGGGAGACTCTGGTTGATATACTGAACACCTCACATCGTCCTCTCCAGGATGTTATCCTATAGCCTTTGCTTCACTAGAATAATCCAAAATCCCTCCAAATTTTCTCCATAGGGATTTCTGTTTCCCAATTCCTTATGACCCTTCCCAGCAACCTTGCTGGGTTGTTGGTTGTTGTGGGGGAGGGGTTTGCCTTTTGTTTTTTGTTTTTATTTACTTTTTTCTCAAGTTGTGACACTGAGCAATTTACTCAGTCCTCTCATGAAGAGCTGATCAGGATAATGTCTAGCAGTCATTTCTTGCTAGGGTTCACATAAATGCAGTTCAACCGTACTTTTTAAAATAGCAGTATTATTAGATATAATTCACATACCATAAAGTTCACCCATTTAAAATATACAATTCAGTGGTTTTTAGTATTTTCACAAAGTTGTACAACCATTACCAATATGTAATTCCAGAACATTTTCATCACCACCCCACAAACTTACCCATACACACTAGCAGTCACTCTCTACTCCTTCCTACCCTCCAGGCCCTGGCAACTACCAGTCTCCTTTCTATCTCTGTGGATTTACCTATTTGGATATCTCAAACCTACAGAATCACACAATGTGTGGTCTTGTTTCTTTAACTTGTCATAATGTTTCCAGAGCTTGTCAGTTTCGTAACAGCATGTATAAGTACATCACTCCTTTTGATGACTGAATAATATTCCCTTATGTGGCTAGATATGAATAGACCATATTTTGTTTGTCCATTCATCAACTGATATAGACATTTGGGTTGTTTCCACCTTTTGGGTATTGTGAATAGTGCTGCTATGAACATTTATGTACAAGTATTGTTTAAATACCAGTTCTGAGTTCTTTTGGAACAACACCTAGGAGTAGAATTATTAGGTTATATGGTAATTCTGTGTTTGACTTGAAGAACCACCAAACTGTTTTACACAATGTCTACACCATTTTATTGACCTTACTTTATGCGTAAAATGTGTTACATCTCTTCCTTTTAAATATCTCCAGTGCTAAGAATTTCAAAATTTTCATCCTTGCTATAGTTAAGCACTGAGGATGACTGAGCTTCTCATATGTGCATGGATGAATGAATAAGCAAGTAAAACCCAAAGCAAGGCAAAGGCACTCTAGTATGTACACCAGGAATGAGGAAGATCCATTCCTATTGTTCGCCTGTGGGTGTTGGTTTATTTCTTATTACGTTTCCTAATTACATTCCTCAAGCATTCTGACTATAAAATGGTCTTAATTAAAATGCTAAAATATATGTTATTGGTTCCTTTTTAAGGCTAACAACAGTAATAAAAGCAAGAGACAATTGACCCACTCAAAAATATCCAAAGAGAGAGGGGAAAATGCTCCTCGTGGTGTTTTATGTACACTTAAGGGACATATTTTTTAGGGTAGAGAAAGAAAATTGACAAGAATCCCAAGGAAAACAGCCAAAAATAATTTCAAGTATGGTACCTAATATAGAATATGGATTATTTACTTTGTAGGAAATGTCCCTGATAAGTTAATCATGGTTAAAGGGATTTTATTTACTACCTAGACTCCATTTCCATCTCTTTGGAGACTAAGAGAATTGTCTTGATAGTGGTAAAGCATTAGAACAGTTGACAGAATGAAGTTGGAGAATCTGCTTCTCTGGAGGTGGATTGTGAGCACCTTAAGAACACAACAGACAATGAATAGTTCAGATGATAAATGGATGGAGACAAACGGATCAAGTATGTTACCATTGAGCTCATACCTTAATAGATATGATAACCTAAACAAACAAAGAAGAAAACATTTAGTTGTATTCCTGGCCATATTGTAAAATCACTTAACTGATATGAGAAGAAACAGACTAAAGTGTAACAGATATTAACAAAGGTGCTATATATTACCCTTCTCAGATTTGCTTTGGATTCAGAAATCCTAGTAGATAGCCTTTGGTAGGCAGAATAGTAGCTACCACCACCCCATCCCCCAAAGATGTCCATCCCTGGAACCTGTGACTATATTATGTTACATGGCCAAAGAAAATTAAGGTTGCAGATGGAATTAAGGTTGCTAATCAACTGATCTTAAGATGGATAAATATCCTGGATTATCCCAGTGGGCCCACTGTCATCACAAGGGTCACTAAAATGGAAGAGGGATGCGGAGGAGAGGTCAGAGTTAGAAGAAGATACAACTACAGAAGAAAGGCACAGCAAGATGCAACATTGCTAGCTTTGAAGAGGGGGGAAAGGAGCAGCCAAGAACCAAAGAACGTGGGTGGCCTCTAGGATCTGAAAAGGGAAAGGCAATGGATTCTGCCCTATAGCCTCCAGAAAGAACTCATCCTGCTGACACCTTGATTTTAGCTCAGTGAGACCCATTAAAGATTTCTTACCTCCTTAACTGTAAGATAACAAATCTGTCTTGTTTGAAGCCTTTAAGTTTGTAGTAATTTGTTAAACAGCAATAGGAAACAGACTTTGACCAATATTCTTACAGTCCCAGTTTTAGCAAGGATTTTGGTTAAAACTATGGCAAAGAAGGTCTGCCATTTTCTTCCGTCTCATGCCAGTTAATTATGAACCTCTGTCCCACCCATTTCTGGGTGATGGATAAAAAAGAGATCAGATTTAAATAACGTGAGTTTAAAGTGACAGTGAATACCTAAATTGAAATGCCCACTTAGTTAGAAATGAGGGACCCTAATTTCCTACATAGCTCTGCTGTGGAGATTTGGTGTGATTTCCAAGGGCTAGAGTGTCACAGAAGAAGAATTGAGTGTTGAGAGGACAGCAAAAGTGAGAAAAAGAGTGCTTGAGATCCTAGGGTATACCATCATTTTCTGTAATGAAACAGATGATTTGAAACTAGAGGGATAATACCACAGTGAATAAATTAACCAACAGAGGCTGTGTGAACTACTTCCTTGGACAAGTATCAATGGCAACTGATAAGACTGATTAATCCAAGTACAATATTGATGAAGTGGAAGGATAACTAAAATCCCCCCCAGGGTTGCAGTACAAAAACCAGAATCACTAGTTCATCCGGCTTAAAGATCTTGTTGTCTGATACATAGACAAGACGTCTTGACTCTGCTAAAAACTCCATGTGTGCATTTGAAATAATTTGGCCCTAGTACTTTGTTCTCTGGTTCTAAATATGGTACGCTATCTGGAAATCATTGTATATATTTCGTTTCTTTCCCAACTCTGCTGCTTGCAAAACAATGTAAAAAAAAATCACCACAGTTAAGTTCGCAGTGCTGTTTAAATTCTAGAGACAGCTTATTTAATTTGACAAACTGGCTTGTTCAGAGGCTCTGATCTGCATCCATTATATGAATTTTGTCAAAATAATTCCCTATGTCCGCCTCTGTGTGCATACATTATCAATATGTAATAACGTACTCTGCCTGGTCTTTATTTTAATTAAATTAAATTGCAGCAGTTTGGAGTCCTGGAAATTCAGGAAATCACCCATCGCCTTTCAGTAGCGCTGCTATAAGCAATTCTATTTTTCTTCAAGGTTATTGGCAACAACAATTGCATAATTATTTAGTACAGTAGTTTGGCAAGAAAGAGTGGTGTTTTCAGGGGCAACTAGACTTCCTAAGGGTTCACGACGCATAGGAGTCTGTCTAAATCGTGTTAGAGAGAAACAGGGGAACATTAATAGTAATAGATGCTAAGCTATGGTTGCTTTGTGCACACAAAACAGCCCCGAGAACAATGCTTTAGTGTTCATAAATTTCCCTTCAGTACAGCCTAAGCAAGCTGGGCAGCCACAAAAATAGCATCCACTGAATATTTTAATAATAAATGGGTAGTGCTTTAGAATTTGCAAACTACTTTCACTTACATTATCTCATTTTAATCCTTATAACGTTCTTGCCCAGTAGGCATGGCACGATTAATATGACTGTCATTTTACAGAGGGGGAAACTGAGGTTCAGAAAGGGCAAGTAACTTGCCTGAAGTCCTGTACAAAGCAAGGATTCAAACTCGGGTTTCCCAGTCCTGAGTTCTGTATGCCTTTCTCTGCTGCCTCTTCACTAAATTGACCAGCCCACCTTACTGAGCACCCAATTCAACGCCCCAGTGGCTTCCTGTCAAAGAAGCTAGCAGAGATAATAATCTTTCATCATTTCTCTCCACTCATGAATTCATAATCGTTAACTGAGAGCAGGGCTCTTTTATCCATTCAGCTTTATAGGCATGGCACCAAGGATATGAGTTTTTCAAGGACCTGCAAAAATGTTCGCAACCTGAAAAATAAGTATTGGCACCAAAATATGAAAAGAAAGCCAGAAAATCACCATTATTAAGTGGTTTAAATAAATGTCTTCAAAATGGAGTATTATGTCAACTTGTCAACTGAAGTTTAGTTTTCACACTTACATATGAAACCTGTTTAATGTGGGTTGTGGGGTGTATCCATTTTAATATGTCCAGTAAGATGTGAGATAGGCTGTCCAAAACTAAGAGTGGCTAGAGCCTACCAGGGTTTTTAAATGATCCTGGTACTCTGCTAAACAAGTGGCCTATGCCTATTCCAAATTGCTGGTCACACCCATTGCTAGATTGTGAAATCTATTTGGTGAGTCAACCACTGTTTTGCTTTGTTTTGTTTTAAATGGAATGAAATGAAATAAAACAAAAGTGAACAGAATAGAAAATATCGGAATGTAAAGCTATTAAGAGAATATTGTTTTGGAAAACTTTGTTTCAGTTATATGTGTGTCTATCTCCCGTGTATCCTGGGTCAAAATTAAATGACTTTCAGAGAAGAATTTGAAAGCCAATGGTAAGATGACATAGTCAAGGGACAGGAAAATTAAATGATTTACCAAACTATATGACTTATTTTCCAAGTCAGCATTTATGACTGTTACTGCCTCTCAGTCCCCTCTACCAACCCATATCAGGGCATTGTGGAGATACCGCTTCCAGATTCGGTGACCATGTAATTTATCATTCAAACCAAGATAATTTTGAGAGTAAAAGGGAACACTGTTAATAATTACAGCAAGATAAAATTACAACCATGTAACTGGGTACTGATTTTCGCTGACAGGGATACATAGTACTTCTACTTCAAGGCTATCCCTAGCTTCCAATCCCTATCTCTTTAATTCAGAGCAAATAAAAGGTTATTTATTTATCACTTTAAATTTTGTAGGCCTTTCCATTAAGAGCAGTAATCTACCATAGTGGGAAAAAGTACTTGCTTATGAGTCCCTGGGTTTGAGCTCTGGTTCTGCCATTTACTAGCCAGGTGACCTTGGACTAGTCATTGCACCTCTCTGATTCAATCATCTTAGCCATCAAATGGGACTAAATATATTTTCCTCATGAGTTTTTGCGAGCATTCAAATTAGGTAATACACACAAAAATGCATTTAACTGTTAGATGTTTTGCAAATGTAAGGCAATCGTGTTTTTGTGGTAATTATTAAGGAGGCCAGGGATGAAAGTTCCAGAAAGTAGATAATCCTTAAGGATATGGCCTTGCTCATGTGACCAATGATCTTGCCCTGTGTAACATACACTGTATCTGCAGTTTGTAGCAGATTGCCTGCCTGACACACAGAGCAGCTCAGTGAACGCTTGCTGAGTCCTTAAACACAGAACCTCTCTTTCCATTACAACATTGTCTCTGAATCAATCACATCATTTCAAAGGATAACCAGTCCATTTTAGAGGTGAATCTACTTCTGAGGATTCAAGATGGCAGTGTGAGAGGGGAGACAGAGGCTTTCTCCTAAAACCACATATTATACAAAAATATAATTAATGCAACTAATCCTGAAAGAGCAACAGGAAAGAGGACTGTGCCAGACTGCATACACTTGGAGAAAAGAGCAGACCTCACAGAACAGGGTAACATACCAAAGCTGTGGCCCAGTGGGACCCAAGCCCTTTCCCCACCCCAGTTCACCAGTGGGAGGTAGAGAAATGGAGCAGGGAGGGAGTGGAGGCCTGGTACTGCTGAATACCTAACTCCGGAGATATGCTCTTGGAGCACAAATCTACATTTCATGGTGCTTGCATGGTACTCTCATGATTAGGGGGTTGGAAAGTTAAGACAGGCAGAATTCCCAGAGAGACTGAGATTCCAGCCACTTGTGGAAAGCAGGGATCAACATCCAGCTGCTCTGGGACAAAAGCAAGGTGGGCAGTCTGAGAGACTTCCTAACAAGGAAGCCCTCAGCAAAAAGGCTGCCAAAGGGGCAAGGATTGCACAGAGCTTACTGCTCAGGAGAGCGAACAGGTAGACAAAATTGTCCAGGTGCGCTCTGCCCAGCAGGCTGGGAGCTTTCACGATCTTCAGGTGCTCCAGCTCCCTTGCTGGCTACACAGCTCCAAGGAACCCCTCTGTGATACGCAGTCTACTGTGCCTTTCTCCCAGCCAGTCCCAACTGGCTCGAAAACCAGCAAACCCTGCCCTGGTGTTAGGTGAGCCAGAGGGAATATCTATCTACAGCAAGTACAAATGCAAAGCATAGAGGCTTATACCTGTGTGCTCAGCCCACTGGTTCAGGCAGTTGAGACAGGAATAGCAGCCAGGAAGCAGGAAACAGCTCTTTCCTCCCCCAAGGCACCAATACCACTCCCCTGTGACCCCCAACATTGCTTCAGGGGCTGAGCAGCTCCAGAGAGTAGAGCTTCTGGGCACTACAGGGCGCCATACACAAATATGAAAAACCAAAGGAACCTGGTCCAGAGTAAAATTATTAATACAACTCCCGAGAAAGATTTAAATGACATTGACCTCATGAATGTTCCTGAAAATTAGTTCAAAATAAAAATCATTAACATGCCCATGGAGGTACGGAAAGATATTCAAGAACTCAGGAATGAATTCCGGTCAGAGATCCAGTCATTGAAGAGCACAGTGGAGGGTATTGAAAGCAGATTGGATATGGTGGAGGAGATGATAAATGAAATAGAAACTAGAGAAGAGGAATAAAGAAGCTGAGGCACAGAGAGAAAAAAGGATCTCTAAGAATGAAAGAATATTGAGAGAACTGTGTGACCAAGCCAAACGGAACAATATTTGTGTTCTAGGGATACCAGAAGAAGAAGAGAGAGAAACAGGGATAGAAAGTGTTATTGAGGAGGTAATTGTTGAAAACTTCCCCAATCTGGGGAAGGAGATAGTCTTTCAAGCCATGGAGATGCACAGATCTCCCAACACAAGGGACCCAAGGAAGACAACACCAAGATATATAGTAATGAAAATGGCAAAGATCAAGGATAAAGACAGACTATTAAAAGCAGCCAGAGAGAGAAATAAGATCACATACAAAGGGAAGCCCATCAGGCTATCATCAGCCTTCTCAGCAGAAACCTTACAGGCCAGAAGGGAGTGGCATCAGGTATTTAATGCAATGAAGCAGAAGGGCCTTGAACCAAGATTACTTTATCTGGCAAGATTATCATTTAAATTTGAAAGAGGGATTAAACAATTTCCAGATAAGCAAAAGCTGAGAGAATTTACCTCCCACAAACCATCTCTACAGTGTATTTTGGAGGGACTGCTATAGATGGAAGTGTTCCTAAGCTTTAATAGCTGTCACTGGAGGTAATAAAACCACAGTAAAGATAGTAGAACAGTTAATTACTAAGCAAATGCAAAATTAAATTAACTATCTCCAAAGTCAATCAAGAGATAGACAAAGAGTACAGAATATGATACCTAATATATAAAGAATTGAGGAAGAAGAAAAAGGAGGAGAAAGAAAAAGAACCTTTAGATTGTGTTTGTAATAGCATATTAAGTGAGTGTTACACTCTTAGATAGTAAGGAAGTTAACATTGAACCTTTGGCAACCACAAATCTAAAGCCTACATGCCAATAAGTACAGACCTATCGATAATCACCCTAAATGTAAATGGACTGAATGCACCAATCAAAAGACATAGAATCACTGAATGGATAAATAAGCAAGACCCATCTATATGCTGCCTACAAGAGACTCACTTCAAACCCAAAGACATACACAGACTAGAAGTGAAGGGATGGAAAGTGATATTTCATGCAACTAATAGGGAGAAAAAAGCAGGAGTCGCAGTACTAGTATCAGACAAAATAGACTTCAAAACAAAGGAAGTCACAAGAGACGAAGAAGGACATTACATAATGATAAAAGGGCCAATCCAACAAGAAGATATAACCATTATAAATATCCATGAGCCCAACACAGGACCACCTACATATGCACTAATTCTAACAGAATTAAAAGGGGAAATAGTATGCAATGCATTCATTCTAGGAGACTTCAACACACCACTCACTCTGAAGGACAGATCAACCAGACAGAAAATAAGTAAAAAGACAGAGTCACTGAAAAACACAATAGAACAAATGGACCTAACAGACATCTACAGAACTCTACACCCAAAAGCAGCAGAATACACATTCTTCTCAAGTGCACATGGAACATTTTCAAGAATAGATCATATACTAGGCCACAAAAAGAGACTCGGTAAATTCAAAAACATTGAAACTGTACCAACCAGCTTCTCAGACCACAAAGGAATGAAACTAGAAATGAATTATGTAAAGAAAATGAAAAATTCCACAAACACATGGAGCTTAATAACATGCTGCTAAATAATCAATGGATCAATAACCAAATAAAAACAGAGATCAAGCAATATATGGAGACAAATGACAACAATAATTCAACACCGCAAAATCTGTGGGACACAGCAAAGGCCGTGCTAAGGGGAAAGTATATTGCAATACAGGCCTACCTCAGGAAAGAAGAACAATCCCACATGAGCAGTCTAAACTCACAATTAACAAAACTAGAAAAAGAAGAACAAATGAGGCCCAAAGTCAGTAGAAGGAGGGACATAATAAAGATTAGAGCATAAATAAATAAAATCAAGAATAAAACAATAGAAAGAATCAATGAAAGCAAGAGCTGGTTCTTTGAGAAAATAAACAAAATTGATAAACCCCTAGCCAGACTGATCAAGAAAAAAGAGAGTCTACTCACATAAACAGAATCAAAAATGAGAAAGGAAAAATCACTATGGATATGACAGAAATACAAAGAATTATTAGAGAATACTATGAAAAGTTATATGCTAACAAACTGGATAACCTAGAAGAAATGGACAACTTTCTAGAAATATACAACCTTCCAAGACTGACCCAGAAAGAAACAGAAAATCTGAACAGACCAATTACCAGCAACGAAATTGAACTGGTAATCAAAAAATTACCTAAGAACAAAACCGCTAGACTAGATGGCTTCACCGTTGAATTTTATCAAATATTTAGTGAAGACCTAATACCCATCCTCCTTAAAGTTTTCCAAAGAGTAGAAGAAGAGGGAATACTTCCAAACTCATTCCATGAGGCCAGCATCACTCTAATACCAAAACCAGGCAAAGACACCACAAAAAAAGAAAATTACAGACCAATATCCCTGATGAACATAGATGTGAAAATACTCAACAAAATATTAGCAAACCAAATTCAAAGATACATCAAAAACATCACCCATCATGATCAAGTAGGATTCATCCCAGGGATGCAAGGATGGTACAACATTTGAAAATCCATCAACATCATCCACTACATCAACAAAAAGAAGGACAAAAACCACGTGATTATCTCCATAGATGCTGAAAAAGCATTTGACAAAATTCAACATCCATTCCTGATAAAAACTCTCAACAAAATGGGTATAGAGGGCAAGTACCTCAACATAATAAAGGCCATATATAACAAACCCACAGCCAACATTATACCTAACAGCAAGAAGCTGAAAGCTTTTCCTTTAAGATCGGGAACAAGACAAGGCTGCCCACTTTCCCCACTTCTATTCAGTGTGGAACTTGAGGTCCTAACCATGGCAATCAGACAACACAAAGAAATAAAAGGCATCCAGATTGGCAAGGAAGAAGTTAAACTGTCCCTGCTTGCAGATGACATAATATTATATATAAAAAACCCTAAAGAATACACTCCAAAACTATTAGATCTAATATCTGAATTCAGCAACATTGCAGGATACAAAATTAATACACAGAAATCTGTGGTGTTCCTATACACTAACAATGAACCAGCAGAGAGAGAAATCAGGAAAGCAATTCCATTCACAGTTGCATCAAAAAGAATAAAATACCTAGGAATAAACCTAACCAAGGAAGTGAAAGACCTATACTCTGGAAACTACAAGACACTCATGAGAGAAATTAAACAAGATACCAATAAATGGAAACACATCTCGTGCTCATGGATAGGAAGAATTAATATTGTCAAAATGGCCATCGTGCCTAAAGCAATCTACAGATTCAACACAATTCCTATCAAAATACCAACAACATTCTTCAACGAACTAGAGAAAATTATTCTAAAATTCAAATGGAACTAAAAATCACCCCAAATAGCCAAAGCAATCCTGAGAAGGAAGAATAAAGCTGGGGGGATTATGCTTCCCAACTTCAAGCTCTACTACAAAGCCACAGTAATCAAGACAATTTCATACTGGCACAAGAACAGACCCATAGACCAATGGAACAGACTAGAGAGCCCTGATATAAACTCAACCATATATGGTCAATTAATATATGATAAAGGAGCCATGGACATACAATGGGGAAATGACAGCCTCTTCAACAGCTGGTGTTGGCAAAACTGGACAGCTACATGCAAGAGAATGAAACTGGATTATTGTTTAACCCCATACACAAAAGTAAACTTGAAATGGATCAAGGACCTGAATGTAAGTCATGAAACTATAAAACTCTTAGAAGACAACATAGGCAAAAATCTCCTGAATATAAGCATGAGCAACTTCTTCGTGAACACATCTCCTCGAGCAAGAGAAACAAAAGCAAAAATGAACTCATGGGACTACATCAAACTAAAAAGTTTCTGTACAGCAAAGGACACCATCAACAGAACAAAAAGGTACCCTACCGTATGGGAGAATATATTTGTAAATGACACATCTGACAAGGGGTTAACATCCAAAATATATAAAGAACTTACATGCCTCAACACCCAAAAAGCGAATAACCCAATTAAAAAATGGGCAGAGGATATGAAGAGACAGTTCTCCAAAGAAGAAATTCAGATGGCCAACAGAAACATGAAAAGATGCTCCACATCACTAATCATCAGGGAAATGCAATTTAAAACTACAGTGAGCTATCACCTCACACCAGTAAGGATGGCCATCATCCAAAAGACTAAGAACAACAAATGCTGGCGAGGATGCGAAGAAGGGGAACCCTCCTACACTGCTGGTGGGAATGTAAGCTAGTTAAACCATTGTGGAAAGCAATATGGAGGTTCCTCAAAAAACTAAAAATAGAAATACCATTTGACCTGGGAATCCCACTCCTTGGAATTTACGCAAAGAATACAACTTCTCAGATTCAAAAAGACATATACACCCCTATGTTTATCACAGCAGTTTTTACAATAGCCAGGATATGGAAGCAATCTAAGTGTCCATCAGTACATGAATGGATAAAGAAGGTGTAGTACATATACACAATGGAATACTATTCACAGCCATAAGAAAGAAACAAATTCTACCATTTGCAACAACATGGATGGAGCTGGGGAATATTATTCTCAGTGAAATAAGCCAGGTGGAGAAAGACAAGTGCCAAATGATTTCCCTCATTTGTGGAGTATAACAACGAAGCAAAACTGAAGGAACAAAATAGCAGCAGACTCAGAGACTCCAAGAAGAAACTAGTGGTTACCAGAGGGGAGGGGTGTGGGAGGGCGTGTGGGGTCAGAAGAAGAAGGGGATTGAGGGGTATTATGTTTAGTACACATGGTGTGGGGAATCACGGGGAAAACAGTATAGCACAGAGAAGGCAAATAGTGAATCTGTGGCATCTTACTGCACTGAAGGACAGTAACTGCATTGGGGTATGGGTGGGGGCTTGATAATATGGGTAAATGTAGTAACTACATTGTTTTTTCATGTGAAACCTTCATAAGAGTGTCTATCAATAATACCTTAATAAAAAAAAAAAGGTGATTCTACTTCCTAAAATCTCACCAAAGAAAAATCCCTAAATGTGGCTAGAACAGACTGATCTTTTGTTTGGTTTTGTGCTTAGAGGAGGAAGGAGTTGTTCTTCACTTGTGTTTGATGCACTAGAGAGAAAGTCACTGAGAAGCCCCATGACCTTATTTCAATCGCCCAAGGATACTAAGCCTCAAAGCTTTGCACACATACTGCTTTTTCTGCCTAGAGTGTTGTTCTGTATTCTTCATGAGATAAAGCCCTTCTGCATAAGGAGGCTTTTCCTTACGTCCCCGTTTCAACTTAAATTCCCTTCTTAACACTCTAATACCCTGCATTTCCCCATCATTACACTGATCGCAAATTGTGTGTGTGTGTGTGTGTGTGAGAGTGACCTGGTTTCACATTATATTTGTTCCCCTCTCTAGAATGTACACTCTCATGGCAGGTGGGAGGTCCTGGCTTGTTCTGTCTTGTTCATCCTCATATCCCCAGTGCCTGACAACAGTAGGTACCCATTAAATACCACTGATTTGTTGAGTGAGTGAATCAACAGATGAATAAGGACAGAGGCTGACGCTGACCCCTTAGCCTTGCCTATATAATGGGATGTGGGTCTGCCATGGGAGAGCAGAGCAGAGCCCCAGGACACAAAGACACTCACCAATATGACTGTGAGCCAGGACATTGCCTTGCCCTCGGTGGCACATAGGTCATTGGGTTGGCTTTTATGCAGTGAGGCTCAGACAAAGGAGCCAGAGAAAAAATAAATCTCCTATTAGGTCTCAGTATACAGGACCTCTTGGGGGAAGTGCTGAGCAGCGACCAGACTCCTGGATGGTTGGTACTTTTCCTACCTGTTGTTTCTCTTCATCCGATGACCTCACTTTTTGCACTATCGTGTTTAAACCTTATTTTGGTAAACTGGGATGGTACAGAGCCTAAGTAAAGTATTACCAAAACAAATCCAATGATTCATTAAAAAGATCCTACATCATCACCAAGTAGAGTTTATTTAGGACCGCAAAGATGGTGCATCGTGAGGAAATCTATTCCTATAATTTACCACCTTAATAGGGTAAAAGAGAAAACTGTGTGAATATCTCTGTAAGTAATGGAAAGGCACCTGATGGAAATTCATCCCCTAATTGTGACACTCTTGGTAAGCCAGGAATAATAGATAAAGAAAGCATTTCAGGCCACTGGGCAATGTGTCAAATTGACAAACCTCTGGGGTCATCGTATCCTATGATAAATCACTAGAGAATGGAAAAGGCAGAAGTTCTGGGACCAGGTACCTGTTCTCAATAGGCAGCATTTTATCGAAGTAGTCGTAGTCCATTGTTGCTATGGCCTCATTTGGTTCCTTGGGTTTCTTGTCTGTTGTTGCTGTGGTTATTGTTTTGCATTAACTACCATATTGAAAGAATGGGAACTATACAGTTCTGTTTAAAGATTCCTTTTGGATAAGATTTTGATCTTTTTGTCAGTTACCTTTTAAATGTCATGAGATTATTTTTCTGTGTTTCCTGAATCGATGAAGTAACACATAAACTTCTCACAGTCACTATCAGACCACTCTTAATTATATATTGCCTTCATAAATGCAATCATTATGAATTCTGAAGCCTTAGCCTGAAGCTGTTGAAAATCATCTGCTTAACCTTGTCGTATTTTGCACATCAGCTTCATTGCATGGCGTCTTTACCTTGGCTACCTAATGTCAATCTCCTATCCCAGCCCTTATAGACAAACATGACAATCACTAAATTTGGCATCAGGGGCACTGTGGCCCTGAGCATTCTTGCAGTCCCTGCATCATACAAATGCTGCTGCTCTGGTAAGTAGAATGGGCATTCAGTTATTTTTCCAACGTCAGCTTTGGTGGAGCCAGCTGCAGTCTTCATAACCCAGTGTACTACAGTCTTCTTTATCAGCAAGTGTACTATTTGTAAGGTGACTAACTGAAGCGAGAGGTGCAATCCTATGACCAGAGGACAGAGTCCTCTGCAAAACTACCAAGCCTGTCCTGACAACAATGACTCTTGATTAAGGAGTATCCCATTAATACCTCTGTGTGGAGGTAAAGGAGGCAATAGAGGAAGGCAGAAACCCAGACGGAATTCAGAGGGTAACAGGGGAGGCAGTCACACAGTTCAAAGTATTCTGCCATATTAATGGCTCTTTTTCAACTACTTTCCCAGGATAATCACACCAGCATGGAACCACTCTAGCAGCCCTGGGAAATGTAGTCCCCCTTCCCCACCTATCTCTATTCACTGCAGACTAGTCTGTCTTCTGCAACACCTCTGAAATGTTGGGGAATAATTTTTTTCCTTCCCATTACACTGTTCTTCCAAGTCTCCGCTCCAGAGCACAAGAGGCTGAATCCACAGCCTATACCGTGCTGTGTTGGTGATCAGGTGTGATAGGCAACAGGCCACCTGGGAAATGGTAGCAGTCTCCTGTACTTATTTAGCTGAGACTCAGTTGTCACAGTCAGAGGCATAGTGTAATGTCAGGGCTGAGCATTTTCAGTGCCAGCCCCTGTGTAGCCTTTTTCCCCCCGCATTTAATTTTCTGAAAACAAGTAGGCCTGTAGTACATTACTGTCTGCTTCCGTGAAAGGAAGTCTAGGATTGGCTGCTGCTGTATTTGCCAGTTCCTTGTGTGTTTGGAGAGCAGCTCAGCTCTGTGAGGTGAAACGTCTGCCTTTCCATAAGCTAACTGCAAGTTCCAGGATGATGTTAAAGTGGGCCGCTGTCAGAAAGAAACCTTGCCTTGTTACTCGGAACAAGGAGCCACATACAAAAATACGTCAACACGCAGCCATTCTCATTAAAGTCAGTTGGAATTTTGGACAGGTCTTAAGTATAAATTATGACTTTATTGGCTTGTAAATCTTTCTCCAGAGAAAGTGAATGTAATAAAAATTAGAGGGAACTTATGAAGTGGTTGCCTTGTTGCTATACGCTATGACTAGGGGGAAAAGTCATGTAATTGTAGGCTTTGCAGCCAATGCACTTTTTTGTTGTGGACTGGAGAGCAATTCAGAGAGCAGATAGGAGGAGGTGAAAAGAGAAGGTCTCATTACCATTGCATTGAGAACTCTTAAATTGATACTTTATATAAGCACTTCCTGCCACAGAGTTGGGGGAATCTTTTAACTGTTACTGAGAGGGAAAAAACAGGCTCCAATCCACCATCAGAGATCACCAGGGCACACTACTTATTTGCAAACTGCATAATCACCTTCCGGAGAAGGGATTCTAGGGGGAGCTCACCAGGCTTACAGTATACATAAAGGCATATCCTGGCAATGGTACAGAGGGAGATGATGGCTTTAAGAGAACTTGTAATCACTGTCATCTTGATTACTCATTAATCAAGACTTTTAAATCTTGGCAAGAGAAGCAGAAATTGTGTTATTCCATGCACCCACATGACCCTAAGTGTGCTTTTCGCCACCTGATTTTTCCAACATGAGATATAGCATTCCCTTTGGTTTTGGGGTTTGATTCCCAACTTGAACTGATGGATACAGTTGTGAAAGAATGCACTTTGGAATCATACAGAGTGTTAGTGCTAAAGGGGCATTATAAGAATTATCTGGTACAGAGGTCTTTGATCTGAGATCTTTATTTGGACTTTAGGAGTCCAGTGAACCCCCTAAAATTACGTACAGAATTCTGTGGGAATAGGCATTTTTCTAGGAAGAAGATCCATAACTTTTATCAAAATCATAATAAAAGGTTCCCTGACCCAAAAGGGTCTATTTGGGTCTCAATTCTAGTCCATCTGTCCCTCCACCCCACCTCCACTTCATTACCAATGAAGAACATGACTCCCAAAGATGGAGAATAATTTGCCTGATACCACACAGCTAGTTAATGGCAGGCCCAAGAGCAGAAGACTTTTCTGACCCCAGGTCTAAAACCACCTCTTTCCACAATACCAGGGTTGTTTCAGCAAGCGCGGGGCCTATGGTAAGATAGCAAGGAGACTATGGTGCAGCAAGGACTTGAACCATGAGTGTCACGTGAACTACATTACCTTTGAGATCACTGAAATTCTGTGTTTCCATCAACCTTAAGAGAGAACAGCACTGATACCCATGACCCCAAACTAATTTCCATTTGGAAATTATTTCCATTTTATGATTAGTCTTCCCTGCTCCCCATTGATCTCCCTTGCTAATAATGCTTGGTTAGAGCTAATGCTAAAATGAGTTTGTATTCCATGAGTCTTCGGCAGCTGATGGCAGGTTGGGAGGGCATCCCCATCAGGATCAGCTACATAATTTGCAGGGCCCAGTGTTAAATGAAAATATAGAGCCTCTTGTTAAAAAATGATTAAGAATTTCAAGACAGTGACAGCACAGAGTTAAACCAAGTGTGGGGCCCTTCTAAGCATGGGCCCCTGTGTGAGTGCACAGGCCACACACCCTTAAGGATGACCCTGATTCCTTTTAAAGCTTCAGTAGCACAGAACACAAAGAGAAGTCAGCCTGTGATTTAAAATTGGCCACAGATGATCCACAAAGTTATAGAGTTATATATTCATAATCATAAGAACTTTTTGGCTTCTCAGTGCATGTGTGCTCACACATACACACGCACATAAATCAGTTTGACTACAACTGCCATCGTTTCCCTTCACCCAATGCCAAAATCCAAAACCAGTTTGCTTTAATTTTTCATCACAGGACTCTTTGTACTGGTATTGTTTAAGCACACGTTTTCATTACCAGTTTTCATAACCAAATGGCAAAAGAAGAGGTAAGTTCTCCAGGGGCATTTGAAGAGTCAGGTAGAGGTAGGTGCCCGAAAGTATTGGCAGATGACCCACTGGAGATATTTTCAGCTGCCAGAAAGGGGGAAAGCAGTTTCGGGGTGTGCAGTATAATGAGCCAGTCCTCTCAGGCTTGGAACATTATCAGGACAAGAAAGCATTGTAAATTCCAAAACCAGAAATCTGGGGTCCCAAAAGGTAAGCAAGCTTACCAACTGAGAAAATGGCTGGGACCTGGTGCACTTGAGCTATACATATTGCAGCAGGGCAGGGGCACCCACCACCACACTCTGCACTTCCCATTTTAGTGGCATTCCAGGGTTCCAAGTTTAATGCACAACATCTGTGCTTTGTTAGAGTTGAAGCCAAATGTTGGGTGATGTCCCATTGGTTAGCTAAACACAGAAACCAAAATGTAATGTTCACAAGGTGGAATCTGCACTTGCAGTGCTGTAAGCAAACTCAAGACTTCTCAGCAAACTGAAGGCCAGTTATCACAGAAAATATAAATTGGGCAGATTGATTTTTCTTAGTCTCATGTGTAGTTAATTGTCATATAAGTGACCCCGTACTCTAAAGTCAGCTTCCTAAGTGCATTTTGCACTCTGGAGAGAAAAGAAACCAGCCGTCCCTGCACTTCTCCTACAAAGGTAAAGAAAGAAATTCTATCACCACAGCTTAAGCCGTTGGAGAGCTTATTTCTTCAGCTTTACAACACAGCCTCCAACTGAAAAGCCCACACTAAAGCTGAATGTCCATAAACTGATGGTACATACCTAATGACACCACTCAGTTCCTCACTCATTCATGTCTTTCCCTAATATGCACTGACAGATTGCATTTGGATATGCAGTGCCAGGCTAGGTGCTATCCTGTATGTTCTGGGTGAAAGGCCTTTGCAGTCCAATTTCAACACAAATCAGAATTCAGTAGCAAATGCAGTATCCACAGAATCATCGAGCTAATGCTTGCACATTTTCTAATATGTTATTAACTCTTTGTTTACAGTATCTGTGGGATATGAATATGAAACATGCCCTGACTTTATTCTTTGGGAGAAGAGGACAGTCATCTTACAAGGTTTTGAGATGGATGCTTCTAACCTAGGAGGCTGGTCACTGAATAAGCATCATGTTTTGAATCCTCAAAGTGGTAAGCCGCTTTTTAAATATTTGTTATTACTGTTTCCCTAATGCGGTAGGTAGATAGCTATGTATATCATACATATTCATTGCAGAAATTTTGAAAAAGTACAAGGAAAAAGCTACCTATAAGTCCACTACCTACAGATGACCATGTTAGTATATTTCTTTTCAAATACAGTAATCTGATTTCAAATTAGTGCTGGTGTTAGACCCAAATCAGAATTCAATAGCAAATGCAATATCCACAGAATTATCAATCAGTATGAAAAGGAAGCAGATTAGACCTCTTCATCACCAAGTTAAATGAAGCTGGGTTTTAAGAATCATCTACCATTATTGCTCTGTTGCAGTGATTAACCAGTTTATCTGACATTGTAACCAGCTTTTTAAAAGTGGAATAGTAATTGCCATATTTCATATAATCCAAGACACCATCAATTAAAAGTACACCTTTATTTTATGGACAATGCTACCAATTAAACTATGACATGCATTGATTGCAAGATCCATACTTATTTCAGAGATGTTAAAGTGTGAAGCAATATGTGTGCCTTAGAATTAACGAATCATCTACCTACATGATACGGTTTTCAAAGGGCTTCAGTGAACTCTGTCCCATTTTAAGCACAACCCTGTAATGTTAACCCCATTTAAAAGACCAAGGATCAGAGGCTTAGATAGTTATATAAGTTTCACGATATTGTGCAGTTAGTATGTGGCTAGAGCTCTTTCTCTCCACCACAGTTGTTTATCCACATAAACGTCAGTATATCCAGTAAGAACCTAGGAATAGAGTAAAAGGACAGTTAAGGTAAAAATAGGAGAAGAGGTAGGAGGAAGAGGTAAGTGAACAAATCTGGGGAAAGTGTGCAGCCTGGACTTGACTTAGCTTTAAGTGTCCAAAGTCCTGGATTTAGGAAAAAAAGAAGAGGCAGTGAGAATCAGGGCCCTCTCACCTTCAATCTTTGCCTTCATTTGACCTACTGTCACTTCCTCCTAGTTTATAATTTAAATGTCATATAAAGGGACCACATATGGCCCTTGATCCCATGTGTCTCTCAGACAGACTGATATAAATGCTTCATCCAAGTTCCTCCACTTCCTTCTGCATGGTACTGGAAAACCCATCATTCGTGTTGCCGTCAGCTTTCATTAGAACGTCCACTGGCAAGTTTTCACCATAAAATCATACCCCTTATCCTCTGAGGCAGATTCTGTGCATCCTTTAGTAGAACACATACTTTGAATTTTTCTGTAGGACTGGGAGTGTGAATGTGTTGAGGCAGCCACACTCTTCCATCCAGGCATCCTTGAGTCCATCCCTCCTTTGTGAAACAGCTGGCTATGGTCGCATTCTCTGACCAAGGCTAAGAGATCCATTTTATAATCACACCTATGATCTTACTTCATTGCACCATAGTTGAATCAGCTGAGCCAACTAGCCACACAGGCTGGGAAATTTTGATTGGCAAAGAAAGCTAACCAGGTTTGTTTCCACCATGGACTGAGACTAACTGCCATAGTCCCGTAGTGTGGGACCCTGAAGGTGAATGAGTCCATTGCTGTATGCCCCTGTTATACCTCCTTCTACTCTTTCAAGGAATAGAAATTCCATTTCAAATTGTCTATTTTTTTAAGAGCCAAGATTCAGGTGCTGATATAAAATGTCAACTTTTTTTCTTTTGTCAAAAAGGAGAATCACAGTTTTAAAAGTACAGAAACGAAAGGGCAGACACCACTTATTAAATTATTAGGTTTTTTGTTTTGATTAGAAAGAGTTTGACATTTTAAGCAGCCATTTCTTTTCCACTCACTTTTATTGGCTTATATGGATTGTCTCTTTCAAAAGCCTGTCATTGACATTAAACACAAAGTGGGAAATGACCTCCATCAAGCCAGCCCCCAGCTGTGTGCTCCCAGTCCTGTATCCTCTTACCATTTGCTTCACGCAGGCTTAAAAATTCAGAACAGAGGGGAGCCATTCAGAAAGTTGGCTTTGGGGACCCCCCAATTTCCACAAATGTCTTCTCTCTGCCCATAATTGGCCAATAATTCATTTTTAGGTAATAGGTACCAAGCTATGTCTAAGAATCTTTCTAACAGCTTTATTGAAATATAATTTATACACCATAAAATTCACCCAGTTGAAGTGTGCACATCAGTGGATTTCAGTAAATTGTATAGGTGTGCAACCATCACCACCACACAGTTTTAGAATATTTTTATCACCCCCAAAAGATCCCTTGTGCTTACCCCAGCCCCACTCGATCTGCTTTCTGTCTCTTTCTGAGAAATTTATTCTGAGAAGGAAACCCTACTTTACATGGGTGTTTCTTAGGTGTGATTGACATAAATACAGTGTATAGCTTGTTAATTTCACACAGGTGAAATCATCGCCACAGTCAAGATACTGACTTTGTCCATCACTCTTTTTAAAGAAACAAGTTTTTTTTTTCTAAAGGAACATTTGTTCAGGTTATCATCTCGTTTGTAGGCACACTGTATTTCTAGCCAAGAACTTGTCACACTTGCCAGGAAACCAATCTGAAGCCAGCTCTGCCACTGCCTTTCAGCCTGACCTTGGACACGAACTTCTCTCTTGGGAGGTTTTTGGAGTCGAAATCTCACCCACAAAGGCAGTTTTAGAAGCAGGAATGATAAGTGTGAAGGAGTAGCTTTGGGAAGACCAATTTAGAAAGCAATGCTCTTTTCCCCTCAGGTCAGACAGTCTTTTCTGACTGATTAAGGCAAGAGAGACGTCTTTCCAAATGTCCCTGCTCCACTTCTTTCTGGAAAACGCCTCTTTAGGTACCCCACTTTCGTGATCTGAGACAGATAGCAGATTTGAAACATGAATCTATCTTCCCCCAATTTCCTCTCACTGGTTAAAAAGACACCTGCAATTAGATTGGATGTCTGCTGTCATTCAATTCTTCCATTTTTCTTTGGCTCCAAAATCATTATGCAAAGGGGTAGTTTCTAGTAGGCAGTGTTTTCAGACTGTTTGTCATTTAAGTTGCAGCAATTATATTTACCTGATGATTAACCACTGGTTGTAGAGACTTGTTTCCAAATATTATGCCTGATATATAGAGATATATGGTTCCTACTTTCACTGAGATAGCACCAGGAATTTGTATTTTTCAAGATCATGCCTTCCAATTACATCTGCTTAGTTGACAAGAGTGCATATTCATTCCTTTTAAGATAAATCAGCTCTTTAAAATTATGAGAAATAAAAATGTGTACATGAACCATCTATTACAGGGCTAAGCTATTTGTTGTAGCATATTGTTATAGGGTACATGTCCCCCAGGGTGCCCTGCCATTTGAGTGTTAAAAATTATTAGAAAGAGCAATCCAGGGTACTAATTGGGTATTGTCATCTGTCTGAAAATGGATAGAGAATTTCCTTTAACTTAGCCTCCAAAAGAGGCCAATAGTTTGTGGACAAATGGTTTTACTGGGAAGGGAAGTAAATTTCCATTGATCACACTGGCATATCTCCCAGTCTGTGCTTCTATCCTCAGTCAAGTCCTAAGAGAAATATGTATTGTGTCCCTTGTTGTTCTTGAGTCTGAAAAATGGTTTCTTCTTTGAAATCAGCATAAAGCACCACCCACTGGCTTCCAAGGGGAATTTTTATTTCAAACTTATTTATAAGCTTCAAAAGAAGTTCTGAGCAAGGTAGCAGGAAGGGCTGAGTAGTGTCTTGAAAAGTATGCTTAACTTATTACACAATAGACTTGGCTTTTGGCAGAGAAACAGAAAACTAAGAAACAGAAAATGTGCAGTAAGCCCCCCATTGAATGGGGTTTCTTTGTTAACTATAAACAAGACACCCAATCCCTAGCAGGAAGTTGGCCTCCATATAAATAATGTGTGTTATCCTACGATCATTTGATTCTGTTTTCAAAATGAGCATGTGTGGCAGAATAAACTGGAAGGGAGGCAGCGGTAATTGATCAAGATTTCCAGAAACATAAACAAAATAATTTTCAAAGCAAGCTTTTGCAGAAGAATTGGTGTTAAATCATTGTTGCTAGATGGTATGCCCTGGTTCTATGTAATGGAAGGTTAAACAGATTCTTGAAACAACAAAAACACCCTTCAAAATGATCTATTTTTCCAGGGCAATACAGAAGGGGTTTGCCCATTTTTGTTTTGATTGCTTCAGCTTTAAACAGGAATGGTAATTTCAGTACACGGGCACTTTAGTACCTTGCATCGAAGCGAGACATCAATTGTTGAGATGTAATCAGAAAGTACATTGCCTTATGTTTTATTTCCTTTAATCATTCTTCTTCTTTGATGGAGTGCTGGGCTTTCTAATAGAAAAGTGGAGTTTTAGAGTTGCAGGCTTAGAAGAATGGTTTAGAATAGCCATCTTTAGTTTTTAAACTGCCAGGAGCCGGGTAATAACATGTCATTTTGAAGGTAATTGTTAACTATACCGTTATACTGATATTAAAAACATGGGGATCTACCTGGGAAAAGAGATGTTAATAGCAAATCTTGTATTTCCAAGCCAATAATTGGAAATATTTTTGAATGATAGACCTTACAGTGCATTTGTGAAATACTGGCAAGCTAAACAGTTGGTTTCCTCATTTATGAGAGAACATATCAGAGTCTCATTGGTAGGATATTCTGTTAGTCATTGTCAGGAGATTTCTTTGGCGATGCCGTTCAACTATCAGTCCAGTTCTCATTCACTTCCTCTCAATTCAGTTAAATCGCAGTGTTGATCACACTGCAGCTACGTGTTTTTTGGGAAATGAAATTTAGTCCTATTAATCTTACTTAATTAACTATTCTACATCTTAAGAATGTTTTTTACTGCCTAATAAAGTTATTAATAAAATTAGTAAGAAAGTAGTGATTGCCAAGATACCTCATGGTTCTACAATAAAAGACCAATTTGTTGGGGCCGAAACTCGTATCTGCTCCTGCAGATCATATGTTGATAAAATAGCCAGAAATCACCTTCGGAGGGAAAACAAAACTACTTAGATTTGAAATCCAAAGGCTATATGATGTAAGGGATTTCTGTTTCCTGGAAGACCTCCCCCCCTTCTAAGTACATATTTAGTGCCATGGTATTGGGCATGTTTTACCCTCTTACCTGACTTTGCCAGCAATGTTCCTATTTCAGGGTGATCAGTAATTTTTGTTGTAGCACTGTGGGACTAAAAGTTGGAAGAAAACTGAGGAAGACATTTCAGGAAGTGCTTAGAGAGTCACAGGTAGTCTGGGTAGCTAGACAGCAGGGGTTGTGGAAGGAAAGAATGAGAGTGTACAGGATGACTGTACATTGGCACGCCTTCTCACAGCATGGATGTTTTACCTGCCCAGTCTCACTCTGGGCAAATGGGAGCACAACAGTCCTTGTTCCTTGGACTTTCTGCCCAGGCTCAGCAGGCTTGCAAAATCATTGGCGTTTGGACAAGGAAACTATGAGAGACTTAAAGCTGTTTTCTACATTTACTGAGCACTTATAATGATTTGGCCACAGGGATTGGCACTAAAATGCATAAGGAGTAAAGCAGTAGTGGTAGGAATGGAGTTGACAAAACAGTTCAAATATTTTAGGAGTTAGACTCAGTGGGGTTTTAGTAATAAATTAGGTTTAGAGAGTGAGGAGAAGAAGAGGCACAGTGATGCTCACATTTCCAGCTTGGGTAAATAACATGCATGTTGATAGGGCTTGTGAGAGAAGTAGGGAGGACAGGCAGAAGAGCAGGCTTTGCTGGGGGTGCAGAAAGACAATGAGTTCAAGTTGAAACTGGTTGAGTTTGAGGTGTGTGTGGGATAGCCAAGTAAAGCGACCTAGTAGGAAATTGCATGTCAGGGGAGAAGTCTGGACAGGAGAAAGTTTCAGAATGCAGAGATGGAAGTTAAAGCTATGAGAAGGGATGAGATTGCCCACAGAAAATGGCTGCAAATATTTTCCAGCATTTTCAGAAGTCAGTATCTCTATTTCCTGCACTGATGATAGTGAGATAGGGTCCAAAAGGGTGGAAAATTCAAGTCTCTTTCTTATATCTTTGAAATGCGTACTAGCAGTATGATTTCTTTTCTTTTCACAGAAGTAGATTACCTTCCTGTGGTGTTTTGTTAAGATTAATATTAAAATTGACTGATACTCCCTTTTCAGGAAGCAGTTGTAGAGTGATGGTAATTTGAAGTCAGACAAGTGTGTGCCAGGCATCAGGAGAGAGCCAGCCAGAGATGAAAAATTAGCCACGGAAGGTTCCCAGAGCCCAGAGTGAAGAGGAGATCACTAAGAGTTCGTCATCAAATGCTTTGTTGGAGCACATAGAATCAGCATGAAAGTGATGAGGTGTATTACCCCCTTTTGCAGATGGACAAATTGGGGCAAAGTGCTGTGTTACCTGTTTGGTGTGGCTATGCAGTTAAACCAAAACCAAGGGCAGTGTGCTTCATTCTTAAGTTCTTTGATGCCAGGCCCAAACTCCTTCCTGCTTTGAATGAGGAGACAGAAATTAAAATGTCACTGGGAATACTGTGTGGTAATGTCTCTTTTAATTCTCTCTGTTTTTTCTGGGATCTAGGAATCATACATAAAGGGAATGGAGAAAATATGTTCATTTCCCAGCAGCCCCCAGTCATAGCAACCATGATGGGTAACGGACACCAACGGAGTGTCGCCTGCACCAACTGCAATGGCCCCGCCCGCAACAACAAACTCTTCGCTCCTGTCGCCTTAGCTGCCGGCCCCGATGGTAGTGTGTATGTTGGCGACTTCAATTTTGTAAGGCGAATATTTCCCTCGGGAAACTCCGTTGGTATTTTGGAATTAAGGTAAGGCTCCTCTAATCTCTGTTTGCTGAAAGGATAAGGTAACAGCAAGAATGAGATAACACGAAGAGACAAAGCATGGTACAAGTAGCAGAAAATGCACTTGCCCACATTGTAGCACGGAGCTCAGATGCAGGTGTAGGGACAAAGGATATATGTTGTCAACAGGCCCACTTCTCCCACTTGAAGGAACCTTTGAGCACTACTTTGGAGAACCAGGAAGTGTTGACATCCCTGTATGTGTGGCCTTCCCTGTGTACACTGCCGTCACTGACATGGATCTCAATACTTCCAAGTGCTCAGGTAAGTCACTCGGCCCCTGCTGGCCACTTGGAAAACTGACCAGAAAGATCTATTCTGTTCTAACAGGTAGAGTTATTGCCAGATCCAAAAGGCTAAACTTTTTAAGTTCTGCAGGCTCAATCTTTTGAAATGGTAACTTCATAAAAAAGAAAATGGAAGTCTGTGTTTGCATGGCATGATAAGGAAGGAAAACCAGTTTTTTACTCTTAAAAACTCTATCATATAGGGAAAAAAAATGATTAAAGCGTTCCTCTTCAGATTTTCTCATTCTGTTCTAGGAATTTTCTTGAGCATACAATTTTGACACCTTTAGAAAGGAACTCATACTTTTTGGTATATTCCATGTTCTGAAGTTATACAAAGATTATAACTAAATAGGCGATGGTTTCATCAGCTTCATCTCTCCCTTTCTGATGCTCTAAGGTACAAATATATGCCCATTAAGGCTACTCAACACACATGAAAAGTCTTGGGTCACTTTCACTTAACACTTATATGTTCACACAAGCCTGGACATTTGAATACATAAAGACATTCCTTGACATTTTTCAGATTCTTATGCTTGCTTTGGAATCTACCCCACTTTCCTCAGACTCAGTTAATCCTTCACACCTAGCTGGGGAAACCTAGTCCCAGGCCCCAATCCATTTTTCACATTAATTCACTCCAGTTTTAATACATTTCTTAATTATAATTGCAAATGCTGTCACAGACAAGAAAGCTGTTAAGTCCCTTGGCTAATAAAAAAATAGACTGTAAAATTAATATTTTATAAAGATAAAACACATCTAGAGAGTCTAGATGGGTACTAATTCATATCACCCTGCCCTCATCAAGTGTTCGTGTACCTCAGGATGTCACACCTCACAGGGACTTGTCATTTCCAACAGTATTTCTCTTTGGGCACCTACTTAGTGGAAAGCCAACAAGGAGGGCCAAGACAGTGGCATGCCTGGATTTGGAAATGACTTATGCAACCTTCTGCATTGTTTTCAAAATCCTATGGATGCTCTGTCTACGTGCATCTGAACATGGATGCAGCATTGAACAACAATTCCTTCACCATCTGAATGTTTTGTCAGATAGAGACCTTGTCTTCCTGAGACCTTGCCTGTAGCTGACCCTGTAAAGCTAACTTCTCAAAGGAAAAGCCATAGGGTTATCTTTAAAAACCAAAAAATATATGTAAGATTGTAATATTACTATAAAGAAAACCCAGCTAAGTTTAGTCCTTTCCTTTATAGTGTAAATGCAAATTTACCTAAGGTGGAGCAGTTGTTGTTCATTTATGAGATTCTCTTTTGATCAAGAATCCTTAACAGTAGACAAATTTTGCATTTTAATCCAAACTACCTTATGACCTTCAACATAAAGTCATTCGAAGAATAAACTAGAATAACTCAGACCCTAATTGCAAAGCGATTTCTCCATATAAATAAAAATTCATTTCTGACAGCTTGAAGTATTGTCCAATCCCTCTGTTGGTTTTTACTCCACAACAGTTCTCTCCCATTGTCACGGCTGTTCAAACACGCAGGCATGCACACATCCAGGCTCTCTCATTTGGCCTGAGTCTCCTTCACTGACATCCTTTAGAGCAGTTCTTCTTAACATTGTTTTTAAATTCTCAGACCCCTTTTATATACTCTGTTGAAGTCCATGGGCCCTCTCCCCAGAAAGAAATACCTTCACACAAAATTGTACATGTGATTTCAGGGGTCACATATTTTCCCTCTCTCACTACATTCCCTGCCCTCCAGCAACCTACCCCTGTGGATGAAGCCCTTTCATAGACTCATGGTTAAGATTCCCTGCATTAGGTACAAGGAGAAAAGAAAATTGTTCTTCTTTCTCTAACTCCCCTGATTGGCCATCAGAGAAATAACCTGATGGAATATACAATGATCATTTTGACTTAATTGACAGGCAACTCCCTAACTACTTGACTATAGTCAAAACTATCAAACCAGTTTATGTTAGCAAATAGTATCTGTCATGTTTACTCAGAAAGTAATAGAGTTCTTATTAGATGCACTTTTTTTTTCAAAGTATCTATCTTGATCAGTAGCCTATACTGTATACATTGTCTCCTTCACATATAATGGTGAATTTATATATTTACTTTATAACTTTTCCAGATTTAAACTTCCTGGGAAGAAATAAGTAGGTATAATAAGGCTTTGCTATCTTAAGAACCATAGTGTTCATCGAATTCTACTGTATGCTGTATATAGATAGAAACTTTATCTTGTACCATTTTTTTTGTTAAAATCCGTTAATTTAATTGCACACACAAATGCACACACACACACTCCAGTGCATATTAGTCATTTTCTTTGGTTGAGTCATCTGTTCCCTTGGAAACAGAGACTAATACAGTCATTATGTTATTGCTTGCATTTAAAACTGTGAATGGAAGAGCAACATTGTCAATAGGTTATTACAGAAAGGGATTCTACATTTTCACTCTCTGTCAGGTTATTCATTACATAACTTAATTACTCTGTTCTTTACTTCCCTATCTATAAAACTGATTTCAAGTTAATATTGGAGCATCCTCTTACATGTCTTAAACAGCTCAACTTGTCTTACCATCCACAGATGTATAGTTCTGAGCCCAAAGTTTGATGACATTTTGAGAAGACATAAAGCTTGCTCCTAATGGATGCCCTTCTAGATTTCCTTCTTCTCCATCCTCTTGTTCCACAATGGGCCACACTGAACAATTCCACATGCTCCTTGACATTTCAAAAATTGGAAAACTACATTTTTCTTACCTTACCTCGACCGATCCAAACTGTCCCCAACTGAGTTTATTTCATCTGCTATCAAAAATAATTTCATTTTCATTGCTTGCAAGTCATTTATTTCCTCTACCTGGCCCCCCATTGGCTAAATAGAGAGGGTAAGGAAAAGTCAGTTATGTTATTATCATTAACAGTATACCAAGAGCAACAATATTATTTCATGTTAATTAAGTATATAGTACTCTTTGCCTGTTTGCTGCAGATTTCGTCCTCACATACACATCTGCCTTCCAGTGGGAAATTGAGGTGAGATAATTAAGAAGGGAAGCTTATAAGATCATACAATTAAGCCTAAGGGATAGTTTAGGTCTAGGTCTGTAGGGGTTTGCTTCTCATGTGAAAATTTTAGACACACGCACATACATATTTCAGTAACACCAAAGTGACATCACAGATTCGTGAGCTTAGCATTAGAAGAGTTGATGGAGGTATCTGGTGTAACATAGTTGCCAACTACGTCCCTGACAGTTGATCATCTCTACTTTGATCCCTTTGAATAACAGGAAACTTAAATACCTCTCTAGAAAAGTCCACTGCACCTTTGGAGTGCTCTGTTGGAAAATTCTTCCTTATACTGAACCAAAATCATGAAACATCCACTTAGTAATAGCAAATGTTAGCATCTGAAGCAGCACAGAAGCCACTTTTCACAAGTGTGAGAACAGATATCAGGGGTTCCTGAGCTTTCTTTTCCTTGGTCTAAACATCCCCAAGTCCTTCAACTCTTTCTCATCAATTATGACCTTATTTCTTTTTCCTTTGATTATGGCCTCAGGGCCACTTTTCAGTTTTCTAAGACTAACAGGGGTAATTACGTAAGTAAAAAGAAGAGATAGCATATCAAATGCTCTGCAAGAACTCAAATATGAATATCCCCTTGCTTCCTCTCATCTTCTGATTTCACAAATCTTTTAGAAAACCTATTAAGCATAACTGGAAATGATTTATTCTTTATAAAAACTTCATGCTGTTCTTGTTCAAGATGCTGTTATTCTCCAGATATTTATTCTGTTCTTCCTTTAAAAATGAAAGAAAAAAGAAAATAAGAGCCTGGCAAATGCTTCTTGGTACCTTGTGTAATTTGGACTTGACAAATGTCAATGTGATATGAAAATTTCCCTTGAGATTTTACTGTTTCTTTTACACAGACTAATTAATATTTCCTACATTATTCTCAGGACTCAACCTCTGTCATTGACTGGGGATTAAGTAGAACTAGAATAGTACCCATTTAGGGGCAGTTAGCATGCTGAGGGGCAGTAGAACTTGTAGAGTGCTCTGCTGAAGGCACAAATAGAACCTGGACTTTGAGAGATCGGAAAATACCTGAGAAATGACCAAGAGCCATCCTCTTGTCAGCAGCACTGGAGCTACAAATAGAGAAACACTGCCTGTAGATGAATGAGGTGGTTATCTTCCCAGTTTGATTTCATTATTAGCAGTGGCACTCACAGTCTCCGTCCACCTCACCCAAAAACATCTTCACTGGCCTTCCACAGTGACCCAAATCTCCACTCTAAGAAATGTGTTCCTTTGAGTTGAGACATTGCATCTCTAAGAATCACCAACACAAGAACCTATGTTAGAATGACCCATCGAGCTAAAATCACCCTTAGTCCGTGGCATGGATTCGTTTGTCTGATTGATTTTCAAAGGAACTGCTAGCTGAAGGCAGGGCCCTAAAACACAAGACAGGTAAGTTGTGATAAGGGCAAGGGACAGAGCCAGAGCATGAGAGGGGATAGTCATCAATGAGGGTGGCAGGAGTTGAAAGCTCTTAAGAAGTTATGAATGGCAGGAGTGGGAACTTGGTCTTCAAAGAAAGAATACCATGGAAAAATGAGCAGGGAGGGAAGTCTGTTCTTCGACATCACGTATTTCTGGATAGGTATAAGGAAGGAAGCTGAGAACAGCATGAAGAACTAATAAGGTGTGGCAGCTACCACAGAGCCAGCCAGGAACTCGCATGGTGCCACATCACTAGCCACCAACTCCAAAGCTGGCATGTCCTCTTCCTCCATCCCCCACCTGAAAAAAGCATAAAAAGAATAGGTCAAGCATTATGCTAAATGAAAGAAGCCAGACACAAAAAGATATGTGTTGTATGGCTTCATTTACATTAACTGTCCAGAATAGGCAAATCCACAGAGACAGACAGCAGATGAGCAGTTGACTAGGTTTGAAGGATGGGGGGAATGGGGAGTGACCACTAATGGGTATGGAGTTTCTTCATGAAATGCCGAAAATGTTCTAGAATTGGATGATGGTGATTGGTTGCACAACCTCCAAATGTCCTGAAAACTGCTGAATTGTACTTTCTAGAAGGGTGAATTTTATGGCATGTGAATTATATCTCAATAAATTTTTTTAATTAAAAAAGAATAGATGGGCCTTTTAATCATCTTGATCCTGAGAAAAACCAAAGATCAACTTAAAGACCCTAGCATCAGGAGCATTGCCTGCTCTTTGAAGATTTGCAGTTCCACCCCTTCCTCCTCCTCACACATGTCAAGCTTCAAGTCAGTCGGTTGCCAGGTGGCGATGGCCACTGATGGGCCCAGGCACTTGTGAAGAGCTTACGCACCGGTACCTCAACATGTAGTCAGCTGCTAGCGAGACAGCAGACTGGCTTTGGTCGTGGCTCATTTCTAAGTCCTCAACTAAAAGTAATCCTGAGACAGAACAAGGTCAAACACTGGAAATAAATTCCATCATTTTCACTTCCTCCCTCTGCGACATTAATGAGAGAAGCTGTTCAGTATTATAGAGGACGCCTTTCCAAATTCACAGTGACATTATTGGCAGGATCAGAAGCAGCTGCAGGAAAGTCAAACCATGCCCCTTCCCACCCTGTGCCATCATCAAAGCAGTTCAAAACCCTTTGTAGCCAAACAAACAGTTCTGTACCATGAGAATCTGCTGTAGATGAAACTATGTTTCAAGGAGATCCTTCTAGTATTTTCACAACTAAACTTCCTTTAGGATGATCAGCCATGTAACAGTGACTGAAGCCAGCCTCAGGCACAGGTATCTGCTAATTTAAAGGCCACAGAAAGAAGCAAGCATCTAGAGACAATATGAGAGAGGTTCAGATGACCAAGGCCAGGTTTCTAATTAGAGCTCACTGTCCTGACCTTTTGACCTTTCGTCAAAACCAACCCTTTTGAGGCAGGCCAAGGAAACAGAAAAGCCAGCGGATCCTGACTTGTGGCCCAACTAGTAACATCCCAGAACGGTTCTCCTTAAGAAGAGTTGAATCAGTAGCAGCAGAGAGCTTCAAATGAAATCATTTTGTACTTTTTCTTCCTTCCTGACGTTCTGAAGAGGAAGAATATTTTCTCATTTAGATAAAAAGATTTGTTATCTTCATGCTTTTCAAAATGACATAAAGGGCCAGTTTTAAAAGGATTTTAAAATTAAAATGACTATATTTCACAGATGATTATAGCCCTTTAATTCTGAGCAGACTTGACCCAAAGTCAGGCCTGTACACAGACTGTGCCCCCTGTGTGAGAAGCCTTATGCCAGGTCCCTGATGCCAGGCACATTCTGTCAGGACCTAAGAGAAAACCTTTTTACCATAGATTTATTAAGGTATTTAACATTGCTAAGTAATGTGCTAATGTGCACAAAGACATCCCTGTCTTGTCTCCAAGATCATGTAAGTGGCTTAGGGCTGGATTTGGGATGCCTGTTGCCCACTAGACTGGATTAATACACAATGATTTTGCATTTTGATAAGGTGGCTTTCAAAACAGAGTCGAGAATGGTCAGACCCTTTGCAGTGGCTACTTCTTCAAGCCCTAGCCCAGTGGTTCTTAAACCTTATTCTGCATCACAATCACCAGCTGAGTTTGTAAAAATAAACTTTCCAAGCCCCACTCCCACCTCGAGATTCTGAATCAGTACAACTGGGCAAAGCCCCAGGAAATTGTACATGTGCAAGAACCCAAGTGATTCTGAGGAAGATGGTCCAGAGAGAACTTTTTGAAAAGACTACCTTAGAGCTCTGCCTACCCACCAAGCAGGATATTCAATTGCCTTGACACCGTCATGGGAGGAGAAGCCAGAAGGGATTGGGTCCACTTGGGCTCCTGCATCTAAGTGATCCTCATGGAGTTGCTCTAATAGTCACAAGCTGAGTTAGGAATAGGTGTGCCTGGTTAGATTTGGCTTGTTGAATAATACTGATGACTCTCTATTTGCTTTTACTTGCTACTCATGGATTCCTTGTGCACCTAGAAACAGAGATACCAGACATAGGTAAGCAAATCACACGGGCAGCTGCCTCATAAGAAGCCACCTCTTAATAATGTACCAACAGGGAAATTTTACTTCTTAAGTAAGGTTAAAGACATAACGTGAAAGTGAATTTAGGAGTTACGACTCAGGTAAGTGTTTTCCAAAAGAACAGCCCCACTAAGTGGAGGATCAGACGGCATCAAAAAGAAAGCAAGATACATGGAAGCTGGCAGTTCAGCACTTCAAGGGAAGCACAGCCTTACGTCTCATTATGTTTTCCTTAGGTGGGATCACAAATGAGTCTGTAGTTCAAATAGATGCGATGTTTTCAAATTGCAGGTAAAGAGAGAGGTAGTACAACAAAATCTTCCTAGAACCAGAAATATGATCTAGGATCTAGTTGATGAGTATATTAAGAGCCAGTGACCCTGATGGCCTTCTTGAAGAAGATTTTTCCTTTTTCCTTTTATGTAACCTCGTGGTTTACTATTTCTTCCCACCAAAAAGAAAAAACAGAAAAACTTTTAACTGACCATTTGCCAACAATGGCACGTAGCTCTGATATTAATCACAGTGAGTATTTCTATTCAATTTGTTTATGCATTACACTTGTCAAAACTGTTCTAAATTACCTGGAATTGCAAAGGAGAAAATTGAATTTGTTCACTTCCGAATGCCAATGGTCATCAAAATGGCACTGATGGGGTTTTTATTTTGGATTTCATTTGGGAGATGCCACTTCTAAATGCCAGCACACACGATCAGCCTTGCTACTTTGGCCTAACTGATTCCTTAAGCAAATTAAGTTGGTTGTCAAATTGCTTACTGGTAAAGGGTTGCACAGTATTAATTATAATCATTAATTGCCCGTTTAACAATCTATGTGATTTTAACTAGCATGAATGAAGTGATCTTTGCTAAGTTGAAGGGCATTGCTTAAATGTAAAACTAACCAGGAGGTGACAAGAAATCTAACACTGAAGTTTTAAAAGAAATCTTCACATATCTCAAATTGCAATGTGCATTTGGACACAGGGATTAGAACAAATTGGAATGTAGTCCAGTGGCTTTTCTTTGTCAGGTATGGCATGTTTTCAGAAACTAGAAAGAAACCAATCTCAAAAGAGCTGAAGTGCACTTGGAAAATGGCATGAAATGGCCAGAAATTACATATTAGTAGAGAAGACCTTCCTGACTGGTGGCTGTCAAGAAAATAACATTAATCAGATTTGAATTTGGCATCTTTGGCTCTTACATTTTCTAAAGGCCAGTGCACAAAGTTTGAGAACAGCCTAGCTGAACACAATGGGATGTGTTGCTCAGTTAGAAGAAGGCAGGAACAGTGATTTTTTTTTGGCCACCTTCAGAACAAGAGTATTCTGCAGGTATTTTGCACAGTCACATGTGATCTAATCTAATCGTAGTCCAGCCATAGGCTTGTTAATGACCCTGAGCAAGCCCTCTATGTGTCTCGGTTTCCCCAGCTGAGATTTGAGGAGAATGATAATTCTAACCTCCCTCACCAGCACATTGGGGATATTCAATAATAAATGAACGTAATGCATTCCAAAGTGCTTTTGTGCGAATAACGAATAACATTTCTCTTGAAAAAATAGCCTATAGACTTTTCCTAAACAAAATGTGATTAATCTGGCTCGGTTGAAACTTCCACAAACCAGCTACTAAGCTATTGAATGTTGTTTCAGGGAAGGGTTTGTGACCTCTTCTTTATTCTAGAAAGATTTAAGGGCACTGGAGAAATTTTCTTCTGAAGGCAAAAATTCAATTAAATATGTGAAAACTTTTACTCACACCCCTATTTAAGCAGTCTTGCTACAAAGATTCCTTGTCTGATATGACTGCCAGATCAATTCTGGAGTCTGTTGGGGCCCTTTATGGTTTATTTACAGCAGCTGTCATGGTGGTTCCAGGGTAGAAGATGTCCCTGGAATCTACCGGATTTTCTTATTTGATGAAGGTAAGTAGAAAAAAATCAAGTATTCCAATTGGATCTGGTTTTTTTCCAATTAAAACTATAAACTGGGTCTCAAATCAGTATTTGCCAGCCTTTACTGTACCAGACGAAATATGCCTAGGGGGCAAACACAATTACAAATATAGTCAGGAACAGGCTAGTCTTTAAGTGCATCTCATTCTGATAATTTTCCTCTCCCTTCCATTTTGCTTCGCTAAACATCCAAGTTAGTTTTGTTGCCTGCAGTTGAGATTAGTTCAGCATTTACTGAACATCAACCCTGTCAGACAGACACTCTGTTGGCATTGAGGGTAGAGATGAATGTGATGTGATTCCTGCCTGCAAAGAGCTCACAGTGTAGTTGGAGAGAAAGATGTGTGAAAAATAAATAATGCTTACATCCTGCACTCAGATCTTGGTTTCTAATACCATTCTCCAAAAAAGATACCAGGGGTCCATGGACAAATGGCTCATTCTAGTACTGAGGCAGGGATGATACACAATGAGCTTGGAGAGCATCTCGTAGTTCCAGAAAGTAAGACCTCAAAAAACAAAACACTCCACATTGATGGGTGTGTGCCAGAGGGGCACACAGCCAACAAAAGAGCCCCCAATGAATACAGCTAAAACAACTTGAGCAACAGAATTAAGTAGCATTGGATTTTAATGCACTATATAAAACAAATATCCGTGAGTCAATACTGATATAAATAAATGGTTGAATTTATAAATAAATGGAGAAGAGATAACGCTCTCATGCAGAAGGATTCCAAACAATTTTTGTAGATACTCCAAGTTCAAGAAGATAGAGCATAACTCCCTACTCCTCAAATGTTGCCTTTGCAGAGCAACTTCCTTTTAAAGAGTACAGTATGGAAAGTGGAAGAGAAAGAGTAATTTTACAGTAGAGAAACATGACAAACACTACCTCAGCCATGCAATCGAGGTCAACATCAACAGTGATAAGTTACATCGATAGTATGTGCCCTTGATTTGATTTAATGAGAATGGCACTTTACCCCTGTGGTCTTCCTCCTGCAAACCTATACCTCTGTCTAACCATGAGGGAAAAAATCAGACACTTTCCAGTAGAGAGCATTCTACAAAATACCTGACCAATACTCCTTACAACTGCTAAGGTCATCAGAAACAAGGAAAGTCTGAGAAACTGTTACAGCCTAGAGGAGCATAAGGAGACTTAAGGACTAAATATAATTTGGCATCCTAGATGGAATCCTGGAAGAGAAAAAGGACATTAGATAAACTAAGGAAATCGGAATAAAGTGTGGACTTCAGTTAATCGTTTTTTGAAATAATGCTGATGCAGTGTAATAGGTGCTGTTAGGTAATGTGGTCCTGCTCATCTCTCTCCCTCTCTGCTTCTCCAGTTGTAACATGTGCATTTATGCCAGTCATAGCCTATTTACCGATCTGACTCCTCCACTAGACTATGGGGTGCACAAGTGGGTCTCCAGACCATAGCACAGTTTCTAGGCACATTATTTGCACTTAAATACTTTTTAATGAATTAATGAACAAACACACAGTACAGAAATGGTATCAACAAGGAGTTCAGGGAGAGATGGCAGGTCCTTAGACTAATGACAGTGGACATTAAAGAGAAATAGGCAGATTGAAGAAGAGTTCAGGAGGTAGAATTAAAAAAACAAACAAACATGTTTTCCGGATATGGGGAATGATGGGAAGAAGGAGGCGGAAAGGATGACCTCTGGTTTCTGGCTTAATTAGGTGGGTGTGAGGCAGAATTCTGGGCAGCGAAGCACATTAAAGATAAGGAAGACAAGGTTGCTATCCTCCAGGTCTCATGGTTTATTGGGGGATACAAATACAAAAAAATATGTATGATATGTAACTTCCAAAATCAAGGCAAGCATAGTGCAAATAACCCAGCTTGGAGATTTCGGGAAGGCTTTCTTCAGGAAATGATGGCCTGAGTAAAGCCTTAGAAGGCATGTGAGAATTTATTAAGTGAAGAAAGGCTTCTGTAACACAAGGATTGTTTAAAGGTTTTTAGAGTTTTTAAAGATGGGAGCCTAATGATCAGAAAAACCCTGGAGGCAGTGTGAGGAAAAGTGAATTTAAGATTTCAAAAGCACCTCCGATGGGCAGGACTCTAGACAATATTCTAGGCCAGAGATAACGAGAGTAGAGCTAATGTAATGGCAGGAGGAGGAGAAGAGAATGGTTCCAAAAGGTAGTTTTCAGGCCCAATTGCATGTAGAGAGAAATGGAGGGAATAAGGGTTAGACTTGCATGTGTGGGGTTTCAATGATGTCAGTAGTACATGAACCTTAAGTCAATCAAAATAGCTCTAAAACTAAAGTTACTGCAGCCACCAAAACAATGAAATTAGGAAAAACCAAAATTAATGAATGAACTTAAGTCATTCGTGCCTATAAAAATAACTTGTGCCAGAGATCCCGTGGGCATATGTAACTGAAGAGTTTCAGGAATACCAACATCCAATCCAGGTAACTCTAATGTCACCTTTAGAAGGTATGGCTAACTGTGATTATAACCAAAAAAAGGTCAAATATAATCAGTTCTGTTATGTCTTGAAAGAAGGAATAATGGATTATAAAAGTGTAGTGTCCCACTAAACAAAAAGGAAGCTTCCAGAGGAAAAGTTTGGCAATGTATCTCCAACACAGCCCTCCCTAAGCAACACTCCTCCATCTTTGTACATGAGTTTCAATTTACAGTAGGACCTGGGAGGATGGTAATGCCCCCAAAGTGAGGCAGGAAGCCAAGAAGAGAAGTAGGCTTTTGAAGGCTGGGAAAGGCAGGAAGAGAATGACTTCCGTTTTGGGATTTGTTGAGTTTGAGGTGACTGTGAGACATCCAGGTAGGCATCTAGTAGGTAATTGAAGAACTGGGCACAAAAGGTATGTATGAGAAAAATTATCTCCAGGGATTTTCTCTCTTCTGCTTCTCTCTCTACCCCCAAATGTATGTTATGAAAATATCACCATCACTACAGGTTAACAGTACCCACTGGACTTTTTTAAATACCCAGACCCACTACTAGAAAAACAACAAAGTATCCATCTCCTTGGTACATAATAAGGAAGATACATTAATTCTTTCTTTTAAGAGAATTTTCCACTTGTGACAAAAGGCAGACATAGTGCATAATGAACAAATAGCTTTGAATAACTTTACTTTTCTCTTCTTTAGCACAAGTCCTGCTCACAAATACTATCTGGCTATGGACCCTATGTCCGAATCACTGTATCTATCAGACACCAATACTCGAAAAGTCTTCAAGTTGAAATCTCTTGTGGAGACAAAAGATCTGTCCAAGAATTTTGAAGTGGTGGCAGGAACAGGTGATCAGTGCCTTCCGTTTGACCAGAATCACTGTGGAGATGGTGGGAAAGCATCAGAAGCTTCACTGAACAGCCCTCGAGGTAAAAAAAAAAAATTATTTGGTCATCTAAAGATTTAATTTGACTTCACAAAATCCTACACTGTTGCCACACTGTAGTCCATCTATCTCAGTATGACAGACATTGTCTCTGAAGTCTATCCCAGAAGATAGGCACAGTCAGGATTAATTTTTAGCCGAAATGTATTTGTATAGTCATAACTTATTTAAATACTGAAATGCTCTTCTCTGGTTAATAAATAATTATTGCCCAGAGCCCTCTGCATGCCTCCCTGACACTCCAGCCTCCCACAGGGACCACTTCCTGGAAACCTCCACAGTCCAACAGTTAAGGAGTTAACTCCTGGCACAGCAAAGAGCCTCAAGGACACAGGCTTTAGCACCGTGGCCTGCACTCTTGGGATCAGGTCGGTGCCCACCTTCTACCACTGCTAATTATGTTGAATATCTCAGACTCAAGACATTCCTGGCTTTTGCTTACCAACCAACCTTTAATGAACTTTTCTTCCATTGATTTATCTAAATCATTCTTAAAGCTATTTACATTTTCAATGTATATCACCCCAAGATAACAAATTCCTTTTTCTTTACCATCTAAGGGAACTCAGCCTTACTTTTATTTAGCCTCAGTTTACTTCTCAATCTTCAAAAGCCAAATCTCAATTCTATTGCATGGGATTGGTGATTAAGTCTGAGTTCTCCCAGTCAACTTCATGATCATATAGATTGGGCCTAAGCTGAAGGATAGTCAACTTTAAAGTCTGTCATCAGACATCATCCACCCTATCTCCTTAATAATTTAATCATTCTTCTCTGTTCCTTCTCTAAGATGTGTGTGTTGTATGCTTTTATTTTTTTTTATGAAGTATTCGTTTCCATGGGTTTTAAGACACCAGTGTGGTCTTTTTAAACTATTACACAAATAAAACACATTTGTTGCAGAAAGATTAGAAAAGAGAGAATGCCAAAAATATTTTTGAAGTCACCCATAATCCTAGAAAACCGCTGTTAACGTTTTAGTGTATATCCTTCAAGGCCTTTTTCTACGCATATCATATTTTATTCTCAACTAATGGAATCATATTATAGAATGCTATTCTCTAATCTGCTTTTCACATTTGATGTATTATGAACATCTTTCCATGCCAAAAAAATGTAGTGAGTTCAATGTGTTTAATGTGGTTAACGTGTCAGATGGTCACTTATTATTTCAAATATTAAGAAGTTACTCTTTAGACATTTGACATTTGCCACATAGGGATTAAATTCCAACTACAATCAGAGTTTAAAGTCTTCCCTTTCTTCAAGGCCATATTCAAGTCCTATGTCTTTTATAAAACCCCTCTGGCTAACCCCAGCCCATTCAATCTGACTTTCCTTAACAGTGTCTACACTACCCAATTACCACTTGATTGTATTTTTTCCTTCTTTTACTTCCCAGTTCTTCCATGAATAGGAGTTTTTTTTTATTACCCAAGTAAGCTGCTTGAGCTGAGAAACTATATCTAATATTCCTTTTGACTCTTCCCCACTTCCCCAGCAATATCTTGCATAGTGTGGGATCCACTGTACATGCTTATTGTATAATTGATCAATTAGGTAATTCTTATCTATACCAAGTATTCCTAAAAGGGATTTCAGTCCCCAAAAAGGATGACCTTTTTTTCACTTAGGGAACATAAGCCCCCCACGTATCATCACAAAGTGTTTTTTCTTTATTTCTTCTCTTGTTCCAGCTCTTGTTCCTTACACATAGTAGGTCCACAATAAATATTTGATGAGTGAATACATAACTCAGGTGCAACATATAATCAGCTCCTTTTTCAAGGAAATACATCAGGCTGGGTCCCACCTTTTACACAGGTTTGCAACTCTTGCAGGTATTATAATGATTTCTGCATAAGAAATAGGAAGGAATCAAGCTTGTATTGTGCCTGAAATTGACATCCTCCTGAGTTGCTGCTGGTACAAAAACCAGTCATCTCACCTACCACATTCAACCTGCCACATAAAGGATGAATATCTCGGCTTTTCCAAATAGAGCAAATAATTGGTTCACTGCAGCTTTTTTTTTTTCTTGGAAAGCAGCAATAATAGAGTCCTGATGAACAGGATTTACATGAACTCTTGAAGCATCAGTAATGAGAGTGCCAAAATTTATCTATCTATTAAAGTTAATATTAAACTAAGTTTTTCTTCTTGTCATAGCTAGTAGTGCATTTTCCTTTGGCTTGATTTACTCATCTTTTTATCCAAGAATTTCCTTTACAATAATCCAGTACTCTGTATTCATCCCAAAGCAGTAAGGGTCCCTAAGAACATCTGGCCCAGGCTTTGGAGAGCTGAATGTCTACTCTGTCCAAGACAGCTTTCACATAATGCATTGAAACTGATGTTGGCAACATCTGTTCTGATCCGGGGAGTAAATGAGGATGTTTCAAGGAAGGGAATGTGTGGCTCACACTAAGTAGGCAACACATCTCCTTCACCCACGTTAACAGTGTTTGAAGACCCTGTTAGTGATCTTTAACATCACTCACGTGGCAGAACCTAAGTCCGGACATCAATTGCTCTTGAAAATGCTGGCCAGAACCCTTCAAAGCCTAGCTAGGGCCCCTGTCTCCATGCTAAATATAGACAGCACTCACCCTTGGCAGTGAATCAGAAGTAATATTCTCATTATGTGGGATGCTGCGGGGCAATTTCATAGACTTCCGTAAAAGGAAAAATCATGCAAGAAGTCATTAAAGCACAGTGTGCAAGTTCAGAGGACAGTATTGCTAATTGCTAATGATGTCTTTGAGGTTCTCCTGTAGGTTCTTTTTCTCTCAAGACAGCCCAATTTGTTTGTTTTTTGCTTTACAATGACCACGCGCATCAGCTCCTTCTTCTTTCTCCCTTAGAAGACAGCAAATGTTTAATGGATTTCTTTAAGGAGAGGTTTGATTTTTCTCTCCACCTACAAGCTAATAAGGAAAAGCTGTAGATCAGTAGAAAACGGAAATGTACATCTAGGGAGTACCATTTCTAGGTTAGGAAAGAGAGCTTGCTCTAAGACTTTAACAAGCAGCATATTGCAATTATAGGCAGGCTCTGCAACATGTCCTTAATTATGCAAGGTAAGTCAGATAAATGTTAATCTGCAAGACAGCTAATTTATTTTCTGAATCTATTCTAGAAATAGGATGAAGTAAAGTTTGCTTTTGAGATCATTCATCCTAAAGTCAGATAAATTATCAAATGGGATTAAAACCCAGTCAGCAAAAGGTAAAAAGAAGCCATGGCATTACGATTGGCAGACATAGGGTGGGGGGG
>JAQQAC010016209.1:104085440-104162818 GCA_029783875.1 Phataginus tricuspis | reverse complement strand
TTTAAAAAAAAAAAAAAAAAAAAAAAGAAGCCATGGGATTTTTGTTTGAGAAATGGCAGCAACTTGTGACAAATGCCAGGTTGGGAAGCCTAGACATTCTTGTTCAATCCATGTAATGCCGGAGTTTCTTTGAATGACCCTGTGTAAGTCACTGTACGTCACTGTGGTTTCATTTCCCTGAACACTGAAATAGACTTCATGAGGCTATTGATAAGTTTTGTTATGTTGGGCAAGTTATTTAAATACCGTGTCCTCAGATTTTTCTATTATAAATTTAAGGGCTCAGGATGCTCTCCCTCCCAGCTCTACTGTATTAGGATACCCATAGCTATACATCATTGCTGTGCTAGATATTTTACACATAGTATCTCTGATCTTCACAACAATGCACCAGGAGTACTATCCCCCATTGTATAGATGAGGATACAGAGACTCAGATAGGTTAAGAAATTTACCCAGGTTCACACACTTTACAGAAAACTGTAAATTATTGGAATTCAAACCAGGTCTGCCTCACTCCAAAGCCCATGATGCAAAAAGAAAAGGACCCTGATGCCTCCCCGATCCGCACCACCTGCCTTTTAGCTAAAATCCATGAGCTCTGCTGGCTTCTCTGGGAGGGTAGGAAATACTGGAAATTGTTTTGCAATCTAATGATGTGAATTCAATGGGAACAAAATATTTTTATTTGCAAGATAAATGACTTTTAGTCTAGTTTCCTTTTCCTATTAAGACTACTTCTCTTATTTTTCTGACCTAGTAGTGGACCCATAATGTACTACATAGCATTTACATAGTCTGTAAATATAAGTATTCAAATAAATCTCCAGGAAACATCACATCTCCAGAAGATTCTGCAATTAGGGGCTTCACTAACCTTTTCTTAAGAGATGAAGGCAGGAGACCTTAACTGTATTAAATTTCTTGACTACAACTGGTAACTACAAATTTTGTTTAAAGGAAAAATGAGAGTGTCCCTGAATAGAATTTCTTATAAGATAGCCCCCGGGTACTTCTTCTGAGGAGAAGTCTTTATCTGATCCAGTTTTATGCACTTTGATTTGAATCCCAATAAAGAGAAACATTTGCCATTTTACTCATCAATACTTCAATGTAATGGGGCAAGGAAAAAAGTTTAGCAAAGAGGTTGATGGTGTGCTAATCCCTGGCATTGTATATGAGTTTGAATTGACTTTGAAAGATGCTTTTAAAACACGCATGGATGATGTAGTTGAAACTTAGGTTCCATTTATTATTTTTACTGCAACTTTCTTTAATTCTACAGAGAGCTCAAACTAATGAGTCATGTAATAGATGACCAAGTACTTAAGCAGAATGTGAAATGGTACTAGGTGGGGATATAAAATAAAATTTGTGACAAGCTGAATACATTTATTTTTTTAACTAGATACAGAGGATGAAGGAGTAACTGGACAAGATGAAATTAATCAATGACTTCATTTGGTTCTCTTGGACCTCACCAAAGATTGTATCTCTATTTTCATGTGTCTTTAAGTAACCTGGGCTCAGAACTCAGCAGGACTTAGGCAACATCCAGACAAGTACAAACAGCTCCCGAGCCATTCATTCCCTAGGAGAGAAATGATCCTTAAATCTTGACAGCTTCCAAAAGTGTTGTTAGGGCATTCACGACACTAATCATACTTGAGTCACTTTAACTTTATTGGCAATTAAGAAAGCTGGGTATAATAAAGTCTAGACAAAAACAATCCATTTCTGTCCCTCCCCAGATCTGTCTGAGGTGCATCCTGAAGCTTTACTGATTCCCTTGGTATCTACATGCTATTCTAAAAGGCTAGGTTTGGGGTTAATAGAAAGATGCTAAAACTAATCAGTGGCATCTTGCTGATGCCCCTGATGTCTATGAGGAAGAGAGTATAGTGGAAGCAGGTACAAGAATGTTCTTATGGTTCTCCCATGCAGTGGGGAGCAGTAGGGCTTTTCCTAAATCCCTTGAGTGCATGATCCATGACAGTGACATAACCATTTGGACTGACACTAGGGCTAGGCCTCACCAAAAGAGCAGCAAGCCACCCCATGAGTAAAATGAATGGTGTATTTAGGACATGAGAAATAAATAAGTATTGTTAAAGTAAAAATATTTGGGGGTGGTAGGAGGAGCAGGGGCAGGAATAGGGAGTTTGGATTTTATCATACGGGGATTTGAAGCAGGAGAGTGACAATCAATGCAGTGCATGCCTTTCCATAGATTATTTGGTGATAGGATAGTAAACGCACTGCAGTGAGACTTGGGCAAAGAAATAATAGGGACTTCTAACATTTATTTAACTAATACTTATCTATTATTTATAGTTCCTGTGTTTATATACGTAGGAATGGAAGGGAATCTGATGATAGAGAGAAGAGAAGTCTTCAGAAGGAAAGGAAGTGAACAAAGAGAGCTTGGTATCCAGGAAGCCAAGGAAATGGTTTCAAGAAGGTGTGGAAAACAGTACCAAATGTCACACACTTGTAGCCATTGGATTCGGCAATGAGGAGCTCATTGGTGACACTGCCATTGGTGGTTTGAATGGTGGTAGAGGTGGAAGCCAGATTTCAGTCATCTGATAAGCTAGTAAGAGGAGAAAGTAAATAGCACTAGTGAGGGTCACTCTTCCAAGAAGCTTAGATATGAGAGTGAGAGCCGCAGCTAGGGAGAGGAGCTCTGGGTAGGCATTTCCATAGGAGACATGGCGATGGAGATAGGTAAAGGGAAGGAATACAGAAGACAGAATAAATGATGAAACCAGGTCTGGAGGAAACTTGGAAGGAGTAGGCCTTGAATGGGAGGGGAGACCAGAGAGATCATCCTAAGATTATGGTGGCATGAGCATGAAGGTAAGTTTGCAGGTAGAGGGAGCTAGAAGGTGGATGGTACTCCATTCTGATAGCTTCATTGTTCTCAGAGAAGTGGGTCTGTTCTGCTAAAAATGAGAAAGTAAGGTTAGGCTTCGAGGTGTATGGGAAAGGTTTGGAAGAGCCACTTAGTGAAGAAGGCTTTCTGAGTAGACCAACATTCTGCCACCCATGGCCAAATTCCCAGCTCAGCTTTAGGGCATTTCCAGTAAAAATTTTCCTCCCACATCCTTGTCCTGGAATCAGAAACATCTTGAGAAAAATATGTTTGATAAAAATCTTAAGTTTCAGGCAAAATATTTGTTCTTTATAAATCCAGTGATCCCATGCTATTTCCACTTCTGGAGATTTCTTTCCTAAACAAAGTTAATGGTCTCTCAGTTTATGATAGATACACCAGAGGACTTAGCACCTGTTATGCAATCAGAATGAGAGCTTAACTTACTTGGAGTTGATCTAACCCATCTGCTTATGATGATCAAAAGATTTGACCTGTACAAGCACACCTCATTTTATAGCGCTTCAGTTTATCATGCTTTGCAGATACTGCCTTTTTTGCAAACTGAGGGTTTGTGGCAACCCTGCACACAACAGGTCTGTCTGTTGGTGCCACTTTTCCAACAGCGTTTGCTCACTTCATGTCTCTAGGTCACACTTTGGTAATTCTTGCAATATTTAAAATTTTTCATCATTATTATATTTGTTATGCTGATCTGTGATCAGTGATCTTTGATGTTACTATTAATAGTTTTGGGGCGCCAGGAACCACGCCCATATAAGAGGGAATTTAATCAGTAAATGTGGTATGTGATCTGACTGCTCCACCCACCAGCTATTCCCCCATTGTCTCTCCCTCTCCTCATTCCTCCCTTTTCATGAGACACATCAGTATTGAAATTAAGCCAATTAATAACCTTTCGATGGGCTCCTAAGTGTTCGAGTAAAAGAAGAGTTACACATCTCTCACTTTAAATCAAAAGCTAGAAATGATTAAGCTTAGCGAGGAAGGCATGTTGAAAACAGAGATAGGTCGAAAGCTGGGCCTCGTGCACCAAATATTGGCCAAGCTGTGAATGCAAAGGAAAAGTTCTTGGAGGAAATTAAGAGTGATACTTCAATGAACCCATGAATGATGACAGCCTTATTGCTGACGTGGAGAAAGTTGTAGTGCTCTGGACAGAAGATCAAACCAGCCACAACATCCCCCCAAGCCAAAAGCTAATCCAGAGCAAGGCCCTAACTCTCTTCAATTCTAAAAAGGTAAGAAAAGGTGAGGAAGCTGCAGAAGAAAAGTTGGACACTAGCAAAGGTGGGTTCATGAGGTTTAAGGAAAGAAGACATCCCTGTAACATCAAAGTGCAAGGTGAGGCAGCAAGTGCTGATGGAGAAGCTGTAGCAAGTTATCATGAAGATCTAGCTGAGATAATTAATGAAGGTGGCTACACTAAACAACAGATTTTCAATGTAGACAAAACAACCTTCTATTGGAAGAAGATGCCATCTAGGACTTTCATAGCTAGAAAGAAGTCAATGCCTGGCTTCAAAGCTTCAAAGGACAGGCTGACTCTCTTGTTAAGGGCTAATGCAGCTGGTGACTTTAAGTTGAAGCCAGTGATTACTGACCATTCTGAAAATCCTGGAACCCTTAAGAATTATGCTAAATCTACTCTGTGCTCTGTAAATGAAACATCAAATTTCAAGTCTTCTTATTTAAGAAATACATTTTGTAAGGCTACAGCTGCCATGGATAGTGATTCCTCTGATGGATCTGTGCAGAGTCAATTGAAAACCTTCTGGAAAGGGCTCACCATTCTAGATTCCATTAAGAGCATTTGTGATTCATGGGAAGAAGTCAAAATATCAACATAAACAGGAGTTTGCAAGAAGTTGATTCCAACCCTCATGGATGATTTTGGGGGGTTCAAGACTAAGTGGAGGAAGTAAATGCAGATGTGGTGGAAACAGCAAGAGAACTAGGATTAGAAATGGAAACCAGAGATGGGACTGAATTGCTGCATCTCATGATCACTAAAGGATGAGGAGTTGCTTCTTATGGGTGGTTTCTTGAGATGGAATCTACTCATGGTGAAGATGCCCTGAAGATTGTTGAAGTGACAACAAAGGATTTAGGATATTACATACACTTAGTTAATAAAGCAGTGGCAGGATTGAGAGGATTGACTCCAATTTTGAAATAAGTTCTACTGAGGGTAAAATGCTATCAAATAGCATTTCGTGCTATAGAGAAATTGTTCATGAAAGGAAGAGTCAATTGACATGGCAAACTTCACTGCTATCTTCTTTTAAGAAATTGTCACAGCCACCCCACACTTCAGCAACCAGCATCCTGATCAGTCGTCAGCCATCAACATCAAGGCAAGACCCTCCACCACCAGCAAAAAGATTACAAGTGGTTAGCATTTTTTAGCAATAAAGTATTGTTTAATTAAGGTATGTATTTTTTTTAGATCTAATGCTATTGCACACTTAGACTATAGTTCAGTGTAAACATAACTTTTATATGCACTGAGCAACCAAAAAATTCATTTGACTCTCTTTATTGCAATATTTGCTTTATTGAGGTGTCTGGAACTGAACCCACAATATCTCCAAGGTCTGCCTGCATTATGTCAGCAGCTGGAAACTGAGAAACTTTCTGCCTTTTCTGTGACAACCTAAAATCCTAAGCTATTGGTAGAACAGTCAGGCAAAACAAAAGCACTTACATCTAGCCTTGACTTACTGGTCCAGGTAGCATCCATGGTTAATACAGAGAAACCTGTATTAAGTTGATTCAAGTTTTATAAAGATCCAAATGCATTATTTAATGACTTTTTCTTCTGCATTTATTTTAATTTTCATGTATGCATAAGTTTTTAGCAAACACAAAAATAGTATTTTGGAGGCCAAATACTATGAAAGATAGATTCCCAAGTTCTGGAGTCAAACAGAAAAGGATACAAAGACTCTAGATGCAAATACATATCCACCACTCATTAAATGTGTGACCTTGAGTAAGTCATCTAACTTCCCTGAGCCTTAGCTTCTTCCTCTGTGAAGTCAGAATACTAGTAATTGTGCCTACACAAACAGAGACTTCAGTCATACATGTAAAGTGCTGTGCCCAGCATGTCGTGCATACACAACAAATGTTACCTGCCATTATAATCAGGCTTGCTGTTTGGTTGCTAATAATAATACTGCTTATAATAGTGACTCAGACATGGAATAAGTTACTTTGGAAGGAGGCAAGTTCCATGTCCTTGTAAGTGCATCTGACTTGATAATTTCTAGGGAGGAATGTCGCCACAAAAGAAGCAAGAGTCCAGGTAGGGTGGGATTCAGGTATTGTATGTGAATTGACTAGTTGATCCCTCATAACCCTGAGATGCAATAAAGTCTAGCACAAGTTCCTTGTACATAGTGTTTTTGAGGGGTTCTCCAAGGCCCACCTAACCAAAATAATTCCCTTAGCAGCATACAATTTCACCATTAAATTCATTCCATAAAAGCCTTCTTCATATGTGGAGGTCAATGTTTAGAGCAGGATATTGTCTGGGAGAGCAAAACATTAATTACTCATCAGAACACTTGATGGGGGTCTTGAGGGCATGGAGCACAGGTTGAATGTGCTTGGATAGATGAAACCTCCTAAGGCAGACAAGCCCAGGTGGGAGCTACTCTAAGGAGCATGGGAAGGGTGGTATCAGGCACTAGGTATCAGACAGACTAGCAGCAAAGTGGGGGGACCTGGGGGAATAACAATGATCTACTTCTCTGCAATATTGTCTAGAATGAAATGTACACCCCTACTTATCAAGACAGGCAGTATAGAATTCAGATTCTTCCCCTTTTTATTTCAGCTCACTAGCCAAAATAACTTTGCTTTCCTATCTCAGCTTCTCAGATCACGTCTTTCTTCTGTCCACTTATGAATTGCCTCAGCTGATAAGAACTCCCTCCCCACCAAAGAAAAATGACAGAGATCACACACTAACAGACTGCAAATCACTTAAATCATATTTTGAGTGGTGTATTATGGTAACCTATAAATAACTAATTGCGTAAAATTGCTTTAGTAGTTTCTAGATGGCAGCTTTAATTAAAAGCACCAGAGACATTTAGAAGTTTAGAAATGGATGGCATGTAATTTGCCCTTTTACCAACCATAAAATGGTAATTAAGGAATTTGATTCACTTCTTCCTATTAAAACTTTTATGAGAATAGCAAGTTCCTTCTAAATACAGTTTCTCTTCAGCAGAAGGTAGTACGTTTGCTTTATCAGTCTTCTCCAGCAGGGTAAGATGTTTTAATGTACAAATTCCTCAGAAGTTAATTAGGGAATTTCTTTCAATGCAAAAATGTTTGTTTTTAAGGTTCTAAAACCCGAAACTGTATTAGAGCCAAACTCTGATCGTGGCCCCATATTGCTCCACCATCAGTACAAGATGGCCAGTAATTTCAAGTTTACCAAATGCATAGAGCTGACTGTAAAATTAAAGAAATGAGGAAGCCCTTTCACTGGTAGGTCTAGAATGCTCTGCTGATTCCTGAAGGACTCTGAGATCCACAGTGTGTTGACTGCCTTTTGAGGAGTTATCAGAAGACGTTTTTAACAGGTGAAGAGTGTAAAACTCAAAGAACATGCAACAAAACCAGATTATCTTTGGAAATCCATGATTTTAACATCATCACAGGCTAAAACCAGCTAGAAATGGAGCCAGAAAGCCTATTTTTATTTTGTAATTGATCAATTGATTTTATTTTTTGGCCACTTCGGCCAGGGTTACAGAGGCACATAGAGTGCATTTAGACCATCAGTGCTTTGAAAGCACTAATGACTTAAGTTACAAGCACCTAAGAAAGACAGCTGCTAGGTTCTTTTTTTTTTTTTTTTTTGGCCAAGCAGATTCTCTAAAGTTATCAGAGCTGAATGAATCTAAGCAGCAAACTGGTAAAGTGAGGACTATTTGAAATGTCTCCTCTTCGTTCCCTCTTTCAATTATCCCAGTGGCCAATTGTAAGGCCCTTGCTCAAGTCCTCAGCCTATCTTCCTCAGATAGAAATGCACCCTTTCCTCTTCCCTCTCTCCTAATCAGGACTGCGTGGGTATACAATGGTACTCTAAAAGGGGATGGGACAGTGGAAAGAATATTTTATGACTGACCTTGTTTAGAAGTTCCAGTGAATGGTGATAGTATTTACTATTCATCAGTTTTATTATTGTTTGTCGTATTTCTACCAAAAATGCTTTCCTCTTCCTCTCAGCAACCACAACAGACCTCTCTCACAGTCCCCAAACTTTGGCACACGCTTGCAGGGAAAAAGAAAATACTCAGAAAATGATATTCAGTGAAAAGTTCAGGCTACAAAACTGTACATACACATACTGCTATATAGGTACAGGTACAGGGCTAGTGTGTGCACACAGAGGGAAAAGTCCAAGAGGAAGGTTATCTAAATGTGAGCAATTCCTGCTTAAGGAATATTGAGGGCTTTGATTTACGTCTCTCTTATTTTCTGAGCATTTATCATCGTTGTAAGTCAACAAAAGACAAAACATGTTATTTAAACACACACACACACACACACACACACACAGTTCTGTCCTATGGCCAGTCGCTGAGGACTCAGGTTTCTTTGCTTTCATAGATAACAGCTGTGCAAAAGAGGCCTCATAGAATTAACGGTTGACAATGGGGTGCTCCCATGTGGGCGTGTTACTGGAGATTGCTAAAGGGCAATACCATAAAACAAGGAAGAAACTTCAATGGAAGACTTTGAAGGCATCTTGGCAGGCCAGTAAGAAAAGATATTTTCATTATATTTGTTATTTTTTAAAGAAAGAGGAGTATAAAGAATACAACTTAAAATGGCCTATAATCTCACCATCTACATGAGTCCCATAGATACTGAAACATAAATACATAAAAGTAATATATGTCTGTGGTATGAAAGTTTGAACTCTATAGGAAGGTACAAAAACAAAATTCCAGTCTTCCTAACCACAAACACACACACGCTCTCTTCTTAAAAGTAACCAGTGTTAACAGTTTCTTGTGATTCCTTTGAAACCTTCATATATATTTTTCCGGCACATAAAAGGAATCATACCATATAGGTTACTCTTCACCCTACTTCTTTCATTTAATAATGTATCTTGAAGATCTTGCCATAAAGCATGTATGTGTTTTTTAAGAGCGCTATGGTATTACAACATATAGAGATACCATAATTTATTAAGCCGTTTTCCCAAAAAACTGAATAAATTTACACCAGCAGTGTTTAAAACTGCCTGTTTTACCATACCCTCAGATATATGCCTACCTGATCCATGGAAAATGGCATCTTGTAGCTTGGAGCTATTGACTTTCCTGTTTTGTAAATTAAAAGCATCCCTTTGTCTCACATGCGTTGCAGATATTTCCAAGTTTGTAATTTCTCTGGAGTTTTTTTAGCCAAATAGAGGTTTTCTATTTTATAAAGTAAGATAGAAAGATATTTCCTCAAGGTCTCCATAAAGTTTGTGTCCTTCTAGAAGAGTCTTCCTGTAGTAAAGGTATTTTCAAGGCAGATGGGCAGGCCTTTCAGTGACCCTGAAGTCATACCATGTGTCTTGTCCAGTTGGGCTCCATGAAATTTGGAACTTAGAAAGTTTTTGCAGTAGGTAAATCCAGAGACTTTGGAACCAGGCAGATAAAACTGAGTTCAAACTTATTACTAACATCTCCAAGCCACTGTTTTCTCATCTGTAAAATGGAGATAGTGTACTACCTTCCAAATAGGGTTCTAGAAGGTGAAATGACAATATGGATTAAGGCAGTACCCGGCACAGATTAAGTTCTGAATAGAGTATGATGATGAGAATAAAGATAAGTAAGTTTTAGAACTAGTAACTGTTATCAACTGGATCATTTTCAATATTAGCATTCAAGATTGGTAATAAACATTTTGTTTTCAAAATTGTTCAACTGTATTCAAATTTTCTTGTCAAATTTCATTGATTATATATAAACAGCCCTAATTTAATTGTTCACTTGCAAAATACATTGTCCAGCTAAAGGGAACAAATTTCACCCATGCATTTAAAGTGCTTCAAGACAGGTACTATGAGAGCTTGACTGAAGAAAACTGTGCAGAAAGTCACAAGCTCATATATACATAAGGAGACATGCACTAGGATGTCATCACAGAAAAAAAAACATGGAAACAATCTAATAATCCATCAATAGGGATTTAGTCAAATGATTGAACATTATACAGCAATAAAAATGAATTAACTAGATCTACCTGGCATTAATAGTCACAAGCATAAGACTGCATGAATGAAAAAACTGCAAAAGAATATGTAGTGTGATATGAGCACATTTGGCAAACATGTAAACTTGATAGTGAAATACATAAAACATAATATGCACCATCTTAACCATTTTTAAGTGTACAAGTCTGAGGCATTAAGTACATTCACACTGGTGTACAATCATTGCCACCATCCACCCCCTACATAAATTTTTGAAGCACAAAAATATTGCTCTATGTAGTTTTGTGGATATGTACATATGCAGATAATGCATAAAAGCATGCATGGGAGCAATAATGCAGTAATGAAGGGGAGTGGTCACCTCTGGGGAGAAAAGGGGAAAGGTAACAGGGATAAGGACATGGGGCTTTGGCTGTCACTATAACATTTGCTCTCTTTTTTAGGAGAGATATGTAAAGGAAATGTTAACATCTATTAAATTTGGGTGATAGATGCTTGGCGCCATGTAATATATTCTGAGTTGTCTACCATTTGAGATACTTCATAATTTCAAAAAATGTGAAGTCAGAAGTATGTTTTAGAAAGCAACTTGCAAACATATCTGAGAACACCATTTTAAAAAGTGATGTTTTGTTTGTTTTTATAAAGGCATTCACTTATCCTGAGATTATATTCAAAATAGTTAGCTATTTATAAGGCTCAGGTACCAGCATATCAGAAGACACACCAGCCTTGGCTCTGGAATAGGGTCTTTAAGGATGCCCTGCACTGACCGGATTGGATTTGAGGCTCCGCCCTTATTTGGCAGAGCTCACCAATGCCTTTAGTATACATCTGTAAGTGGAGGCTCCTAATGGCTGACAGTCAACTTCCTCAGTATTCCAGAGCCTCAGTATAAAAAGTCAGCTTTACTGTTGACCCAAGAAAGTCACTGTTTGCTTGGGAGTGAGTCCTGGCCCATTTAAAGTTTCTCCCTGAGGAATCAAAAGCTTAATAACTCAAATGTGAGGTTATCTTCAAGCCCCAAATATCAGAACCTAGCCTGGAAGCCCCAATGTTATTTGCTCTATTTTTCTGCCAGTTTCATTTACTAGCTATTCCATTTGGGTTTTCAAAAAGCTTGTTAGACTGTGTAATAGGTTTTTGGGAAAAGGAAGGTGGGTGGATGCCCCATTTTACCAGTAATTAGGAAAGAAAGCTGCTTGCAACGGTAATTTCCCTTAGAGGGCAGGAGTCATTCCTCATTTTGGAAAGCATCTCTAAACCAAGGAAATTGAAGCTGCAGTAATGGATTGATAGGTCAGCTTTGTCCCTCCCCAAGCCAGCACTCATCAGAATGGCTTCTGCCAAGACTACCTACCTGTTTTGGTTTCGATAATCTTTTCTCTGTTCTCTTGTACAAAGCAAAATCAAAACTAGGCAGGCTACTGCCCCAGCCCTGTGTTAAGCCTTGGGTGTCCCTCCAAAGGTGCCTTCCCACCTTTCTCAGAGGTAAAATTAGGGGCATTCCTGGGGAGAGTGGTCTGAAGAAGGGCTAGTTTTAAGTCTTCTGATTTTAGCCAGTTAGGCTTAAAGTTTTTGAGAAATCACAAATCAACACAGCACCCTCAAAATCTTTCTTTTAGCTGTATTTCTTCTTACTAATGCCAGGCAGTATTTTATTTCCTACGTATAATAGTTTTAACATCATGACTTTACTCAAATAATCTATATGAATATTTTAAAAATTAGTGAATTAACAAATGACTAAAACCACTGCCTCCTGAACTGGCCCTAAATTGATGTCTTCCTAGTTCCTGGAAATGCTAGAGATGTTTGAACAGGTGAATTAAGGAACCATTGCAGTTGCAAAAATGGCATCTGACAGTATTTTTAAATGCCTGTTTCCTTTCGTTTTACCTCCTTTATTAGGTAATTAATTAATTAATAACACTGGTTGTTATTAATTTGTTTTTCCTAATTGTTCAAACTCTCCTGTTTCTAATATACACTTTGGTCATTTATTCTGTAAACATATAAAACATTCCTAAATGGCTATAAAATATGCTAAACACTCATCAAACACTGCAGCAATCTCTTGTTACAAAAAGACCTCCTGCTTATCAAACAGGTATCCAGAGATACCATCATCTTGACAATTTCAACATACTTAACTGGTGTCAATTTGACACTAGTGTCAATGACCCACTCTACTATTTATAAGGTTCCCACTGGTTTTAGCTACTCTGTCAGATCCACATCATGTTCCCAGTATATCTTGTTAGGAAAAGGAACCATGGTCACTGAGCTCCACTGTTCTGTTAAGCTTTTCAAGCAGCAAATAATCTGGTCCACGTTGGGCAATTTGGAAATTATAAGTGGAATGAAAAGGCATGTTCTCTGCCCATAAGTGGAATCTGATCTAGTTGGGAGACAAAAAGAGGCGAATGTAATCCAGCATTAGGTTGTGTGATATGAACTGTAAACATTTCAGGGGTTCAGAAAATGTAGATCTGGTTGGGATTTGGAGAAGAGGCAAAGGTTTAAAAGGTTTAAAAATTGTATTCACACTGTGTTGGTTACCCTGCCTTACTTCTTACAGATGACTGTCTACCACTTCTGACTTTGTGAACTTCTCTTCTAGTGCTAGCTTCATTAATCAAGATGTGTGTGTGTTGCAAGAATTGCACATGGGCCTTCTGTGTTGTTTTTGAATGGGTACTATGTGCCAATAATTATCCTAGAGAAATTTTAATTCTTCTTGAGGTAGCCCACTTTTGTGAATAGTAAGCACTTTCAGGCTTAATTCCTGATATCCTGCTTTTATTGAGTATTCAGGCCAAGGTGTTCAACTTACTTTGCTTTTTTATTAGAATCCCCTGGTTGTTCACGGACTTTGAGAGACACTTATTTTCCCTGGAGTATACCAACTGCAATTAGTTTTTGCTGGTCCATGGGCAATAAATGAACTTTCCTTCCTTTGGCTAATTGTTCACGTAAGGTTCTCGTGAGACAGTTTGTTTCCTTAGGATGGCAGAAGCATTTCTTCAAACTATATCTGAGTAGTGTCCCAGATACAGTTGCTTGACATTTGAGGAAGCTTTTTAAGGAGGGGGGATATAAAATATTCAGCCCACATTTGGTAAACCTCATTTATCTTAGCCCATATCTTAAATCTTGTCCACAGACATCTTTTGAGCAAGAAAAACTCTTACACAGAAATAAAGCAAGAGATATGCATTTTGACTTGAACTAGACCTGTCTACTTACCTAGTCTCTCATATGCACATGCACACACACACACAGACACACTCCTACCTCCAGAAAGCAAGGAAAAACAACTCATAACCATCATTAGCATCTGGCATCGCCGTTAAATATTGAGATACCACCAATCCTGACCTAGCAACTTCCTGAGCCAATTGCACAGCATGAAGCTTCATTTATTTGATTCTCTGGATGAAAAACTTAGCCATCTTATAAAAGCCTGAAGGCTTTTACACCAATAGTTCAATAGCGCAGTATTTCCCCTAAGCTAACAAAATTGTTTTCAACCACTGCCTTGTCTATGGTGAATCTAACATAGGGCCTCTGCTACTGACTAGGGTTACGTAATGCTTTATGGACTGAAATCTTACACTATATCTGTCCAACATTGAATAGCCTACAATGTTAAGGCAGGGCCTATGTGGAAATCGTTGACTATAATTCTAGGCATCAGAAAAAATTATAGCAATGCTGAGCCATGAGGACACCACTTAGCACCACCATAATACTTCATCCTCTTCAAAGTGTTTCCATTTCATTGGTTTTTCTTTTCCCCTGTGTAGTAGGTAGGGTATGGGTTAGAAAAATCAAGACACTGAGTAGTTAAATGCCTTACTCAAAGTCCTACAGCTAATCTGTAACAAAAGTCTGCCTGACCCAGAACCCCTAATGTGACCCTGGAGCCAATGTTCTTTTGCTTTCCCTTATGTGGTCCATAGTGAAGCAGATAAAGGCAAAATCTTGAGGCATTTCTGATTCCTTCAAGCTTCTAAGGTTGGAAGACATCACAAGATCATAACGCAAAGCTGTGTTGACAGAGCAAAGAAGGTCTGGGGGAAGCCTGAGCTATGCAGTGTAACTACCTACATAAATCAAATTGATTTGCAGTTCATTTGATCCATGATCCTTACTGTGTTTGCTCCTTTTCCCCCAGACTCTAATCATCACTAATTGATAGAGGACTGTACTCCTCATAAAATTTCTTTAGAGAAAGAAATTACCATTGCCCCCTTTCTAAACTCATTCTTAGAGATATTTATATGCAGCCCTTGACCTCATGGCATGCTTTAATTGATTCAAGTTGATTATGCTCCAATATACAGACAGTCTCCAACTTACGATGATTCGACTTCGGGTTTTTTGGTTTTATGATGGTGAAAAAGCCATACGCACTCGGTAGAAACCGTACTTGGAATTTAGAGTTTGGACCCTCCCCAGGGCTAGTGATATGCAGTAGGACGCTCTCTCGTGATGCCGGGTGGGGCCGTGAGCCACGGCTCCCAGAAAGCCCCACCATCAGGAGAGTGAACACCCAGTACACTTATAACCGTGCTGCACCCACACAGCCATTCTGTTTTTCACTTTCAGCACACTATTCAATAAATTACATGAGATATTCAGAACCTTATTCTAAAATGAGCTTTGTGTTAGATGATTTTTTTGCCCAACCGTATACTAATGTAAGTGTTCTGAGCACATTAAGGTAGGCTAGAACTAAGCTATGATGTTTAGTAAGTTAGACATATTTTTCAATTTATGATGGGTTTATCAGGATGTCACCCCATTGTAAGTCAATGAAGATCTGAAAATGTGTAGCAATTAAGTCTATAATTCAAGGTTTATTGAACATTTGTGTCTAAGTCTACTGGATTTGTTGAAATACAAAAGTAAAGCATAAAATCCACTTCTTGCCCTTAAGAAGCTTATTATCTGGACAGAACATGATAGGAGAATTGACATTAAAAAAAAAAAAACAGTTTCTGTAAGCTAGAAAACAGAGACCAGAATGAACTGGATTTTCAGAGACAGCTTCCTGGAAGAGAAGCAGCTTGTAGAAACCTGGAGAAATTAATAGGATTTGAGCTGGTAAATGTAATAGGCCAAGCTATCAACTATATGGAAACACACACACACACACACACCATCTCAATAGCCTAACAAAATAGTACTTTATTTCTTGCTCGCTTCACAGTCCATTATGGGTTGCCTGAGGGGTGAGAGGAATCCCTGCTCTAAACAGAGAATCAGAGAACCAGGCTCCTCCCATCTACTGGCTCCTCAATCCCTTAGACCTTGGAGTCCTTCACTGGATACTCTGCATTCACATCCTACAGGGGAAGGGAGTACTCCATAGAGGAACACAACAGAGGTTTATTAGGGGCCAGGCCTAGAAGTAGCATTCATCACTTCTGCCCACACCTAACTGCAGAGGAGGCTGGGAAATGTAATCTAGCTCTATGCCCAGAAAGAAAAATAGAAGGATGACCTGAATCCATTGCATTGTCTCTGCGATACTAAAGAGGGAGAACTTTCTGAAGGAAGAATGAGGAAGAGAAGGGTGACAGAGCAAAGTTGAGTTCAGCTTGTACTCTGACTTTTCTCATTTGATTTAATTAAATTTGATGAAGTTGTCACAAATTCTGAGCTTTGATCTTGGTGGAAACAAAAGGTCTGCATTCTAAACCAGTATTATATCATCAGCCATCCAGGCATTTCACTTTCCAGTGACGAGAATCACTAGATTTGATTATCTTTGGTTTCACAGTGCTTAGACCAAGACATAATTTTTTTTAATGGGCTATTTTTTGGAGCAGTTTTAGGTTCACAGAAAAATTGAGCAGAATCTTTATATACTGAAACTACTCTGTATGATACTTTAATGGTGGATTTGTTATTTACATTACACATTTGCCCAAACCCATACAATGTCCAACACCAAGAGTAAACCCTAAGGTAAGCTATGGACTTTGGGCAATTATGATGTGTGAATGTAGGTTCATCAGTTATAACAAATGTACCACTGTGGTGGGGGAGGTTGATAGTGAAGGAGGCTCTGGGGAGGGGGGGCCAGGGGGCATATAGAAATCTCTGTATGAAGACATAACTTCACTGGTTACTAGATATCTAAATTCATGGGTCTTTGCTCACAGCAGCCTCCTCACTCACTATATTCCTCCTGATTATCCTCTAGCAAGTATCATAAATTGACAACTGAGGGAGTAAATCCAGTTCAAAGGTATAATTCATTGGGCCCACACTGTGCCTTTATTTAAGAAAAAACATTGAATGCATTTAGGTGGGACATACTCTCTTTAGTTAACCTTAGCTTCCCCTAGAACCTATATACTTCAACACCTAGCTTAGTGTACAAATTTATGTCACCTGTCTGACCCCAATAACATACAAGTTTGTGGCCCTTGTTTCTGGGCCTCCTTTTTTATGCGGTAGATCATATGACAATGGTCAAGTTATAAAATCCCCATCACATGGAAATTCTGAGTACTTTCGCAAACTCAGCAGCTTTGTGGGAATGAAGCCACAGAATATCTTTGGAGAATAACTCTGAAAAGATCTAAGAGATCTACTGGAACATAAGGGTTCTTAACAATTTTTGAGAGCAGTCATGTGTCACTTTGATAACCTAACAAAAGCAATGAACCATCTCCTCATGACAATTCCCATACACAAAACATTTTGTACATACTTTCATAGTTTCTGGACCCTCTAAAACCATCTGTACGCCACTCCTGTGGTAAAGTGATTGATAGCACCATTCAGGCTACATAGGATAGTGACTAAGAGACTAGACAATGCACTCAGCCAAACATGAGCTAAAACCAGCATTTTTTAGGTAGGTAACCTGGAGTTAGATATGTGACCTCTGAACCTCTATTTCCTCGCCTTAAAAAAATGACATTAATAATACCTACTCCACAAGGCTACTGTGAGGATTAAATGAGAAAATGTATGTAAAGAATCCAGCACAGTTCCTGGAGTATCACAGTAGTCTCAGCAAATGAAAATGGTTATTATTTAGTGGTATTAGTCACCCTTCATGGGTTTTCAGTGATGCTTACCTGGATTTCACACTAGACTCATCAGGAATTCAACATGGTTCTTCAGATTTCTGCTTATGTATCCCTTGCTCTGAAAAATCACAAATGACCTTCATTTCTCCAGCTCGTCCTCCAAAGCTGCTCGCATGGCACCTGGACTTGCTCCAAACTAGTGCTTATCTCAAAGCAATGCAGTTGCCTGGTTATTTGCCCATCTCCTCCACCAGTTCCTGAGCTTTGTTTTATACCGCTCTGCTATCCTCCCAGTGCCTAGCACAGTGCCTGACACATGACAGATGCAAAACAAATCTTGAATATATTCATAAATAAGGAGGAAAATAGCTTCCCCAGTAAGCTTTTAGAAAAATAGTGGTTGGTGAATCATTTGCTCTGCCTTGCCCTGAAGGCTAAAGCTTTGAGAGGATGAGAAAGAGCTGATGAGAAGACAAATGCTAAAAATTGGCCTTTTCTGTCATTCTCTGAATCAGAATTCTTTTTTATTGAAATATAGTTAATATACAATATTATATTGGCTTCAGGTGTACACCATATTGATTCAACAAATACATACAAAATGCTCACTGCAATCAGTATAGTTACCATCTATTGCCAATACAAAGGCATAACAATAATATTGACTACATTCCTTCTGCTGTATTTTTATCCCCGTGACTAATTTATTTTATAATTGGAAGTTTGCATCTCATTATTCCCCTCACTTACTTTGCTCATCCCCCACCCCCCTCCCCTATGGCAACCACCAGTCTGTTCTCTGTGTTTATGAGCCTATTTCTGTTTTGTTTGCTCATTTGCTTTGTTTTTTAGATTCCACATATAAGTAAATCATATGACATCTGTCTTTCTCTGACTTACTTCACTTTGCATGATACCCTCTAGGTCCATCCATGTCACGAGTGGCAAGATTTCATTCTTTTCTATGGCTGAGTAACATTCCCTTGTATATACCACCTCTTCTTTATCCATTCATCTACTGATGGACACTTAGGTTGCTTCCATTTCTTGGCTATTGTAAATAATGCTGCAATAAACATAGGGGTGCATATATCTTTTCGCATTAGTGATTTTTTTTTCTTCAGGTAAATTCCCAGGAGTGGAATTGCTGAGTCATATGGTGTTTCTATTTTTAGTTTGAGAAGCCTCCATACTGCTTGTCATAGGGCTGCACCAATTTACATTCCCCCCAACAGTGTAGGAGGGTTTCTTTTTCTCCACAGCCTTGCCAACACTTGTTAACTCTTCTTCTTTTTGTAATCGCCATTCTGCCTGCTCTGTGGAGATACCTCATTGTGGTTTTGATTTGCATTTCCCTGATGATTAGTGATGTTGAGGGTCTTTTTATGTATCTGTCTGCTGGCCATCTGTATGCCTTCTTTGGAAAAATGTCTCTTCAGGTCCTCTGCCCATTTTCTAATTGGATTATTTGGGTTTTTGGTGTTGAGTTGTATGAGCTCTTCATGTATTTTGGATATTAGCCCCTTATCAGATATATCATTTGCAAATATATTCTCCCATTCAGTTGGTTGCTTTTTCATTTTGTTGATAGTTTCCTTTGTTGTGCAGAAGCCTTTTATCTTCTTAAATAACAGCATTAGTAACTTTTTTCTGGTTGTCTCCCCAGGCAAGCGAAACAAAAGCAAAAGTAAGCAAGTGGGATTCAATCAGAATTCTTGGTTAACTAACCCACAAATCTGTTGTCCCTCATGAGAACTCTGAAACCCTTTCAAGTACCTTCTGAGTCATATAAGTACCTTCTGAGTCATAAAAGAAAGGATAGTCCAGTCAGTAGAATATTAGTTTGAATGCTTATTGTTTTTAATTTATATTTAAGTTCTTTAGAAACTGACCTTTACTGTGTAGAATATAGTGTAACTTTATTATTAAAATAAATATGTTTAAATCAATCAATATTTAATAAAGGTATTATTAAACAGAGTATCTGATTAAATAACTCACACCATTCACTAGTCATGTAATATTACAGTGAGTTTATGAAAGTCTCTTATTGAAGAAGTTCTGCTCTTCCTGTTAACCACACAGTGAAATCATCTCCGCTGGTCATTAAACTCTGCCTCCTTCCAACCCTAGTGACATACAGGTATTTGTAACCTCTCCAAGTTCTAGAAGCTCCATTTAGCAGCTCCCTAGCAAGAGAACTTGACAGGCTTACTGTGCACAAGTAACTTGGCCCTTTCTGATCCCAGTGGGGGCTGGAGTTGGAGAATGTACTTCTCTGCCTAGTAGAGAATTTCCATGTAGACCAACATATGATACCAATTTTCAGAGAATTGAAACACACATAACAAAGCAAAACATTTGAATCTCTTTGATTTAAATGGTACTTCGTGATCCATGGCTAACATCAGTCACACAACTCAGCACTCTTCAGTATTGGGATTGAGCTGATGCTATATTGTGCTTAGGACATTCCCTGAAAGTTTATTTTAACCATTTATCTCTGTATCATAAAGTTAAAGAGCAGATTGTGGCAGAAAAAAAACCAGTATTTCAGTTTTCTGGTTGCTAGAGCTGTACATGGAGAGAATTTTATGATTACTTTCCAAAGCTTATATTCTGAAAGAAGGTTCATTTTTAATATAGAAATAATAAAAATGTAGGTGGCCTCAACAGCTGGAATTTTTTATAAATTAAATACAGAGATGTCTTCTGCCAACATTTGAAATTGGCATTCTGCTCAGCCAACAACTCTGATCTTTGCTATTATCTAATTTGGGATTTTTAGCTACTATTTCCAGGCTATTAACGTCCACATCTGGACTCCCAGTGATCCCACATCAGGGTGCCCCTGCTGCTTCAGCAATGACTGGCAGGGTCCTCTTCCCCAACAGGTGATACATTTATTAGTAACTATCCAGGCTGCCCCAGCTTTAGGCAACCGTCTTCATAAGAATTATAGTATTTATTCATTGGAGGATAATAAGACAAGGGAAGAAGTCAAATAATTTCGCCCGTAATTTCCAGCTGTTTCATACAGAGCTATGCTTCACAGAGAAACGAGCGTGTAGTTCAGATATTATATAATGTCCCCTGCTTTGCATAAGACATTGTGAATAATTTTTTTTACAAGATGCACTTTATTTATGAGCAGGTCTGTCCATAGAAAGAGCTTGTTAGGGCTTAATGCTGATGAATGGAGACAGAACCATTCACACTTCCAGGTTATGGTCTGTCAGGGCTTTCATTATATGCACTAATTTACAAGGATTTATTTATTTTCTCACAAATGTAAAAATGTGCTCCAAGAGAAACATGCTGGCTGGGCATCTGAACCCAAAGTTTTCCTTGGCAGAGGTCAGGCGTTGTGGGGGCTCAAGTTGTCGTGTGGTGTTCCTCCCACCTCCACCCCCACCCACCCTGTATTACTGCCTAACCTTGTGGCAATATCAGAGATCTATATATATTTTTGCTTGCTCTAAAAATGAATACTGGTTAAAATTTTAAATGCTGGAAGTGGTTTTCTTGATGTACTTTAATTCCTTTCTTACCCAAAGACTGTGCCTTCAGTTGTGTTTTAAGTGGTAATGAAAACGCTGTCAGTAAGCCAGTCAAAGGAGGTGGCCATTGGAACAAGTTATGCCCACAACATCTGAGTACCAAATTTTGGAAATCTGAGTACAACAATATCAACATATGAAATTCAACTGAATCTGCAGATCTTGCTAGCCCCAGACGGCTTTATGTGATCTGAAATCACTCACATCCCCATCTCTGAAGAGAGGTGGCATGTGCCACCTCCTCCCACTCAGTGTAACAAACAGTTATAGATATACTGCATCATCAACATCCCTGAACTCTAGCAATTTGCCAATAATTCTCTTTTTCCTGCCTGGGACTGGGGCTTCCAATTTGGTTTTTAACCTCAGCGAAAATTAAATATCCCAGCCTCACCAGTGAAAAATTTGTAAAACTAGTTTGGGTAATTCATGTAGCGGTGGGGGAGAGGGGGGACAGGGGTTGGTTGGTTGGTTGGTTCAGGAAAATGAGAGGAAATAAAAATATGTTCATATAAAATATGCCTAGATGCATTAATAAAGCATCTCTCACACAGTCCCTCAAAGCACTTTCAACAATTTCTTTTTCAACAAGTATAAAACCCAAACAAACTTAATTAAAGAAGCTCAAGAAAAAGGAGAATTTTGGAATTTGGACCAGGATAAACGAAACTGCTACACAAATATATGGAGGGAGAATATCCTACAAACTGTTGGCCAAATGAAGTTCTAAGGTCAACAGTGAGTATTTAATAAGCCTCAACTGTGGAATTCAGCTGACATGAACAGAGAGAGGAATTTAGTGTTTAGAACTTCACAAAAATTAAAAGTGAGAAAACCATGTAAAGTCTAGGATTATCCTCCCCAGATCAGCACAAACCTCACCCTCTGATGGGGATGAGGAGTGTAGGAGTCAAGGAATAGAATTGTCCTCCCGGGCATCAGCATAAAGATGTAAGGACCTCCCCAAATACACTAGTTGCTGTAGGAATCTTTTATTTCTCTATACCTTTTGGGAACCTGTTCCCATTTTCAGGAGATTCGATCCTCTAAGTTTACTACCTCCCACTTAGAACAACACATTCAGAGTATTCCTCTTAGTTCCAGTTTCTGTGACCTGGGACTCTTTGTCCTTTGGCCATCACATGATGTTGGCACAGTGACATTCAGTATGCATTTGGTAAATAATTCATGATTTCATACACATCAAGCTTATCTACTCTAGCCTTTCTTTCTCCAAACTTGAGTCTTGACCTTTCAATCCACCCTCTTATGACAACCAGAGTTTAAATTTCACACTCAGTGATATTTAATACAGAAGTCATAGAAGGTGATCCCAACGCACAGGCTTGCCACAGGCCAGACCAAATACTAGGCATTCAAGAAACTGGTTTTGCCAAAACACAAAAATAAAAGCAGAGGTACCCCTTAGTTCATCCTCAGTCCAGATGTGTAAATGAAAGAAATGTTCATGTGCAATCATCCTTTAACCTGCCTGATCTTATGGTTTTTTTAAAAAACCTCCTTAGAGGTCCTTGTGCCTCTAAAAATGAGAAAGGGATTCATTGACATGGAAATCCCCTTATTTGGACTACCTTGATTCCTTGGAGAACTCACCGAAACATAGATGCCTTTAGCCTTTAGGCATTCAGGGAAAGTTAAAATGAATCTGTAACTTTTATAGATGTTAAGGATTAATACTGCATGAGGACCATCAGGATTAATCAAAGTACACCATAAAGCTGAGTCTTAATATTAACCTCCTGCCAACGAATTAGATTGTCTAAAAGCAGTTTATTAAGTTGGGTTTATAAACTGTCTTTAAGTGAGTTAACTCTTTGCCAGGAAAATTTGTGTGTGTATGTGTGTGTGTGTGTGTGTGTGTGTGTGTGTACACGAGATCAAAAGATGCTTGTTATCACAGATGTTCCTAACTTGAATATACATTCTGAGTTTCACAAGGTCTGAATAAAGGAGATATGGGAAAAGAATAAATTGTAGACTGGTTTTAAAGTAATGCCATGTGATTATTTTCAAGAGCACTGTCAAAAGCACCAAGGGAAGCAGGAGTTGAGCCATAAGTCTTTATACATGTCTGACACTTTTTAAATGTATTGTTTCATATGATACTTAGAGCAACCTAAGTATAGAGCTACCAACTCATCCCAGTTTGTCCAGGACTGTCCCGTGTTAAAACTGAGCATTGTCTCAGTCCCAGGCAAACCAGGACTGTTGGTCTCCTCATTAGGTAAGGCAGTAAATGGTTTACTGAGAAAAATTTCCAGCATGGGGAATGGGATTCCCCCACACCACCGAAAAGCAAATCTCCGCCACCAGCTGGATGTCCTACAATTTCACTCAATTCTGATACCGTCTACCCAGAGAAAGCATCGTATCCCACAGGTTGAAGGCTCAATCCTACAAGGCTAAACCCCCACCCTGACCGCAGATGCCATGGCAATTCCAGGTTGTCAGCCTGCGCTTCTGCTGACCAGCTATTGGAGGCTCTAGTGACCCCCCTCCTTGGGTTCCATTAATTTGCTAGAGTGACTCACAGAACTAAGAAAATTTTACTCACTAGATGTCCAGTTTATTATAAAAGGGTATAACCCGTGAACAGCCAGATGGAAGAGATACATAGGGCACATTATGGGGACAGGGCATGGAGCCTCCATGCCTTCTCTGAGTGTGCCATTCTCCCCAAATCTCCACATGCTCACCAACCCATCCTTCTGGTTTTTTCTGGAGGCTTTATTACATAGACACGATTGATTAAATCATTGGTCATGGGTGATGGAACTCAGCCTCCCCTCCTCAGAGGTCGGTGGGGGTGGGACTGAAAGTTCCCACTCTCTAATGCTGTGGTGGGTTCTCCTGGCAACCAGCCCCATCCTTGGTGCTGTCCAAAGTCGCTTTATTAACCTAACAAGAGACCTTGATCTCTCTGCCACTTAGGAAATGCCAAGAGTTTTAACAGCTCTGTGCTAGAAACAAGGACAAAGACCAAATATATATTATCTTATTATAAATCACATCACAGGTGGATAAACTTTTCCATATTTTACCAAAGAGGAGGCTTGAAGATTGTGAAGACGAATGACTCAATCAAAGTCACACATCACTGATAAGTGGTGTATTCTGTATTAGAACCCAAGCCTTCTAACTGCTATTATATATTTCCCAAGAAACCAGGCTCTAATTAACACGTGGATAAAAACTGTGAGAACTTTCTTGGCTTTTATTTTTTCTAGAAGCTTACCCCTTCCCTTTGTGACACCATAATTTTTCTCTCCACCCCCTCTCTTTTTAGACAATACAGAGAAAAAACTCAGCTCAGTTTATCAGAATTATTGCAAACTCTGTTAACAGTGTGAATTGATGAAAATGACATTAGGGGTTTCCAAGTCACTTACTTCCAAGGCAGCTGTGAACATAAGCAGTGGCCCATGTGTCTGCACTCTGTAAGAAATGTGACCTACACTGCCTCCCCTGTCTTTCCCCATTCGTCTTAAAGAGGAGTTTTGTTTCTGACTGTAGGGCAAACAAGTATCAAGGGGGTAGCAATGTAAAACCGGACAACACAAAATTATTAGACCTGGCTTTAGTTCCACATGGTACATTTTGTCATTTCTTCTCAGTACACAAAGAGGTGAATGTGTGTCCGAACAAACCTCTCCCATTATTGTCCCATCTGTGCTGAGCAAAATTGAGTACATATGTCTTTTAAATGCCTTTCCATTTCTATGGCTTCTTTCAAAATACTGAGCATGGCGCAAATGTGGCCCACTAGACTACTAATGCTCATTTGCTCTTTCCCAACAGGCATCACAGTTGATAGGCATGGATTCGTTTACTTTGTGGATGGGACTATGATTCGGAGAATTGATGAGAATGCTGTGATCACAACCATAATCGGCTCAAATGGTCTGACTTCCACGCAGCCACTGAGCTGTGACTCTGGAATGGACATCACTCAGGTACGCACCACTGGTTTTCAAATGTTACCACCATTTGGCATTATGGAAATGGATAACAATTGTCTCACCCAGAAATGAGGTCGAAAGGAAACCTGGTGTATCTGTTATAACACCGAATAGCAGAAGTTTCTCTTTATGTAAGTTACATTTTTCCACCCCAGGAACACTCAGTTGGGAGGAAATGGTAAGCTGAGAGTAATGCTAGATGGAATGAAAGTCTCTCAAATTTGAATCAATAAGAGGGTAAGGCCAATCTCTTTCACGGACTATTTTCCAAGATACGTACTTTTATTATTTTAAATAATCCAGTAACTCACATTTGGGAAAGTACTGACTACTAAAGTCTTTATAAATCTTTTTTAATGAATATATGTGTGTGGCTTGTTATTCATGTGTATGTAAATAGCTACATCTAAGACTTTTGAAAGTTTTCTTAAGTAAAAGCAACATTCCTTCTGAAATCTATTTTACATCTATGTAGGAAAGCTTTTTGTCAGTAGGAATAAAAGGGAAAGTTCAGTGTGACTCTCATCTGAATCCAAAATTCTACAAAATCAGGACTCATCACATAGAGAGGTTGTAGAAACATACAACACATTCTCAGCACCCTGTGGCTGCCTTTCTTAGTCTGCAGACACAAGGGGTTGGTGTGTAAAATGAGGGAAATAGACTAGATGGTCTTCAAAGGGACTTTCAAGCTCTAACATTCCAGGGATCTGTGGCTCTGAAGAAGTAGGTTATCAGATAATCTTTTCAAATGAATTAGAGTAGAAGTTGAGTTTTAGGATTGGTTAGAATATCACAGAGGATGATTTTGACCACAAGTAATCAAACACATATCTAACAGCAGTTTACATGCTAAGATCTCGTTCTCTCACATAGTGAGATGACCAGAAGTGGGCAACACTGCCAGATTTCCTTCTTGTGTTGTGCCATCCAGTTACTGGCAAAGGGGAAATGTGATCTCCAAAATGGATTTAGCCCTCTGGAACTGGGTCACCTTCCCTGAGCATGTTGCTCCCTAATACTTGAACCCAAATCGGGGGTCTGTTGGAAGGAAACAAAGGGTCGCTATTGGGTGGACGATCAGCGATAGCCTCCATGTAAGAGATGTCCGTTGCTGCATTCTTTACACCACCTGAAACCTAAGATACAAATAAAGGGAAGTGAACACATCACCCAGAAACCTCGCTTTAGTCATTAGCTCTAAAATCCCCTCTCATCTCCATCCTCCAGCAGAGACATCTCTATAAAACACTAGAAATGTGCATATTGGGGGGTTTCTTATTCTCTAGGTGCCCCTGCCTAACCCTGGAAACTCAGGGGAAAAAAGCTAAATGTAGTCAGCCACAAAAAATAAAATGTGAATTGGCAGGCCTGGAAAACTGACAAAAATAAAAGAACCATTCTTAAGAGAGATTTGAGTGGATCAGGCTATCAAGTGCTAGAGCAACCTAACTCCATGATGCAAAATCCTGCATTAGTCAAGGAAAAGGAGCTTTATTTATGACAGTTAAGAAGGGTGTGAATGTGTTTGTGGAGGAGGGGGACAAAAGAGAGAAGGCTCACATATATGATTCACTTGTGGGATATTTATAACTTAAAATAGGACACTTAGTATTGCAATCAGTCAACTCCAAACAACTTATCTGTTTCTGTGTGGAAAAGTTATGCTCAAAAGAGAATTCTTTATCTAAATAGAGCAAACATGATCCTCATCGCCATGAGAAGGGTTCTTTTTCACATGACACTTTGCAAGTCATAACTGCCACCATAAAATCTATGTCATCCCTTTCAGGTTGAGACGCAGAGTGCAGCCCATTGAAAAGGAGCCCTGGTAACCAGTAGACGGAATCACATTTTCCCTGTGGCATTTCACTCCAAGCCTCAGTTTCCCTAATGCCCCCCCACACCTTCCCTTTTCCTTACAGAACTTCAACTTTAGGAAAACAGTAGGGTTTTGGGTTTTTTCTTTTTGGAGGGGAGGAGTAGGGGCAGGGAAGGTGGGAGTTAGAAAGCAACAGGATTGACTGGGAAAGAAAAGTGGTTTCATGTCCAAATCATTTGGCAGCTATCTCTGCTGCTATCCATCATTCCTTGTTTTTTGCTTAAAGCACCCTAAAGAGAACTCAAAGTAGTCCTCTTAGGCTGGCACACAATAATGAGTCCATACTGATCTCTACGTCAGTATCCAGATATGACCCCCCACCTTCATTAGGAGCTTGCTTCTCATGGCCCTTTCCCCTCAATCTGGAATTACCTCTGCTGCTACAAATCCCATTCTCCACCTTCCTCACACCTCACCTCTTCCTTGGGACTCTTCCTTAGTGCCTCTAATCCTCACCCTTGTCTCATTCCCTTACTGAAATGTAATATCAGCACATGAGTACGTAATCTGTTCTTTGTTCCAAACTGTATCTAACTAGTTTCCCAAGTAGACTTTGTGTTCTTTGGACATGCATAGTAAGTGCTCAGCAGTTAACATATATACTAATAGCCAAGGACACTATAGTGCAAAGAATATAGCAGCGTTAGAGACATAACCAGGGACAATAGGGTGAAGGACCTTACAAGCCTGATAAAGTTTCAGTTTTATCCCGTGGACAGTGGGGAGCCAATAATCACATAAGCATGGACATTCACTTCTAAAAGATGATTCTAGCTGCTCTGTAGAGAGTTGAGTGGAGGGAAACAGTGTTAGAGGCAGGGAGACCACTTAAATTGCTGTTGAAGTAGTACAGGTGTGACAGGGACAAAACATATCAATATATAAATGATCAGTACCTTTTTAAGAGACTTCCATACAAATTAAATCTCTTCTCAATGTTTTTTTGGATGTTCAAATTGTATTTCTTTGGGATACTACTCTGAGATGGCACCTGCCATGAAGCTGCTCAGCTTTATGCAGGTTACACAGACAAGCCATGGTTATGGCCATGCCTAAAGTATCACCAGGATGGATTGAGAAAGCTAGACAGGTTAGTGAAACATTAGAGCTAAAAATCAAAGAACTTGTTGACTGACTTAATTTCGGAATTAAGGAAGTATGTGTATGATGGTACCATTCGCTGAGATACAGAATACAAGAGGAGGAGAAGCAGGCTCAGGTGAAGGTTGGCTGATGGGTTCAGTTTGGGGCGTGCTGCCTTTGAGATGCCGATGCGCATCCAGGTACATAGATCTGGCAGGCAATTGGATATACATCTGAGGCTCAAGGCCTGAAATGGAGATTAGATTTGGGATCATCAATTCAGACACATGGTAACAGCAAAGAGGGGAGTGGACGAGATCTTCTAGGCTGGGTATATACCATACAAGAAAAAAAAAAAGAGAGAGAGAAGGCTTAAGACCAAGCTCCCAGGATATCAATATGCAAGAGAAGGTTGAGGGACAGGAGCCTGCAAAGGAGCCTCTGAGGAGACCCGCCAGGCAGGAGGACAGCCAGGAGCGTGTGTGGTCAGGAAGCCCAAGGGAAACCAGCTTTTCAAAAGGAAAGGAATAGTTAATACCAAATGCTGCTTACAGATCATGTAACATAAGGTTTTCTAAGAAGCTACTTGGTTTGACAGTATTCGTGACTCTTGTAAGAGTGCCTTTGGTAGAGGGCTAATTAACTGGAGTCAGATTGCAGTGGTAGAGTGGAAGTTGAAGAAATGGAGAAAGTGAAAAATAGATGACTCTTTTGAGATGTTTGGCTGGGAAGGGGAGGCTTTGACATTGAAGCAAATCGGCTCCCAGGTGTGTGCACATCAGCCCCCAGGTGTGGCACAGGTGGACAGCAGCTGGGGACCCTGACTAAAATCAGATGGGTGGGTGGATAGGGTTTCTACCAGGAGGAAGCCAGTGAGTGGCCCAGCTTCCTAGATGCGCAGCCTCTGTGGCCAGAGATACCCCTGTCTGTTTAGACAACTGTGGCTGACTGGAGACCTATGTTTCCCATAACTGTACTTATGAACATGGGCTGTCTTCAGCTGGAGGTAAGACAGCTGAGTGGAGTTTCATAACACCTTCCAAGAGCAAAGCCCCAGCTGTTTACAGTAGCGCTTACAGTGGTACAGCTGCACTTACACCGTGCTCAGTTTCATATTTCAGTAAATCAAAATATATCATTGGGTGAGGGGAGAGATAAATGTCTAAATGAGAGCACACAGATTCTGCTGACGGGAATAGACAGGGGAGAAAATAGAGGCCTGTGTTGCAGCATGAAGGTTTGAATCAGATCTTATGAAGAGCTTACTGATTCTAAGACTATGTGGCAGCCTCATACATTATCAAAAAATCTTACAGAGTTCCCACTTCTTGAAACTTTTAAGGCAAATGTTGAATAGCAATAATCTGTGAATGCTTGAAATACAGGCCTTTCTGGAATCAGGAAGATAGATCCACTATTTTCTCAAGGTCCCTTCCAACTCTATAAAGGTTTCTCAACAGAAATACAACCCAGTTCCTAAAGTTCCTTGCTGCTTTCCCTGCATTTCAATACCAGAAGGACCCCATCAAGGGAAGACTCATCCATGCTAGCACAGGACCTTTGGAAGCTGGGAATTGATGCAGAGAAGAGTCCTCTCTCTCTGACTTGCTTTTGTCTCCCGTACTTTTCGGAGGTGAACCTGAGCCCCAGGAAGAATCAATCCTCAGTAGCCTGCCCTAATCTCCAGGAGATCTTGATGTCCTCCCGATCATTCTAGTAATAACCACTACCACATATTGAGGTCTTACTATGTGCCAGGAACTATGCTAATCACCTTATTCACACTGTTCCATTTTGTCTCCACAACCCACCACTCTTGAAAGGTAGATATTATTATCCCCACCTAGAGAGGAGAAAGCTGGTAGTCAGAAGGATTATATATTGAGCTGTGACCAGAGAGTTATTAAGTGATCCAGCCAGGATTCAAGCACAAGCTTTCTGACCCCCCACTGTACATTTTTCTAACATCTACGTTTTCAGTGACAACTGGATATCATTGTATTTAGTGGGTGACAAATGTCGCTAGGTTGAGGAATATGCTGTTTATTCACAGAATGTGTTCAGTGGCACTTAGGAAATAGTTTAATAAAATCTAATCATCTCAAGAAATGAAATTTTCTCTGACAATAAAATCAACCATTTGTTCAAAATCAATATCATTTTTTGATTTACTGAAATGTGAAACTGAACTCTCGGTATAAACTCTGAAGCATAACTGGCCTTTGTAAGCACTGCTATAAACAAGCAGGCCTTTCACTTCAGGAGATGAGTTGATTATGAAGAGATTGGGCTCTTTATTTCCACTGCTGCTTTTGAATCATCCTGCCCTGGTAACTCACTTCCCTCCTATGCCTGACTGGAATGGAACTGGGAGTTAGACCCAGTCTCTTGGTGCAATAATAAATTTGAGCATTGATTCACTCCTTGGAGCCAGACTAATGCTCTCCCAAGAACAAGCCCAATAGCACACCCACAAGCACCATGGATCTTTTGTATGCACAGGTAATCCAGTTGACCCACTGGCCATAAGGCACACACTTTGAGGTGTTTATCCAGGTATCTGATACATAACCAGTCCTGCACAAATGCTTGTTGGATCATCTGTGTACTCCCCAGGGGTTCCCACAAGCACCCATTTGTCAATAGGCCTAACAGGTGGAGGGAGACATCATCCATGGTTATGAAGGAGGGGCAGTAACTGGTTCTTTGGAGAAGGAAATTTTGGCCCTATGTATGTATTCTACTGAGCTACTCTACTGGGAACCTTACTCCTCTCCCCAGTCATCTGATGCTGGACTTCCCTCCAGAATATTCTTACCATGTAGTAACAGTCCAACCTCTTCTCAAATGCCTCTTGTAATAGAGGACTCACTGCCTCCCCGAGGCAGCTCCTTCCATCTTTGAAATCTCTGACTAATGGAAAGTTCTTCTGGGATCCCTTTAACTTTTAATCTTAACTTTCACCATCTAGTTTTACCACAACATTTTAGGCCCTGTGCTATGAATTTAATATGTTTTCTGTGAAATAAATATATTAGTAATCCAAGCAGTATACTGAGTATTTGCATGTTATCTTATTTAATCCTCATGACAATCCTTCAAAGTAAGGATTATGTTCCCCTATTTTTAGTAAACATGAAAAACAAGGTTTGGAAGAGTTGATAATTTAGTCAAGCTCACAGAACTAGTAAATGGCAGAGGTGAAATTTGAACCAGGTCGACCTGATGCCAAAGTCCACATTCTTTTCACCAAATTATTATATCAAACTGCCTCCTCCAGGGGACAGCCTTCTCAATATATTTGAACGACTCTCTCAGGCCTCCTAAGTTACATCCCCAACTCATTCAACGGCACCTCACCTGGCATGGTATTGAGATCCTTCACCATTCTCCTCACTCTTCTCTGAATGGGTTCCCCATTATCTGTACCTCTTTGAAAGTGAGGCTTCTAGAGATGAATAAAATAATCCAAGTGTGCTCTAACTCAGAGGTGGAATGGGGACTGGCACAACCTTCTTTCTGTATTCTGTTTCTGATCATTTTATCTGGTGGTTTTCAAAAGGATTTTTGCCAAAGGACATTTACTTCAAACAAAATAATTCCCCATTTATAAAAGTGATGCAAAGAGCAGAATCAAACAAGAAGTAGTATGTAGAATCTTCCCTATTCAGGCTCACTCCTACCAAATGATAGTTCACACGGAAACCCCTAAGGCACTTTTGCAAAATGCTAAGGAAATAAAGAGCGCAGATTAAGAAGCCACAGCAAAAATTGAATTGGATTGTGAATACTTTTGACATATGATGTAATTACAGAGGACTAAAAATTCATGTGTCTCTTGTCCACATCTCCTCATCTTGTACTGGCACAGCTAGGTATTGGCATCATAATGTAGGATCTTACATTAGTTGTATTCAATTCCATCTCATTAGATTTAGTCCAAATATTGGTATTCTTCTGCTATTCTCCAATATCTTCACTATCCTTCCCAGCCTTGTGTCACCTATGGATTTGATGAATGCCTTCTATGGCTTTATCCATGATAAAACTGATAGATAGTTAGATAGAAGGCTAAGATGAAATTATGGCATCACAGCACTTATTACCTGCTTGATTATGAGCCCACATGTTTGAACTATTACCTATGGGTTGTGATTTCATAGTGTATCAGGACATCCATATAATGGCCTATTGGCAGCTTTAACAAAAAAAGAACAAAAAAATCATAGTGTATCAGTAAGGGTAAGTAAGTACTGTTTCATGAAATTTTTATTTCAATTGTGTCTCCTGGATAATGGTATAAAGCATAGATCGTACTGATGGTTAAACTCAAAACAAGATTGAAAGACACTATCCTCACCTATATTTCCAATTTATCTACAGAGAAACCTTACCTAGTTGGTAACTATTTAAAAGTAAAGAAGAAACCCTTGGCATAATTTGTTCCCAGTCATAGTATCCATGAATCTCAGTTCCTCCTCTAAGAACTAGGAAACAACTGTTTAATAACACATTCCAGGATTTTTTCCTAATCAACATCAGGGTCCTCCCCTTGCAGTTTGTGGAACATCTTCCAATTCTCCTTGAAGTCAGAACTACATTTAACCATCTCTTATCTTCAACACACCTTCTGCTGCCCACTATTTGTCAATAATCACAAAGAATTTGTTCTAAACACACACTTGTGAGTTCTCTCTAAGAGGTAATTCTTCCTGGCCAGGAAACTTGAATTCAGTTTACAGAGGCTAGGTGCCCCTCCACCCATCTTGGATTTCAGCAACTTTGAAGCAATGTTCTTTGTGGTCATTCTTCTTAATAGAGAAAACAAAACTTTCCTCTCTCTCACCCATCAGCATTATACCACCTGCCCCCAAGTGGTAGATCTCTGCCTTCCCTGGTTATCTTCCATTCTCTGTATAACTAAAATAGCCATTTTCTGTTTTCCTTAAAATTTTATGCAAGCTTCAAATAAACTAACCAAAACTAGATAGAAGGGGAAATACAAAGCGTCCTCCTCAAAATCTATGTGTCAATTCAACGTTATACAAGTCAATTCAGCATTTTCTGTTATTTTGAAAAGACATATATAATAACATCCAGGCATGAAAAGTTACAGCAATTGGGAGAAAAAAGGAAAGAAAAAAACCCAGTAATTTTACAACAGAAAACGCACCTTCTTAAACCCTTTCCTAATGTCTCATTGTCTCTTCTTCTCTCCCCTGCCAACCCTTTCATGTCTACAGAATGCCCTCTATCACCCTGAGTGATATGGATGATACTGAAACTAAAGTTCTTCAGGGGTTACTTGCCTTTCTTTGAGCACTTCCATCTCTCTCCATGCGCACACTGAAAGAGAACAAAATTAGATCTTTCGAATGAAGGCCATTATACGTGAAATTCCCTCCAGGGACAGACTTCTGAACTTTGCTAAGCTCTGTAGGGAATCAAGAAAATCTGAATTATAATAAGTTTGCTTGAATAAAAGGATTTCCCGGGGGGGGGGGGGCGGGGGGGAGTTTATTTTAAAAGTTCTTGCCACCAGAGATGAAAATCTCACCACCTCTGCCCCCACCACATCCTCCCAATGCTTCAATAAATATGGAACCAACTTCACTGTCAAAGCAAAGAAAAGGTTTGTGGCCACATTCCAGGTAATTCAGACAGACGGATATGTGGTAGAAAGATGAAATGATTTGCAGGTAAACAGCAAAGCAGAGAAGATGAAAGCACATTATCTGAAATATCTGTAAACACGTGTCTCTATCAGGCCACTGGACAGCAGACACAGCTAGATGGGAGTAAACAGAGGTAACCAAAGGACTAGGAGATGGTTAAGGAATGTAGAATGGCTCAAACAGCAGATTAATGAGGCCCATGGAGCAGTAAAATGAAACCAAGAGAGGTTATTTGTCAGCCCTTGTATCAATCATTTGTTTAATCATATTTGGTCATGGTTAGTTTAACCAAGTGAATCAACCACTTCTATAGTGATCACAAACTAATGGATCGGTGGCATTAAAACTCATACCAAGATAAAGAAAGTTTGTTATATACATAAAATGGAATATTATAAAACCTTTTAAAAGAAGGAAATCTTGTCACATGTTACAACGTGGATTAACTTTGAGGGCTTTATGCAAAGTAAAGTAAGTCAGTCACAGAAAGAAAAGTAATGTATGTTTCCGGTCACATGAAGTCTCTAAAGGAGTCAAACTCATAGAAGCCAAAAGTGGAAAGGTGATTACCAAGAGGAGGGGAGAGAGGGAATTAGTGTTTCATGGGTATAAAGTTTCAGTGTTACAAGATGAAAAAGCTCTAGAGATCGGTTGCACAATATGAATATACATAACACGACTGAACTGTACACTTAAATATTGTAAAGATAGTAAATTTAATGTCCTGGGTTGTTTTTTATCACAATAATAATAAGCTCATACCAAGCAAACCTCCAGTGGACTTTCCCATCTTCTTCGACTATTTCCATGCCTGGCCACCATCAGTAGTGCAGCAGTCCAGCCACTCAGCAATTGGTTGTTGCAGCATTCCAAACGTAAGCATCCTAAATCAGCAGTGTTCTACTCTATTCGTTTGATTCACATGCACTCAGTCAATCCGCATAAGTCACAGCCAGTCCCTCCTGCTGATTCAAAGGCTCATAATCTCAATGTAGAAATGGAGTAGGGGAAGTGCTGGTCTCTACCAGATAAAGAGGGAACTCAGTCTACATGAACCATGGCAGGAGGCACTGCAAACTTAAGCTATGCTCTTCACAAAGACCACAATATATCAAAAACCTTAAATGTGAAGGTATTTAAATCACAAAAAGATGCCTATTGAACGAAAATGAGCAAACTTCCTAAGAGACATGTTTATAAGCTTTGAACAATTAATTATTGATTTCTTCAAGAGTACTGGGGCATATTTTACTAAAATTCTCCAGACAATTACCGAACCACCCACTTCCTTTGAACCAAGATAGCATATCTAGTAGAAAGAATTAGATAATCCTTCATGTGCATCCAGATTCTGCCATTTTTAGCAGTGCAACTCCAGGCAAGTTACTTAAGGTACCAGTGTTTGAGCTTCCTCAACAGTAAAAGGGAGGATAAAAACACATATTGTCCCCTAAGGCTGTTATGATAGTGAAACAGGAGAACAAATAAGAAAGAACTTTGTTTCTGAAAGGCTCTTGCAACTGTAAGTTGCTAATGTTGATCAGAACTGAAGATCAAGGCCACATGACATTACAAGTAACCTTGGCTTGTATGTGTTCATTTGCGACACCGGTTAGGTGGGTGGCGTATGGAAAGAAAGTGAAACAAACCTCAATGTATATAGCGATCCAATTATGCTGTCATGGAACATGTGATGGCAGGTGATGTTCAGACTCTGACTTGACAACAGCACCAAGAACCATAAAAAAAATTTAGGAATCCCTAGTGGCTGTCCACGCCACTCACCTGCAAATGAGCGATCTGTTGGAGTTTATGGTGGAAAGTTACCTAATAATACTAAAATAAACACTACTTTTAGTTGTGTTTCTGTATTTTAGAAAAAGAACCTCTATTTTCGGATCATTATTTCTGTTCTCTGAAATCTGGTAAGATAGAAAAAAATTAAATCACTTTGGTCTACTTCTTGACCCAAAAGAGGTTTCTCTGTAATTTCAGATTCAGCACTACACATGGAAAACAGATACTAGAATTTTAGAACTGGGTAATTATTCCTCCTTATGAAAGCTAATTCAAGAAATGACCCAATTGTCATGTCCTTGCTTTTTTTAATGTGAAAAGCCTTGGACAAGTATGAACTGTTTTACAAATATAAGGGGTGATGTAAGATGTTAATTGGCATGTTGAGGAAATATTTTCTGTTGATTCATCATACACTTGCTAAAATGGGAGGACACAAGAACAAAATAAGTCTGCAAGGTGGTTATTCTGATTTTATAATATCTGCATTTGTCAGTCTCTAGTTTAAATGCATTCCTGGATAATGCTATTTATGGTTCATTCAATCCAAACCTACTCTGTCCAATGCAGGAAAACACTTCCTGAAACTGCAAAGGAGAGGCAAGCTTTTCTCTAATCCTTTAATTAATAGAGGTTGCAAGAGACAAAATCAGGCCCCCCAGGCAGACTCTCCTTCATAGTTTTACCAGTTAAAAAGTCAATAAAGCATACTGGAGGGAACACAGGCTACCTGAGGTTGAATTCCAGATCCACCACTTGCTAGATCTGTGCCCCTGGGGAAAATGCCTTAATCAGTAAGTGGGGATGATAACGTTGCCTCCCACTATAGGGAAGTTGTGAGGATGAAATGAGATAATACATGTAAATCACTTGGCAAGATGCCTGGGTCATAAGTGCTCAATAAAGTAGTAGTAGTAGTAGCAGCAGTAGTAGTAGTATTTGACCTTCCCATGACAGAACAGAAAATTGAGCTGCTACCTTACAGAACCAAAACAGAAAGGACTAAGAGCTTTGGAACTGCTGTAGAAATTGTGTAATATTCCCTTCTGTCCTTTGTACATCAGAATACCTTTTGCTGAGAGACATGTATCCCCCCGTGGAGGAGGCTGGTAGGCTGTAACAAGCATGTGCTCCAGAGATTGCTCTTAACCTGGTGTGACCTTCACAGAATGTTTCATCTGCCTAATGCTGATATGAAGCTCTAACTAGATCACTTGTACGATGTTCACTATAGTCTTTGAATGGCACCCCAAATTCTTCATTTTCTTCTTACTTTCAAGAAATGTCATGCTGACTTGGGAGCTAAGGCTGGAATGTAGTGTGAGTTTCATACGTCTGTGATTTTGAAATATATAGATTTTAGATCATCTTCCATCTCTTTGAAATCAAGAGGTAAAAGAGCAGCTCATTCAGTGGGTGGCCTACAGCCATCCTAGCTGGGGCAATTTCACCAAAAATTAAATACAACAGTAAATAAGTAGACAGAGCTTATCTAGGTCAGTATGAAGAATATGACTCTCCCAAGACAAAGCAAAGAGTCTCCCAGCTAAGTGAGAAATCAGAAAGAAAGAAGTTAAGAGGCTACATATTGATAAGAAGGATACAGTATCCTAGGATTTTTGAAGCAAGATTTAGTCTATGGGTTGCTTTGTCCACCCATCACCACTTCTGTTTTTAATAGGATATTTGAGTTCCAAGTATGTCACTCAGTTTTTAAAATTCTAATGTATAAAAATCCGAATTTAACGAAGTGATAAACTGGGAAAGGCATTCCAATAAGATGATCCACAGAGTTCCTTTAAGGATAATTTCCCTTCTCCAGATTCATTTAAACTTTTTTGTAAACCACAATTTGCCGGCCTGCATCTCTTAGGTAAAATTACAATCAGGGAAGAATAACCTACTATCAGAGATATTTGCAGTGCTCCCCCCAAAGTGACAGCTCAGGTTGTTTATATAAGAAGTAGAGAACAGCAGGCCAACATCTTCAACTCCAGCATATCCAAATTCTGCTGAAATGTCTGCACACAAGCAAATAGCCAGAGTTGTCAGCAGCCTTAAAATAAAAGTCAAGTACCGTGCTCAGTGCTATATCAAAAACATAATTTATCACATAAATAAAACTCTCTCAGCAGTGTCCTCTTTCCACACAAAGGACAATGGCATGTTAGCTCTTATTAAAACTATTAAGCACCAGAGGAAAAGCATCTTCAAAGTTCACAGAGAGTCACAAGATGCAAGGCTTGCAAACTACTTTTGAACCACTCAGTCTTCCACACATTTTGCTCCATAGGCACCATGACCTGAAATAAACCTGCAACTCTCTAAGATACAGAAATACATGGTTGGTAAATTCAGTGCTTACTATCTAGGGCTTATACAGCTAACATCCTGGGCTTACTCCCCGTGCAAGCCAGTTAGCCTAATTATATTTCAGACTATAGCTTTAAACATCACCCCATTCTTTTTAACTTCAGGAGGGGAAAGTGCGTGAATCAGTGCCAACCCATCTTACTAAAGGGACACACTATTGAAAAAGAAAGTTCTGTTGGCAGTCATCAGGAATATCATCTTTTCATGCAAAAGTTAATATCTTTGGAAAAGTGAACTGAGAGACATATAATTTACCAAGAGGCTCCCTCTGTTGAGAGGTATTTATCTTGAGTTACGTAAGAGCAGGTGTTCATTTCGTCCACCTCAGCATGCACTTCCAACTCCAAATCAAGAAGAAGATTCTGAAGGAGCAATCCCAGTGTCTGACAAAGAGACTAGCAAGAGGGAACAGAAAAGGTGTTTAGTAGTCAATACCTATTATATTATGATTTTAAGTAATTTCTAAGCACATAGGAAATGTTATGGGCCAACTTTCTGAATCATTCGGTGCAGAATTCTTTCCCCAAAAGACATGTGGGAGAGTGGCATGAAATGATGAAATCATCCTCAAAAATCACAAGAATGAGAAGTTTCTAGAGAATAATGACTCTCCATGCCATTGTGGCTGCTGGAGTCACTCAGCTATGCTTGCAGTTGGGATGAAATATTAATTGGAGTGGACTCTTTGCCACCGAGGACTTCATTATTCCAGAATCCATAAGAAGCTGTTATTGGGAGGCTTCAACCAGAGTGGCCCAGTGTGTTGGGGAGGGAGTCTGACTCCCTTCTTGTTGAAGCTCAGGTACTCAGTATTCATCACCATTTTTTGCTTTTGTTCAGGCTCAAGTCTTTAGCCTGCTTGCTTCCTTATATGAGTCTGTACACATGGTAAGTGATCAGGCGGCCAGTCTCCAGAGTTCTGGAAGTAAGAAGCCTGAGCTAGGCCATCTGTTGAGTGCATGCTGTTATGTATTACACACAGGGAAGTGGTGGGCAAAACCCAGAAGCTCGCAGGAGGCCTAATGAAAATAGGACCAGTTAAATCTTTCCCCTAAATGTTCATTAGGCCATCTGCTCTTATTAGTGTCCTTATCATTTGGAAACATTACAGAGTTAAGAGAGACAATCTGTAGAATTCTTGTCTAACTTGAAATGAACTTTGGAGTAGAGCAATCATGAATTGTGATATTTTTCTTCCCATTCAGAACCGTACCCCTTATGTCATATCATCTCCATGGTGAAATTTTTTAATAGTTCCTTCCTGAAATACTATGCTGGAAAGAAGGGTAAACAGTAGCTACAGAAATGAAAACATAATCACAGAGTGGCTGATCAATGAAATCAGACCGTTTCATAAAAGCTGTGCAGTCATACTGCTTGCCTATAAATTCCTCTAGGTGCCAAAGGGAATTGGAAGCTTGGTCTAGCCAGTGGAGCCAATGCTATAATATTAACAACCTGCAACAGACAAGTTTCTGCAACTTCCCAGCAGGAAAAACTCTGCAGAATCATTCCAGGGGCTTCCGCTAAGTCCCTGGCTCCTATGCAGGCAGAGCCTGGTCTCTCAGGAGGATAAGAGCTGCACGTCCCTCTGCATGAAAACTCACAGGGGGCCTCTCCTTACTTAGAGTTTGTGGTCTCTTCACCTGGTCTCATGTTTGAGTTCATGTTATGTTGGATTATTCTCTAGTTATCTCCTCTTCTGTATGTGTATCTCCCACGGTGCAGGGTATACAGGAGGTATTTAATAAATACACGTAAAATGAAATTGAAATAGAGACTCAAAAGGAAATAAAAGCAAAGCTTTCGTGTTCCTCTCCCGACCTGCCGCAGTGCCGAAAGGGTTAAGTTCTTTAACTCTAATGATAAAACCCAAGATTTCAGGGAGATACAAATAGTAAATTGGCAAGTAGCATCATGTACAATATGTTCTTCTTACAATAACAATCAAATTTACAAACAAATTAGCTGTGGAGTCTGAAGGACATTCTGTAGTTTTCACACTGGGCCTTCATCTCCTGCTGATAGATGACTTTGACTGTAAATTGAAAACTGGAAGTGGTTAAACATTCTGTGTATTCACAAGTGCCATTTCCAAAATTGAGGCTTCAGAGAGAAGATGCAAGAAAGGGTCGACGGAAACTCAGAGCAATTATGCCTGTTATTAAGATGAGGTAGTGGCAATTACACAGCAGATTCAGAGAGTGTGTACGTGCTGATTGCTCCAAGGGAGCCTGTAAGAACAAACCTGTATAGCACCCATCAGGCCTTGGCTCTCTGGAGGAAGTAAAGATTTTCAGCCACCCTCTCACTGTGCTTTTGGACAGAGCTTACGGCCCCAGCAATCATCTTAGAAGTGATACATGCTTTTTTTCTTAATGAGCTTGAATGAAACTCTTATATAACAGAATGGCTTCATTCACTGTTTCTGCCTTCTAGAATAAACATTCTTAAGCTTTTGGGTGTCAGAACCCCTTTACACCCCTAAAAATTGTTGGGGACCTCAAAGAGCTTTTTGGACTTTGGCTTTATCTATCAATATTTACCTTATTAGAGATTTGGGTTTTATCTATCAATATTTACCTATTAAGGATTAAAGTGAGAATTGTTTTTAAACATCAAGATATACCAGCCTCAAGAACAATTTGGAAAACTCCACTGTACACTCGTGAGAAAGTATAAAAGACAAATAGTCTTACTTTTAAAATAGTTTTGGCCTCATGGACTTCCTTGGAAGAGTCTTGGGGATCCCCGAAGTCCACGGACCAAAATGGGAATACCATATTTCCTCAGTTCTAAGACATCACCGATCATAAGACATACCATCAAATTTGGTAACTTTGGATGGTGGGGAGATATGATCCATTAAATGTACACATTGATTATAAGACACATCCTCACTTCAAAAAATTGAAGTATGTAGAGACAGTGAAATGCACTCCTTAAGAGGAAATATGTCACTTCCCACTAACCTCAGTGTATCTCTGGAAACCCAGATTTACTTATTCAAACATGTTGATGAAAAATAGTTTTTCTTAGAACCTATTTGCATTTTTTAATTTTTTAAATGCTTTCATGGACTCAAAATGTTACAGTCAATGAGGCACCAATGTTTTTATTCAACAAACATTTGCCAACTGTAATACCAGATTTTGGGAATATGAAAATGAATGAGACCTCCTCCCTGCCTTCGAGGATTCACAGACCTAATAGAGGTCATAGGAAGGCAAACAAGTATTTGCAGTATAATGGAGAAGCATTGGATCTCCATGAGTCATAGAGCTGGAAGAGCAGCTTGAAGTACCCAAAGGTGGAGCACTGGGTATTCAAGGATGCTGAGGATAATCACTAAATAGAAGCAATTGGCCATTCTCTTAACAAAGGGCTGCCCTAGTGGACCTGCCACATGTGTCAGTCACTTTCAGATGTTAATTTATTTCAATTTAATTTAATTTTGCAAACACCAGTGATCTATACAGAGATATAAAACTAGAAATTTGTTAGACCAGTTTGACCATAATGGTGCAGTCAGTAGCGTCAGTCAAGAGAAAATCCTAACAGAACATTTTCTTCATTGTGATTAGATTCAGCTCAGAGTAATGAACCACCCCTGCCCCCACGAGCCAACACAAAGTGACGTAAGCATGCAAACAGCCAAGCTAGATGTCTGGTCCAGGACTGAGATAACAGCTCTAAGAGGTCATCTGGGACCCAGGCTCCTGGTATTTGTACCCTGCCATCCTAGCACACAGCGGCATTTTCATGGCCATCTCATGGTCTAAGATGTCTGCTCAATTTCTAATCATTATATTCATATTGCAGAATGAAGGAAGGGCAGAAAGAGGCTCCTTCCAGTTGGTACAGCTGTGCTTAAGCAGTCTTTCAAAACATCAGTTTAAAAGTACAGATGCTTCCACACTTCCTCATATGTCTTCCTGCCTTGAACTTCATCACATGACTACAGATAATTGCAAAAAGGCTGAACTGTCTTCTATTCTAGATGGAAGTGTGCCCAGATGGAGAAACTGGGGATTTACTACAAAGGAGGAAAGAGTGAATGGATGATAGGGTAGGCCTATGACTAGTAGTCTCTGCCACAGTCATCTTAGCAAAGTGGAAATTACTAGAAGTTGAAATACCCCAAGACTACACCTTGGGGTGTTTTTCTTTTGTTTCATTTTTGCTTTGCTTTGCTTTGTTCCTCCACTTCCAAAATTTCCAAAATGTTTTAGGAACATTGCGGTAGATGTTCCTTAACCTGTAGGCTCTGCAGGAGAATGATTCTAAGATCAGTCCAATTATAGCTCTTGATTAGATTGATCCTGGCTATTCATCTGCAATGAATAATGCAACTTTGGTGTCTGTTCTTCTGACTGGGCAGTTATGAACACAGACCGTGCTGGTGCATTGGACCAGAGGTTGAGAATTCCTCCAACTCCCCAGCCATTATGCAAAGGAACACAAGAGTGTGGACCTGAGATAATGGGAAATAATTTGCCAGTTGACAAGTCTATGTAATCCTGGTGTATTTCATCTTCTATATAATTTCTACTTTTTAAAAGCGAGATCAATAAAGGCCATCACTCTCAAAGGTGTCATCATGCTTCCCAACTGCACAAAACAAAAGTTTGTCCAGGCGGCTTTTTCCCTCTTTTATAAATTTGAAGAAGCTCAGAGAGTATCAGTGTCAAGAAATGAGAAGGCCATTTGGAAAGTGACAAAAAGTGATGCTAACAACCTGGAGTTGTCAGCTTTCAGAAGCATGGGGAAAACTAACGTGGAGCTGGCTTCAGTCTCGTCACTGTATCTTCCCCAGGGCTGCCATACTACAGAAGAGATAATCATATACTTCCTGGAAATTCCTCCTGAAGAGGCCTCAGAGATCAAAAATCAAACAGACTCATTTTCAAATGAGCCATAAGGCTGGAAATATGAAAGAGAGAGATTATAAATGTCATGTTCAGGATGGGGAGACAGGCCTTTTGGGAAACAACTGGTTTCTTCAGCACAGGTGACCTTTGGGAAAAGAAGTTACTAGCACTTGGTGGCAACTTTGAAATACAGCAACAGTCATGATATGTTTTTGAGGTTCTTCCATGAAAGCCAATTTCTTAAAATGGGTGGAATGGAACAGAAATAGTCTACTGCTGTATGTCACTAGCAACCTCTTGCACATACTAGAAAATAAAGGAAATGTCAGCAAAAGACTCTACCTCTGTGAGGGCCAGATCTAGTCTATCTTGGTGAGAGCTGACTCCCTAGTGCTTAACAGAGTGCCTAAAGTGGGACCAATACACATTTATTGGCAGAAGAAAGGAAATAATTAAAATAGCATGTTTTGCAATTGGATTTGTACCAACAGTAGTGTTACAAATAACAGTGGGGAATCCAAGCAATAAGCTAAAATATTAGCCATGAAATTGGCTGACAAACGGATGTGAAATGATATATCCCACTAGAAAGGCAAATACTGCTTGGAGTTCATGTAGCTTAGGATTCTCAAGGAATGGACTAGATGAACAAGGAGGAAATGGCTGGTGACATAGAAGTGGGGAAACCTGGAAAGAGCATGAGTGTATTATTGCACTTAAGAGTCCCTGAGATAGCCAAGGGAGAGAACAGTGTAATAATCCATGTCCAGAAGAAATACAAGCATGTTCCATAAAAAAAAAAAGCTAGCCTTTACAGAGCTCTTTCTGTGGGCCAGGCACTGTGCTGTGTGCTTTATGTAGATTTTTTTCCCATATAATTCCCTCATAAATTTTTAAGAACATATTATTACTATGCCCAATTTCTAAATGAGGAAATTGAGGCTCAGAGGAATGAACTGATTTCCTCCAAGGTCACAGAGCTAGCAAATAACAGAATTTTGAACCTCGGAAGGCTTAGTTCCAGAGCCTGAGCTCCTAACCACCTCCTTCTACTACATTTGAGCCTTTTTCTAGGGAGAGAGTGCCCAGCTTTCAACAGATCCTCAAATGGCTTTATAAATCAAAAAAAAAAAAAAAACCATGAAAAGCAGTGTTCCAGATTCTAAGCACCATGAAGGCAGGGTCTGTGTGTCCGGATCAGCCCTCAGATATTTGTCAAATGGGTAGACGGAAGGCTATATTAATGCATGAATATACTGGTGACTAGTTGGCCTCCACATTGGTTCTCCTGCATTAGTCTAGACTCCTTGCAGCCATCCAGCCCCTCAAACTGCAGCCTAAGTGATCTTTCTAAAATACAAATCTGACCATGTCAGCCCCCAACTTTAAAGATTTTCATTGACTCCTCAACACCCACATTTGAAGTCTAAAGTCCTTAGCATACACAGCCCTCCAAGACATACTCCCGTGGTTCCCACGAAGAGATGGTTTTGACCCTCAGGAGATATATGGCAATATTGCATGACATGTTTGGCTGTCACACTTGGGAGGGAAGCGCTACCAGCATCTAGTGAACAAAGAGCCAGAGACGCTGCTAAACATCTTACCATGCACAGGATGCCCCCACGATGAAGAATTATCTGGCCCCAAATGACAACAGTGCCTCAGTGGAGAAACTTAAACCTAGTTCCTGGCAAACATTTAAACTTCCTTTACCACTAGTTTCCCTATTCCTGCCCTAATGCTCTAGTAATCGCAGGCTATACTTAGCTCCCTCCCTCTTCCCACCTTGCTTCTCATTACCAGTGCTTCATCTTTCAAGATTAATTTCACATTTCTCTGGTAGGCATGCAGGCAGACCTCAGAGACATCGTGGGTTCAGTTGCAGACCACAGCAATAAAGCAAATATCCCAATAATGTGGGTCATATGAATTTTTTGGTTTCCCAGTGTATATAAAAGTTATGTTTACACTCTACTATAGTCTAAGTGTGAAATAGCACTGTCTAAAAGGCAATTACTTTAATTAAAAATATGTTATTGCTAAAAATGTCAACCATCATCCGTGCTTTCAGTGAGTAGAAATCACTGATCACAGATCACCATGATATAATAATGAAAAGGCTTGAAATATTGAGAGTTACCAAAATGTGATAGACACATGAAGTGAGCAAATGCTGTTGGTAAAATGGTGCCAATAGACTTGCTCAACACAGGGTTGCCACAAACCAATATGCAGAGCACAATAAAGAGAAGCGCCATAAAACAAGGTGTGCCTGTATTGCCTCACATTCTCTCCTGTGGGTTCCTGTCACCCTGGGTGTATGTCAATCATCATGGCACTTGACCACATTATATTGAAATGATCTATTTCTATAGGCCTTTCCCCACTTGACTGTGAACTAATCAGGGGCAGAGAGCTATTTTATTTACCTTTATAACAGGGCCTGGCACAGAGTAGGAAGCCACAAAGCATTGAACTGAAAGATAACAGAAAAACTAATCACTCAACTCCAAACGAGCTCTGACCTTCTGAGCCAAAGAGCACCACCTTCAGGGTGATTCAACTGAGGGAAAGGGGAGGCCAGACTTGGTGAGGAGAGTTTGGGAAAATACATCCACTCTTCTCGATGAGTAATCAAATGGCATAGGGGCTAAGAGCACACATCTGAAAATGGGGATATTAAGAGTTTCTTTCTCAAATGATTGCTCTAGGCATGTAAAATAATAATTCAACTAAAGAGCCAGACACCCAGAAGCATTCAATAAGCAGTAGTTACTTTTATTAAAGACTCAGACAAGTGGGCCTATAATTTTATAGATGTTGTTGATTGGGATCAGTTCAAAGGAAGGGGCTACACCTACTTGCATTTTAAAAGTAGGTCAATTTAAAGAAAAATATTAAGCCAATAATAGTGCAAGTGGTATACGGGTAAGCAGAGTTCATGGAGATGTTATGTGAACAACTGAAGTCTGGGAAACAGAGGTGAAAGAGAACTACATTGAATGGGAACTGGACTAGATTCCTTCTAGCTCTAAAGGTCTATGACTTTGAAACCATTATTAATATTAATACACTTACCACCCCTTACTATGTCTAGGCACTGGCCTAGTACCTTATATCTCTGTCTCATTTAATGCATGCAATAACTCTAAAAGGCAGATAGACTATCTTTAGCCTCTTTTCCTTGTTACAGATGACTCACAGAGACTAACAGAGGATACCTCATTTGCCTAGGGTTTCACACTAGTACAGAAAGGATCCGGTCTTCAAAGTCTTAGAAAAACCCAAGCATACAAACTGTGGTCTGTGTCTCTAATGTGGGATTAAGAGGAATTTTCTAGTTTAGTCTAATCAGGGGCTCATCTTTAGATGTTGCTTTTACATGTGGATTTTCCCCTGTAGGCTTCTGCTGCTTTATAAACTGCTACTTAGGTCAAAAGTAGCTGGGCCTTGAAGCCTACCATGGGACTGGCCGGCTTGAGAGTCAAGTCCTTTCAAGGCAAATATTTGATTAGCAGAGGAAGACATAGTGCTGTCAAAGCTTGACATCCAGACCAAGAGCTCCTGTCTGCTCAGGATTATTTCTCAAGGAAGGTTGTTGGGAGATGGGTCCATTCCATCAGCTGGCAGCTATGCCAGTGACCTTTCATGCTAGTTTAGCATAAATATATTTTGACATTTCCAACAAATTAATGTATTTTACAAAGTGGGGCAACAATCACAAATTAGGCCAAATGGTTTGCCTGTAGGCCCAGTCACTGGACAGAGATTCCAGAGTTTCACGGTTGCTCCTACTTTTCTTTTTGCTCCCACCCTCTGAAAAGAAATGTTTGTTTTCCCCCAGAAGCCACTTGGACAAATGGCATAAGCCCTCAGGGGTTAACCTTAGCTCCACCTCAGTAGCGTATAATTCTGGGGCCTCTCTGCAACCAGTGGATGTCAATTCTGACTGCCAGAATCAACTCAAATGCTCCATTCCTTATGTTAGATTGTGTGTTATGGGAATGCCTTGGTAGTGAATATAGTGTTTCTAGTGTGTGGGTCTACAGAACCAGTTCCTGGAAAAATTACCTGGAAATGGAAGTATTTAACCTGGAAGGATCTAAAAGGAACTGACAACCTAAGAGAGCTGAGAAGGCCCCGTTTCTGAAAAGGCAGACCCTAGACTGCTAAGTAGCCACCCGTGTTTCATCTGCACAGATTTCCCAGACAAGCTGCCCGGCCAAATCAAATGGGAATGAAAGGGCCTCTGCGTAGCTAGTGCGGAAAGTGTCTCAGTGTCTCAGAAGCACAAAGGCCACTTGAGTCAAGGAAACTGCCCGAGGGTGACTTATTTGATGGAAAAGAAAACAGACAGACACAATAGCTGGTTTATTTTGGAGGCAATATTAAATCTAATAAACGTGCCACCAATACTATTGACATGAATCAGTTTGGGTGAGTTGGAGAATTTAATGGCTTATCTTCCAACTACCAGCCTTTATCTCAGAGGCAGCCTTGGCAACAGAGAAGAGATTCCCAAACATGTCCTTCCCTGACTCTTGCCAGGTGTGTGCCATCCCCGGCCTCTGCCCTGGCCCCAACCAGGGATAATTAGGGGGGGGAATAATTAGAACGTCATTTCTGCCAGCTTTATTTTTTCTGGGTCACTGACTTCAGACTTGATCCAAATAGGCATTTGTACTGCGATAAATTCATTTCCTCTTCCTCAGCCAGCCCCAGCTTGTTTCCAGGGGGACCATGCAGCACAGAACCAGCACAAACACAGCTTCTGTAGAAGCACAATCATGTGGACAGAGGTCCGAAGTGGGGGCACGTGATGGCGGAGGAATGGCGCCGCCGCCACAGCATGCACTCGCCCACCCTCCTGGTGGCAAGCCATGACATGCAGAGCCTCAGACAGACGTGCTGGGGAACACATCACAGCAAACTGCTCTGGGAGCTCTTAAGTCTGGTGTTTAATGTTCATCCAATGGCCTCAGTCTGAAAGGCTCTGTAGAACATGCACAACACAAGCTCAGCTTTATACTCCATTAGCATTCAAATTCCTAGCTGCCCAGAGCCATATGGTACTGACCAGAGAAGGCCAGCCTGTGTGGAGGCTGAGGGCACACGGAGACATGGGGACAGAATGAGGTGGCCAGGTGACTGGAAGAGACACTCAGAGACAGGGCAAGGAGCCTCAAGTGGTACAAGAGGCGGGGTCAAAGACAACCTTTGTCTTCTTTACAGCATTTCCATTTACCTTCCATTTAGAGACAGAATTTGAGGGAAGGCTTTGTCTCAGGCTTGCCTTTGTCCACTTCATTACTGACTGAGTGTAAAGCCTCTTTCAGCCAAGGAAGAGTGGGCCTCCCAGTGCAACGAGAGTCTGCATCTTGTTCTCAGGCTTTCAGATTCAATGAGAAAAACAAATCTTTCCTTGGGCTTTCCTCGAGGCAAAAGAAGAGTGACTCCATTACTGTTACTATTTTGTCCAGGTGAAGTACAGAATAAATGAGTGGTGGGGTGGAGGGTGCATGTAACATAGTCATCTAAGAAGAGCCCAGTGATAAATGGTAGCTATCAGGAAATATCAAGGCAGGCATTGGGCTAACTCCCATGTCCAGAAAGGAAGTAGAGTGGAGCCATGTTTGATTGGCCTGTGTGTCCCCAGTGCCTACACAGCACTTGGCATAAAGTACACCAGACACACACACACACACACACACCAGTCCTTTGGCTTCTAACTCCTTCACATGTCTCAAATCCATCTACTTCTCTCCATCCTCACTGTTGCTATTGTCACTCATGCTACCATAGTCCCTCACCTGGACCACTCCAGGAGCCTCCTAACTATCAGCCTGCCTCCCGTCTTGCCTCTTCCTCCAGCGTAGTCTCAACAGCAGCCAGTGTGATCCCTCTGGAGCCCAAATATGATTATATCACACCCTTACTTAAAGCCTTTCAGTGGTTTCCCACAGTCATCAGAATAAAGCTGGACACATAGAACCCTCCATTACCTGTTTTAGTCAACTAAGGCTCCCATAACACAATACCACAGGCTTGGTAGCTTTAACAAGAGAAATGTATTTTTTCACAGTTCTGGAGGCTAGAAGTCAAGAGCAAGGTGTTGGAGAATTGGTTTCTCCTGAGGCCTCTTCCTTGGCTTGCAGATGGCCACCCTCACCCTGTGTCTTCACATGGGCATTTTCTCTGTGCATACACATTCTTGGTGTCTCTTCCTCTTCTTGTAAGAACACTAGTCCTGTTGGATTAGAGCCTGACCCTTATGACTTCATTTAACCTTAGTTACCTCTTTAAAGGCCCTATTGCCAAATACAGTCACATTAGGGGTGAGGACTTCAACATATGAATTTAGGGGAGAGACAATTCAGTCCATAATACCCAGCCACTGTCTACCTCCTGATTCTCATTACTCACCACTCCCATACACTCAGCCTGTATTAGCTTTACCGAATTGTTTCATATAACTTGAGTGGGCCATACTGTCTCTAACTTCTGGACCTTCAGCCATGCTGTTCCTTCTACCTGGATAGCCCTCAACTCTGTTTCCCTACCCATCTCATTTTCACCCCATTCCTCTTGTACTGGTCATTTGAGGCCTTGCTGAGGTAGTACTTACTCTTGGAAAACCCTGCCTCCTGACTCCTAGTCTGGGTGCAGTGCCCTCAGACCCTCTCTGCAACCTCTTTCTCATAATATGGACAGTAATTGTCTAATGCTTCCTCCAAGGGCTCTGCTAGACCGTGAGTCATCTGAGGGCTGAGGCTGTGTCATAGCATTTTTTTGAATCCCCAAGGCCTAGCATAAGGCTTAGCCCCAGAGAATGTACTCAACAAACATTCAGTGAAACAACAAATAAACCTGTTTCTTTATTGAGAAAAGAGAGAGATGGAGGGAACCAGGTCAAACTAGATGGCAGTGCATTACAACTTAGGATTCCAAATCACCAGCTGGTGAACAGCACCTGAGCCTCCCACAGGATGGATGCTAGGTCTATGCTGATAGAAGGTCCTATGCCAAAAGGTTGCTGTTAGAGTAAAATCTAGTTTCTCCAGCACTCTTTTCCAGAAGCCTCTATGACTTTGTTCTTCCATGCATCTAGAACAGCAAGAGAGATTTTCCTATCATACTGACACAGAAGCCCTAGAGCAGTGGTCCTCAAACTTCAATATGCAGCAGAATCACATTAAAGGCTTGTTAAAACACAGATGGCTGGGACACTCCACCCCCAAAGTTTCTGATTCCATAGATCTAGGTTGTGGCCTGAGAATCTGCATTTCTAACGAGTTCCCAGCAGATGTTGTTGCTGCTGGTCCAGAGACCACACTCTGAAAAGCACTGCTCTAGAGGATCCTTCTGAAATTATTAAAAACAAATTTACAGTATGCTGGAATGGTATGAATGATAAATATGTTTACCAGAACATTTGATCAACCATCCTCCCCCAACTTTGCTTGAAAACACCAAACATTGCTGACATTCATGAAATGGGGAATCAATCAGCCAATTTTTCTTTCAAGGCAAAACTGCCCCGAAAAGACACTGTAACCTAATGGTGTGTGTTTTGTTCTTTTCACAGGTACGATTAGAGTGGCCAACAGACCTTGCAGTCAATCCCATGGACAATTCATTGTATGTCTTGGATAACAACATTGTGCTGCAAATTTCTGAGAACAGGCGCGTGCGGATCATTGCAGGGCGCCCCATTCACTGCCAGGTGCCAGGCATCGATCACTTCTTGGTCAGCAAGGTGGCAATTCACTCCACTCTGGAGTCAGCTAGGGCCATCAGCATCTCCCACAGCGGTTTGCTCTTCATAGCTGAAACAGACGAGAGGAAAGTAAACCGCATTCAGCAAGTTACCACCAATGGCGAGATCTCCATCATAGCTGGTGCCCCCACTGACTGTGACTGCAAAATTGATCCCAACTGTGACTGCTTTTCAGGTATGACCTTTTTAGCAATTCACCAGTCACCATCTCTGTTTTCAAAAGAAAAAGGTGCATCAGAAAAGGCAAAAGGAAAGCAAAAATTGTTATTTGTGAACATTGCAGTGAGCGAGTGGAGAAAGCAATGAGCTGGGGTCACACAGCCTAGTATCTGCCCGTCAGTCTGCAGCTGACTCACTCACTGAGTGACCCTAGGAAAGCCATAAAACCTCTTCATGACCTGCTTACTTCATCTGCCAGAGAAATCACTGGTCTCAGTTATATCACCTTGCTGGATTGATGATCAACTGGTATAATAAAGATGTTGATACTCAGGAAGTTAAGATCACTGTACAAATGTAAAATCATGACATCATTTGCACTTTGAAGAAAGAGAAACTAGGTCAAATGTACATTCACTGATTTACTGAAGGAAAACAATACTTCTCCTAAGTGACTGGATTCTAGATCAACAGCGTGTGCTACTTGAAACCCAAGGGACAAGAGTAGACTGCTTTGGGGATACATGGGCAAACTTAAATCCCACAATGGAAGGTTCTCAGAACATCACTCTGCCACTTAGATTGTTTAAAAAAAAAATCCAAACCTTTCTCTATAACCAGCAGTGCCCTTTACTTACAAATGACATTTTTTTTAAAAAAAGAGCCTTTCCCCAAAACATGGAGTAGATATTCCAGATAGGAAGCAGTCCTCTAAATGTCAGTAGATGCATTTACTGCTACTGCTGAGATGTGGAAATCCCTCCATGCTCCATGCAGCCCTATTAAACTGCTCAACCAGGCCCAGGTGGTTCTCTCTCTTAACCTTTGCCTTTGCTTGGGCCAGAAAAGTCAAGAGTGAGCAACTTGGTTGATACAACTTCTGATTAACGTTTCCAGTGTTTTCCTGGACAATTAGTTTTATAGTTATTTTGCTAATTTATATCTTTCATTCAAGGCAAATCTAATGTTTATTCCAGTTATCAAATTTGATGTTCTGAATCACTGTGCACTTACAGGCTTAGTGTACTCTGGCAATGTGACAATGGGACTTCACCGAAGAAAAGTCCTCTAGGCACAGTAGGATTGGAAAGTCCTGAGACAGATCCTACAAGCACTAAGAGGCATAAATAAGTCTCATGGACTTCCAGCCAAACTTTCTGTGGCTGTCATTATTTGCTGGTTTTCTATCTTGCAACACAACAAATACTGAACAGCAGGATTGAGAATTTCACAAAATTGCTGTAAACTGAGACAGTTGCATCTTACTGCTCATATTCAGGGGTACTGACTCAAGACTTTTTAATAAGCTTCAAATTTGTCAAGGGAGGGCCATGAAGAAAATGTTGCTTCACTGATATTTCCTTTAAAATGATTCTTGATGCACAGTGAATTCTGTATATGGTGTATTCCTATAAATGCTTGTGGTGACAATTACTCAAATCGAGGTCTTTCCCCCACAGGTGATGGTGGCTATGCTAAAGATGCAAAGATGAAAGCTCCTTCCTCCTTAGCAGTGTCGCCTGATGGTACTCTTTATGTGGCAGACCTTGGGAACGTTCGCATTCGTACCATTAGCAGGAACCAAGCCCACCTGAATGACATGAACCTTTATGAGATTGCTTCACCTGCTGATCAGGAAATCTACCAGTTCACCGTCAATGGAACCCACCTGCACACCTTGAACTTGATAACAAGGGACTACGTGTATAATTTCACCTACAATGCTGAGGGCGACTTGGGTGCGGTTACCAGCAGCAACGGCAATTCTGTGCACATTCGCCGGGATGCAGGCGGGACACCCCTTTGGCTGGTGGTACCTGGCGGGCAGGTGTACTGGCTGACCATAAGCAGCAATGGTGTCCTGAAAAGAGTGTCAGCCCAGGGCTATAATCTGGCCTTGATGACCTATCCGGGAAACACGGGGCTTCTGGCTACCAAAAGTAACGAAAATGGATGGACAACTGTTTATGAGTAAGTGTCTCATTCTCGACACAGGCTTTGTTAGGTTTTTTATTTAAGACTGTGTTATAGTGGGAAAATGGCCAAGTAATTGCTGGGTGTTGCATGCTATTTTCTCCTAACAGCCACAAAAAAATAATAAAAAGTCAAGAAGAAAATTGTACCCAACTCATAGGGCTCAGACCCATTTCCCCAGAGCAGTTTTGCAGAGCATAATTATAAAAACATAGATGGAGTGAAGAATCAAGTGTGGCGCTGCAGGAGACAGGAATGAGGTAGAAGCCTATGTACTCAAGAAATTGACAGCATAGCTGGGAAAACAAGGTAAAATTTCATTTAAAAAACACGACAAAGAAACTAGTTCTAAAGCAGCAGAGAAGCTGTGCAGTTTAACTGGTATTTCTTGATCCCTGTGGGGTTTAATGAATGAATTAATGAGTATGTGCCCAGCCCAGTCCAACTCAGTATAAGTTGCTGTGGGAAGTAAGAAAGGAGTTAGAATGTAACACGTGGGCCCTGGGACAAATGCTGAACAGAAAAGGCTGCACTCCACTGACTGCTTCTGTGAAATGTGGAGTCAGATGCTCCTGGCCAGGCTTGGGCTTCCTCAGTTTCCCTGCACATGTCCAAGAATCTGGCCCACTCTAGCATTCACAGACTGGATCTGTAATGACTCTGTTTAACTGGGAATTGACACAAGGTGTGTTTGACAGCCAACAACTAGGAGGTGTCAGGACACGGAAATAGAGACCATTGTCCCTGCCTTTTCAAGCATGAACAACCTTGTTTGCAAGTCAAGCCATTTAGAAACCTAGTCTGCCAGCACTCAGCAAGCATCTTACCCACAAATGGAATTGCTGAATTTTTAACCATTTTATTTACCAAATGAAGACAATCCGTGGAATCTGAATCTAGAGTCTGAAATAACATTAATGTGTGACAAGTGGACATGTTAAATATGAGGGGCTCCCTGGGTGACTCTTCTGTGAGGATGTATAGAATATGCCCAGCCCCAGAAAAGCCCCCTGAGCAAAGGGTAAGAACAATTGGCCTTCAAATTCTGGATCACTTCCCAAAGAAATGCCACTTTAACAAAAAAGCTGAGCAGCTATTTTAGTTTCGCTTAGAAAAATATATTCAGTTGTTTCTGTTGCAAGTCTTCCTCTATTTTTTGAAAATTTTTTCTTACATCTTAATAAGAATAATAAAAGCCACTGTTCACTGAAGGTTTACTATGAGCCAGGTACTAAGCTAGGTGATTTACAAATACATTATTTTATTTGGTCTCCAAAATGTGGATGAAGAAACTGAAGCACAGGATGGTTGACTTGTCCTGATTCATATGCATGTCCAGGATTCAAACTCCAACAATTAGACTCAAGAGCCCACATTTTTTAATATACTACACTTAAAGTTTCTAGTGAGAATTTTTTTAAAAATTCATGTGAGACCACACTAAAGCTGGAATTAGACAAACAAGTATTTCAGAAGCTAATGGTTGAGTTCAGTCAAGCAAGGAATGGCTAAAGTATTAACTAGTTTTCAAACTAACCAGTTGGGCCATTCACTTATTTATCAATTCACCATATTGTATACACTTTAAATATATACCATTTATTTGTCAAGTATGCCCCAGTAAAGCTAGACGAAAAAAATACAAAATAACCAGTTAATTTATTTATTCAACAAATATTTACTGAGCACCCACTGTATGCCACGCAGTGCTCTAGTGCTGGGGATACAGCCATGAAAAAAAGAGATAAAATCCCTACCCTCATAGAGCTTACGTTGTACTGGAGGGAGACAAGTAAAATGCACAGAACTTCAGAGGGTGATGAGTTCTGTGGAGAAAATAAAGCAGGGAGGATATCAAGAGTGTGGGGCAGAAGGGATTTTCATTGTGTAGTGGGTGGTCAGGGAAGGCCTCACTAAGAAGGTGACATTTGAGTTAATACCTGCAGGAGGTGAGGGAGTGAGCCAGGTAAACCTCTCGGGGGAAGGAAGAGAGAGAACATTCCAGGCAGAGCAAACAGCAAGTGGAAAGACCCTGCAGCAGGGGCAAAGCTGACGTGTTGAAGGAATAGTAGCACGGCAGCCACTGTGACTACAACAGAGTGAATGAAAGTGGTGGGGGGATGAAATCCGTGAAGGGCCCAGGCAAGTTCATGTAGGGCCTTGTAGGCCTCTTTAAAAGACTTTGACTTTGACTCTGACTAAGGGGTTTTGAGTAAACAGGTAACATAATCCAACTTATATTTTTAAAGAATCACTCTATATTAAAAACAGACTGCATGGTGGAAGCAAGGGAACCCAGTGGTGGAGAGCGGAGGGGTTTGCGATAATTCAGGCAAAAGATGGTGACTTAGACCAGGGAGTAGGGGCAATAAGAAGTGGTAAAATTCTGAATATGTTTTGACAGTAGAACAATCAGGACTTACTGACAGATTGGATGTGGGGTGTGGGCGAAAGAGGATTTAAAATGACTCCAACGTTTTGGCCTCAGCAACTGGATATTGGACTTACCATTTACCACAATGGGGAAGACCATGCAAGAAGTACCTTATACTGGATAGGAGACCAGGAGTTCAGTTTGGGATGTCATCAGTTCAGCTAGACATCTGAGTGAAACTATCAAGTAGGCAATTGTATATGTGAGTCTGGAATTGAAGGGAGGGGCTGGAGATTTGAAGCTTGGAGATCCAAATTTGGTATCCATGAGTGTTTAGATTGTATTTAAAGCCATGAAATGAGATGCGATCTCCACAGAAGTGAGTGATGCAAGTCCAGTGAAGTAAGAGGAAATCCAGGAGAGTGCTGGAAGCCAAGTAAAACAGAAAGAAGTGATCAGTCGTGTCAAATACTTCTGATAAGTCTAGTAAGATAAGGACTAAAAGTTGACCAATCTAACACTATGGAAATCATCATTTACCAATGAAGAGCAGGTGCTGTGGTGCAGCAGGGGACAAAAGCCTGAGCAGAGTGGGTTTAAGAAAGAATGGATGCACACATGTTCATGGCAGTGTTACTCATAATAGCCGAGAAGTGTAAAGAACACATGTCCATCAAGTCACGAATAGACAAACACAATGGGGTATATCCATACCATGGAATATTGTTCATCCATTAAAAGGAGTGAAGTTCTGTTGCATGCTACATGGATGAGCCTCAAAAACATGATGGTAAGTGAAAGAAGCCAGACACAAAAGGGCACACACTTATATGAAATGTCCAGAAAAGGCAAATTCGTAGAGACAATGTACATTACTGGTTGCCACAAACTAGGGAAAGGAGTGAAAGGGTGTGGGGCTTATTTGGGGGGTGTTGGAAATGTTCTAGAAGTGGTAGCAATGGTTATACACATTGTGAATGTACTGAAAGCCACTGAATTGTATACTTGAAAATGGTGACTTTTATGTTATGTGAATTATATCTCAATAATAGAATAATAAAAGGGGAGTGACTTGGAAAAGAGAGATTGGAGACTGTGAGTAAACAACTCTTCATAGAAGCTTTGCTATAAAGAGAAGCAGAGAAATTGGAGCTGGAGGGAGAATGGAGTAAACAGAAGTCGTTTTTTTTTTTTTAATGAGAGTAATACCAGTGTATTTGTATGTTGATGAAAATGATCCAGTGCAGAAGGAAATCTTGGCAATGCCAGGTACTGAAGAGAACGTTGTAGTCAGATCACTTGCGTGCGTGGCTTCCCCTGGGGATGTGTCGATGCAGGCACTGTGTGGCATGAAGGATGCTGACGGTAAGTGGAGTTCAGGTCTGTTAGCAGGACTTGGTGGGCAGTGAGTAAAAAAGGTATCAACTAACATGATTGTTGAATAATCAATCTCAGGCCACTAAGAGATGAGAAATATAGGCATTCACATGGGGGTAATATCGTGGAATTTTATAGCCACCAAAAGACTTTAGAGGCTATTATACAAATGAGGAAACTGAGGCCCAGAATAGGGAAGTAACTTGCTATTCATAGTGCTAGTTGGCTAGGTCTTGAGCCCGGTCTCTGAGCTTCTAGCCTTATAGGAAAAGGAGGAGGATTTGGGATTACAATACTGACCTTGGGAAGTTTGGGGAGCTAGAAGGTTTCTGCGGCAGTAGCAGGAAATGAGATAGAAGGGGAGGCTGAATATCAATTTCTTCCTTCTCCTGCCTTCTGAACTCCAGCTAGGATTAGGTTGAAGCCCTCTTGGCCAAATAGCATCTGGGCAGTGGAAAAGGTTCCTCTTCCTCCTGAAGCAATCCATTCTGGTGCTCCACGGCAACCCCCGTAAGACACTGGCTCTGTCCCTTCTTACCTGTATACAGAAATGAGCAATTTCCCAACCTAGGTCATGTGGCTAATCCTTCAACAGTCTTCTCTGTACATGATGTGACATCTTTCACTTTTATCCCCTGGTGCTTTGGCCGGTTTGAACACTCCCTTGAGTTTTTCCTTGTCCTTCTGAAGCTGGGGAATATACTCCACTCCTGTTCAGAAACTTGCTGGGGTCAATAAAGGGCGGCCATGCCACTGCTAACAGGCCTTCTCAAAAGAACTGAAGTGTTTCTCTGAGGTGAGGATGCTGCCTTCTGTGGCCAAAGAGAACCAAGTGTTCATCAAGGTGGAAGGAGAAATTCTGTTCTGACATGACCAACAGAGAAGCAGAAACAGAAGCAAAAGTTGGCAGGATGGAAGACTGCTACCTAGAGGTAGCTAAGCCAAAATTCCATCCAACTCTCAATTATCTGTGGCAATGGGGAAGAGAAATGACAGATGCCCCTGAATGGTGGATAGTCCAAATGGGATTTTAAAATGCACTTTGTGTGGTGGTAGTATGTGGGCTGCTGTTTAGTGTGATGTTGTTTAAATAGTTCATTGATTTTCATAATTCCATTTGACTTGGATCAGGATCAAAAGTGCACACCCCAACTATTAGTACTTGATGCTTGACTGCCCCTAAGTGTCCTGAGTGTCAGAGAGAAGCTGGCCACAGAGAAATGGCTAGCAGGGAGGTGACTGTCAAGGCAGGACTCCTGGCCAAATGACGCAGGGGTTCTGGCCCTAAGGGCTGACGGGGTCCTAATTGCAATGATCCTGCCACAGTGGAGGTCCAAGGGCAGGCAGGGTCCAGCAACTCACCCAGCAGGCAAGCCTTCTTTACCCACGAGGCTGCAAGAGTAGCCAGGATGCCCTTGCTTGTCTCCCAGACATTTCCCTGGCAAAGGTTCAGCTGTGCTCAACTGAAAAGGTCCCAGACTGAGGCCAAAGTGTCAGTGCGTCTGCTGCCTATCCGGGCTGAGCTGACAACTCCTCAGCCCCTTGCCCTTTGTGGGCAGCCCTCCACTTGAAGGAGACTGTGTGTTTACATGATTTCTTGACCCCTGGTTTTCTGTATTCTCTGTTTCTGGGCTTCATTAGCACATCCCTCCTCCAAACAAAAGCCACCCACTGACAAGTTGGAAAAGCCCTCATAACAGCTCTGGGTACCTTCTAGGCTAATTTGCAAAATGTTTGGTTTTATGGAAGTTGGATAATGAGGGATTCTCCCTCCTCCCTAAATAGAACTGGGGAGAGGGGGCAAGTAAACAAGCTGCCTGGGCATGAGATGTGATTCCCATGTAGAGCTGGTTATGTAAATGAATAGCTAATCTAAACACATCAAAATGTTTCCAGTGCTTTGTAGACTGTCAGAGAAGGGAGGGAACTAAAGTGCCAAGTGGTCCAGCCCCCTGCCCTCAGCCAGGCTAATGATTTCAATTAAGCAAGAACATAGACCTGTCAACTGTTCCTTTAGGTCTCCAGAGATATACTCAACACTTTTGCTCGGTCACCTCTCGGTGTGCTTTACGCTCTTGATCAGGATCAAGGATAGGCAGACAGAACTGTCGTGGGTCATCCCGGGGAGACCTGCAGGAGAGAAAGGGAGTGAGCAGAAGGAAGAGAGGCACTGGCAGAAGTGTTCAGAGGCCGGTAGGGAAGATTAGCTGCACTGCACAGGACATCTGTGTAAGCTGAGTCTAGCCTCCCAACACCACCATAAAAGGCTCTGTCTGTTCTCAAACCACACTGACTCTCAGATCCACCCATCCTTTCCACTGCCACTGGCAGCATCTGTTTCACTCACTCGATGAGCATATGTAGTGAGAATCTCCCATGTCAGATGCCAAGAATATGGAGATGAATAAGACTCTGCACCCTCCCTCTAAAGATCTGAGTTTATAACCTAGTCCGGAAATCAATCACAATACATTTAATAAAGGCAAGAAGGCATCATCTTCTCTCGTACAAACTGAGGTTGCAGCCTCCCGGCAGGTCTCCCTGCCCCATATCTTCCTTTCCAAGATTCATTGCCACCACGACACTGCTGTAATCATACTATTCCCTCCAAAAAGTTTTCTCTGCCTCTCCATTCTCTACTGACTACATGCTTTCCTCCAGAGCCTGGTGCCACAGTTCCCCCATACTCTGGTTCCAACATACCTCTCTAGCTGTATCTCCCACTACCCTCCAAGGGGGCCTCTGCTCCGGCAAGCCAGTTCTCCCAATGGACATCCCATCCACCCATCTGCTTTTCTTCATACCATTGCCTCTCTTTAGAATGCCTTCCCTCCTCCCCAGTCTCCATCTATCAAGGGATTGACCTCTGCCTACCTTCCAGGATTCAAATACCAGCCCCTTTTCTTCTGCTGCTTAGTCCAGCTGGAAATGACTTCCACTTCCTCTGATCTTCTACAACTTCTTGTTTACAGAAGTACATGGCAACATTCTGGCATTAGAGTCACTTGTGTGCATATCTTATTTGCCCCACTAGACTTTGAATTTCATTTAGCACTGTTCCCCCAGTACCTAGCACAAGACTGATATTTATTGAATAAAGGACAAGCAAAGATAGAACAGCATTATGGACTTGGAGTTGAAACATAGGAAGTCAAATGAGGTAATTGGTTTAGGAAAGGGAATCCAGTATTTCCCAAAGAATGCTATTAACATCGGTCAGGTTTCTGGCATGAGAGGGTGTGTGTGTGTGTTTCCATTTAAAAGATACATAATGAATTTTCCTTCTACAGTCTTCCATATTTTCTTAAAAGCAAAACCAAAGTAAAGGAGCTTCTAGTTTTTACTCTGCATGGCTTAGCTCTGACTTAATTGTCCTCAAAAGAAAGGGCAGGCTATCTCTTACAAAGTATCAGGTCAAATATATTTTTAATAATGTGTAAATATCATCTCCCCCGTAAACTGTATGCTCCTCACCCAGCCTATCACGGCGCTGAGCCAAAAAGTAGTTACTCAACACTTCATTGGTCAGTTGTCCTATGGGACCCTCATAGTGAAACTATGTAAAATCAGGACAGGAAGGGACAGTCTGATGGCACATCTACTCTTACCAAACCCACTTCTAATGACTATGAAATCAGCAGTCATTGCCTGATCACACCATTCACCAACCAGAATTTGCAGACCAAGTTAAGCGAGTTGTTCCCCTCTTTGGAAGTAGTAGCGGGTGGTGAGGTGGTGGCTGCCATTGTGGCCTGAGGGGATCAGTTACAGCATACTGACTTGTTCTGTGCACCAAAGGATGTAGGCACCAAAGAGATATGCACAGCACAAGAGATTTTGATTAAACTTATTTCTTTGACATTCAGTCTGGAAACATGCATTCCCCCATGATGGAGGGAAAAAAAACTCAGGCAAGCCAGAGGAAATCAAAGGCTCCCTTTATTTCTTATCCACTTTTGGGCAATCTTTCCAAAGTTGTGGGAATTAAATCCACTGATGAGTACATCTGCCTGTCGCTCCTGCTTTGGAAATGACCCCACAAAAGAGGTGGGCCTGTGTGTTTAAACCGAGGGCCATGTAAATGATTGAGCATATGTGACACCACACTGCAGATGCCACCAAATGTGATTGCTTTCACTGTGACTAGCAGAATTGGGGTCCATGAGTGTGTTGGGGGTTGAGTGTTTTTGGTTTTAGAGCATTTCCTTCATTGTTACTGATATGATTGACATACAGGACTGTATAAGTTTATGCAGCATAATTACTTGACTTTTACATAGCATTGTGAAGTGTTACCACAGTAAGTTTAGTTAACATCCATCATCTCATGTAGATGCAAAATAATGAAAAAATAAAAAATGATTTTCCTTCTGATGAGAATTTTTAGGATTTACCCTCATAACAACTCTCTATATACCATACAGCTGTGTTAGCAACAGTTCTCATGTTGTGCATTACATCCCCAGTTCTTATTTATCTTAAAACTGGAAGTTTGTACCCTTTGACCACCTTCCTTCAATTCCCCCACCCACCTTATGTTTGGTAACCACAAATTTGGTCTCTTTTTCTATGAGTCTGGTGTGTGTGGTTTTTTGTGTTTTGGTTTTTTTAGTTCTACATAGATATAAGTGAGATCACACACTATTTGTCTTTCTCTGTCTGACTTATTTCACTCAGCATAAGGCCCTTGAGGTAGAGTGCTTTGCTTATGATAGAGTTAAAATCAAAAGTGTGCTTTCAAATAAGGATGCCTATCCAACCACAGAAAGGAAATCAGGAGATAGAACTTTCTAGCCAATCAGTAACTGGGCAGGACAATGGTAAATTCTACCTGATCTGCAACACCATTGCCTCACCAGAAAAGGACCAGGCAGTCACTCCCAGATAGATCTGAGTAATCAGTCTTATCCAGAACTGTTTCGCTTTCCTCTCCAAATGTACTCCTGTCAATCTGGGGAGTGGGGATGGGAACAGAAGATGCAGGAACGTGGCTGTGATATTGGGAATGAGCTTTTAAATGTATGATCTCAGACCAAAGGCATCAGTGACTGAGCTCAAAAGGAGTTTGAGGTTGAGGGTTTAGGCCACTGCTAAGGTTCTTTGGGATTTGGGGCCCTGCACCCCTGACCGGGGCTGGCTCAACTGGCAACTGATCTTGTCCTTTGTCCTGAGGAGTGGACACAACCACTGCCCTCACCTTGAGATGAAGTCTTCCTTCGAAACAAGGGGCTACGTGACTGGGAAAGAAGGAAATGGCCAAGCCAGAAAGCCCACTGGGAACCTGCATGCATCCTAGGTCTGATTTACCGGCAGAAGGATGATGTGTGACCTTGCCAAAGGTTGAGGAAACCCCTTAGAAATCATGCAAGGGAAACCAGTGAAGCAGAGCTGCTGGCAACAGCTGTGAAACATAGAGGAGCAGGCTGTGTAATCCAGACTGGGAGGCCACAGGCTCCCTGGCGAGGAAGGCCTGCAGCAGCTGTTGTCTGTCTGCGACCTGGAGACTCCTCCTGGTGCCTTTGGGTAATCAAGGCTGGACATTGTTTTCCTCTTCCGGAAGGAAGACTGGGCAGACAAGATTGTAGCTGTGCTGGGCATTCAAGCCCTTCCAGGCCCCTTTCTTATCAAGTGCCTGCTTTTTGCAGCCCCAGAGCCCCAGAGCAGGCCATGGACAAACAGGCTGAGCAGGGAGCAGAATTTTGCCATTAATCCCATACATAAACACCACCTTTGGCCTTTCCTTGACAATGAGGCCTTAGCCACATAGGACCAATAGGCCAACCACCATTTTGACTGAAATTCTTTTAAACAAAGGGCACACAGCCAATTAAAGAACTACAGCTTGGCAGATCTATGGTGTCAGATAACCTATTTGATTATTTGTATTGTGTACATGACTGTTTAAACTGATAGCAGGCATGTGTGCACGCACACACTCATATATATGTAGAACTGAGCTTGAGACGCATTGTGTATAGCCTCAAGTTCAGTTCTGTCTGATAAAACAAGGCCCAGCCCCTTTTCCCAAGCCTACCAAAGACTGGTCTAGTTTTTATAATTTGACCAACTATCCAGGCTGATTTCTTTAAAATCTAGTGAATTAATGTTAAATCATGATGCCATTTTGCATAATTGTTGTCAGAAGAGGTAGTAGAGCCAGACTCCTCCATTGTATCCTGACTGTATCCTGCTCACTTTGGGTAAAAAGAATAGAATTGTTTAACATTTTAAAAGCAAGTAAAAGTGCTTAAATATTTTGTAATTTGCAACTTGAAAAGAAAACAGTAATGGGTTTCCAAGTGCATGTCTTTACTTTTAATGAAGTGTTTATTTTTCATGGTTCTATTGGCAATAAAAGAGCAGCTCTACATCAAAAGCCTTCAGGGAAGCACTTTCCATTTGGAGGACAGTGAGATTGACAATCATTCTGATTTTTTTAAAAAAGTAAACTCACTAGACTATATTTCCAGATATAGGTTATTGCCTATTATCCCAGGTAATAATTTTTTTTTGTCTCTTACTCATATAGGCAAATTACAACACATTATGTACTATGCTATAAAAAGAGGAAAAAAATTAAGTGACACTGGAGATCAGGGGCTCCAGAATGTTTTAATGAACATGTTTCCATTATCCTCTGTGGTTGTTCATTTTGTTGGAAGAATGATTCATTCATTTCAAATTTGGCAACTTAAACAGCAGCAAATATAATTTTCCTATCACAATGCAAAATCAGTTTATTGGCCTTCTTAGGCTTCTGGGACCATTTGTACGTCCTTTTTCTTTGCCAACAACACCCTCTGCTGGTTTTTTATATCCATCGCATCTAATGGGATAAACCCAAATTGCAAACGGGGGCCTCCCTGCAACATTGTACGCAGCAGGACATGATTCATAAATCAGTTTTCCACCCTGGTGATTCATTACCAGACAAATTTTTTCTATAAAAAAACATAGCTCAAGGAAGTCATCAAGAATTCAGAAGCTTCAAAAAACATACCTTCATTTGATTAATCATGTCTCTGACCTTTTTCTTCTTATTGAACAAGGTTAATAATACTTGTTATCACTCAGAGTTAAACTGTATTAGCTGCCAAGTGATTTGTATTTTGCAAAGGCCTGTTATCACTGCCAAGAGGCTTCAAAGTGGGGGTTGGTTACATTCCTCAGGTATGACCCCGAGGGACATCTGACCAATGCCACATTTCCCACTGGAGAGGTCAGCAGCTTCCACAGTGACCTGGAGAAGCTGACAAAAGTACAGCTAGATACTTCCACCCTTGAAAATGTCCTCATGTCAACCAACTTGACAGCAACTAGTACCATATATATTTTAAAACAAGGTAAGACTATTTCCAACCTCGCTTCTCATAGCCCCTTATCTTAACTTCTACTGTCAAACCTCTGAACACCGTTAATAAATAGAATTCACTTCTGACTAAGAAAATGGCTACTTCTCCCTATTTCCCAGCTATGGAGGCGGAAACCCAAACAAAATCACACCTTTCACAAAGCTTTTACAAATCGCAATGCAACACTGGACCACAGCTCTGTGGGAGTTCTGAGGTTAAATCCCCACCAAATCTGCTCTCCCGTCAAACCGCTCCCCAACACCCAGCTGTTCATAAAGCTCTTTTAAGCTCAGATTGGGTTATATTAAGGAAATGAAGTCTAAGCCCCATCTGAGGTTACCATTCTAGATCAATGCTGACGTGGGTGAATAAATGGGATGAATTAGTGTACACACAGAGTAAGAATGTAAGAGAATTAAAAGCTCACTCTATTCAAAGAGAGGAAAGTAACAAAGAATGGAAGAAAAAGAAAGGAGAGGAGTGAGGAAGGAAGGGTGGATTTGGAAGGAATGTCTTAGAAACTAGAGGGGATCTGGACCCAGAGAAATTGTTCCTTGTCTGCCCCATCATTAAGGGCTCATTCTGTTAATTGGTGTGGTCCAGACACACAACTGTCCGACGTTCAGATCCACTCTAAAGGGTGGCAGCCTTTGTCGGCATTATCATTTTGTGGTACAGCAGCTGCGCTGGTGTCCCCAGCTGCTAAGGAATGTGGCTTGAACTTTCTCCTCTTCACCTTCCAGCTCCCAGTGTATCAAACTGAGGAGGCAGATCCACCAAGTCAGAAAAGGAGTTTGTGAGGGTGTTTTTCTTTTTTTAATGTAAAAGTAAAAACAAAAACGGCCTGCAGAATTAGACAGGAGTCTTTTATCCAAGAAACAAGACGCCCTAGCTGTGAAACGAACAAGACCCAAATAGAAGGTGAGCATGCCTGCCTGGCAGAGCGGTGGTCCAGCCCAGAAGGCAGTTAGGTCCACGGTGTCCCTCCTGCCCGTCCTTTCCCAAACCTGCCTCCTCGAGCTAAACTTGCCTGTTCTCTGCCTCCTGCCCTGCCCTGTCTTCCCCTGTTCCTCCTTTGTTCCTCTGTGTACAGAAAACACCCAAAGTACCTATCGGGTGAGTCCAGACGGCTCCCTACGGGTCACCTTTGCCAGCGGGATGGAGATCAGCCTCAGCTCTGAGCCCCACATCCTGGCCGGGGCCGTCAACCCCACCCTCGGCAAATGCAACATTTCGCTGCCGGGAGAACACAACGCAAACCTCATCGAGTGGCGGCAGCGGAAGGAGCAAAGCAAAGGCAGCGTTTCAGCGTTTGAACGGAGACTGAGGGTAAGGTCTGACTTTATACAGGATCTAGAAGTTTTGGGTCATGTTTGAAAACCACAGAGCTTCCCTAATCTGAACTCCCATTTTTCCAAACCTTTTCTAGGTGACTGACTACCTTATGGTATATACTAATTCAAGAGTGGGTGCTAATGGCTGATAATGGTTTGGTATCTTTAAATGAACATCCTAATAGCAGCTTTCTTGGTCATTAGCCAGCTAAAAGGGCTCTAATAGTAACAATTTCAGGCACCAAGAAAGTCTGGATGGAGAGATGCATTTAGTCAGAAGGCCCTCCAGAATCCCTCACAGCATGCCCTGGAGATGGTTATCTGGTCCACCACACTGCCCCAGGTACCTGCATCTAGGTAGTTTCTATTTTACTGGGAAAGACCAGGCAGGCATACACAAAAGGATGTGAGACATAAGGCAACATTTGGACAAAGGCAAGCTAAGAGGAAAATCTGTGAATGATATCATTGCCATTGAGAACATATTAAGGGCTGGGGTAAAAGGACTAGTATTGAGATTGGGTTAGTGGTGCTCAGAGAGGGCTGTCCAGAGGAAACTGCAGATTTGGGAGTTTTCAAGACCTTACCACACACAGTTCACCACAGTTAACCAGAATCTCTCAAATTTGCTTTTCTTGCAGCACACAAAGCCTATGAACACCACAGCCCTCTGTCTACCTGTCCCTTCTTAAACATTAACCAATGTTAGGATGTTGTGACCAACTTCTCAAATATAGTAAAATTCACTATCAGGCCCAGAGCCACCGCCAGACTGAGGGAAACAATCACCCACTACTGAGGCCAGGCTGGCTTTGAGCAGCTGTGTCATGCCTGGGGTACCTAGAATGCTTGCATTTTCTGCACTCACAGTAAAAATTCAGTGAAAATGTGGTAACCTTTAGGCTGTGGAAATGCAATGCCAGACAACCCCCCCCCCCCCACTGCCAGTGCCAGCCAGAAGCAGTCAAACCAGTCCTATGGCGTGATAGGGACAAAGTAATCCACAAGAGTGCTCATTTTTCAATCATTTCTATTGGTGACACACAGACACAGACTTCAGTGGGTGTGTTTTGTAACAGCCACAAAGTTGTCTTCATGTATATTTGTATGTTCTGATCCCACTGACCAGTCTCTAACAGAATATTGACCAGATATGCCACTGCACTGAGAAGTAAGACCAGTCCAAATAGTCAAACCTCTCTGTGTGGGTAGCAGTGAACATTTCTCTCAGAGTTCTACATATGGGATCTCCTGGGTAGAACCCTCGATGGGGAAGTTAGATGGCCTGGCTTTGATACCCAGTTGTACAACAGGCTTAAGAAATGCCTTTGTTTTCTTCACCTATGAAATAAAGATATTCTATGAGGGAAAAGTAAGGATTATCTGCATATGGCTTATCAACCTCATGGATTCACTACAGAAAAATTGTATGGAATAAGTGATCTCTTAGTGCCTCCCCCAGCTTATAGCCTCCACAAAACATTATGTACCATATCATACACTATGTGCCTTTGGGATTTTCCACTTTCTAGGATGGCCCACCTGTGTTCTCTCTTCCATATGCATGGATAATAGACAGAAACTGTAAACTGTAATTTATACTTCATATACCAAACTGTCCTTAATGTTGAGAAGCTAATGGTCATAAAACATTTGGGGGCTCTTTAGTGTTAAGGAGCAGCATAAGTGTTATTTAGTTAATACTATTTGTAATTGACCCATTTCCCATCCTGTGCTGGAGTCGAGCAGATTTGTGGAATGGCTTACAAGGACAACGTATTCAGGGCCTTCTCCTCTCTGTGACTTCTTAGGTACTTCCGGAGGTCCTGGCACTGGAGAATGGAGCCCATTAGTGGCTATGCAAACAATCCTTTACATATATTTAGGGCCTTAGAGTTAACAAAATGCTTTCATAGCCAGGATTTTATTTGAGCACCACAACCATCAATTGTTGGTATTCCCAATTTACAGATAAGCAGACTAAGGCCCAGAGAGGTTAAGTGATTTGCCCAAAGTCAAAGAGCTATTATGGATTGGAGCCAGCACTAAAATGCAGGTCTTTGCCTAGCGCGGCACTCCTCCCACTGCATCATTCTGTGCTGCCCTGTTCCTTAAAATAATTATCTATAAAGCACTGCCCCACTCAGTGGAGCCCCCTTGGCGGAGCCTGACTCTTCATTTCAATGCTGACAAAAGGAGACAAATAATCGACTCTAATGTACTGGCAAGTGGGTGGTGTGGGCCAACTGGCTGGCCTCCAGGCAGGGCAAGTGTGGAGGATGCAAGAGGGGGTAGGAGGCTGTTTAACTGGTTAATTCTTACCTGCTTTCCCCAACCTTAAGTATTTGTGTTTATACTCCTGCTTTGATTTCCCCAGAGAAGGTACACCCAACTTAATGGAATGAATATATTCCAAAAAGGTAGATGTAAATCCAGTTTTGACAAGGTAAATTCTCTTTTGCTACTGAGTTTCCTACTTCAGAGATGGTGGCTTCCCTTCACTTCTGGTAGCTTTCAAGGGGCAAGCTGATGACACCTGAGATGTAACTTTCTTCCTGGGCTGAACAGGCAGTGACCCATTTGTAAGGATAGATGTAAAGAATAAGCTTCTCTGCTCCCTCAAGCACCTTGAGACCTGGGGCTGAATAATTAATTTCTCCTGGTGGAGCATCCATTCCCGAGAGGAGGCAAGTTGGGGTACCAGAGCTCCTGGGACAGAATACCATTCAGATAGTCACGAGACATAGAACGCCCTGCTGTACTGTGTAAAACAGGGTTCCTCTTTGAAAAATCACACAAAGGTGTGATTGTAATTTTTAAATATGCTTGGGCAGCAGGATATAAAACACTAATTGTTCAGAAACAAAATGACAGGTTCATTTAAAGGCCTATTTGGTTAAGATAATGGACGTTCCGAAAAAGTACTTAGGACATCTACTCCAGACCTTCTAGGTGGAAGCAAAAAGCAGAGAAGGAAAGACTTCTCTTAGAGATAAAGCAACAAGAGTGCTTTTCTCCAATGTTCGGTGATTTCTTTTTTCACACCAAGTTAGGATTCCCCCTTCAAGGTAAGGGAGGCAAACTGCTGGGAAACATGATAATCCTGCTCAGCCTAAGCAGGCAAGGGATTTGTTACCCCTGTGCCATCCAGCACTAGCTCCAGCAAGTGAAATAAAGCATATTCACATCCTGAAATTTCATTTATTTTACAAATCCATTTCCCCCCAACCTGAGTTGTGTTTGAATCATCTTCCTTGCAAAGTACTTTTACGTCCGGTCCATGTATCTTCTCATCTGCTGCATCAATCTGTCCCCATAAATGCATTTCCCTGGACAATAGAGAAATTAGAGTGCAGATAACAACAGAGGCAATTGTAAAAGAATTGGACATTCACCAAAAGCAAACTGGTTTAGGAGCTTCATCCAGATTGCACCTTGCTGTGTCTATGGATAATAATGCCGTTATATGAGACTTATCCCAGCATCAGATCCCAGAGCTCTTTACAAGATTTCGAAGACTGAGATATGAGGTTACAGCAAAACCCCAGAACTGCAGCCTCCTTTATTAAAAGAAAAAAAAATCCAGGAAGCTTAGTACTTCAAACCAAAGTCATAAAATCAAGTAAGATGATCCTGTGTTTACAAGCAAAATGAAGCAAAGACTAATCTAAAATCCTCCCAATTGATTTTTTTTTCTCTGCCCTCAAAGACAACTGATTGTTTTTTTAAATGCAACACGTGAATGTTCATACATGACCTGAGCTCTGAAAGGGAAAACAAGCCCAGCTGAAACACAGGGTCCTCAGTTGACAAACGATGGGGAATTTGGGAGGCAGCCAAGAGAGTTCAGCATCTCTCTGTTCTCAGAAAACAGCCCTTCGCTGAAAGGGCACGCAGCTGCAGGCTGCTCAGGGTTGGAGTTCATGTTTGCTTCACACTATTTTAACTTCCTTATCCCCAGGTTTGCTGGAGGGGTTCATTTTGTGAAAATTTAGATAAGGTGCCTGCTTGCAGGTAGATGACTCAATTTTAAAAATATATCTGTGGTTCTCAGTCCCAATAATATTTCGTCTACCCCTAAGGAGTCAACTGGAGACAGGAAATTTCAGGCACTGAGGCCACTGGGCAGTATAGGTTTTGGGGTGAGGGGATTTGAGGGGCCTTCAAATCATAGAAGCTACTATATCTGTTAATCTTGGGTCAGCTCCACTAAGATAACTAGAAAGAATTATTTCACACACTATTTCACATGTATATAAGCATTAATGATTTGGTATAAAAAAATTTAATGTTTATTATATGGTTACACAGATGAATTCACCAACATGAAAGTATTTAAACAAGAGCAAATGTATATATTGCAAAATGTGTCCAGGTTAAATAATATGGCAGAAGTCAAGTGAGAGGAATGAGTAAGATTTTGAGGAAGACTGGTATGCCCAATAACTTTGCACCTCTTTTCCCGCCTATAAAATGAGGGATATGGGCTATGCAATCTCTATTATTAGTGGTATTATTACCATTAAATCATAATTAAAGCAGCTAACATTCACTGAGGTCTTACTATGTGAATTGCCATATATTAACTCATTCACTACTCATAATACTTGATCAGGTGGGCTCCATTATCATCATTGTCACCTTAGAGATGAAGAAACTGAGGCACAGAGAGGTTGCACACACAGCTAGTAAGTGGTGATACCAGGATTTGAACCCAGTCAGTCCAGCTCAATAACCACATCCTAAGATCCCTCCTGACACTAAGATTTTGTGGGCCGGCAAGAAAAGAGAGTGTCTTGATAGCAAAACAAGAAAGAAAGAAAAGGTAAAAGGAAACTTCCGATGGAGTAGTGGAGGTTAGTGATAACACTGGACACACGTCCTGTTCATTTACAGACAAGCTTAAGTAGGTTTGATGGTCAGCCTAGAAATATCAATAAAAAAATTCAGCCTTCTCCTTCTGATGAAAGGAAATCAACTGCCATGATCATAGCTTAGCATTTAGCCCCGTGTGTGTGTGTGTGTGTGTGTGTGTGTGTGTGTGTGTGTTCACAGCTGACCCTTGAACAACATGGGTTTGAACTGCATGGGGTCACTTTTATGTGGATTTTTTCCAATAAATATATTGGAAAACTTTTTAGAGATTTGCAGCAATTTGAAAAAAACATTTTCTTTTCCCTAGCTTGCTTCACTGTAAGAATTCAGTATATAAACATATAACATACAAAATATGTGTTAATCAGCTCTTTGTTACCAGTAAGGCTTCCAGTCAACAGTAGGCTATTAGTAGTTACATTTTGGTGGAGTCAAAGGTTATACACAGATTTTCAACTGTGTAGGGGGTTGGCACCCTTAACTCCTGCATTGTTCAAGGATCAACTGGATTTTCTCTTAAGCTATTAAAACACAAACTACTAGGAAAGAGCAAGAAAAGGATATGAGCAGAGGCAACAGACACTTCTTTGGAGTTTCTGCGTGTACCCACCTTTCACGGGTGCTTTAATTTCTGCTGGCAACCCAATCCATGGCTCCCCAGGGCACTCTTCCTGCTTTCCTTGCTGGTCCAAGTATGAACAAAAAGCAGGCCTTCTTCTTTTCCTTAGCACAGCAGAAAAAAACATAAGGGAAACCAAAGGATAAATTAAATCATAGATACTTCTTCCCCTATTAAAAACAATTACCAAGTCTAGCTTTCTTACTCTAACATGCAGCTCGTCAGTTGCCAAACTCAAAGGTCTTGTTCAAAAGTGTGTATAGTTCAATTAGCTGAGACCCAATTCCAGTGTGTGTGTTGGGGAAGAGGGGTGTCCCCACACAGCACCACCTAATTCTCCAGACACCCACTGGGCATCCTCCAATTCAACTCAATTCTGACACTACCAACCAGGAGACAGTGTCAGATCACACAGGTTAACAGCTCAGTCCTGCAAGACTGCCCCACTTAAGAAGCCAATGGCAACCCCAGGTTTTTACCTGTGTTTCTGACCAGCTGGCTATAAAGACCCCCTAGTTCCCAAGACCCCCCTCCTTGGGTTTGATTAATTTGCTACAGTGATTCACAGAACTCAAAGAAGCATTTCACCTAGTAGATTACCAGTTTATTATAAAATGATGTAGCTCAGGTACAGCCAGATGGAAGAGATGTATAGGGCAAGGTATGTGGGAAAGGGTGTGGAGCTTCTATGCCCTCTCCAGGCTCACCGTTCTCCCATGACCTCCCCATGTTCACCAACTTGGAAGCTCCCCAAACCCCATCCTTTTGAGTTTTTATGAAGGCTTCATTTAATAGTCATGACTGATTAAATCATTGGCCATTGGCTATTAATTCAACTTCCAGACCCACTCCCCTCCCTGGAGGTTGGGGGGTGGATATTGAAAGTGCCACCCCTCTAATCACATGATTTGTTCCCCTGACAGCCAGCCCCCATCCTTAGGTTACCTAAGGGCTTTCCAAATGTGACCTCATTAACATAACACCTTTATTGCTCTAATCACAGGAAATTCCAAGAGTTTTAGGAGACCAAATACGTATTTCTTATTATAAGTCACTTATCACACCTTCCAAACCTGACTGAAATTCGTGTTTCAGCAGCATCTGAATATTGGAGTGCATTATCAAGAAACAGAAAAGCATGGTTGCCAAATTCTAGGCAGGCAGAGAAAGAACACTAGGCAGAATTTTCCTCTGCTTGCTTTGTACCAGTTTTTAACAGTGATCCGTGCTGGTGTAGCTGTAATGACTTTATTAAGAAATGTGTTCTTGAGTAGTAAACTTAATCTATCAGACAAATAAAACCACAAATTTAGTTGAACTGGAAATCACTTGTTACTTTGGCTCTTTAACTATCATTATAACATAAATTGTAACCGTTACAACCGTCTCTGGGAGTACATGGATATTTTATAGCTATTGTAAATGAGTGGTATTACAGTTGGAGATATGTGGCTATAAAACCACAGGAAAGGTAGTTGAAGAAAGAACACCTGGTTTCATATAGGTTTCTAAGTCCTGCATATCAAAAGACAGAATATATGTACTTCTATATCACCTTTTCGGTGATAACAGCAGGTTATGTACATTTATGCACTACAACACTGCACGCATTGGCTACAGATGGCTGAAAGAGTCATGACTCCCAGTCTGTGGCTCTGTTATCTGAATTAAACCTACCCCTGAGACTAACAGCACTTCTTCCCAAATAATTTGAGTATCTAATCACTAGTCTTCTCGATAGGATTCATGGCATACAACACTTGATAGGTTCTTTTTCACAGAATCTCAAAATTAAGGGCAAATATCATTAGCCTTATAAAAAAACAGGCAAATCTCATGAGTAGTAAATTCATAGAAGACATACATGTGGCCATAGACATTAAAAAGGGTTCATTCTCACTAGTAATCAAATAAATGCAAATTTAGACCACAGTAACATACCATTTTCCCAATCTCTTATTGGGAAAAGTTTGCTAACAATAATAATACTTGATGCTGGTAAGGATGGAATGAGATGGGCTTTCCCACTAGTTAATGGCAGCATAAATATGTACAACCTTTGCACACTATAAAGGCATATCTCAAGTTGCATTAGGAATTTTAATATGTTCTTACCATTTTGACCCAGTAATTTCACTCATAGGGTTCTGTATTAAGGATATTTGCCAAAATGTTCAACAAAATATGAAATATGAAAGAAAAATAAAAAACAAAAATTCTAAGTTCCATCAGTAGGAGAAAGGATAAATGATTATCATGTAGGAGGATATTATGCAACCATTAAAATCTACATTTTAAGAATATTTGACAACATGAGGAATGCTCGAGATAAAACAGCTGAAAAAGTAAGACATAAAACTTTAAGTACAATCCTAGTTGTATTCTTTAAATGTACAAATATAGATTATGCAAAAAAGGATAAATGGAATGAAATGCAGCAAAATATTAGCAATGATTTGTATCGGAGGGTGGGATTACAGGTAATTTTGTTTGTGTATTTCTATGTTTTCCAATTCTTCTGCAGTGAAAAAATATCTCTTTTATAATAGTGAGTGGTGTTGGGTGTTGAGGAGGTTATTTTAAAGAGCAAAGTGAGCAAAGGAAAAATGGAATCTAAAATGAAAAAATTGGCTTTTATAATTGTAAGGGCAGAAAAAATTTCCCTTTGCCCTTTCTAGGTTTTTTTGGCTGCTCTAATAATTAAATTGATATGAAACAGATTAACAGGAAGAAAACACATTTAATTCCATACATATAGGAACTCCATATGAGACTTAAGAACAAGCTGGGCAGTTGAGGCCTATATGCCATCCTGAGTTAAGGAAAGAGATAGAGACCTAGGGTTTCAGAAGGGAAGAGGGTAGTTCACCGTCCAATGGAGAGCAAAGGTTTGGGAATTCGATGTTGCTTTGCCATACAGATAGGCCTTTCAGATAAAAAATGATCTTTCGTAATTGCTCTCTTTCTGGGCCACACCCCGTATTTAAATTCTTTTAGAAAGTCAAGGAAGTGGTAAAGGTTTTTCTTGAGCCTCCTGGTTCTTGATTGCCTTCAGCTCAAAGTAATCCACACGCCAACTGGCACATTTTGGGGTGGCATAATCTGCTCCCTTCATAGTCATCCAGGCCACTAAGATAAAAACTCATTCTCGATCTGACTTACATGTGGAATCTTAAAATTCATAGATACTGAGAACAGATTGGTGGTTGTCCTGTAGGGGAGGGGTGGCAGCAAGGGGCAAATGAGTAAGTGTGATCAAAAGCTACAAACTCGCAGTTATAAAATTACTAAATAAGTCATGGTGATGCCGGGGTTCTTGTTTGCCGAGTTGAAGAATGAACTTAGCAAACAGTCAAGGTAGGAGAGCCAGGGAGAGGCTTTTATTGAGAGATACAGTGAGAGGACAGAGCTCCTGGCTCACGCCAGGAGGGGACAAGGGAGGGGGTACATTGTCTAGGGGATTTATAGGCAGTTGAGGATATTTTTGGAAATTGAGGGCTTGGTGTGTGGACTTGAACCACCTGCCCTGCCCTCAAGGTGGGCTGCGTTATTGTCTGTTTGCTAGGACTGTTTACAGTGAAGTCACGGGTTATGCTGAGATATCCTTGGGGAACACTCAAACATTCCAGGCCAAGGTACTCCTGGCCTTTTGACCTTTAACTGATCTCCCTGAAGATGTCTATATTCCAGTATCTTTACCCTAGAGAATTAGTGTGACCTTGACTTTGCATAATGCTGAACACAGAGTTTCAAAAGGGACTTTACATTGCTACATTGCTTTGACTGTAAATATCCTGCCTTTTTCCAGAGGCCCTCACTGTACTCTGTCTAAGCCCATGGTCCCTGTCTCAGTGGGAATACAATGTATAGCATGATGCCTATGGTTAATAACTAGATGTTAACTAGACTTATTGTGATGATAATTTCACAATATATACAAATATTAAGTCATTATGTCACACACGTGAAACTAATATAATATTACATGTCAATTATATCTCAATTAAAAATATTTTTTAATCTTAATTAGAAAATACCTCTTTTTGAACTGGGATTTTGAAATTGGACTCTTGAGACCCCTGGAGGTTTCATGATTGGGTTTCAGAGCCCCCCTTGAAATTTTATTTAAAAAGTTGATGCATGTGCTTATATGCACACAGTGCATAGCTTTCAGCTGTTTAAAGGAATCCTTGACCACGAAACTTAAAAAGTGAACATAAAGTTTAGTTAATAGCTGGTGAGTCAGTTTAGTCCAACTATGATTAGTGTAGTTAAACCCTAATGTTTAGTCCAACTGCCAGGAAGGAGTTTGGTTCAATAACACAGGGAAGTCAGATAGAGTGAGATATGAAACCAAAGTCAAGAAAGCAAAGCAAGTTTTATTACACTCTGTAACAGCGTGGGCCTGCCTAAGTTAGACAGGCCATGACTGCTTACTATGAGGCTTCTTTTATGGGGTTTTTGGCAGGGCAGAGAAGTCCTTGACTGACAATCCTTGGCCTTGGAAGCCTGATCTAATTGGTGAAATGAAGACATGGACTGTACTCTGAAGTTTCTCTTTATCTGGGGAGTTGTTTTACATCTGGGTAATGTCTGGACATTCCAAGTCACTCCTGGCCCTTGAACCTTCACCTAATTAACCCTGAGTCCTTTCTGGCTCTCTGGTTTGATCTGATTAGCTCTTTGAGTCCTTTACGTTCTTTCCACCCTGCTCATGACTATCTTTCTGCCTAACATAAGTATGTTTAGTCCAACATAGTTTAGTCCAGCTATGATTAATGTAGTTAAACCCCTACCTCATTAAGCAGGTATTTAACATTCTGTTCCAGATCATGTTGACGATTACTGCAGATACAAATCTAGTCTACCAAGCCACAATCATCTCAGACTCTGACACATGGGCCCATTCAAAGGCCTAACTCAAATGAGAAAAATAATCATTATATTCTAAAAATAACAATTACTAATATTTTTACACTTCACCAGGTACCTATAAATGTAATCTTTAATTCTTAGCACAACTAACTCTGTGGTATAAAGTGATAATATCACTCCCATTTCACAGATCAGAAAACTAATGTCCTGATAAAAGAAATGACTGCACAGACAAGCAGCTAATTAAATGTCTCCTGACTCCCAGGCACTGCTGTTAACATTTATCAAAGTCTCTCCTTTCCATTTGAAGGGGAGAGAATTTGCCATCCCAAAATATGCCTCTTAGCATAAAGATTATTTTAGGCTGATTTTTTTAAGAAACTGCAGACACAGTAGAAGCTCTGAAAACAGTTGAAGTTATCCTCTTGTATGAGACATTTACCTGTATATGGGAACTCTCAATTTCTAAGAGTGTCTCCCTCTCTGTATCAGGAAGAGGAAGACACTAAATCTCTAGAAACTTTTATCAATGCATAAGGCAAGGACTTAAATCTGCATAACAGCCTTACCTTTGTTTACTGTGCTTTGCTTGGTAGCCTCCCATAAATGCACCCCCACCCCCAACATCTTTTGTCTTTAGCTGGAGGTGGATCTAAGGTGGCTTCGTGGTTGTGAATGAGCTAGATGCAGGGAACTGAGGTATAGCTTAAAATATATTTCCTATCTCTGTTTTGTAGGCCCATAACAGAAACCTGCTCTCCATAGATTTTGATCATATAACTCGCACAGGGAAGATCTATGATGACCACCGGAAATTCACCCTTCGAATTCTTTATGACCAGACTGGACGACCTGTTCTGTGGTCTCCCGTAAGCCGATATAATGAAGTGAACATCACATATTCACCTTCAGGATTGGTGACATTTATTCAAAGAGGGACATGGAATGAAAAAATGGAATATGACCAGAGTGGAAAAATAATATCAAGAACATGGGCTGATGGGAAAATTTGGAGCTACACCTACTTAGAAAAGGTAAGTATGTGCGGAAAATAAACTAGTTCTGAGTTTCTGATGAGAATATTGAAAGTGGCCCTAATTTCCCCACCTTGGTAGACCCTGCAGGATAAAAGTCTGTGTTCTGGCTGTTCTGCTCTGTAGTAGTAAATAACAAAAATATATATATTGTATCTATAAGGATAAGCTGTTTTTTAGCTGAAAGCTTTCACCAACCCCACTCTTTGCCAGGAACTCTTTCAGACCAAAGTCAGGATAATGGCTTAGCTTTCTCCTCATTTGAGCATATTTGTTCACAGTCTTGAAAAGATATCTTTATTACTATGAAAGCTCATACTGAGGTAAAATAGGTAGAAAATTATAAAATTGTGTGTTAATGTATCTCAGGTCTGGAAAAGAGCCTCTTACACAGAGGATAAGGAATTCTAATTTTGGAAAGATAGTGAAGTTTTAGTAGTATACATTTGAGTACTAATTTTTACAAGTAATTGTTTTAAGGGAATGGTGGCAGTGGGGCCTCATTGGTGACAGTCCTTTGTGCACTGTGAGTCTCCAGCAGCATCTGTAATGGGGGCTCATGGCCTCCATCTGGTAGGAATAGATAGGGATTTTAGTCCCGCCACTGGAGAATCACTTGTCAAACATCCTTATGGGTTCTGGCCGGCTCAGTAGCAGAGGGCAATAAGAGAAACTGATCTCTATCTGAACTCAATTTCTGATGTCCTGAGTCTCTTGTTTCCCAAACCTATCCATTCAACTGATTTCGTCAGTGTTTAATTAATTTATGGAAAAACTGAAAAATGCTTTCCTTTGAGGATTCAAAGGTAACAGTGCAAGGTAACCCCTAGAAGTTCTTAGAAAAGTCATAGGCACTCACAGCTCCCATGGCAAAATTTCACTATTTGCACCCAATGATGCCAAGTCTTTCTGATATACTCCCCAAAATGAATGTTTGTTTTTTTTTTAATGTGTGTCAGTGGTTGTATGTCATCATAAAGCTATTGTACTATTTCCCAAAGTCAGTATCTAGGGAATTTGCCAAGTTGGAAATGCCTAGCAGATAAAGCAGAACTCCACTTAGGAGCCAGGTAAAGGAAGGAGTCCTCTGCTGTATACACCCCATGAGCATTGCTGCTGAAGAAATGGATCAAATCAATAATCTACTCTGCACTGGGACTTTATCTTATAGAGTGGATCTTTCTTCTTTTAAATTTTGATAAGAATGATT
>JAQQAC010016209.1:104028005-104084940 GCA_029783875.1 Phataginus tricuspis | reverse complement strand
ATATTTTGGATGTCAACCCCTTATCAGATACATCATTTATGAATATAAATGAAGCAATTTTATTGTTTCACTTTTCTGAATTAGCTGATTATTTCATCAAACCTACTTGAGCAAAAAATCACGTGAAGCAAATGACATAAGTTCTCTTTGCTACAGAAACTTAGTTGGCAATAATTCTTTGAAAACAAAACAAAAACTCTATGAGGCTTGTCGGTGTCTGTGATGGACACATATGAGACCTCACTGACCCACAATAATGTATGGAGAAAGCCCCAGGGACTTCCAAAGACTAGTTTACTGGCCAGTGAGACAAGCCAAATCACTTGTGCATTTTAGTTGACTTTCGCCCCTTTTTTGATTTCACATTTAATTTGTTATCTAATTAAAAACTAGTCCTTGTCTTAAGCAATCCTATTATATGCAAAATTCAGAACTTACAAAATACTAATTATGGAATGGATCTTTACTTTCCATAAATCTTTTATCATGATATTGATTTTATTAACATTATTATAACCAGCAATAATAACTAATTCACTGAGTAGATGTGATGATTAAATGAAATAATATGAGACACCCAGCACATCAAGTCTTCAGTAGAAGTTAGTGGCTTTTCATTTAAATAGTGCATTGCAGTACTGATTTTCAAGTTGACACTTAAATGCTAGCACTTGCTGCTACATGAAGGTAAATTAAAACAGGGAAGAACAGAAGGCAGGAAACTGAAGCATCTTTGAAATTGTGATTCTAGAAAATAAAAAAAACAGGGAAAATATTGAATTTACAAAAATCCAACTTACATGTAACTTTTCCAGAGAGGTGAGGAGGTTTTGTATCTCCCTGTGCTTTTTCAGTCCTCTTTTGAACATGACCTTTGTTAGCACATTCTTTCACTGTGTCCTGGGGCAGAACAAGGACTAAGAGACTAGCTCTTGTCGTATATTTTAAATTAAGAATTCTCAAATTTTAAAATGTACACCTCTTTTTATACCTCAAATACTTTTGGAACTACCTCTCGTAAATTTGCTTGCCACCTCTATACCATGATATATTAAAAAGCAACAGCAGATAGTTCAGCTAAGCAGCAGAAATTTTGTAGAAATTGTTTGACTTCCTCTAGAGTAAGTGAACGTTACCCGTATCATTTTCATGCACAATGGTTTGTAGCTATTAGGAGAAAAATAATTATTTAGGTAATAGCTGCAGTTGCTTAAATGATCTCTTCTCTATTAAAAAAATCAATTATTGTTTCTTAAATTTTCTCTATGTGGTCATTAATTTTCTATCTTGATTTATGAGACTTCTCTGAGTTAATTATATTGAAGACATGTGAGGCTAAAATTTTGTATTACAGTAAATGTAAATCTTCCAGTTTCCAAAAATCATTCTTAAGAACTTCATTTTTTAAATGCATTTAAATATATGTTATAATCATTTAATAGGATGGTTTAGTCTGATACAGTTACACAAAATTGCCTCTTTGGGGCTGAAAATATTAAAGGCTGCCTAGTGGGAGAAGGCAGCCTGTAGCTTGAGCTCCACATGGCCCCACACTGCCATCTGGTGGTCATTCAAATGCCTTAACGTTTCAAATTTCTACCATCTCATTTCTGTTCTTGTTCAGATGAGTATACAGCCATGATTGTTCTTTTTTTCTTCTTCTTCACAATGATCTCTTTTAGGATCTCACAATCAATTAAAAAAAAATAAAAAGCCTCCCACTCTATTGTTTGGGCTAATAAGAAATGGCCTTTTATCCTGTAGCGGCACTGTGGGCGCTGGGTGAACTATAAGCATTGTTTTTGAACAAACTGATAACAATGCCACCCAAAGGGAAAAAGCAGCCAAGTGAGAGCTAAATGGTATTCTGGCAACACAACGGTTACATTCACGAGATTTCTAATCACGTCATCCACATTCTTGCCATTGGCAAGAAGCTTTAAAAACAGACCAGGGAGCCATGGAGACAGCGCAGCATCGGCACCACCTAGGAACAGGGTCAGGCAGTGGTTTACTGCAGCGTGGAGGAGAGCAGGGCAGAGAACGCAATGGCGATTGTGCTATAAATGTTTGCCAAGGCTGGCACAGCAATTGGAAAAGGCATGGCCCAGGCAGGCTGGTACCAGACAATGTGTGGGAGCCATATGGTGATTGTCCCTGGCCCGCATCACAAGTGACAGATGTCATTTGTTCATGGCAAATTGACAGAAGAGAGTAGAAAGGACCTGAGAAATCTGACTTTCAGCATAGCGGCAAAGCGAAGCCATTTTCTACCAGGACCTCCCCCTACACACTGCTCTCCCCTGCCACCAACCCCGGATTCTGCTGGGTTCTGCCTTGGGGGAGGAAGCCACCCTCCCCTCGTGTTCTCATGCCCTCGCAGGAGTGCCAACTCGCCTGCCTTCTGTTCAGCAGGGTTTTGGGTTGTGCACAGGTGGTGGGGTGACAGGGTTTCCACACGCAGCTCTGTATCGCCAGGCAGAGTGCTTGGTTGAAAAGACTGGAAGGATGAGCGAACAAGCAAATAAATGCTGACGTTGACTTCACAGTCCTGACATGCGATTCAAAATCAGTAATTCTCAGAAGGGCAGGGAAGACATGCAGTTTCAAGAAACATATTCAGTATTAGAATATAGTTTCATATTTAGAAGATTTAAATGCATTGTATATGTTTATGTAATTCATATTCAAAAATATGTAACTTATATTTTTATTTTTTTTTCAAATTTTTAATCAGAATTGGGGTTTTTTTTGTTGTTTTTTACAATTTATTTTGGTATCATTAACCTACAATTACATGTGCAATATTATGGTAATTAAACTACCCCCTTCATCAGGTCCCCCCCACCAACCCCACCACAGTCACTGTCCATCAGTGTAGTGAGATGCTATAGAGTCACTACTTGTCTTCTCTGAGTTGTACAGCCCTCCCCGTGCCCCCGCTACATTATGTCTGCTAATCGTATTGCCCCTTTTACCCTCTTATCCCTCCCTTCCCACCCATCTCCCCAGTCCCTTTCCTTTTGGTAACTATTAGTCCGTTCTTAGGTTCTGTGAGTCTGCTGCTGTTTTGTTCCTTCAGTTTTTTTCTTTGTTCTTATACTCCACATATGAGTGAAATCATTTGATACTTGTCTTTTTCGGCTTGGCTTATTTCACTGAGCATAATACCCTCTAACTCCATCCATGTTGTTGCAAATGGTAGGATTTGTTTTCTTCTTATGGCTGAATAATATTCCATTGTGTATATGTACCACATCTTCTTAATCCATTCATCTACTGATGGACACTTAGGTTGCTTCCATTTCTTGGCTATTGTAAATGGTGCTGCAATAAACATAGGTGTGCATCTGTCTTTTTGAAACTGGGCTGCTGCATTCTTAGGGTAAATTCCTAGGAGTGGGATTCCTGGGTCGAATGGTATTTCTATTTTGAGTTTTTTGAGGAACCTCCATACTGCTTTCCACAATGGTTGAACTAATTTGCATTCCCACCAGCAGTGTAGGAGGGTTCCCTTTTCTCCACATCCTTGCCAACATTTGTTGTTGTTTGTGATGTTGGCCATCCTCACTGGTGTGAGGTGATATCTCATTCTGGTTTTAATCTGCATTTCTCTGATGATTAGTGATGTGGAGCATCTTTTCATGTGCCTGTTGGCCATCTGAATTTCTTCTTTAGAGAAGTGTCTATTCATGTCCTGTGCCCATTTCTTAATTGGATTATTTGCCTTTTGTTTGTTAAGGTGCGTGAGTTCTTTATATATTTTGGATGGCAACCCCTTATCAGATGCATCATTTATGAATATATTTTCCCATACTGTAGGATGTCTTTTTGTTCTACTGATGGTGTCCTTTGCTGTACGGAAGCTTTTCAACTTGATATAGTCCCACTTGTTCATTTTTGCTTTTGTTTCCCTTGCCCAGAGGGATATGTTCATGAAGAAGTTGCTCATGTTTATGTCCAAGAGATTTTTGCCTATGTTTTTTTCTAAGAGTTTTATGGTTTCATGACTTACATTCAGGTCTTTGATCCACCTTGAATTTACCTTTGTGTATGGGGCTATACAGTAGTCCAGTTTCATTCTCTTACATGTAGCTGTCCAGTTTTTCCAACACCAGTTGCTGAAGAGGCTGTCATCTCCCGATTGTATATCCAAGGCTCCTTTATCAAATATTAATTGACTGTAAATGTTTGGGTTAATGTTTGGATTTTCTATTCCGTTCCACTGGTCTGTGGGTCTGTTTTTGTGCCAGTACCAAATTGTCTTGATTACTGTGGCCTTGTAGTAGAGTTTGAAGTCAGGGAGCGTAATTCCCCCTGTTTGATTCCTCCTTCTCAGAATTGCTTTGTTCTGGGTCTTTTCTGGTTCCATATGAATTTTTAAGTTATTTGTTCCAGTTCATTGAAGAAAGCTGTTGGTAGTTTGATAGGGATTGCATTGAATCTGTAGATTGCTTTAGGTAGTATAGCCATTTTGACAATATTTATTCTTCCTAGCCAAGAACATGGGATGCATTTCCATTTGTTAGTGTCCTCTTTAATTTCTCGTAGGAGTGTCTTATAGTTTTCAGAGTACAGGTCTTTCACTTCCTTGGTTAGCTTTATTCCTAGGTATTTTATTCTTTTTGATGCAATTGTGAATGGAATTGTTTTTCTGATTTCTTTTTCTGTTAGTGCATCATTAGTGTATAGGAAAGCAACAGATTTCTGTGTGTTAATTTTGTATCCTGCAACTTTGCTGATTTCAGATATTAGTTCTAGTAGTTTTGGAGTGGATTCTTTAGGGTTTTTTATGTACAGTATCATGTCATCTGCAAATAGTGACAGTTTGACTTCTTCTTTACCAATCTGGATGCCTTGTATATCTTTGTTTTGTCTGATTGCCATGGCTAGGACCTCCAGTACTATTTTGAATAACAGTGGAGAGAGTGGGCATCCCTGTCTTGTTCCCGATCTTAGATGAAAAGCTTTCAGCTTCTCGCTGTTAAGTATGATGTTAGCTGTGGGTTTGTCATATACAGCCTTTATGATGTTGAGGTACTTGCCATCTATACCTATTTTGTTGAGAGTTTTAAGCATGAATGGATGCTGAATTTTGTCAAATGCTTTTTCAGCATCTATGGAGATGATCATGTGGTTTTTGTTCTTCTTTTTGTTGATGTGATGGATGATGTTGATGGATTTTCGAGTGTTGTACCATCCTTGCATCCCTGGGATAAATCCCACTTGATCATGGTGTATGATCCTCTTGATGTATTTTTGAATTCGGTTTGGTAATATTTTGTTGAGTATTTTTGCATCTACGTTCATCAGGGATATAGGTCTGTAATTTTCTTTCTTGGTGAGGTCTTTGCCAGGTTTTTTGTATTAGAGTGATGCTGGCTTCATAGAAAGAGTTTGGAAGTATTCCCTCCTCTTCTATTTTTTGGAAAACTTTAAGGAGAATGGGTGTTATTTCTTCTCTATATGTCTGGTAGAATTCAGAGGTGAATCCATCAGGTCCGTGGGTTTTGTTCTTAGGTAGTTTTTTGATTACCGCTTCAATTTTATTGCTGGTGATTGGTCTGTTTAGTTTTTCTGTTTCTTGCTTGGTCAGTCTTGGAATGTTCTATTTTTCTAAGAAGTTGTCCATTTCTTCTATGTTTTGCAGCTTGTTAGCATATAGATGCTCATAATATTCTCTTATAATTCTTTGTATTTCTGTGGGGTCCGTCGTTATTTTTCCTCATTTGTGATTCTGTTTATGTGTGTAGATTCTCTTTTTCTCTTAATGAGTCTGGCTAGGGGTTTATCTATTTTGTTTATTTTTTCAAAGAATCAGCTTTTGGTTTCATTAATTTTTTTCTATTGTTTTATTCTTCTCAATTTTATTTATTTCTTCTCTGATCATTATTATGTCCCTTCTTCTGGTGACTTTGGGCCTCATTTGTTCTTCTTTTTCCAATTTCAATAATTGTGTCTTTAGAATGTTCATTTGGGAATGTTCTTCCTTCTTTAAATTGGCCTGGATTGCAATATACTTTCCTCTTAGAACTGCCTTTGCTGAGTCCCACAGAAGTTGTGGCTTTGTGTTGTTGTTGTTGTCATTAGTCTCCATATATTTTTTGATTTTTGTTTTGATTTGGTCGTTAACCCATTGATTCATTAGGAGAATGTTGTTAAGTCTCCATGTATTTGTGAGCCTTTTTGATTTCTTTCTGAAATTTATTTCTAGTTTTATACCTTTGTGATCTGAGAAGTTGGTTGGTAGGATTTCAATATTTTTGAAATTACTGAGGTTCTTTTTGTGGCCCAGTATGTAGTCTATTCTGGAAAATGTTCCATGTGCACTTGAGAAGAATGTGTATCCTGTTGCTTTTGGGTGCAGAGTTCTGTAGATATCTGTTAGGTCCATCTGTTCTCGTGTGCTGTTCAGTGCCTCTGTGTCTTATTCTCTGTCAGGTTGATCTGTCCTTTGGAGTGAGTGGTGTGTTGAAGTCTCCTAAAATGAATGCATTGCTGTCTATTTTCTCATTTAATTCTCTTAGTATTTGTTTCACATATGTTGGTGCTTCTGTGTTGGGTGCATATATGTTTATAATGGTTATATCTTCTTGTTGGACTGACCCCTTTATCATTATGTAATGTCCATCTTTATCTCTTGCTACTTTCTTCGTTTTGAAGTCTATTTTGTCTGATACAAGTACTGCAACACCTGCTTTTTTCTCTTTGTTGTTTGCATGAAATATCTTTTTCAATCCCTTCACTTTTAGTCTGTGTATATCTTTGGGTTTGAGGTGAGTCTCTTGGAAGCAGCTTATAGATGGGTCTTGCTTTTTTATCCATTCTGTTACTCTGTGTCTTTTGATTGGTGCATTCAGTCCATTTACATTTAGGGTGATTATTGATAGATATGTACTTATTGCCATTGCTGGCTTTAGATTTGTGGTTGCCAAAGGTTCAAGGTTTGCTTCTTTACTATCTAACAATCTAACTTAACTTTCTTGTTAAGTTATTGTGAACGCCGTCTGATGTTTCTTTATTTCTCCCTTCCTATTCTTCCTCCTCCATTTTTTATATATTGAGTGTTTTATTCTTTGCCTTTAGTTAGCATTTGGATGGTCTGCTTTCTTTGCTATGATTTTATTTTCTCTGGTGACATCTTTTTAGCCTTAGGGGTGCTTCCCTCTAGAGCAGTCGTTTAAGATATCCTGTAGTGGTGGTTTATGATAGGCAAACTCTTTCAGCTTTCATTTGTCTGGAAATTGTTTAATCCCTCCATGATATTTAAATGATAATCTTGCTGGATACAATATTCGTGCTTCGAGGCCCTTCTGTTTCATTACGTTAAATATATCATGCTATTCTCTTCTGACCTGTAATGTTTCTGTTGAGAAGTCTGAATATAGTCTGATGGGTTTTCCTTTGTAGGTGATCTTTTTTCTCTCTCTAGGTTCCTTTAATACTCTGTCTTTATCTTTGACCTTTGCCATCTTAATTATTATGTGTGTTGGTGTTGTCTTTCTTGGGTCCCTTGTGTTGGGAGATCTGTGGGCTACCGTGGACTGCGAGACTATATCCTTCCCCAGCGTGGGAAAGTTTTCGGCAATTATTTCTTCAAAGACACTTTCTATCCCTTTTTCTCTCTCTTCTTCCTCTGGTACTCCTATAATGCGAATATTGTTCCGTTTGGATTATCACACACTTCTCTTAATATTCTTTCATTCCTAGAGATCCTTTTATCTCTCTCTGCCTCAGCTTCTCTGTATTCCTGTTCTCTATTTTATAATCCATTAACAGTCTCTGAGAACTCATCCAGTCTGCTGTTAAGCCCATAGATGGCTTGTCTCATTTCTGCATATTCTTTCCTCACTTCCCTCACTTCCTCCCTCATCTCTTGCACATTTTTCTGTAGATCCGTCAGCATGGCTATGACTTTTATTCTGAATTCTTTCTCAGGAAGACTGTGCATGTCCATCCCTTCAGGATCCCTCTCTGGGGTTGTCTGAGTCTGAAGCTTTGTCTGTACCATATTTCTCTGTCTTTTCATGGTTGCTGGTAGTTTGCACGTATGTGAGCTGGGCTGTTTATGACTTTAAAAAGAAAAAAAATGAAAAGAAAGAAATAATAACAATAGGAAAAAAGGGAAAGAAAAACAGAAAAGAAAGGGAAGAAAAAACAACAACTAAAAAAACAAAACAAAAACAAACAAAAAAAAACGCCCACTGGGAGTGGATTCTGTGGGGATGCTGTAGGTGGCACTGTTGCTCCAGTATTCCAGAGCTGTGGCCATGTCACTCCGCAAGGTCCTTTATAGCTCTGGCCCTGCTGTGAATGAATGGGAGGCTGTTGATCTCTGTGGGGTTCTTAAGTGCGTCCACCCTTTCCCAGTCGCCAGCTAAGGGGTCCAAAGCTCCCCAGGAGTCCCAGCCGGCTGGGCTCAGTGTGCCGGGGCGATCTGGCCCCGCCACTGGGCTCCTGTCTCTTTAAGACCGCTGAGAAAAAGCACGCGCTTTTCTTCCCTTTTTTTTTCCTTTCTTTTTCCTTCCCGGAGCCTGCTGCAGGCAACTGGCGCATTCCCTGCTGAGACCCTGTGCCCTCTCTCTCTCCAATCTCCGCTACACCGCTGTGTGTCAGTGCTCCCAGCGCAGACTTCCACTCCCTCCTGGCTCTGAATCCTCTCCTCCCACCGGCAGAGCTCTCGGGTCCCGCTGGGTTGTGGCTCCGTATCTTACCCGCCTCGCCGGGTGCCGAGTCCTGTCTCAGGTGTAGCTGCCCCCCGGAGCACTGGGGTGGAGGAGCGCTCGGGTCCCGCCGGGTCATGGCTCCGTATCTTACCCGCCTTGCCGGGTGCCAAGTCCTCTCTCTGGTGTAGCTGCCCGCCGGAGCGCTGGGGTGGAGGTATTTTTAAAATGAAAAGATTCCTATTGTTTCCAAAACACAAACTTCAGAAAATAAGGATCAACTAAATCCTTTTAGTTGATAATTCTCAAGAAGGAAAAGGAAAGCTCCCTTAGGGAGTTGTTTCAGAGTCTCCCGTGATGAACAATTTTTACTTTTATTAAAAGATGAGATTTCAATGCTTTTCAGTTAGAAATAGGATTGAGTCTCCCTAGAACAGTGCTCCTTTTATGTCTATATTTAAAATTAAAAAAGATAACCAATATCAGTGAAATACCTAATTACCTGCAAGTCATTATACCTCAACAAATAACTGTTTTCTGAAATACCAATCATATTAGCGGAAAAGGGTTTCCACAGAATTCTTCACTTTTAATTGCACGTTTCCCCTGATAAAATTTAAAACATGAATTGCAATGCAATAACAGTATTATTTCATACACAAATTTTCAGGAGGACATCCACTACTACGTGAAGTCAAATACTTTTGTTGACTTACTTAATATGTGGCATGCCCTGTCCTTCATTTACCTCCCTCCAATCAAAATCCACACTGAAGCAATAGTAACCTTTCTGTAATAAAATTTAATTGTTTCTCCCAACTCTACAAGCACCCTGTCCTTCAACTTGCTTTCAGTGGTCCCTATTGCCAACATGTGTAAGTCCAAACTCCTTAGCTTGGCTTAGAAAGCCCAACATGATCGGGACCCAGCCTACTTAAGTGGCCTCATCTCCTGCCATTGACCACCCCGCCCAACATGCCCATGCTCTCGCCATACAAAATTCTTCTCATTCTCTGAAAAAGCCATGTGTGTTCTCTTTCTTATCCAGACCCTCACAATGCTGTGTTTTTGTCAGCAGGACTCTTCCCCTACGCGGTCCCCCTCACTTCCCTGCTTTCACCTGGCTAATCCCTTGTCATGCTTTAGGTCTCAACTCAGGTGTCACTCTCTCCAGAGAGCCTTTCCTGACCTCTTAAGTCTGGGTTAGCTGTTCTTTCCCCACCTCCTATAAGCACCCCATGCCTCCCCTCTCAGAACACAAGTCACACTGTAGTGTGATTGCTTGGTTACTTGTCTTTCTGCTCCATTAAACTGTAAGTTCCATGAGGACAGACCCCATTATTGCCCACTACTGTATCCACTAGGGTCCACCACAGTGCCTGGCACATAATAAATGGGTGCTTGAGAAATTTGTGTTGAATGGACAAATGGGTATTTTCTTGAATCTCCTCAACTTCAATGGTACATCTTCATGCTGTTTTGCCTTTGTCTCGTTTCAGTCTGTGATGCTTCTGTTACATAGCCAGCGGCGTTACATCTTTGAGTATGATCAGTCAGATTGTCTGCTCTCGGTCACCATGCCTAGTATGGTGCGCCACAGCTTACAAACCATGCTTTCAGTGGGCTACTACCGGAACATCTACACCCCGCCAGACAGTAGTGCTTCTTTTATCCAAGACTACAGTCGGGATGGCCGACTGCGGCAGACCCTGCATCTGGGGACAGGGCGCAGGGTTTTATACAAGTACACCAAGCAAGCAAGGCTGTCTGAGATTCTCTATGATACCACTCAGGTCACATTAACATATGAAGAGTCTTCTGGAGTGATTAAGACAATACACCTGATGCACGACGGCTTCATTTGCACAATCAGATATCGGCAAACAGGTCAGTTGTGAAAGGTGGTGATGCATTCAACCACATCAGTGTTTTCTCAGAACATTTTTGCTGGACACAGTCTGGGACAGAAGTATTAACCTACAGATGTTCAATCCAACACACTTTCACTTCAGTTACCAAATTATCTTCTGTTGAAAATTAAAAGCATATTATAGGTGACATGGAAGCTGATTCTTAAAGACATACAGTGCATTTCTCCTTCAGCTCCCAAACAAGTTAAGACCTAAGTACCTAGGCTAACCATGTACCCGTTCCTCTTCACCACCAAATCTTCCCAAAGATGCCAACTGCAAGATACGAGTCTCACTAAAGGGAGATCAAGCCCTGTGTAACCTCTATAAGCCTCAGGGGGTGACAAAATATCTTCAAAAGTCAGAACTTTTGAATGTATTGCACCCTTTGGGTATATCAAATGCCGAAATCCAGTTACTTTAATGCTGAGCTTTGTGAAAACCTGACTCTCCACCCTCTGACTTTGCAGCACAGGTTAAATAAATTGAAAGTATTTTTGTCAGTGATTGTAACAAGAAAGTATGTTTATAATAACAGTTTCATCACCCCAAACTACCAGATGGGTTATTATGTATGTAGTTTCTATAAATAAATTCCTCAATTACTATAATATACAGGATTTTTCTTCAAATTTAATAACCACAACTGTGAAAATGTATATCTATGAGATGATATGCCCAGGCATTAGGTATCAGCGGTCAATTTCTAATATTTTATTTTGAACGTAAAAGCATCAATACTAAAGAAAATAACACTAGACCATTCTGGCTGTTAAACATTAAGCATCTAGCTTTGTTCTCATTATTTTATTTGATTCCTTCAGGACCACTTATTGGACGCCAGATTTTCAGATTCAGTGAGGAAGGTCTTGTGAATGCTCGGTTTGACTACAGCTACAACAACTTCCGCGTCACCAGCATGCAAGCTGTGATAAATGAAACCCCTTTGCCCATAGATCTGTACCGCTATGTTGATGTCTCTGGCAGAACAGAGCAGTTTGGAAAATTCAGTGTAATTAATTATGATTTAAATCAGGTCATCACTACGACAGTGATGAAGCACACCAAGATCTTCAGCGCCAATGGACAAGTTATTGAAGTCCAGTATGAAATCCTCAAGGCAATTGCCTATTGGATGACTATTCAATATGATAACATGGGCCGCATGGTAATTTGTGATATACGAGTTGGAGTAGATGCCAATATAACAAGATACTTCTATGAGTACGATGCTGATGGGCAACTTCAAACTGTGTCTGTAAATGATAAAACCCAGTGGCGTTACAGTTATGACCTGAATGGAAACATCAACCTCTTAAGCCATGGGAATACTGCTCGACTGACTCCTCTCCGATATGACCTCCGAGACCGCATCACCAGACTAGGAGAAATTCAGTACAAAATGGATGAAGATGGCTTTCTGAGGCAGAGGGGAAATGACATATTTGAGTATAACTCTAATGGTCTGCTGCAGAAAGCCTACAACAAAGCTTCAGGCTGGACTGTGCAGTATCACTATGATGGGCTTGGGCGACGTGTCGCCAGTAAGTCCAGCATAGGGCAGCACCTCCAGTTTTTTTATGCAGACCTTGCCAACCCTGTAAGAGTTACTCATTTGTACAACCACACGAGCTCAGAGATTACATCCCTGTATTATGATCTCCAAGGTCACCTTATTGCCATGGAGCTAAGCAGTGGTGAAGAATATTATGTAGCCTGTGATAATACAGGCACCCCACTAGCTGTGTTCAGCAGTCGAGGTCAGTTGATAAAAGAAATACTGTACACGCCTTATGGAGATATCTATCATGACACTTACCCTGACTTTCAGGTCATCATTGGTTTTCATGGCGGACTCTATGATTTCCTTACGAAATTAGTGCACCTGGGGCAGAGGGATTATGATGTTGTTGCTGGTAGGTGGACGACGCCTAATCATCACGTATGGAAACAGTTGAACCTCTTTCCTAAACCATTCAACCTCTACTCCTTTGAAAATAACTACCCCGTTGGCAAAATTCAAGATGTTGCCAAGTATACCACAGGTATTTGAACGGTGTAAAATTTTACGCTAAACCGGAGATAACTCGGTGGTGTTTATCACATAATCTCAGTGCCTTCGTAAATATGCTTCCTCTTCCTGCCAGTAGCCCACAAGTTATTGTGCAGTCACTCTCTTCCTTAGTCTTCTAGAGTGAGCAGATCTGTGCGAGTGGGCATAAAACATGAGGCTTTTGCATCCCAGCACATTTGTTCTTTCCTTTTGAGCTTCCTGTTAGTAGTTTTCACCCTTCAAACCTCATATAAATAGTTTCGTTAAAAAGAAAAGCCCTCAGGATTATGTTGCATCAAGTAAACCTAATCTCACAGTCGTGTGACCTTAGTACCACTACCACATTAGGAGTACAGTAAATGGGACCTGTCTGATTATCCATGGATCAAAACGTTACCCTGTAGAGAGAGGACCATATATTTTAAAGTGGGCGATAGAAGGGGGAGTTTTATCCCTAACTTCTCATTGGCTAAACAAATTGAAGGCAGGAGATGCATCTTTCACGCTTCTCACAAAGGTTTTAAACTACAGGCTTTTAAATTTTTGTTCTTTCATATTTTATGTCTCAGACATTGGAAGTTGGTTGGAGCTGTTTGGTTTCCAGCTACACAATGTTCTACCTGGATTTCCCAAACCAGAATTAGAAAATTTGGAATTAACTTATGAGCTTCTACAACTTCAGACAAAAACTCAAGAGTGGGATCCTGGAAAGGTTAGTAAAACTTTTACCATTTCTATTTAGCTGAAAAAACAGCACAGCATCCAACACCATGAAATGGTGTTACCATGTATTTGCTTACTTATTTTTGAGTCATCTGGAATATTCATTAAAATGGCCACGATTCACGCAGAGGTAGAAGAAAGCTTCCATGAGGAAACAATCAAGGAATTCGAGTTTTTGGAAAAGAAAAGACTAATAACATGTGACTTGATGACTGCTGGGGTAACCAAACAAGATTAAAGAGGAACTGAAATCTAAAAATTCTGAAATGGGCTACTAAGGGCACTTATGGGTTCTGTATCGGGAAAAGTGGTCAGCAAGATGCAGAAAACGTCCGATTTCCAACTGCCAGGCAATTTAGGGCATAGTGCATTAAGAAGCACAGGCATAACAAGTTATTCTGATAAGGAAAAAGCATATAAGAGCAGTGAAGCAAAAGTAATAAATATCATAGGGATAAAGTCTCTGGAAAAACAAGGAACACCAAAACTTTCAAGGTTCATTCATAACTTCATCAGGAGTATGAGGTACAATGAAAACAAGAAGAAACTTTCTCTTTCCATTGAGAAAAATGGGAATCTCTGTTTGCCAAAAAAATGGTGTTAAAAAAATAAAACTGAAATTCAGGTGGCAAGGCTTGAAGTTTAAGTGTAAAAAAATTTAAGGGAAAGAGATTCTAAGTAGGTACTGTGGGTTTATCTCTTTCTATAGACATATAATATGTAACTGCTTTCTGTAATTAAGACTTAAAAAACTTTAGCAAAATGTTGAAAATTGTTGAAGCTTTATATGGATACTTGGATGTTCATTTGTCTCTTCTGTTTATTTCTTAGTATGCTTGAAATTGTCCATAAAAGATGGTTTTTTTAAGTCCACATAAAAAGAACAGTGAACTTGCCCATTTGCCATTGTTACATATGAGATCATAAGCTGTTTGATAGCAAGAATGATGCCTTATACCATCTCTTTATCCCTCACTGTGGCTAGTGTCTTATTCTATATACAGTAATAAACAGCTAGTCAGTGTTAGTTAAACTGGTGAAAATGAAATGTCTTTGTTTTGGAGGAACTGGACCCATTTAACTTGAAGTGCCTTCTAGCTCTGAGATTCTATGATATCAATTTGAACATATTTCCTCAGGTTTAACACACCAAACTATCAAGAGATATATGCCAGGTGATCAAGTCAGCTGTTAGTCTTTTCTTTTCCAAATCTGTGATAAAGAGATTCCAAATTTGGCTTGTTTTTAAATCACTCACCAGGAAATGAAAGAGAGAAGGAAGCAACATTGCAAGCCTTTGCTTTCCACCGTCACCAATCATATGACAGATGTCTAATTCTGTACTGTATCTGCCCTGTACCTTTCTTCTTTCCTAGACTATCCTGGGTATTCAGTGTGAGCTCCAGAAACAGCTCAGGAATTTCATTTCCTTGGACCAGCTTCCTATGACTCCCCGATACAATGACGGACGGTGCCTTGAAGGAGGGAAGCAACCCAGGTTTGCTGCTGTCCCCTCTGTTTTTGGAAAAGGTATCAAATTTGCCATCAAGGATGGCATAGTAACAGCTGATATTATAGGAGTAGCCAATGAAGATAGCAGGCGGCTTGCTGCCATTCTCAATAATGCTCATTACCTGGAAAACCTACATTTTACCATAGAGGGGAGGGACACTCACTACTTCATTAAGCTTGGGTCTCTGGAGGAAGACCTGGTGCTCATCGGTAACACTGGGGGGAGGCGGATTCTGGAGAATGGTGTCAATGTCACTGTGTCCCAGATGACTTCTGTGTTGAATGGAAGGACTAGACGGTTTGCCGATATCCAGCTCCAGCATGGGGCTCTGTGCTTCAACATCCGGTATGGGACAACTGTCGAAGAAGAAAAGAATCACGTGTTGGAGGTTGCCAGACAGCGTGCGGTGGCCCAGGCCTGGACTAAGGAACAAAGAAGGCTGCAGGAAGGGGAAGAGGGCATTAGAGCCTGGACAGAGGGGGAAAGGCAGCAGCTGTTGAGCACTGGGAGGGTACAAGGTTATGATGGCTATTTTGTTTTGTCGGTTGAGCAGTACTTAGAACTTTCTGACAGTGCCAACAATATTCACTTTATGAGACAGAGCGAAATAGGCAGGAGGTAACAAAAAAAATCTCTGCCTTTGCGTCACCAAAGACTGCCTGTTTTTAAAACACAAAACGGTTTATTGTATTGGTTTTCTAGATCAGAACTAGTTATATGTAAATATGGAGGAGAAAAATATCCAACTGCCTTTCAAAGTGACGGAAGATGGTATTTTAATATTGTTCGTTTAAACTCTTTAAGAAATGACAGAGATTTTTAGTTCTTGTGTGGCAGTATTCAAAACAACACAAATGAAACTCAAGACAGCTAGAAAATAGTTCAGAATGCACCACTTTAAATCTGTCGAGCCATGCATATGTTTGGATGTACAGGAAGAACCCAAGGTTCTATATCTCTGTTGTGACACAAAGTTTCATGTTTAACTGTTGGCAGAACTTGCAGGCTATTTCAAAAGGGGATGCGATACTTGCATTTCGAAAGACTGCCAGCCCTTGCCCATTTTCCAGATCTGTTCTAGGAAATTTAAAAAGAAGTGTAAAATGTCCTCAGCCACCATCTCCTAGAGTCAGGACCCACTCGCCCTTTCTCCCTGATTATTCCTCCTTGCTTGTTCAAGTAAATGCCATGTTGTTGTGCTGTGTTGTGGCGTGTGGTGGCTGGGTTCTGTCTACCACGCCTCCCTGGGGCTGCGGTAACCAGGCTAAATCGCCCCCCTTTGCTTGTGTGTACATGACACCGAGGTAGCTGGCCAGTGGAACTTCTCCCACTCAACCCGTTTGGACAACATTTTTTACCAAATTGTCTAGCTGTACTGGTGTCATGTAAACATAGCTTTTATTAACCTGGGTAGGAATTTCTCATTTATATATAGGGTGTGTTCTGGTCATAGTTTCACATTAGTGATTCAGTATTCATACACTAATCCAGTGGTTTTGTGCACATGAAAGGTAATTTACTACAAATGATTCTGATCCAAAAAATAAAAAGAGCGTTAGCAGGCATACATGCCTGGGACGCTGATAAATACACTCACTACTACAGCAGAAATTGATGAGAGCCTTATGGTCTTAAAAAAAATAGACCTGAAAGTACCAAAGGGAAGACCAAACCAATATTCACAGTAGTTGTCCCCACATTGTTGCACCCCACCCAGATTTCTCTTCCAAATGTGCAATTCGGTATTGAACATCTATCTCCCAGCCATAGTCAGGAAATTTAATTAAGTGAATCCCTTTCCAAACTAAAACATTTCAACAAATTCTAGAGAAGCAGGCTATTTTTGACTAAAGCAATGTATACAGTTAGTTATTTTAGTTCTCTGTCTTAACCCATTTATTTTGATTTAATCATCTTTCCTGCCTAGGAAAAATACCTATTTTCCAGGAATGGTTATTTTTGTTCTCTGATCATTTAAAATTTGGGGAAAAGAAAAAGACCAGGATTAGTGTTACTATCAACTGTAGTTTCTCAATCTCTATGACTCCTGTAGTAAAGGGAGCCCCTTGGTGAGCTGGGAGATTTGCGCCCTGTGACAGAGACAGTTTGTAAAATGCTGTGTAATTGTAAGTTACCACAAATGAAAATACATGACAGCACAATGTGGCCTGTAGAAAATTCCCCTAAGCCCATTTCAGCACTTGCATCACCGAGTCTGGACATTTACTATGTCTGAAGGAGAATTTATGATGGAATGTTACACTTTGGACTCTTTCCAGCTACTACCTACATGCAGTGTGGGGTCGTTGCCTTGCTTGTGATAACACTTTCTTTGAAAATATGCAAAGTCAGAATCCAGACTCATGTTAAGGTTTATGAAGAGTCTGGCCCCTGACTACACAAAGTGGAGTAAGGGAAAGGTAAGGACCTACAGAGAGTAGGGGAGGATGTATCTAGACATTTCATTTTCAAAACCTTCAGGCTGGGACTCCCACGTTCTGACACACATATTCTGAGAGAGACTTCATGATGAACTAGTCTCTTGCTTCAATTGGAAGCATACCAGCTCAAGAGATTGCTAATCCAGACTGCAATCATATTACTGGTTTGTTTGCTTGTTTTCCTGAATCAGGCCTGTGTTAGTGGTACAGTACTTATTCCATATGGGATTCTAAAATTAATGACAAACTTGTTGAAAATTTGAATACCTCCACACCAGCCTAAAAATGGACCTTAAGTTCCTAGAACCTCTGATGTTCTTTTAAATCAATGGGAAATTAATTTGTAAACTGTATATAGAGAGTGCATACATGTGATGATGTATTTTATCACTAATCCAAGATGTCAATATTAGAGTCTATTTTGCTTATATTTTAAGTGATTATTATACTTTTTTGCAATTCACTGATGAGATGTATCATGTTCAAACTGCTTTAAATATCCATTAGAAACAAATATTTGAAGCTTTGACTTAAGAGTAGTTACCTTGACTGTGCATTTCTAGTTTGTAATACATATTTATTTAGTTTGTGCCTTTAGTTTCTTAAAGTTATATTTGTATTATATTCAGGAAATGCACTTTTTATCACTTACAGCTGTGGTTTTAATACTGCCTTGAACCATTACTATTCTCTGTACCACTTCCAAAGTTTTTGGGAGGAAAGAGAAAAAACCCAAAAGGTTAGCACTAATGAACAGTAAATCTAAGAGAAACATTTTGGCATTTAATAATATGAACATGGAGATATTGAGTACATTGCTGCCTATTCAGCTGAATACAAAGGATGTCTTCACTGACTTGTAGTTCTGAAGTTTAAATGAATGCGAGAACAATTCGTTTTCATTTCCTGATGAAAGCAAAAGCATTTTAAAGAGAAATGTGTGAATTTCTCATACCCAGAAGACAGGCAGCTGACACTGCACAGCCACACCACCTTGCAAGTGAGTTAGAGAGCCCAGTAGTTGGGCTGTCCTCTGAAGAACATTCTGGGCTGAGGCAGGGAATACTCCGTGGTTGTTTCTTTTTCCTAGTTAGGCCCATTTCATTTGTGCTTTTTTGTTGTGTTTCGTTATTACTTTTGCACTACAGTCTAGAGAACCAAATGAGCTGAAAAGTTCAGGGTAACAGACATTAAAATATGTTTATTTTTAGATGTCATTCTAATCATTATTGAGTAGAAGCATGACTCATGAAGGAAAGGGAAATAAAGCCCAATTCATACTGATTTTTAGCAAAACGCTCACCATAGTAAATAGGCATATGTTTTATTTTGGACCCAGCAAAATAATGTATAAAACAAGCGTGTCCCTTACAGTCAATTTATCTAGAAATCTATAATATATAGACTATATATACAATATAATATATACAACATAGCCAAATGTATGAAAACTTGACAATGTATAAATTGGAATTCACATGCTAAGTACATAGAAAGGTATAAAATTAAATTATAATTTTCCTAAGATTTTTCTTTTCCATCATTGTTGATGCCATTTCAAGCATTCTATAATGTTATTTCTGCTGTTTTTTTTTCTTTCCTTTTTTGAAAATATATTTTTAACTGGACCAGGCTCCACTGTACTATCACCTGAGAGAGTCAGGGAAAAGTATTTGCATTTATAAAGATATGTTCCTGTAAGGGCAACTGTAATAGAATTCAGTGGTAATGGAAGCAAAAGTACAGTAATCAAGTATTGAAAGAAACTGTTGAAGAGATTGGAGTGTAGTATAGCTTGTGAGAAAACAGAAGGCCACAGATTGGATGCAACATTCTAGTTTTCTTGGAGGAAATCACATACACATAGCTGACCTGAGTAGTACTTCAGATCTCAGATGGCTCTTCCACAGTCTTCTGGAAGGTTCTTTACCCTGCAAAAAGCAAAAAAAAACAAAACAAAACAAAAAAAAAGAAAAAAACCCAGAAAATAACAAACAACAACAAAGAATTCAACCACAAAATAGTGACTGTCATTTCAGTGTGTCCTTCATGTGAAAGCTATTAAGGACCAAATATACTACTGTGTGTAAGAAGAAATTACTTCCTAAACAGTAACTGAAAATAGTTAGAGTTAAACTTGCTGTGGATTTTGTCTTGGCAGTTGTCATCTTATATTATTTGTCAAAGGAAACGTGTTTGGCAGTTAAAAATCTTTCCTTAGATTTAGTGGTGGACTTTAACCTCTTAAATAAATGTTAGTATATCAGATTGTGTCCTTGAAAAATATTTTACTTGTATGAATCATGACAATGTCTAAATCTTTATTCTTCTGGCAAAAGCATCAGTAAGAGAGAAGGCAAAAAAGAGAAGTATCGCCTTTACGTCAGATAAATATTCTTTTTAGCTGCTTTACTCTCTCATAAAAAGTGAAGATGTTTACAGTGTATGCCAAGATTTTCAGTTTCTATATAACAACAGTTAGAGGTTCTAATCATACTGAAAATTGTGTTATAATGGCCTGAGCCATGTTGCTAGGAAACAATAGGTTCCAATTTTGTATTCCTGCTCTCACTCCTGTGCTGAAAGTGACTGGATACTGTACAGGTTCCTGTTCTCTGGCTGCAGTTAAATGGTCTTTTGCATTTTGCTCTGGCTTTCAGGTCAGAAGCATGCATTTTTCTACAAGAGCATCACAACAACATGCTGTACATATTTCAAGTTAAACATTATGTGTCGATATTTGAAAGAAAAAGTACTTTGAATATTTCATTTTTAAAAAATAAAATTGCAAACGAGCACCGTGTCCCATTTTATTCATGCGCCAAACTGCATTCTCAAGTCAGTGTGGTCACCTGAGATATGAAAAGTGTGTCTCTCACAGGGAACAATAAAAGCTCATCATCTTGAAAACGGAAGTGCAGAAATCAAAAAGGCACTAATCCTAAGCAGCTGTCTTTTCATTTTTATTTTTCATACAAATCAGATCTCTGACACAAATGACCATTTAATAAAACAGAAGAGTAGCTATTGCAAGTTTAAATGCCTCTAGGCTATGGCTTTTAAAAAAGGTTTCTCTCTCCTGTTGATGCTTTTCTCAGCAATAGAAAGAAAATAAAGGGTTGCAAAACAGGGGTGGCTGAGAGCTGGGAGAGCAGAGCACTCAAATGCATGGGCAAAAATGAATGGGGGCGGAGGACAGGCAATCAGGAAAAACAAAACGACAGCCTTCCCCAGCCTCATTGACCTGGGTAAGTTCAATGACCATTTGGCACTTAGGTTTCACAAGAAGACATTTTCAAGTGACATTGGGAAAGCTGGCCAACAGACCTTCCAAAATTCAACTTGATACTAATGGGGCACCTATAGTCCAAACAGCCTGTTACTGAAACTTGCTTGGAATCATGGAATTTACACAACTCTAAAATGCCCCGCTGCCTTTTTAGTCACTGACCTATACAGTCATCCCCTCTCTCTGCATTTTGCTTTCTGGGGTTTCACTTAGCTGTGGTTAAGTGGGACCCAGAAGCAGATGATCCTCCTTTTGACATATCGCCAGAAGGTCAACACGTCACAATGCCTACATCATTCACTCCATCTCATCATGTAGGCATCATCACAAGAAAGGTGAATACAGTACAATGAGATATTCTGAGAGAGGGAAAGACCACATTCACATAACCTTTATTACAGTATGTTTGTTAAACTGTTCTATTATTAACTGCTGTTGTTAATCTTTTATGGTGTCTAATTTATACATTAAACTTTATCAGGTATGTATGTATAGGAAAAAACATACTATATGTAGGGTTCAGTACTATTTGTGGTTCCAGGCATCCACTGGGGTTCTTGGAACATATCCTCTGTGGATAAGGGGGGCCTACTGTACACACATACAGTGAAGAGAGTCATGGCACAGAAGACAATCCTAATCATTTCAGCCCCACCATTCAGCAAAAAGCAGTGGGAGGTAGAGTGGTATGGAAAGGAATATTAGTGTCACCTGGAGATATTTTTTCAAAATATGCACCCCACCCCACCCTAAGAGCACAAAAAGGCAAGAGTTCCTCCACTGAGAGAATTACTAAATGAGAGAAGAGATTTCTCCATATTCCTTCCCTATCCATCCTCACTTTTACAGGTCTTTGAATATCAGTGCTATTTCAGCATTAGTAACACTACTACCTTAAATTTATATAATTTTAGTACCTTAATAACCCTGTGAGGTGAGCAAGACTTCACTGTTCCCTACTTGGTAAATGCAATACTAGCAATAGACTGACTTACCTAAGGGCACAGGGATAACCAGTGACAAAGCTGAAAAGCAAATTCAAGTCTCTTATGATGTGGATGATGTCTCTCCAATCAGGTTTGTTATATTTTTCTACATAAAAATATCCATTTAAAAGGCAAATGATGTAATGATGAAAATCCAGCCAGTGACCCCCAGATTATGAAAGTGTCCAAATTGGGTAGTTTAACTTCGCCCTTAGCTGCAAACTGCAAAATAATGGCATCCCATTTACTTCAAGGGCAAACATCGGCAACAAAGTAGAATTTACAGCCCACTAACAGGGAGACTAGGTATCCTGCAGTCTTGAAATCCTCAAGGGCAAATCTAGGTTTTATTATTAATAGACTTTGGATTCTGAACTTGGTAAAGTAAATCAAATAAAACATAAGCTGATGTCTAAACATGCCTAACAGATTTTAAAGCTGTTTCTCATATTTTTAATTCTGTTTCCATTCTACCACAAATAATATCTTAAATCCAGTCCTCTGTTTATAGCAGACTTCATAGGAGCCCCCTTCTCTGCAGACTTATTCTACCTATGTAGTACCACAAAGTTTCCCTGCCTGTAACAGCCAAACCGACTACCTAAGCTTGTCTCCTTACTGACCTTACCTCGTAAGAACAAAGTTCAGAGGAAATGAATATTTGATAAACTGTCATGTTCCTTGTGGGCTTGCTGACACACTTTTTTTCTGAGGAAAAGTGTACACTTGGAAAATATGTGCATTTTTCTATCTTCACTCAGCATCTTACAGGTATATGTTCACATGGCAGTATTTTAGATATGGCAAGGATATGACCTTTCTGTAAAGTCACAAGCTATTATATACTGGGAAATAGCAAGGATTTTCATGCTATGAAAGAAAAAGTAAAAAACACTTGATGAATGAAGGGCCAGCAAAAGAAGACAGCGGGTAGGCCCATCAACTGGGAATTATGACAATAGCAAAATGAAGAAAAGCACTTACCTTTTTCAGGGAATCTGTCCAATAAGATAAGTAAGATGGCCCTCATTAATGCTTTAATAGTTAATAGCACCTATCCCCAAATACTTTTAAGGAATATTTTAAGACAAATTCGGTAAATAAACTTTAAAATACTTTATTAAAATATGAAAGACCATTGTTTCAAAAAAGCTTTTTCACGAAAGGCTCTGGTAAAAGAACATGCAAACATAATTCATATATTTGGGATTATTTCAGAATGAACAAATTAGAGTAATTAGGGACACCTGTTAAAATTTAACCCCAAGCTACAAATAATTAAAAATTATCTAAACAGATGGCATTTTATTTTGAAAGTCAGCTTTCCAAATTCCACAAGTTAAAGTGAGGATTTTATTTTTATAAATAGTAAATGGTCCCAATGCACTATTGTGGCTATACTCCACCGTCATACTCCCATAGCATCCATGTTAAACGCTCAGAAATCAGATCTTGCCAGCACAGAGTAGCTCTGTCTGTAGGTAGTTCACTAATTATCAAGCAAGCTCACCCCAACTCATGTACAGCCCATAATTCCAATTTATTAGTCTACAGTGAAACTTAGCCCTTTCCTATGGACCATGGACCAGACTATTTGTGTTGGCTCATTCTCCACTAAAGACAGATCTACCGACACATCGGGAACCTCACTTAACATATGCTTATGACCTTTTATTATTTTTGTCTTCTCATTGTTCATTTTTCTTCTATGGTCTTTTATTGTCATTGTTTTCTTGTCCAACTAAACAGTGAGCTGCCTGAGCACAGGACCAGGTGTTTTTACTTCTTGACCCCAGTGCTCATTGTTTAAGTGAACTAATTCTATGAGCCTGGAAGCAACTTGGCACATAATCAAATCACAAGAGTCATAAAAAGATAAATGTGAAAAGATACAAATACCTGTCACTGTGTCCAATCTTGGCTCTCACTTCAGTTGCAATCACTTGGAATTGTTAAAAGTTAACTAGAAAGCCCTAAGCTTTCCAGTGGTCTTTGTAGGGCTACCTGATGGGGAGGCTGCTTGTCAATCAGCTACTCATGCCCAGAGCTGAGAGCTCCTGCTGCTGCTGTCCTTCAAAAGGAGGTTTCACATGGAGTAGAAACAACTGGAGCAGAGGTAGGAAAGTCCACTTCATTGGATTTATCATATGATTTCAAATTCTATATCATCAAATATAATAAACCTGTACAGCATGTTTTAAATTACGGGATTTTTAAACTCCAGATTGGTCTACGGATTTTACTATCCAACGTCAGAACACTAGGCAAGAAGGTTGCTTTCAGAATTAAACAGAGATTCTTCACTCTTTATCTAGTACTTCTTTAGCGCACATTGTACAGCTTCATAAAGCTCCAAAGAGCCTACAACAGCATAGCTAGTGGAGAGCATAACACCTAATGTAGAACCGCCTGTGACAAAGATGAGGAGCACAAACCAGCTTCCTGCCACATAACCAAGGAAGACAGTTTCAAATCAGTAGCCATCAATATTTCACTAAAAATGGTGCTTTTGAGAAAAATGGAGGATCATTTTTATATTTGGCAAGAATTGACATTAATCTTTTATAAAGTATTATTATGTTTTAAATGGTTTCCCATTTGTAAATATAGTAACTGAAAATAATCCAAAAATTATTATTCTTTCCCAATCCTCATGTCAAAACTCTTCATATGCACAAAGTCCATTTCAGCTTTCACATCATGCAAAATGCTTCCATTACAGGACTATGATGGTTTTAGAAATACATCTGTAGCGCACTGAACTGTACTATCTACAATATATAAAACCTAGCATATATTTAAATTATTGAAAATAAAGTACAAGGTGTTTTATTTTTCTTCAGGGTGCTTTCAGGAAGACATCAGGATCTTCTCCCTTAAGAGAAATAATAACAAAAGTCATGAAAAGATAAACTTACAGTCTATTAAAGGTATAGGTTAACTCCAACTTATAATCATAAAGTTTCCAAATGCATAAAGCTCACATAGATACAACCCAATGAAACAGCTCAAGGGACTAGTATTTAAAACTGAGCTGTGAAAAGTAGAACACTGAGCAGAAAGGAACAATTAGCCAATTTGTAAATTGGAGTTCTATGTACATTTCTATTATAAAGGCTAACTATTCATTAATTTAATTCACCACTTGAATCTAATTGTCATTTTATGCCTGAGCCTGACCTGGGTCACTGTCAAAAAGATATGACAACTCTTTTTTATTGTAAATATTTATTGTTTCAATCAAGGCATATACTTTTACTCCAAACAAATGATTAACCCCTTTCAATAGTTGAGTAAACAATCATGTAACCAATAGCTGCAGACATTCACTAATATTTGCTCATTGGCTTTACTAAATAGCTTTGGTTAGGAGACGTAACAATTTGTGCCTGTGGAATAATGAAGTCTATGAATTTAATTTCCTTTGCTATAATAAAATTTCATTAGTTCAAGCATCACAAATTCAGAAAACAAGATCTCATGGGCCAGGCTCACATTAGCTTTCCCATCCCTGAAGGGAAAATACAGTTTGCTAAGCAAAGGTAAAGGACAGCCCAGGTGTTCTGTGAACTGTCTCACCTTGCAAATTACTTGTGTCTGAATTAGTGAAGTGAAATGGTACTTATTTATTGATAAAAGGAGCTGGAAAGCACAAGACAGAGCAAGAGAGGTTAAAATGGTGTGGGCTTAAAGAATTTTTAAAATATTTTTGCAGAGTTTTATTGAAACTTGATAGTATAGCATCTTGAAATACTGTTGTCTGTCAGCTGTGTCTGGGGAGGTCTGTCCCTGAGCACTAAGTGAAACCTCAACCTGGACGATGGAGGATTCTTGACTCTGAGAAAGAATTCTTGACCAGGCCAGATGAATGTAGGTAATGAAGGAGTTCATTAAAGCAAGAGCAGCAGCAAATGGCAGTGGCCATGCAGGCAACAGAGCTCAAGGAAGAACAAAGGGAGGAAAGGAAAGCTCACTGAACTCCTGCTCAGCATAGCACACATCCCTGCCAACTCCTGAAGCTGGGGTCACCTGGCGTCCAGTGTGTGCTTGATCTGCACAGCATGGGAAACCCCTACCACCGCAGGGTTTGGGGGAGCTGCAGAGCACTGGATGGAGTGAGTTTATGTTCTGAGAACTTCCCAAAGCAAAGAAAGGAGATTTTCAGCCAGGCTACTAAAGAGCATGATCCTATAGCTGCAGTCCTGTCCGGGTCACCCAGGTGACAGGAACTTGCAAGCCCAAATCAGAGATCTCAGCAGCCCCTCCCTACTTGTCTGAAGTAGGACAGAAAGAGCGAAGACTTGTGCTTAAGTCTAGAAAATTGAATGAAATAGTAAAGCAACAAAGATGCTTACCACTGGAAGAGCACATAGACAAAATGCAGTAAGTTCACCAGTGAGAAGTCTTTATTGAAGGCAAAGTACACACTTGAAGAAAGGGGAATGCAGGCAACCTCAGAGAGGAGGTGCACTTAAAGACTTAGGATTCTGTCTTTTAAGGATTTCAAGAATGGGGCAAAGGTGGGGGTGGGGGGGTTGTTGGGCATAGGCTTGACATGAGGTCTCATGATGTCTCTCTGGTGAGGAACATTATGTCACCATCCATAGTCTGTCCTGTAGATATTCTGTAAGATACACTTAACACAAGGAATTTCTTAGTCCTGTTCTTCTGAGTGGTTACCCTCAAGCAGTAGGGACATATCATTTAGGACTGTTTCTCCTGCCTTAAGATATGGTAGGTTATTGGCTGATTATCATAAAATATGTTAGGAATCTTACCTCCCAGCTCCTTGGTTTTTAAAATGGAATCTTAACGTTAAGATGGAGCCCCTCCTGATCTTACTATACTGTTTATATCTCAGCATTTTTCATCATAGGCAGGAAAAGTTCATCATGATGCTTGTCCCATGTCCCTGCCCTATGTCAATAGCATGAGAATAATCCCTTCTCACTTGATTTGTTGGCTACATCTACTTTCCCATTTCGTTGTTCCTTGCAGAACTTCCTATAACTATATGTTTAAGAATAGGATGACTCATAACCCTAAGCTTCCAAACCCTGTCAAAAATTAACAGTAAATCATACCTGTAGTAGTACCTTGTGTACTTCTAACTGACGACTTCTCAACTGGATACTGCAGAGGTATTACAATACCTTGATCTGGCTTCTGAAATGCTGAAATGAGATTTTTTATTTTCCGGAAAAATCTTTTATGTACCCCAGGTGCTGTCTGGAAAATAAAAAGCCAAGCAAATTATTCACCTACCTCCTAATGGTACAGAAAGGCCCACAAAATATTCGAGGGTGCTGAAAGAGGTAACATTTCTGTAACTTGTTCAAATATTTGAAAACATAAGGAAGAAGGAAAAACAACATTTCCAGAAGAGCTTACTTTGGGTGGCTGAATTTCCCTGTGAGAGGAGCTAATGAGCTGTCATTTCATTTCTCCCAAGGGTGGTATTAGTTTGTACAAGCTCTGGCTTATCGTCCTGCCCTTCCTCCCTGCTACCCACCATACATCCTGAACCTCTAAGGGTATATAGGTCATTACCCACAATGAATGCCCCCATAGAGAGGATGCAGTTAAACACATAAAAAACATAGATCCAACAGGTTATTAATAAAAAGCCTGAAGAACAACAACAACAAAAAACAAAACGAAACAATAACCCATTCTCCTTGTCATTCCATGATACAAAATGCTACACAGGAAATTAAAAATTGACCTTTACCATGCACACAATGCATGGGCTAGTCAATCCTCACACCCTTGTCTCACATGTGTTCCACCTCATCCTTCACATTAAATTTTTTCCTCCTTAGGAAACTTCCCTATCCTCCCCCAAATTGCTCTGTCCGTCAAAATTTCACTGTGACAAGGTTTTCTATGACACGAAAATGAGAGACTAGATAAGGTCACCTTTATTTGTTTGTTTTTGAAGAGATGAATATTTGCAGGTGACTATTAAAATGTATTCCTTTCCTGATGTCAGTTCTTTTGCAAAGACACAGTTTGAAACCAGCAATTTCCTGCAAAGGCTTATGAGCCAAGCTTCAGGCATCAGCTCAAAACTGTCATTTTACATGAAATAAAATAGGATTGCCATAAGCAATTGAACAATGACAAGTTTTTTAGAAAGCTGTTTTTCGGCTATTCCATCTGGAAGAGTTTTTAGGTGGGAGCTGTTTGTTTGTTTAGAATTTAATGAGTAAACATGAAGGCTGGCATGCAGACTGCTGCCAACTAGACTAAAAGCTGAAGATAGCACACTGTCTGTAGGAACTCTCAATCATTTCCTACATTGGGGTAAGTAATTTTTCACTGAAAGCCCTGAAAAAGTTCTTTTGAGCTTTAGATTAGTGCCCACCACAGCTTGGAGCCTCAGCAGAAGTGGAACACTTCCCCACTCAGCTCCACCCCTATGGTCAAAACACCTTCCCAGAACTCTACTGAGACCTCACCCAAAATAACATGGCCTCTCTTTCAAGAGTCCCAGTAGTTCTTTGGCTCCAAGATAGACTCTTCGTACTGTAAAAGCACGTCAAAGGTACAAAATACCCCCTCATAACTTCCTTACAGCACGTCTTTATTTTCAAAGCACCTTCCCACCTCATGCCCCCACTATTTCCTCACAGATAGGCAGTGATTGACTGGTTGGGTTATTCCCATTTGACAGATAAGAAAATGGAAACACACAGGGATAATTCAACTTGTCTAACGTCACACAGATAACAAGAAGTGGAATTGGTTCTAGATTCCAAGACCCAGTTCTTGCCTTTCAGGCCACTATTCACAGTTGAATTCCCCAACAGAGAAGACTAGACTAAATAGGCTCTACTGAGGTCAGAGTCACCAACCAGAAGAGAAACTATACACTCCTCCAGTGTGGAAAGATTTCAAACCACACATCTTTTTAGCTGTTCTTGTGGCTTGTAAAACCATTTATCAAGAGAAGCATCTTTTTATGGGAACTTATATGCAGTTAACACTTGATTATCCACACTAACAGAGAGCAATAATGGCATTGAACATATAAAAGCCATTTGAATTTGGAATGCAATGTTTCATTAGCAAATGACTGGCCTAATTTATGGTGCTTTGCTTAGGTTAATAAGTAAAATTATTTAGCATCCACTGATCTACTGATGATCGAATATTCAGAAGAATCCAGAGGCATTGAAATCAGAAGGGGGAGGTCAGTACATTTTTACAATGTACTGATGACATTGCACCTATTAATAAATGACAGTTGACTGTTTGTAGGTAATTTAGCATGAGTCATATAAAATAAGTTAATACATCAGGCAATGATAAAACCTAAGTGTCAAAACTAGAAATTCACATATTTGTCTTTCATAATTCAGTGGATCCAGGGTTCAGTTTCATTCCATTCTTTGAAACAAATCTCAGACTTACTTAGATTTCTAGCACAATATTTGCACAGAGGACAGAGAGTTACTGCCGTGATTTTTCCTGCAGTGTGGCAAACTAAAGCATTGTTGCAAAAAGCTGTATAAATATCTGTCATTTACCCAATTTCGAAAATACATTTACCACAAGAATTGTACCACTGACAACTCCCATCTTTCACTGAACTCAGCTATTGTTCAAATTTGCACATTTCCCATACTGTCATCTCTTAGTTATCCATGGAAACATGTTTTGGATCACAGCTGGTCTTCAATATGCTCTAGAGAAATTTCTTCCAGTCAGGTGATATACACTCTGAGAATACAGGCTAGTTTAATTTTCCCTTAGCAAAAACCCAACTAAGGCAAATTTAGTAGATAGAAAAAAATGCAATAGGCATTTCAAAAATAAGCCTAAAGCATTTGAAAACTGTTTTCCCTTTGGAAAAAACATGCCAATCTTCTGCTCTCTTGGTGCAGATAATCACAATGTTATTATATAAACAAGGTCACACCAGACAATAGGATGGGAGGGCATTCATGTTCAGTAAGCCCTCTCTTCCTTAACATGATCACAAGCATGTAACAATCTGCCTATGGTGTTATACTTGAAACCGAAGAAAACAAGCTTAAAGACAAGGTTAGCTAAACCCTAATAATTGAAGATCCCTTCCATAAAGAATATTTTTCACCAGCTGGAGGCTACTTCTCTAGGGAGAAAGGCTATATATACAAATACTTATGTATATATCATACAGAATTATTCTTCATTTAAATAAAATTTAATTTCTTATTCAATCATCTCTGCAGTGATATAGAGATTTTTTTTAATGAACAGGTATAAATAGTTTTGATTAGTAATGGTACTGCTTTTCCTCTAATTAGTATAATGTATTAATTATCCTGATATAAACCAAGAACATGTTTGAAAACTTGCATTAATTCATCTCAGTAGTTCAAAACATTTGCAGTCTGTAATGTGTGGTTTCTAGTTTCCTGATGAATTTATAAAGGTTGGAGCTATTTAATTTTTTTAAGTCCAGAATTTTAAATTCCTTAAATGCATAAATTGAGTTATTAATAGAGGTTGATATTAGCATTTATATTTTCAAAGAGCTCATAATGAAGGCTTTTGTGATATAGACAGACTGTTTTAAAGGAACAGAAATCAGAGAAAGCATTTGAGGTCAAAGTTTCAGTTGCAGAGACTTCTACATTGGTAAGATGTGATATAAATACCCTGGTACATGGAAATAGACTTAGTCCACAGGCATTTCTTGCAATGGCACAGACTTTCAAACATTTTCAAAGCCATCAGAACCCATTTTTCTAAGAAAATCTTACTCAGAGCCCCAGGTGACAAGCAGAATAAATGGGAACTGCTCAGATTAAAGACGAATTGGGGATTCAAAAGTTTACCTACTTATGTCCTCCTCTCCCTCTGCATCCCCCAGGCAACCCTAAGGTACCCAGATAGAAGGACCTTGGGATTTTGCAGAGCATAGCTGAAAAACCACTAGTGCTCCCTGTATCTCTATTCCACCTATCCATGTCCTTTCCACTTGGCTCAGCTGAGAGTCCTCCACACACAGAACAGCCCTGGTTACCCTATACCTGGAAAATCCTCTCTTCTTTGAACTCCTATACTAGATAAAATAGCACTTGACTCTATGCAAATTTATTGTTCAACAATTCGGGCAAGTGCAAACATTTGAGGGCTTACTGCATTACCAGAGCCCGTGGCCAAGAGCTTTCTTTACATGCACTATCTCATTTAATCTTCAAAATGAACCCCATGAGTAAGGGACTATTTTTAGGCTCCTTTTACAGATGAAGAAACTAGTTCAAAGAAAAGTTAAGTAACCTGCCAAAGGTCATAGAACTCTCAGGGAGGAGGGGAGACCAGACCTGGAACCCAGATCCACCTGACAGCAAACTCCAGGCTCTCACATTGCTGTCCAGTTCATGTTGCATCTCCCCAGGGGTATTAAAGACTCTTTGAAAACAGGAGTTGTGTTGTTTAATCCCCCATGGAGCGAACACTCATATTAGTACCATTTGGGAAATAATTGCTGATTTAATTATTTTATATATTTTTATATGCTTTCTACAATTTCTCATAGGCACTATGTGACACATCCTTTAACTGTTTTGTCTTTCTCCCAAAGTGAGACCCTGCCATACAATGGTCACTGAACATAACTGGGACCAAAATTCTCTGAACACTTCTTAATGAACCATGAATAATTTTCAATTGCAGCTTTAGTAATTTGAATCTGATGAATATTTGGGGATATAGGATTTGATAGCTCTTTTATGAAACCAGCCCAAATTTCAAACACCTCCCTGATACCCCCAGAAGCAAAAATAAATAAAAGAGCTATACCTCAGCACTCCAAGAACCTGTTTCTGTCTGGGACACTCGGTATGTATAAATGTAACCTTGATACCTGTGAAAGAATAAATTTCCATTACTGAAAAATTCCAAAAGAACCATGGACACTCTACATTTGAGCCGACGTATTACATATAAGTTACATATAGAGAGTTGCACGGGTGTGGTGCTCATGCATTCACAGGAAGAAAAGCCTGAGGGATCTAACTTGCTTGCATATGATATCTGGCTAATCATAGTTTCCAGTAAGCCTTCTTTATCTTTTCTTTTTTTTTTAATGTGGGAGCTTATACTCCTAAGCCTTTGTCTGGTTGAGAGACTGTTTAGACAGAAAGAAACTAGAGACTTGTTGTAATTGGCAAAAATCATGAATTATTAAATAGATTTAACAAAGTGTAGTCACATTATTTTTAAGTATATACAGAGCCTGAAGGTTAAAACATTTCACTGGGATAAGGCACTATTGGGCCTACTTAAATTAATAGTCATAATCATATTCATTATAAATATAACAAACATACTACATATTCGTATACCATTGCTATGTTACTTTAAAGTGGATTCTATTATAATACAGTGGTAATAGTAATTTGAATTAAAAAGTAGTCTTCCCAAAGTACTTGAAAGCAGCCTGGCTTTTTGGATGTTGCAAACTTTCTCCCCATTACCCAGTGTGCATGACCAGTATATCTATATAGTTGATTTCTATGACGTGCCAAGAGTTTTGCATGCTCTATTAGTTTGCATGGGTTGCCACAGCAAAATTCCATACACTGGGGGCCTTAAACAAAAGAAATGTATTTTCTCACTATACTGGAGGCTGGAAGTCCAACAACAAAGCACCAGAAACATAGGTTTCATTCAGAGCCTCTTCTCTTGGCTTATAGGCAGCCACCTTCTTGGTGTGTGTGCACATGACCTTTTCTTTATGTGGGCACAGAGAGAGATACCTCTCTCTTCTTCAAATAAGGCCACCAGTCCTATTGGATTATGGCCCTGCCCTTACAACCTCATTTAACCTTAATTACATCCTAAAGCTCAATCTTCAAACAGAGGCACCCTGGGGGTTAGGGCTTCAACACAGCAGCTTGACAGGAACACAGTTCAGTCCATAGTACATGCCTTATCTCTTCTGGACCCCACAACAATCCTATGAGCTTCATATTGTGAAATTCATTTTGTAGATGATGAAAGTGAGACTTTTGAGAAGTTAAGTAACCAAAGCCACACTAGAGGTCAAGTAGCAAAGATGGTATTTGAATCAGGCCTATTTGGCTCTTGATCCCCAAACTATAATGGATATAGATTACTTGTTATTTTTTAGGATATATGGTAATGCTACTTAATTTGCCTAACAAACTTTTACTTCATAGACAAGTAAGGTTAAACTTTATTTTGAATCATTTCTAATTATGAATTTGAACCCAGATCAACAGAGTTTTATTTAACATGTTTTCTGATTTGTTATTCTTAGGCACAAGTTTGGGTCAATATAGATCTTTGCTTAGAATACATGCTAAACTCTGGTAAAAATAAATGTGCTTAAACTTAAAAGAGCAGATGGTTCTGAAGCATTCTAAACAGAGGGTCATCCTGGAGTAACTGACCTCATTTGCCATAACCCCCTTTAGAACTAAAAGTCTTTAAATATGTAGATTAAATTACTATATCTCTATTCAGTATCTATCAGTACTGATTACCTAAAGGACAAAAAAAAAATACACCTAAAACACTAAGGTTTATTCAATTTTTGAAACCAAAAAATAAAAAAAGGTCAATTTAATTGCTAGTGTGATTACAGGAAATGTTTCACTTTTGTTGCGAATGTTTGCCATAATATTTAGATCAGATATAAACTCGCTTGATCTATGCATATCTAATATGCTAAGTAAATATAAAATATTACATTGTTAGTCTTTTGCTGTTTTAAGCCATCGACCTCAAGGGCCACTGATTTCAGTAAGTACTCCACGGGGAACAAGCAAGAGCTTTGATGCCCATTTTTCACCATGGGTACTTAAAACATAAAACTTGAAGTGATTTTCTTAAAGTCACACAGAAAAATGGAGACAGAAGCATGGAAATAGCATAGGTCTTTAGTTCCATTTTCCCTATGGGAAGCAATTAACAGCAATAATTCAGTATCACTAAAGGTGATGTGGAAATACATTATTTAAAATCTCAGCAACTATGCAAGCAAATTGTAAGCAACCGGTTTTCCAAAACAGTCGGTCTCTAAAAAATACAAAGACTCTATCTCCCTACTATCATTTATTCAAAATAAATGTCTGTTTTGAAAATTGTCTCCTAACGACTCTGATCTTATCTCACTTTCAGTTAAGCAGCAGGAACCTGAGTACCACTTCAAAAGTCCTTACCTCCTTCAGGCTCTGAACAACCTGGTGTCAGTGGCACACAAAACTTCTCATGATTAACCCAACTAATATTAACAATGTGCCACTCCCTTACTCCTCAAATTTCTGAATGAGCAAAATCATTTCACCCCACAAATAAGCCAGCACTTCTTATCTTCCACTTTCAAATCACTTAAATAACTGATCAAGGATCCCCTGAAGTCAACTCTTGTTCTCATAAGTCATGGATGGAAGAGATTGAAAACAGTGAGATTCAAATTCCGTTCCCACAATAGTAACATCAGCAGCATCTGAGAGCTTGTTAGAAATGCAGACTCTCAGGCCCCAACCCAGAACTTCTGAATCACAATCTGTGTTTTAACAAGTTTTCCAGGTGATTTGCAAGAACATTAAATCTACAGAAGGACTGCTTAAAATGTAGAGAATGCTTCTGTGCCACCTCCCCCAGAGTCAGTCTATGCTTTAAGAATGCAATTTTACTTAAATACAAGCAGAAACTTTTACAATTGTTTCAGTCTTCATAGAGCAGTGTTTCTGAATCATTTTACTCCCTCTTCCCCAGCAAGATTTCGTAGTGTTGTTTTCTGTAGCTTGTATTATGAAATAATAATTTTATAATATAAAATAAAACTAAAACGTTGACCATGGTTTTTTCAAACTACACATACTCTCTCCCTGTCCACTGAAAAATCACTGTTCTAGGAAATCAATTGGCAAGACAGAACAAGAGCTACAAAACTGTGCATATTTTTTACCTCACCACCTAGTGTATCATCATACACTCCAAGGAATCAAAAGGAAAAAGCAATTTAACAAAGATTTTCATAGAAGTTCTAGTTTAATAGTGAAAAAAAAACCAGAATTAACCTAAGTACCCCTATTTAAGGAATGTTACTCAAAATAAGGAAATAATAATTGAAAGAAAGTTTCAAAACTATACCAAAATGCATAGGCATTAGAGTCCTGTATTTTTCAAAAAACTGTCAATATAAAATGATGGTACGTGAAAAAAGTGGACACATGGTGATGTCACTATGATTATGAGTGTTCAAAACTATGTATGTATATAAATTAGAAGCAAATTAAACTCAGATAAATACATCATGCATACTAATGTTCCCTATAAAGTTATGCAAATGATCTTTTCTTTTTTTAAAGAAAACAAAGCAAAATTACAATTTGGCGCTTTTCAAATTTAGTCTAAGCAAATCACAAATCAGAAATATATAATTCATTTTTTAGAACTGTTTTTTCTTTTAGGATTATCGTTCCTCTGACTCTTTCCATTATAATACAGACAAACCAAGAATATAGTGTAATTTTAACCTCTTTCCTCCAACAAACCTTTTATCAGACTTTTTGATAAGCCTGAAATTTAAAAGCTATCATGAAAAATAAATCTCAAAAATGAATAATTGATACAAAACAGTAGAGGTTTTTTGTTGCCATTAATTTTCTTAACTAATATTTTGCATTTTAATGACTATAAACATGCATTGATTCAGTCTCTGCTAATACTAAATCTGTCTTTATTTTTTCAAAAGTGGCCCCAACCATTAAAAAAGTGTTCTGGTTAGAAATGGACAAGAAAACAACCTGACTTATTTCTTATTTTCCGAAGGGGTCAGTGTTGGGGACAGATCTTGGTTTAGAACTACAAAACCACATCAATTCCTTCTTTACACCACTTCAAGGACTACACAGAAGAAAAAGTTTAGCTACATCTGATTTCATGACACTGCAAATAAAGCAAGGTAGTGTCCATGCTGTCTGTGTCTATATAAACGAATACTATGTGCAAAATTCCAGGCACAATTATAATGTCATTGGGTTTTTTAACAAATATTTCAGAATTTTTCTACCAAGAATGGCATCCTCTACAAAGCCATCACTATTGAGACTACACTCAGATTCGAGATGTTCCCGAATTTCCTATGGCCCAATCTTCATTCTTTCAGACTGAACTTGAATTTTCAGAACCATCAAAAGTCATTCAGCTTCAAGTCTAATGGTAAAACTATGTAATAACAATTTTGATGAGTCATGACAATAAATATAATCCCCTCCATTGCCACATAATGTTTTATTTATGAACTCTAATGATGGTCTAACTTCATATTGCAATTACTTACAGACCTTTTATTTATATTAACAAATATCTACTACATGCTAACTTCATAAATATTAACTCGTGTAATAATCCCCATAATGTGCCTATGGGGTAAGGACTATTATTATCACCATCTCCCTTTTCACAGATAAGGAACCTGACACAGAGAGTTTAAGTAACTCGCCCAAGGTAAAACTGCTTGTTAATGGTCAGAGCTGGGATGCACAGCCCCAGGTTCTGGCTTGAAGATCTGGGCTCACAGCCATCTTTCTATGCTGCCCCTCTCTTATATCAGGGGGAAGGAATTAACAGATTGGTTTTAAGGTGATTCCAAAAGCAGTCCTCAAAAAGGGAGGGTATCAGCTCAGCTTTAGGGCTGGAGTTGTCCACTGAGGGGAAGCCTGAGGGAAGGACTGAAACTGGAAGAGGCCAATAGAGGAGAGTCCAGAAGAGGTCAGCCCACATTTCCCCTTCACTTAAGCAAATGGCAACAGACTAATCTTGGTACTTCAGTTTTACATTGTCAACCACAGTCAGCACATGATTTACTGGCCTCTCATTGTCCATTTAGTGGTTTATGTGCTGCAACTTTAATCCTAGAGGCTGGCCTCCAGTCTTGTTCTGCCATGAATAGTTTGTACTTAGAAAATCCAAAATAATTCTGGTGACCCAAACTATCAAGAAGATAAATATGATGCCAACACACACATCCAATTGCATTCCAAAACTAATTGTAAATGATGTTATATTTTCTTAGTCTTTTGAGTTCTTTGCCACCCTGTTCCCCTCTATTACAACTGATAAGCTGGAATTTCATTTCATCATTTCTCCTTCCCACATTTCTCCAGTTCAACTTTATTCCCAGTCATTCTTTAAATCTTAAAGGACAAAAATGTAATTATCCTTTTATCTAAAGACATATGTGTCAAAGGACTTCATTATGTGTCCTTAAGGCTTAAGAATATAATAGCATTTCTTCTTCCAAATCTTCCATCAGATAAGTAGCAAAGTCAGATATGCACAGAAGGATGCTAATTATGGAAATAAACTCTTTCTTCAAACCAATTATTTTAAATATTTTAAATTGGTTTTTCTCTCATCACCATCAAACTATCCCAGTGGACACTTAGGACTTTCCCAATCAATGGCTGTCTACATTGAGGGTGAGAAGGGAAGAAATGTGAGAGCTCATATGTACCTCAGTGACAAGAAACTTAATACACCTAGAAAAAAAATGTAATAAAAACTATTTTCATTAATAAAAGCATTTAGTATACTGGATAAATATAAGAAAAATACATAAGTCAGTAGCTTTCCTATGCAACAGAAAATATGGTGGAAAAAGATTCCATTTAAAATAGAAATAAATTGACACACGATTCATATACACGATAACTAGAAATAAACTTAAAAAATGTGCAAAACCTATATGAAAAAAACTACAGAACCCTGTTGATGGATATAAATGAAAAAATTAATAAATGGAGAGAAGTATCTGGTTTTTGGGTGGGAAGAATAAATTCTTTAAAGATGACAATACGTCCTTAACTTATTAGTAAGTTTAATGTAATCCCAATGGGATTCCTTTAATTTAACAAAATTATTCTAGGTTTCATCTTGAAGAACCAACAGGAAAAAATCACAAATAATTATTTTAATGTATCAAAAAATTATCATACTATAATATGAGTAGTACAAGAACAAATAGATCAATTGATCCAAATAAATAGTTGTGAAACAATAACAATTATATGTAAGAATTTAATGTATGGTAAAACAGGCTAATAAATCAATGGGGAAAGGAAATTCTATTTATAAATTTTACTAGGGCAATTGTTAGCTATTTTGCAACAAAATCAAGTTAGATCCTTTCCACATCAAAATGAAATTCCATATGGAATCAAAGAACTAAATGTAAACTAACTAAAACATAAATTTAAACCTAAAACTGAAGTGAAGTTTCATGATATCCCTGTTGGGAAAAGAACTTTCTAAGCTAAGAAGCAAAGGAAGAAATCAAATACAAAGAAACTGAGTTACGGATTTAGCTACTAAAAATGTTAATTTTTGTGTGTCAAAAAAAAAATAATGGCAAACACCAAACTGAGAAACGATACGTGCAACAGATCAAGGATTAGTATATAATATATATTATATATTAGTATATAATCTTAACCCATATTATTAATAATATCAGTAATTATATAATATTAGTATATAATCTTAACCCACAATATGCTAAGAAAAATAATAAGATCCAAATGATTAAATGGTGACACAGTACACTAAACCATTTCATGAATGAGGAACTACAACAGCGTATCAGTCATAAGACACTCAATTGCTAGCCAAAGAAATACGAAATTGCGAGACACCAAATTCCAAGGAGAACTTTTGTTAAGAAAGTTGTAGCATTGTTGAGGTGAAATGGATACTCTTGCACATTACTGGAGCATATATATGAATTGGAATAACCATTTAGGAAAAAATATGTGATGATCACATATGCGTCAGTAATCCTAAACTGACCTAGAAAATTGCACATCCTGAAATTCATTGTAAGGAAGTAATCATAAAAACAAGGAAATATTTTTGGATTGAAATATGAACCATGATGGAATTTATTAGTGCAAAAAAATAGAATGATTCAAATATCTAAAAATAGATGACTGTTAAGGAAAATATAGTATATTCACTGGTTGAACTACCATGCAGCTATTAAAAATAATGTTTTAAATTATTTGTAAGAATATTATTTATGAATTGGTTTTTTTCACATTAACTGAAAATGCAACAAAATACAATATTCTAAGAGCACATGTGTGTTCACAAAGTAATTTTATTAAAATATAGAAGAAAATCCACTTAATTTTCACAAGTAATTGCCTTTAGGTTATAAAACTACAGATAATTTTCCTTCATTTCCATTATCTACATTTTCCAAATTTTCTACAATATGAATAGGAACTATTTTAAATAGACTTTTGTACAAAATCTAGACTTATTTATTGAAAATTAATTGGAAGGAAAACTTCTCACTTTAAACAAAGGTGAGCAATTCTATAAGTGGAAAACTTCTTTAGTGCTTTATGAGATTCAATTTGCCAAAACTGAACAGAGGAAAAGGCCATATCTAAAGGCCATGACTGTGGGTTCAGAACTGGGGAAAGAGCAAGCATAGGTTGAAAGTATACTTTAGAGTTTGAAAGGTATATCCAATGTGTTATTTCTACAATAAAAATATAGAAAGTAATGCTCAACCAAATCTTCTTGGATAATAGAAATGAACAAACACTGGAATGAGAAACCATTCTGAGTAAACCCTACAATCACTGCATGTTTGCTGGCTACAATTTGTTATTCATATGTATATAATATCACTTACAAGGTTATTTCTACTGCATATCATAAGCATATGCATTTTGGTTTAAAGTAAGTATGTGACTTATTTGAAAATAAAATTTGACTTTGTTACTACAGTGCAGTACTAAAAAGAGGGAATGAAATGTTTATGTTTATGAAAATTGACTCCTGGCTCAAAAAGGTTGAGAAACTCTCATTTAGAGAGTCTTCCCTCTGCAACAGAGTCTGGCAACCACCCTCTAAGACTTGGTGGTCCCAATGTGCCGTCAAAAGACATGCTACGAGGATTCTCAATTTGCCTACTATTTTCTGCCACTTCATAAGGAGGTTTGCAAGGAAAACTAAGAGTCATAAAAACTGCATTTATGCAAGATACACTTTGGGTGAAAACTTAAATTTTTGAGAATCTCCCTAAATGGATTCCATATGTGGTCTGGCCTAGATGGGCAAAAAGCTAAAGTTGTCCTCACTTGCATATTTTTTCCAATGGCAATCTTATGCAGAAGGTAGGGCCCACATTACTATTCTTATTTTACAAATATGGAAACCGAGACCCAGAGAAGTTGGATGACTTCCTTGAGTCCACACCCTGGCCTTCTGATATCAAGTCCAAAGTTCTTTGCAGTAAAGAGCAGAATTTGCCTGGACAGTTTACTTGTTAATTCAAAACTATTAATTGAGTGCCTATTGTGTGCCTCATAATGTACCTCAAAATACCTATTATGTGACAGGCTGTGCTCCTGGTGCAAGAGACCATGTCCCTGCCTCCACTGAGATTACATTTTTGCTGGAGAAGGCAGCAATAAATAAGTAAACAAGCAGATGTCAGATAGTTTAAGCTCCTTGAAGAAAAATAAAGTAAGAGTGACATAGAAAAGTCACTGACTTATTTCAGATACGTAGTCAAGAGAGTCCTCTCTGAGGGAAGAGGTAGACAATAAATGCAAAGATCGTAAGTAGGGAGCATGGTCGGCAAGCTTGAGAAACACAAGAGGCCAAAGTGGCTGAAGCCTTCTCTGTGTCTTGCCACACGCTGTCCCCTCTCACTCCTCTGCCCAGGCTTCTTTCGAATCTTATTTTTTTACCTCTACTTTAAGGGGGCCATTCCCTCGTTTATCAGCTCCCATAGAGAAGCACTTTACACTTGCCCACTTACTCCTTCCCCTTCTTTTTATAAGAAGAGAGCCTAAGAATACTAGTTCGTCTTCACTGATCTTCCCAGTTTCCACTTGGAAAAAAACAATAATATAAGCAAATCATAAAGGTCTGAGCCCAAGAGATTCCATAGCTTCCACATATTTCCCATGGAGCCTTTATAATAAGTGTATTTAGCATGGCCTAAGAGTGGCCACAAACATGGTTTGACCACTAAAAAAAAATTCAGTGAACAATGAAAGTGCTCTAACACCTGCCTCACTATAATATTTCCTCACAGAACCAAAAGGTACTTTAAAATCTTGCAGTGTATCGTTATGTACGAAAATTACTACCAAGCATTTTCCCTTAATTTCTTTCTGTCTAGAATCTACTGGGCAGAGCTGGTGTTTTCATGGGTGTTTATATCCTGCTGACAAAACAAGATTGAGCGGGTCCTTCCTTAGAAATTCCCCATGGTACTGAAAGGAATCTTTTGAAAAAGGATACAGTAATAACAGTACATTTACTGAACATTTCTTATGTGTCAGGTCCCGTGCTGAATTTGCCTGCACTATGGCATTTGATCCTCACAATCCTATGTGGTAGGTAGCAATATCACACTCATTTTATAGACAAGCAAACTGAAGGGCTGAGAGGTTAACTTGCCAACATCAGACCAGCACAGGATTAGGTCTCAGATCTGCCTGAGTCTGGAGGCCTGGTGCAAAGATGAGGGTGGATGTGATTCAAACTGAGGCATTAGACTAAGACATGCCTAGGTAAAGGGCAAAGCTGAATCATAGCAAGGGGGTTTCCCTCCATGCCTTTTACGACTTTGTCAGTCCTAGCTTTTATCAGGAAGGATCCTATTTCTAAAAACCGCTGCCCCCACACACAACTCTAAAGGAAGCTAAATAAGCAGATCCAGAGAGGCAGTTTTAACTCACAGACGTCCCCTGAAGTACCCTGACTTAACTAAGCATTGCATTCTTCAAGTAATGGCTTCAGTTTCTCAGTCATCTTCTCCCTGAGTTTGATGACCTTCCTTTGGGATGACACCTCCAAATCCATTTAAAGAGGCCTTTCCTATTCTTAGGAGTTAGTGGCCCCAAATCCAGCCAGTCCATCATCCCGGGGCTCCACCTTGCTGGCCTCTATTAGAGGTCCAAACAGAAGTCATGAGCCTGGGTCTTCCTCTGAGCAAAGGTAAAGCCTAGGCTGCGCTTCCCCACCCAAAAGGGCATTCTCTACAGCTGCCTGCAAAGACCCTGGTGAGGCCTTCTAGAGAGCGGGACCCAGGGAGTGAAGGGCCTAGGCCCAAGCACAGTCACCACGGCCCGGGACTGGCCCTGAGGAAGCCTTGGGGGCCATTGATGGGCAGAGGAGGAGGCCCCACCAGCTCCTGCTGCCCGCGCGCTGCCTGGTGCCCACCGGCCACGCCCACCCACCGTGCCCTCCATGGGCCCTGGGCCCCTCCGCGGCCGCCACCTACTCACAGCACACACAGGCAGTACATGCCCGGGACGCTCTCGCTGTCCCTCAGCAAATAGCTGCCGTCCAGCCCCGTGGCGAGCAGGAGCTTCTCCCCTGTCTCCCGGCTGATTTTGCCATGATACACAGCCACCGCGTCCATGGCCTGGGGGACTCTTGGGCCGGCCGAGGCCTGGGACTGTAGGAGATGCCGCCGCTGCTGCAGCCCGGGGCACGAGTCAGCCACCTGACTCCCAGTTCAGCCAGCTGTGCAAAAGAGAGGAGCGCCCGAACAACAGGATGTTGTCTACCTGCCTTAAAACCTCCTTCTCACACTTCAATTAAAACCAGCTCAGCAATTTAGCAGCTTGGTTATATTGCCACGGGGTTCGATACCTATCCCTGCCCTCCCCCCACCCCTGCACTCCCCCCAACCCCGCAACACAGGGTTCACACAGAGAGGGGAGGGCAGTCGGAAGAAGGTCCCAGCAAGGTTTGGGCTGCACTACCAACGCAGACACTTGCACACAGACAGGAATGCTTGGTAATGCTTCTGTTCTTGCAGTTTTTCCCAGGGCCACAAGGGATGACTTAGCTTAATTCGTCCCCAGAGGGGATCATGATAGAGGCCAGCTGTACGTGGCCTTCATGTGGAGCAGAAACATACCGACAGCATGAAAGGATCACAAGCTCTGAGACCCAAACGCAGACACTGTCAGCACTATCGGTGGGCAGCCACGACTGATCAGAGCCAGGAGGCCCCTGCCAAGTCAGGAGTGGTAGGTGAATAATAAACTTGGGGCAAATGCTTCCTCTCCCTCTTCCTCCTAGTCATCTTCAGCATTCTTGATCGTGAGCAAATACTGACTTTTCCTGCTTTCTTGCCTAAGATCTCAGAATGCCGAGAGAATGAATCATTTAATTGGTGTTTTGTCTTTATGTGGACTTGTATGTACCCATTGATGTATAGTTCACACCTTTCAGCATCTGGGGCATAAAACTAATTTTCAATTGTATTGCAAGTGTTAATAATTGTGTTGTAACTTTTATTCTCTATTGTTAATAGCAAATATGGTTTTTCTTCAGTTGATGCTAAAGTTATCATTCATTTTTTAAAACCTTCTAACCTTCATTTCCTCCTCTGAAATAAGGCATTGCTTCTATCTCAAAATGTACTGTTAAATAGTATTATCCAAACACTTCCTCCTTTTTAGTAGAGTAAGACATTTTTTTAACGCTTGAAGCTCAATGTTTCTACATTTGCCCTTTTGATTATGTAAAATACTTTTAAAATTAGAATTTAAATAGCTGAAGTTAGGTTGTCTGTTGTTTCTCTTTCACAACTTCAGCACCTAGTTCCTTGAGAACAAGGCAAGTCTGGGAGCTCATTAGGGAGAACAATTTTTAAATTCCCACATGGCCTCCCAATGGATAAGATCACAGAGGTGCCTTGCACCAAAGCCAGATATTTGCTCTTCACCTGCTAGTGTTGAACACAGTTCTATAAGATTTCAGTGGCAGCTAGTGGTAACTCTCCCTCTTGACTGAAGTATGACTAACCATAGACTCTAGCCACCTTAGAGGATAAAGCATGAATATGAGCCTCCTCGGTCATTTGCAACACCAAGAATAAAAAATAAAATGGCATTCAAGATGATATTTGGGGATGGCTCTGAGGAACTGAGCCACAGCTGTCTCATCATCTTGCTACCTCACTTGTTTATGGAGGCTCATGCTTCGAGCCAAGGAAGAAATTGATCGGGTAAGTGAAAGCATACACACCAATGTTCAGGACTTGAGAAGTTAACCACCCTGAAATCTATATTATGAGCAGGCAAATGATAAGCCCCAGAGAAATTAATCACAGTGGAGGAATTTCAAAGAAGAGGATAAGGAAGGAGATCCATCCTCTCACTGAGTATATGGACAACCAGCCCAACTGTGAGGTGAACTGTGAGAACATTCAGTGTCACATAGGTAAAAAGAAAACCCAAGCTTTTTTTTTTTTGTCTCTGAACAACACTGAACAAATCATCCACAAACTGAGGAACATCACATGCTGGATCTGACAGCAAGAGTGTACCAGGCATTCTACTTTTCATTCTCTATTTTGTTCTGCACTGCTAAAATAGCACACCTGTCAAAGCAGCCAGGTACGAGGGGGTTCAGCACAACTAAAATCGCATAAAAAAAGAACAGATAAATTATAAGGTAATAGTACAACTCTCACATCCAGAACCTCATTGTCATCTCACAAGCAAGCTGACAGCTGGGCCAGCCCACCACTGCAGTGTTGATGAAAACTACTGACATCTTCACTCTAGTGCTACACCAGCACTAAACCTGACTTTAGCAAATGCAAAACTTCACACTGAGCTTGAGTATAAAGAAAGGGTTTGAAATGACTCTCTTCTTTTGTTCTCACCATACCCACAAGAGAGGGAAGGGGGAAAAAATGAAAGAGGGGAGCAACTGAGATAGTCGAGGCACCCACAGAGAAAGAGTCAGGAAGAAAGGGCCACAAATACAGGTATAATCCACTTAGAAGCAGAATTATCTGATTGTGTATTTGCTGTTTTACCAACAACAATGGAGGCTCTACAATGGCAGAAATCTTTGTGCCTTTTTCAACACTGTATCCTCGGTGTCTGGCACATATTAGATGCTAAATATATTTGTTGAGCGACTGAATAAATGAATGAAATTAGTGCTCTCAGGGACACAAGAGAAAAAGTACAAACACACAAATTTGCTTCTACGTGCGCCTGGCCCACCTTTGCAACTGCAAGATGAATTGGAAGGGGGACTAGTCCGGCAGTTATGAAAGTGGAAAGTTATAGAAGGTTTATGGGAAAAGAATCTTTGAAAAGGAGTTTTAATGTGTGGTCAAGCTGGCTAAGATTGAAATAAATTTAATTAAGTAAATGAGTAGTAATATAAAAAATAACACTGGTACAACATTAGAACTTAGTTTTTCTCTCTGTTAAAAGGAAATAATGTTCATAGGTTATTGGTGTGCTTTTAATAAGAAATTATAAACAAAATTTTTCTTTACCTTTAATGAAATCTACCTAGAAAAACAAAGATTCTGTGTTTTATTTATAAGGTCTTTGATTACTTAGGAGGAAAAAACCCTGAGTCTTTCCAATATTGAAACAACTAAGGCCTTTTACAACTATTTAACTTTCTGTATTACCCGTGAAATCTTTGTCACTTTGGTTAAATGGGTAACTAAATATTGTTCCATAATTATTCAGGATTCTACTTAATTAAATGTCCAAACCTTTTGATTTTCTTTTTTTGACAAACTTCCCAAAATCAAATTCTAAAATGAAATCTTTTGACCACAAACCAACTTGGAAATTTGAAAAAGGCCCATGGAACATTTCAAAGGATTTGTTCTCCCCATAAAAAAGAGATATTAAACTAATTAGGCTTATTTGGTATGTTAAAATTACATGAGAAACATTGTCAAATAAGTGATGCTAAACCTTTTTTGATTATACTTGTGTAGATATGTGCTGTTAAAATAAGTGTTCTCGAAATTTTATGAAGCTCCTAGAAATCTGATCTGTCCTGACACATTATCACTTGTAATTCTAGTGATTATCTTGAAGTATTGTGTGTCACAGAAATCAAATTTTGTTGTCAAGTGCATTGTAATGAACTCTAATTAGATATTCAACACTGCCATTTTTAAGTCTTTTATCATTGACACACTTCTACTTTTACTCAGATGCTTTTACAAAAGTGTTCCTCAAAAATGTGTTTCATCTTCAGAGAGATTCATGGAAAGGACTTTTAACAAATGCAGGTTTCTTATTACCTTAAGATCATAAGGATTTCCAGAACTAATGGAAAAACTGGATTCAAGCAGAACAAGAATCAATAATATGGGACTAAATGAACTGAAGAGAATGATTTTAATTTTTATGACCTTTTGTTTAAAACACTGCTGATTTTTAAAAACATTTTGCTGCTCCAGATTTAAGAAAATTTTTTCTCTTAAGCTAACTGACTTTGAAAAATTATACCTTTGTAAGCAGAATTGAGGCATTTATCTGTTTCCCCTACCTGAGTCCTCCAGAATTCAGCAGTTTTCAGTTATATTTTCATGGCAATATGTTTATTTGCATAAGTTCAATAAGAATATGTTCTCCTGGTAAGAGGACAAAATTGGAACCACTGATTATATTACCAAGGCTTTGACTGGACTCTTGTATTTGAGATACACATGCACAGACTCAGATACGACCAGATAGCTTTAAGGAACAAAGGTTGACCTTATGGAAGCAATAAAATTCCTTGAGAATAAAACAGCATGGTACCTTATTTATAGGGTTCCCAGCAGTCACTTTCTGGCAGGTGCAGGAACCTCGGGATATGTTTGGGGACCTCAAGAATAGAGGAAGTAACCCAAATCTGTAGATATTGCAGGTGACGTCTGATGGCAAGTATTCGGCTTGGCTACTTAGCCTTGAGGATCTATTAAAAGTTCAATCTGGAGACTCCTTATGAAAAGTTCCAGCAAAGCAGATTTAAAAGACCCTCTATGATCAATTGCTACTCTTGCTGCATTTGTGTTAATAATTAGGGCAAGTTTGGGGTTTTTCTTTTTTTTGGAACTAAATTTATTTTGCCAACACATTCGTCTTAACTTGGCTGTTTTTGAAAATTGAGGATGATTTTAGAAAAAAATTTATGTTTCGGTAACACACCTTTGTAGATACTAGGTTCTGACACATTTTCACTGTAAACTGGACTAGATTCTGAATTCTTCTAGTTTCCTAGAAGCCAATGTCTGGCTACATCTCTCCAAAACAACATTTTCACTTTTTCTCCCACCCTTCTGACTTGGAATCATTGAGAACTAAAATTGCCCTTTCTCCTGAAGCCCTGAAAACTGAATATAAAATTGATGTAAACTTCAGACAAATCACCACAATGACTCATGTTTAGACAATCTTCCTACTATATGGGCCACTCAGAAAATTGGCCTGAGCACCTGATGACATCATCAGAGACATTTAAACTACTAAAGATGCTTTGACCCTAACATCTAGAAACCTCCTGAAATGAGTTTAACTGAACTTCCATATTGTCAGAACTAAGAGACTGCCTTAGTGAGATGAAACATACCAGCTCATTTTTTAACGTGTTAAATTTCCAGGGAAGTTTCAGAGGAGGGAATGTGGGAGCCAAGGGCAGGCTGCCCCAAAACGTGCTGCTTTGGCATAGGGATTATTTGAATGGAAGTTACTTAAGAAAAAGCCAGTGCAAGGACACACTGTCCCCCATTTGTCTCCAGAAAGCAAGAAATAAATCTCCAGGCGATAGGTACCCACCCTGTACCAGGAGGTAAAGGACATCCTTATCACCAGGGAGAGGGAATTCAGAGCCAAGAAAGCTGTATAAACAAACCTTGTTACCTTTAATTAAGGTACTACCCCAGCCCCAATTCTGCTTACAATTCCTTACTAACTGAAGCTCCCAAATGTAAGTTTTCTTTGCCCTGTCAGTTCCTCACATTTATGGTTTTTTTGTCTAAAAAGTATAAAAATGACCCACTTTGGTCATTTCCTTGGGGCCCAATTTTATTCTTGGGCCTCCGTATGCACATAATTAAACTTTTTCTCTCCTGTTCATCTGTCTCATGTCAATTTAGTTCGTAGACCAGCTAGAAGACCCTTGAAGGGCAGAGGAAAATTTTTCTTTCCCCAAGCCCCTAAGACAACTTCCAGCTTTAACATTCTGTGCCTTAAACCAAAGCCAGGCATACTTGAGAGAGAAACAGGGGAAATGGACTGAGCTGTTTCCTCAGGACTCACCCAATGGAGGATTTTTGTTCTTGTTGTTTCTAAGTGACCTAAGGAATAAAAAGCATGAGGTGGAAGAAGGGAGCTTTACAGTTTAAAGCAAACTACAACCTTTTAAAATATAGATGCCATTTAAATCAAATATAAAAGCATTGACAAACTGTCAGCCAAGGTTGAAAGTGTCTTCTTACCTAAACTTGTCACCTCCTGAGGTCTCCAAGAGGTGACAGAATTTTGCATGTGGATGCCCTGTCTGAGGTGCTAATTGTCTTCAATTCAAAAGCCCTAGGCTTTTCTCAAACCCAGGTAGATTAAAAGGACGATGCCAAAGGTGGCCAGTTTTATAGAGTGGATCTGACATTTCAAAATCTTTTTCTCTAACCTTTCAAAACTAACTTTGTTCTTCAACTAGCTCATCTATAGGTGTGAATTCTCCTGTGACAGTGTTATGATTTGGCACCTGCCATGAGTTTACACATTCTCTCCGCACTTACTAAAATTCACTTCCTTTACAAAAATGAGACAAGAAAAAGAAATGTCTTAAAAAGAGCACATCCTTTTGATAATATCTGGGTTTATCTAGGAGGCTAATTTCTTAATGCCCTATTATAAGTGAGAAGCCAGAGACAGGGTTTTGGGGGTGTTTATTTAAGCCTATTTTAAATATGTTTATTCTTTCAACCAACATTTATGAGCATTTACTATATGACAGACATTGTAGTAGGGATTTAGGTGAGCGAGAAGAAGAGCTATGATAAAGGAAATGATGGGGTTTTAGAGCCACAGTAGTGGGACATCTAACTCAACTTATATTCTCAATTTGCACAGCCTACTTGAGACACTAAGTTCTTTATCTTTCCGTCTGCTATGTACGGCTCCTTTTACTTGCTCTAGTTTCACCTCCTTCATGACTCAGAGGGAGCTCCCTAATTCTACCTGAAACTCTGCCTGCTAATGAGGTCATTCTTGGAATAATAGCTAAGATTTGTTAACCACCTCCTACATCCCAGGCATGCCTGCTAAGCACTTTGCATGTGTTTGCTCATTTATTTCTATCAACAACCCTATGAAGCAAATGGTAATATTATCATTTTACCAGTGGGGAAGCCAAAACTCAGCCTAAGTAGCCTGCTCAAGGTGACCCAGCTGGCCCAGGATTTTAACTCAGGCTGCTAACTTCAGCAACTGTGCAACTCATCACTACCCTTATCTGCCTTTCAGCATTAATAATGATGTCACTGCTCTGGTTCGGCTGGGCTTCAGACTCCTAGGTAGCAACTGTCATTCTGACTTTCAGAATATTCATCTTACACTTCTCAAGTGCCAACTATTCCCCTACCCATGATAAACAACATGTCTGTTTATCTACAGGCCTTGGGAGATCAACTACACCGTTTTTGCCTGGGCCTCACTGGCTAGTGTGTTTTGGAAGGCTCCTCCACAGTCACGGTCTCTTCACCCAGGCTTACAGGTCTGGAATCTAGACCATCAGCTTCTATATCAAAGTAACAGAACACTGAGTAGTGTATTTTTTTTTTTTTACGTGATCTGGGCATCTGCTATCCTGGGCAGACCTGGGTACACAGGTAAGGCCTTCACGCCCAATTCTCCTTTTGCTCCTTTTTCTAGACCAAATGAAGGCACTCCTCACCAGCTTTTGCTCATCTTTCCCTGTGAAGAGACAGTGTATCTGGACCCAGAAGAGACAAGATTTCTTTTTCCCAGTAGTCTGTGAACTCCTGGAAGCTACGAATGACGTCCTGTTACTTCCTGCACACCCAGATCCCAACACAGGACCTGCACCCAGTTAGCTCCTTTGCTTTCCCCTTCCTCTTTCCCTTGGTAGAGAGAACACTCTGCAGAGCATGTGGTTGGTTTCTTTTTTTCCTCAAAGAGTGTATCATTTCTGACACTGACTTGTTCCCCAGCCATCATTTCCCGACATCTATCCTGTTGGGCTGCCTCAGTTGGGTTCGTAGAAACACCTCTTCAGCACCTGCCAGACAAATCCTCATGTAGCCCTTTTTGGAAGCTCAAAAATAAAGTGGAGCTTAATCTAAAAGACTAACATCCACAAGACTGTCATTTTCTCTATACCTTTTTCTGGCCTGAACATTTTTAAAGAAACCTCTGATATTATGAATCATGGATGACCACTCTGGGCAACACACCACAAACACCAAAAGTTGGCAAAAGAAGGAATGAAAAGGGCTAAACTTCCCTAAGCAGCTTTGTAAATACACATGAAATATTATAACCCAGCAAACAAAACAGCTAATGGTGGTTTCTAAGAGCATTTTGTAGTTACAGATGCAACACTGGCATTATTTTCCTTTTCCTTCCCAGTAATCAATATTTCAGGGGAAAATGCTAGAAACATTGATCAGTGGGGAGTTCAATAGTATAAGTCTTTTACAAAACAGGTCATATATGTCCTGAAGTTTCAAAACTGCCTAGATAATGTCAGGAATCATAGTGACAAAGGTATGAAACTTTCAATATTTGCTCAGTCCATGTCTTTCCCAGAACCAACATGGTTCACTGAAATTATCAAAGTAAATATATATCAAGCAAAAAATAAATGAGATTAAATCTCCTGAAAGTTTTACTTACAGACCAAACCTTCAGAGAGCTCTTTGTCATCATTTTTAAGCACTGGAGTATTGTTTAATGCTGCCTACCACAAAAGTAATCACAAGTTTCTGCCTTGTGTGCAATTATTTTTATACTGTAGTACAGAATGAAGAATAAAACCCCAAATAGTAGATAATAAACATAAAAGACAGAGAACTAGAGAATGTCACAAGTACAGCTGTAATATCACGTTATTTCAAAGTAAAACAAAGTCAACTTTCCCAGCAACTTTTTCATCAACTGGGGGCACAATTTGAAAGTGTTTGGGTATGGCGGGAGCTTTGCAACCCAAACTGGTACATACTGAACTTGGATTCCTCTAAAATCCTTTAGCACTTACTAGTATTTAATACTCATTAAAACTACTAGCTTCTTAAAGAAACTGTTCCTAACTTGTGTTCCTAAAGCTCACCAAAGTTTAAGAAGTAGTATTGATGGATTCTGAGGTATTGTTACTATTACAAAGAGCCTAGGAAAATGGTCCATTTGCCTGTCTGCATGTAATAATTATTGTCATCATTGAATCCTCACAAAAATCCTAAACTTAAATGACAAATGGCTGCTTTCAGTTGGAGTCATATTAACTTTTTGTGAGGGAACTTTATAGATACACAGGCTTTCTTAATTTTAAATGACAAAATAATTATTTATTATATAATGCTGCTTGATACATAGAATCTTTCAAAAACTGACATCCTTAGGCCTGAAAATATTATGGAACAATTTATGAGAAGGCTGATAACTAGTGTTTGGTGTATATTTGTCTAATTTCTTCTGATAGAACAGGGGATCAAAGAGGGCATATGATAACTTCCACAGAGATGAACACAGTACCCAGCCCATAGGAAGCCTTCTCTACATGCATGCTGTCTGCCTGATCTATAAGGTAATACAAAGAAACTAAAGATTCCTATTGGCATTTCTTACCTCCAATATTGACAGTAGGGGGGATATGATGCTTTTCTACAATTGCTTTATGCTTCGGAAGTTGGGCTAGATACGCCAGGATCTGACCTACTGGCGGGATTCTTAGGTCCATTGAATAGAGCACTTCCAACAGTGAACCCGACAGGCAGTTGCACTCAAGGAATTGTATTAGGTGCCCTGTGGATATTGCACTTCCCGAGCCTTGCCTATTTCAGTGTGGCCCTGAACACTGAAGTGCCGAAGAACAAACATGGTCAATGAGAAAAATCTGTTCAACAGCAACATCACCAGATCGCAAGTCAGGATTGTTCTGTATCCTTGAGTTGATGTGAGGCTTAGTGCCATGGATGTAGTCACTCTATCCAGTACACACTACATACTAAGAATCCTCTGCTATTTAGTGCTGAGACTTACAAAGCATGTGATAAGGAAATTGGATATTTCTTTGCCACTCTATCACAGATTTAATAACATGATTTTTAAAAGATCAATTGCATTCTGCATTTGCAACATAAATTTGAAGCTTGAGGAATCCCCTTTCCCCCTACTTCTTTGCTGAAGAATATATATGCATATATATTGGATTATTACAGCTGGCATCTATCAACTGAAAACAAAACCTGAGTAATTCAGACAGACTTTAGATAACTGTCAAGATGGGCTCTATCTTAATAGTATTGAACTGGGCTATATATGAACTTTTCGTAAGGCCAGATTGCTGAATCAAATTCAAGTCATTCCCACTGCCTAAATTAAACGCCCCCACCCTGCTTTATTTTTATTTTTATTTTTTTGCTAAAGTCCTGACATAACTAGTGGTCCTACTCACTGGTAGCCTTCATGGTTACATATCCTAAAGCTTGAGAAATTCTAAAAGAGCAGCTTCTTGACCACCAGACTGACACTATGCTTCAAAGTCTCTCCATGACAGTCATTTCATTGTTTCACGCACTGATGATCCATGTTAACACACAAATGTATTACTTAGTAAGGGTAAAAGCTAAGGCACTGTGATATAATGGAAAGAGCACAGACATTAGAACCAGTAAAATTTCACTTTGAAGCCAGGCTTCACCAATGCCCAAATTTGGATATTGAATTACCGTATCTGTAAAACGGGAGTAATAGTACTCACTTTGAACAACTATTAACATGGGCACCCCTTATAACTTACAGTCACCAAAAGGGTAATGTGTCAGAGTGCCTGGCACATAGTAAGCACTCAATGGTAGCTCTTACCATCATTAATAATCCCTTGTTCCGCAGCATCCAGAGCAGAAACCTAAGGGTAGGGAAAGGAAACAACCACTGGTTGGGGCCCAGAAAAGTTCAGTAACTTGTTCAAGGTCACAGAGTAGTGAATAGCAGAACAAGTCTCTGAAATCAGTCTAACTCCAAAGCCGAGGTTCTTGCCTCAGAAATCTGCTGCCTTTTTTTCTTGTGTGCTCCCAGAAGGAAGTCATAATTAGACAACCTCAGTGATTCAGGTTGCTTTAGCAAAAGTCAGCCATGAAAGACTAGAAAAATATTAAACTATATAAAAGCTATGCACAGAGTGAGCCTGCTTTTGGGCAGACCTAAGGGCATGCCAACGAGCAGCAGAATCTGCTGGAAACCATAAGTGAGGCACTGTAGTGAAGTCTACAATGACCTGCTGGAATATCAAAACGGATTATGCTCGAAAATGCCCAAGTCTCCTCTGTGTCTCATCTTCCCAAAATTCCAGGGAGCTATCAGTGCACACAAGAGTACCACAAAACCAGCCCCCAACCCAGAAGACCTAGCTCTGAGTTAATGTCCCTGAAGGTCCCCCCTCTTCCCCAGCACTCTCCTCCTAAGTAACCAGGGCCTCCCAGTAATCAGGACTCTGAGGGGAGAAAGCTGGTGGGGCAGGATCATTTCTTTCTTGGCCCCATCCCTGTCCCCTGTCCCTGTACCAAGCAGGTAGCCAGACTCCATCCCCCACCCCTTTGCCTCAGGGAGCATTTATCCTGTTGGCAGACCACTAGCAAACTTGGCTGTCTTCCAGAATCCTGAGCACCTTGATGGGATTATGCATAGGAGGGAGGGGACGGTGCCCTGGAGAAGCCACTTGCAGGAGGGAACTTCTACTCGGAGACAGGGCCTCAGGCCAATGGCTTCCAAGCATCCAGAGGGAGACGAGGCTCCAGGCATTACAGCGCCCAGCCTGGGCAGAAGTCTTCTCTTGTCCTATGGGTTCAGGAGCAGCAGATGTCCACCTCCAAGGGACCACATGGACAGTGAGGGGCGCCGGAAGGATTACAGTGGACTGAAGGCCCCATAGAAACCCCTTATCCTCACTCCCCCATTCTTGGTAACTCGCAGGAAGAGGGGGAGCCCTGTAATAATGAGATTGAATGTTCCTTCTCCTCAGTGAATAGAGGGAAGATGGAGATTTAAGCGGCCACCTCTAACCAATCTGCCCCGAGATACTCATTACACAGAAGACACAGCAGGCGAATGAACACTCTTTATTAACAGTTATGGTCAGAAAAGCCCTGACAATGCTGAGCTTGGTGAGCTGGGATCTCGCAGGGGCAGGGCTCAAGGACTGTTTTCTTCAGAATGGAGACCATCTAACTCCATCCCCCCAATCCCCCTGCCTCAGAGGGGAGCTCAAAGAGCACACACCCAGTGGGTGAGAAGGGCCCAGGGGCATTCTCAGGGGACCTGTTCCCGTCCCGTTAGTCCGCCGGAGAGAAGCACCATCTGCAGCACGTTGTCTGTCACTGGAATCCATTTTGTTCTCCATCCACTCTGGCAGGAAAGGGGCTTGAACTGGTGGTGGCCCAAGGCTGAGGTGAGGGCTCGAAGTGCACTCCCCGAAGCACTGTCCTTTTAAACAGCCACCCAGTGGTCTTCCAGGCAACCAGGACAATCACTGTCCCCCTCAAGGGAGGAAGCCCCCAGAGTATCACAAAAGCCCTGCCTGTACTCGTGTATGTGCCACTTTCTCAAACTTGGCTACTGCTCACTTGTCTTATGTGGACCAACTAGATGAGCAGCTTGGTGACTCAAGTCCTTTTGATGTAGCCCCGCACAACTGCAAAAATAACTGGATGTTATTTCAGTTGGGTTTCCCCAAAGGCCACACTACATGCAAGGCAAAGGCCCCCTGATATAATCTGTATCCTAAATTAGGCTCTTTCCTGTTACCTAACCAAACTCACCAAAGCAGGTTATGATGTGTGCACCAGATGTTAACATGGAAGTGTAGCTCCCAACACACACAATAAGGATCTGTTTAATTAAATGCAATTTGTCATATTTGCTCTTCATCTATAGAATTTAACACCATATCTCCCCCAGTTTTTCCAAATGATCTTCTTGCCCCAACAGAGAAATTAAATTCTAACAAAATCTTTTTACCCTCCTTTCCCCCTAGTGATTGTAAAAGGAGCTCTTTCACCCTGACTTCTCTCTCTCTCTCTCCTCGGCTCCAGCCAGTGGGGGTCTTGGGAGATCTAATGGGACAGGTTCAGGTTCTTAAGCAACAAACCAGTTCTGTGGGGCTCAGAGATATAAAACCAGGCCCTCACCTATAAAACTCAAAAACAGGAAGCAAATATGAACACTGCAGTAGGAACAATAACATTTTCAAAGAAAAGCAGTGGCCTAAAATTCACTAGCTTATAACTCTAACATGCATGGCTGCTCCCAGCCAAAGACAAGGCCTTTTCAGGATAAGGAGGTTAATAAGAAAACAAATGAGAGGACGAAAAAAAAAAGTCTTCATGACTTCAGCTTCTCCAGGGTGTCAACCAGTCAGCATCAGCCATCCAGAATCCACCACCTGCAAACTTAAATGCAATAGGGAGAAATCCCTTATTTAGAAAGTGTGATACTCAAAAGTAGTCTTTGTTAAATGTATAAAATAAGGATATAAATATGTATGTATATATTTGTACTCAGAATGATAACAAGTGGTTAAGTTGGGTAATGGGATAATGGACTATTTTCATTTTCTCTATGATAATTTTGGTTTTCAAATTTTTTTGTGAAGTAAATGAATTACTTTTTGATCAGAAGGGGATCTCAGAAAATTGGTTTTTCTTTGGAGTGTTTCCATTGTTACTTACCTTTTTGAAATTAGCGAGTTTTTCTAGGGTCCAGGCCTCCACTCTTGAATGCCGGACAGATTTTCCCGCATTTATAGCAGGCTATCTGCCCTGAGAAATTCATCGCTTTACACCATGGGCAGCCCCAGTTCCCAGGACTGCTGCCTGGGGCCAACTTCTCCTGGTGCAGGAAATCTAAGGCTTTTTTCTCTTTTGGCTCATTCTGCCCCCAAGGCTGCTGATTCTTCCCGTTTTCTCTCATAAGGCAGCTCCTGCTGTCCCCCAGGAAGATCATCTGGGGCCTCTGTGGACCTTCTTCCTGGCTTTGGCTACTGCTGGCACCTAGGGTAATCATCTTGGGGTTTCCTGGACCTGTCTCCAGGCTAAGGCTCTCCCTGAGGGTGGCCATCCCCTGGGGCCTCTCTAGATTTTCATTGTAGCTAAGGTTTCTAATATTCCCCAGGGGGACTGTATCCTGGATGATCCCATAACCTTGCCCCTGGCTATAGCTCGTCTGGTAACACGATGGGACCATCTGCTCCCTTGGGCCAGGTGGGTAGCTCTCCAGAGAAGGCATCTGCAGTGGTCTTACTGCAGCTCTTGCTGGTGGTAGAGGTGGCAAGGATGGGCCTGCCACTGGGATCGGTGCATAGAATGGATATGCATTTGGCACCCCCGGCAAAGGCGGTTGCATAGCCTGGGCCCAGGGATTCAGGGATCCTGGCACATTAAGAGCACCTGCCGGGGCTGGTGTCTGGGCCTGGAAATACAGCCTTCCTTGCATCCCCATAGCCATCGTATCTATCTGCTGCTCTGCAACCTGGGGCCATGCTGTGGCCCCAAGCTGCCCAGGTGGAGGCCCAGGCACTGTTTCAGGGGTCAGTGAGGCAAACTGGGCTGACCTTTCAAACTGCAACAGCCGCTGACGAAGCACATCACGCTCAGTTACCACTTTCTGCAGGGTGGCCCCTCTGAAGTTCAGCTGGGTGGCCAAATGGTCACGCTCTTCACGCAGCTGCCGCAGCTCGGAGGCCAGAACTAAGGCGGCCGTCTCATGCTCTTTTACCTGCTCCTTAAGCCCCTGGACTAGGCGTGCCTGCTGCTCCTGCTGCCTTGCGGCCTCACGCACACCCAAAGCCAGTGCGCTCCAGGCACAGGACCTCTTAATGGTGCAAGGCAAGTGCTGGTCAACTAGGACGGTCCGAAGCCGGTCCTCTACCACTTCCCAGGGCTGTGAGCGGAAGTCCACATAGAAATCTGGGCCACCCCCGTTCGTGAGGATTTCATTGTTGATAAAACTGATCACTTCACTGTGACGGAATCCGCTGGCAGGATCACGAAATTCAACCGCCATGGCTACCGTGGCCTAACCAGCCACCTCACAAGCGATGCCACTCCTGCTGCAGGTGGTAAAGGCCGCCACTAAAAGGTCCACCCCTCAATCCTTCCCAAGTCCCGGTCTCCTCCGTGGCCTCTTTCTCCCTCACTCCCTCAACTTCCAGGACACAGACAGTAAAGTATCTTCTGTCATCAAACCAACCACCACCAGGCAAGTGTATAACACGTCACAGAGATGAGCTAAGTCACATATACCACAAGGCCTGCTGGGACCTCCCTCCCTCCCTCACAGACAATAGCTTCC
>JAQQAC010016209.1:103999734-104027995 GCA_029783875.1 Phataginus tricuspis | reverse complement strand
GCGTAGTGACGTATACCGCAAGGCCTGCTGGGACCTCCCTCCCTCCCACACACAGATGGTAGCTTCCCCCACTACCGGGAAATGCGTAGCAGAGATGAGCTGAGTGACATGTACCGCAAGGCCTGCTGGGACCCACCACCCTTAGCAGAGCCCCAGTGCAGGGGAGTGAACAGGCAAGATGGAGGAATTGGGTACTGCAGTAAGCCTATAGAAGACCATTATTTGTAAGAACCTGGGAAGGACAGTACCCAGTATCCTGGAAAGAATTCCTAGCTGTGTGATAGAGTTAACAGATGCAGGTGCAGACCTACTCTCGTCTCAGCTCCATGTCCCAAAATTCTCTAGTACTACTTCAAACTTTCAATATCATTAGTTACACACTGCATATTTCCCCCTTCATTCTGAACAGATGAACTTGGAGTCCCTATCATCAGGATAATCCAGTGATTGAGCCATGAATTCTTTAAACTCTCCCTATAAATTCACTCTCATGTTTACCTGATCAACTCTGTTCTCAGAGGATTCTTTTTCTTAAACTAATGTACCTCACCTGGGTGTTACCTACAAGAAATACTAACGGGGTCATTCAGGCTATTTAAATGATAATTGGAATACACACAAAGAAATAAAGCACATGCTAAAGGTAAATACAAAAGACAGTATTAATGTGTTATGTAACTCCTTTTTTGTAATACATGATTTAAAAGATGACTACATAAAACAATACAAAGCTGTCTTCATGAGCACACAGTATATAAAATTTTAATTTGTAGAAATAAACATAAGGGGGACTGGAGTTATATAGGAGCAAAGACTTTGTATACTATTGGAAGTTTGTTTTAATTCAAAATATACTATTATAAATTAACATGTTAATTGTAATCCCCACAACATCCACTAAGAAAATAACCAAAAAATATAAAGAAAAGGAAATGAGAAGGAAATCAAATGGTACACTCCAAAAAAAGAAATCAATGAAATGCAAAAGAAAGCAGTAATGAAGGAATTGGGGTGGAGAGTGGAAGATATAAGATGTGTTAGAAAACAAATAGCAAAATGTTAGAAGTCCTTCCTTACCAGTTATTATATTAAATACAAATAGATTAAACTCCAAATGACAAGCAAAGATTGGCAGAATGGACAATATTTTTTTAAGTGATACAAATATGTTGTCTGCAAGAGATTCATTTGAAATTCAAAGATGCAAGTTGTTTGAAACTAAAAAGAAGGAAAAGGCTATTCCATGAAAACAGTAACCACTGAGAGCTAAAATGGCTTTCCAAGTATCAGACAAAGTAAATTTTAAGGCAAAAAATTGTTAAGATACCCAGATTCAAAAAGACATATGCACCCCTATGTTTATCACAGCACTGTTTACAATAGCCAATAAATGGAAGCAACCTAAGTGTCCATCAGTAGATGAATGGATAATGAAGACGTGGTACATATACGCAATGGAATATTATTCAGCCATAAGAAGAAAACAAATCCTACCATTTGCAACAACATGGATGGAGCTGGAGGATATTATGTTCAGTGAAATAAGCCAGGTGGAGCAAGACAAGTGCCAAATGATTTCCCTCATTTATGGAGTATAAGAACAAAGAAGAAACTGAAGGAAAAAAACAGCAGCAGACTCACAGAACACAAGAATGGACTAACAGTTACCAAAGGGAAAGGGACCGGGGAGGATGGGTGGGAAGGAAGGGATAAGGGGAAATAGAGGCATTACGATTAGCATACATAATGTGGGGGGAGGCACGGGGCTATACTGCCTTCCCCGTGCCTCCCCCCACATTATGTGTGTTAATCATAATGCCTCTAGCACAGAGAAGACAAGTAGTGATTCTATAGCATCTTACTATGCTGATGGACAGTGACTGTAATGGGGTATGTGGTGGGGACTTGATAATGGGGGGAATCTAGTAACCACAATGTTCTTCATGTAAGTGTATATTAATGATACCAAAAAAATAAATAAATAATAAATTTTAAAAAATGTTAAGATATAAAAGACGGTATTATATAATGTTAAAAAAGGGTCAATCCATCAAGAAGATATACCAATTACAAATATATATGCACCTAACAACGAAGTTTCAAAATGCATTCCAAAAATAAAACTAAGGGGAGATAGAGGCTGTTCTACAGAAATAATTGGGTACTTCAACATTCCATTTCCAATAATAGATAGAAAGACTTGACAAAAGATTAATAAGGAAATACAAGATTTGAACAACACAATTCACCACTATAAACCAAAGAGACCTAAGAAACACCTATAGAACAGTTAACCCCAAAACAAACACACCACATATATTCTCAAGTACAAATGAAACATTCTCCAGAATAGACCATATGTTAGGACACAAAACTAGTCTTAATAAATTTATAGGGAGTTCCAGGAAGATGGCAGCATGAACGGAACAACAGAATTTTCCTCCCAACATTATATTTACCCACGAAAACAGAGCAAACACAACTGTTCCTAAAAGAGAGACCAGAACAAACAGGAAAGCGCACACAGTACAGAAACACCTGAGAGGACTCAGCAGCGGGCAAAGCGGTCATAAAGAGCCCAGCTGACATACGTGACAACTACCAACAACCAATTCTATAGTCATGAGAAGACAGAAGAATATGATACAGACAAAGCTTAAGACAAACATCACCCCAGAGAGAGAATCTGAAGGAATGGATATGCACAGTCTTCCTGAAAAAGAATTCGGAATAAAAGTCATAGCCATGCTGACGGATCTACAGAAAAAAGTGCAAGAGCTGAGGGAAGAAGTGAGGGAAGTGAGGAAAGACAATGCAGAAATGAGACAAGCCATCGACGGGCCTAACAGCAGATTGAATCAGGTTCAAGACAAGATCAAGGAATTACAAGACAGGGAACAGGAATACAAAGAAGCTGAGGCAGAGAGAGATAAAAGGATCTCTAAGAATGAAAGAATATTAAGAGAACTCTGTGACCAATCCAAACAGACCAATATTCGCATTATAGGAGTACCAGAGGAAGAAGAGAGAGAAAAAGGGATAGAAAGTGTCTTTGAAGAAATAATTGCTGAAAACTTTCCCACGCTGGGGAAGGAAATAGTCTCACAGTCCACGGAAGCCCACAGATCTCCCAACACAAGGGACGAAGGAAGACAACACTAAGACACATATTAATTAAGATGGCAAAGATAAAAGATAAAGACAGAGTATTAAAGGCAGCTAGAGAGAGAAAAAAGATCACCTACAAAGGAAAACCCATCAGACTGTCATCAGACTTCTCAACAGAAACCTTAAAGGCCAGAAGAGAACGGCATGATATATTTAACGTAATGAAAAACAAGGGCCTCAAACCAAGAATATTGTATCCAGCACGATTATCATTTAAATATGACAGAGGGATTAAACAATTTCAAGACAAAAGAAAGTTGAGAAACTTTGCCTCACATAAACCACCACTACAGGATATCTTAAACGGACTGCTCTAGAGAGAAACACCCCTAAGGCTAAAAAGATGTCACCAGAGAAAATAAAACCATAGCAAAGAAAGCAGACCATCCAAATACTAACTAAAGGCAAAGAATAAAACACCTAATATATAAAGAAAGGAGGAGGAAGAATAGGAAAGGAGAGATAAAGAAACATCAGATGGCGTTCACAATAACTTAACAAGAAAGTTAAGTTAGATTCTTAGATAGTAAAGAAGCAACCCTTGAACCTTTCGTAACCACAAATCTAAAGCCAGCAATGGCAATAAGTACATATCTATCAATAATCACCCTAAATGTAAATGGACTGAATGCGCCAATCAAAATACCCAGAGTAACAGAGTGGATAAAAAAGCAAGACCCATCTATATGCTGCTTACAAGAGACTCACCTCAAACCCAAAGATATACACAGACTAAAAGTGAAGGGATGGAAAAAGATATTTCATGCAAACAACAAAGAGAAAAAAGCAGGTGTTGCAGTACTTGTATCAGATAAAATAGACTTCAAAAGGAAGAAAGTAGCAGGAGATAAAGAAGGACATTACATAATGATAAAGGGGTCAGTCCAACAAGAAGATATAACCATTATAAATATATATGCACCCAACACAGGAGCGCCAGCATATGTGAAACAAATACTAACAGAAGTGAAGGAGGAAATAGACAGCAATGCAATTATTTTAGGAGACTTTAACACACCACTCACTCCAAAGGATACATCAACCAGGCAGAGGATAAGTAAAGACACAGAGGCACTGAACAACACACTAGAACAGAAGGACCTAACAGATATCTACAGAACTCTGCACCCAAAATCAGCAGAATACACATTCTTCTCAAGTGCACATGGAACATTTTCCAGAATAGACCACATACTAGGTCACAAAAAGAACCTCAGTAAATTCAAAAATATTGAAATCCTACCAACCAACTTCTCAGATCACAAAGGTATAAAACTAGAAATAAATTTCAGAAAGAAATCAAAAAGGCTCACAAATACATGGAGACTTAACAACATTCTCCTAATGAATCAATGGGTTAACGACCAAATCAAAACAGAAATCAAAGAATATATGGAGACTAATGACAACAACAACACAAAGCCACAACTTCTGTGGGACGCAGCGAAGGCAGTTCTAAGAGGAAAGTATATTGCAATCCAGGCCTATTTAAAGAAGGAAGAACATTCCCAAATGAACAGTCTAAAGACACAATGATTGAAATTGGAAAAAGAAGAACAAATGAGGCTCAAAGTCACCAGAAGGAGAGACATAATAAATATCAGAGAAGAAATAAATAAAATTGAGAAGAATAAAACAATAGAACAAATCAATGAAACCAAAAGCTGGTTCTTTGAAAAAATAAACAAAATAGATAAACCCCTAGCCAGACTCATTAAGAGAAAAAGAGAATCCACCCACATAAATAGAATCACAAATGAGAAAGGAAAAATAAAGACAGACCCCACAGATATACAAAGAATTATAAGAGAATACTATGAGCATCTATATGCTAACAAGCTCCAAAACCTAGAAGAAATGGACAACTTCTTAGAAAAATACAGCCTTCCAAGACTCACCAACCAGGAAACAGAAAAACTAAACAGACCAATCACCAGCAATGAAATTGAATTGGTAATCAAAAACTACCCAAGAACAAAACCCCCGGACCAGATGGATTCACCTCTGAATTCTACCAGACATATAGAGAAGAAATAACACCCATTCTCCTTAAAGTTTTCCAAAAAATAGAAGAGGAGGGAATACTTCCAAAATCTTTCTATGAAGCCAGCATCACTCTAATACCAAAACCGGGAAAAGACTTCACTAAAAAAGAAAATTACATACCAATATCCCTGATGAATGTAGATGCAAAAATACTCAACAAAATATTAGCAAACCGAATTCAAAAATACATCAAGAAGATTATACACCATGATCAAGTGGGATTCATCCCAGGGATGAAAGGATGATACAACATTCGAAAATCCATTAACATCATCCATCACATCAATAAAAAGAAGAACAAAAATCACATGATCACCTCCATAGATGCTGAAAAAGCATTTGACAAAATTCAGCATCCATTCATGATTAAAACTCTCAACAGAATGTGTATAGACAGCAAGTACCTCACCATCATAAAGGCTATATATGACAAACCCACAGCTAACATCATACTTAATGGCGAGAAGCTGAAAGCTTTTCATCTAAGATCAGGAACAAGACAGGGATGCCCACTCTCTCCACTGTTATTCAACATAATACTGGAGGTCCTAGCCATGGCAATCAGAGAAAACAAAGACATACAAGGCATCCAGATTGGTAAAGCAGAAGTCAAATTGTCACTGTTTGCAGATGACATGATTGTACATAAAAAACCCTAAAGACTCCACTCCAAAACTACTAGAACTAATATGTGAATTCAGCAAAGTTTCAGGATATAAAATTAACACACAGAAATCTGTTGCTTTCCTATACACTAATGATGAACTAACAGAAAGGGAAATAAGAAAAACAATTCCATTCACAATTGCATCTAAAATAATAAAATACCTAGGAATAAACCTAACGAAGGAAGTGAAACACCTGTACTCTGAAAACTACAAGACACTCCTAGGAGAAATTAAGGAAGACACTAACAAATGGAAATGCATCCCATGCTCTTGGCTAGGAAGAATAAATATTGTCAAAATGGCTACACTACCTAAAGCAATCTACAGATTCAATGCAATCCCCATCAAACTACCAACAGATTTCTTCAATGAACTGGAACAAATAATTCTAAAATTCATATGGAACCACAAAAGACCCCGAATAGCCAAAGCAATTCTGAGAAGGAGGAATAAAACAGGGGGAATTACGCTCCCTGACTTCAAGCTCTACTACAAAGCCACAGTAATGAAGACAATTTGGTACTGGCACAAAAACAGACCCACAGACCAGTGGAACAGAATAGAAAATACAAACATTAACCCAAACATTTACAGTCAATTAATATTTGATAAAGGAGCCTTGGATATACAATGGGGAGATGACAGCCTCTTCAGCAGCTGGTGTTGGAAAAACAGGACAGATACATGTAAGAGAATGAAACCGGACTACTGTCTAACCCCATACACAAAGGTAAACTCAAGGTGGATCAAAGACCTGAATGTAAGTCATGAAACCATAAAACTCTTAGAAAAAAACATAGGCAAAAATCTCTTGGACATAAACATGAACGACTTCTTCATGAACATATCCCCCCGAGCAAGGGAAACAAAAGAAAAAATGAACAAATGGGACTATATCAAGTTGAAAAGCTTCTGTACAGCAAAGGACACCATCAGTAGAACAAAAAGACATCCAACAGTATGGGAAAATATATTCATAAACGATGTATCTGATAAGGGGTTGACATCCAAAATATACAAAGAACTCACGCACTTTAACAAACAAAAAGCAAATAATCCAATTAAGAAATGGGCAGAGGACATGAATAGACACTTCTCTAAAGAAGAAATTCAGATGGCCAACAGGCACATGAAAAGATGCTCCACCTCGCTAATCATCAGAGAAATGCAGATTAAAACCACAATGAGATATCACCTCACACCAGTGAGGATGGCCAACATCCAAAACACAAACAACAACAAATGTTGGCGAGGATGTGGAGAAAAGGGAACCCTCCTACACTGCTGGTGGGAATGCAAATTAGTTCAACCATTGTGGAAAGCAGTATGGAGGTTCCTCAAAAAACTCAAAATAGAAATACCATTTGACCCAGGAATCCCACTCCTAGGAATTTACCCTAAGAATGCAGCAGCCCATTTTGAAAAAGGCATATGCACCCCTATGTTTATCGCAGCACTATTTACAATAGCCAAGAAATGGAAGCAATCTAAGTGTCCATCAGTAGATGAATGTATTAAGAAGATGTGGTACATATACACAATGGAATATTACTCAGCCATAAGAAGAAAACAAATCCTACCATTTGCAGCATCATGGATGGAGTTAGAGGGTATTATGGTCAGTGAAATAAGCCAAGCCAAAAAAGACAAGTATCAAATGATTTCACTCATATGTGGAGTATAAGAACAAAGAAAAAACTGAAGGAACAAAACAGCAGCAGACTCACAGAACCCAAGAACGGACTAATAGTTACCAAAAGGAAAGGGACTGGAGAAGATGAGTGGGAAGGGAGGGATAAGAGGGTAAAAGGGCATTACGATTAGCAGACGTAAGGTAGGGGGTGCATGGGGAGGGCTGTAAAACTCAGAGAAGGCAAGTAGTGATTCTCATCTCACTATGCTGATGGACAGTGACTGTAATAGGGTTGGTGGGGGGACCTGATGAAGGGGGTAGTTTCATCACCATAATAGTGCACATGTAATTGTAGGTTAAAGATACCAAAATAAATGGTAGAAAAAATAAAGACCTAGGTGGAGAATAAATAAATAAATAAATTTATGAAGATGGAAATCATACTAAGTATTTCCTCCAACCACAACAGAATGAAATTAGTAATTCATAACAGCAGGAAATTTGCAAAATATACAAATATGTGAAATTTAATAACACTACTAAAATTAGAATAAGAATTCTAATTAGGAAATTAGAAAATACATTGAGATTAGTGAAAAAAAATGTCAAAATAATGGGATTTAGTGAAGGCAATGCTCAGAGGGAAATTTATAGCTAAAAATGCCTACATTTAAAAAGATAGGTTAATAACAACTACCCACTTTAAGGAATGAGGAAAAGAAGATAAAACTAAATCTAAAGCAAGCAGAATGATGGAAATGAAAAAAATTAGAATGGAGATAAAATAGAGAATAGAAAAAAATTAATGAAACCAAAAGTTGGTTCTCTGGAAAGAGCAACAAAATTGACAAACTTTTAAATGAATTGTTCAAGAAGAAAAGGATTGAATTATAAAATCTGGAACGAAAGCAGGATATTTACTACCAAACTTACAGAAATAAAAAGGATTATGAAAGTATATTATGAGCAATTACATGCTAACAAATTAGACACCTAGATGAAATGGGTCAGTTTTTACATTTCTGAGGGAGGGGGGAAATGGCTGTTGGGGTGTTAATGCAGATTACATGGAATCTATGGATCATTTTGGAGAGCACTGCCATCTTAACAATATGTAATCTTCCAATTTATGAACACAAGATGTTTTTCCACGTATTTAGGTATTCTAAAACTACTCTCAGAAATGTTTTGTAGTTTTCAGTGTGAGTCTCATACCTCTTTGGTTAAATTTATTCCTAAGTATTTTAGTCTTTTGATGCTATTGAAAATGTTAAACTTTATAGCAACTTCAAACTATTCCTAAATTAATGCAACAACACTTCATACATGCCAGGATGTTTTAAAATAATAATTATTATTAAGTTTAAGATGCTTTTGACCTTCAAGACCTTTATGGAATCAGTTTTCACTGTACTGAAACAAGGTGATATGTAATGACCTATAAAGTGAGATCTTAAAAGTAACCTGAGTTACCATTCTTGATGAAACATTGATACTATCACAAATACCACCATACTTCACTTTGCAGGTGTGCAAGTTTGCAAAGTGTGAATATATGTTTATAAGAGAGTAGAACAATTCAATTGCATAAATTAATCAATCTGAGAAACCACATTAAAAACATAGCTAATTTTTACATGATTTTCAGTAAGTTCGTATACTTTCAATTTTAGTATAACCTCTGTCACAAAGCCTTCATAACAACTCTAAATGATAATCATTGATGATAAAGAAAGGAAAATAACATTTTAAAATTCATCATATTAGTATGTGTCTACGCTTGTGCAGATTTAATCTCCCAGGAATCAAAGGTGGTAAATAGAATAGAGAAAAGGCATATACAGTAAATATAAGCTATATATGCTGAGTACTGAGAAACAGTTTAATACCATTTTAGGAAAATTTACACCTTTTATTATATGTGCTTTCTTTCCTTGTACTTTGTACCCACAGTGACCTCTGCAGTATAGCTACCCAGCAGATGCCAAAAGAAAAGAAAGGAGGCACCTAGGCAGTTAATCTCAGAAGTACTAGAGTCATGTTCCCTGAATTTATTTCCCCACATGAGCAGAATACACAGGTAGGATGCCACAGTAGCAGATAATCATCACAAGTGTGAACATAGCTGTATATAATGTGACATTGTAAGTAAATATAACATAATCAATTTTATCTGACACATACTGACCATATGCATAGTTAGTGTGCATATGGTAAAATTAGCCATGAAGAGTAAGCAGATCTCAGATTCATTTTATGCAAACTGGGTTTCTGTATTTCCTTTCTCCTTGTTCTCAGGTAACTATCTGCAAGTAACATGACTGTTGAACATTTGCACTGAAGTCATTTACGATTTCAAGTCTCTTGATCCCCAAGGATATGAGAGTCTTAAGGTTGGGGAGAAGCTAGGGGGTGAAGCAGAAGGGGAGGAACCAACTAGGTGGCATATCTGTGAGTAGCTATTTATCTCAGAACAAGCATAGACTGACTGGTACAGAAAAACTGGAAACACACCCTTTGAGAAAAATCACCAGACTAGAATTAAAAGAAATTGACAGGCCCTTTTGCCCTAGCAGTTACTAGATATAGCTTATCAATAGTTTCACCTCCAAAATACATCTGTAGTATTAACATAAATGCATTTATTCCAGAGTGTAAAATGACGTTTTGGTCTCATGACAAGTAGACTTCTGAGGCACTGGATGCCTAAAGGCCATAGGCTATAGCTGATAACTGAATAAAATGGAAGAGGTGAAGTCAACTTCGATTTTTCACTGGTGAGGGTAGTATGGAGAAGCCAAACCCTGAAGCACAGCCTCTTTCTGAAATGCCACTAAAGGTATCCCTGTGATCAGGCCACAGCCCTTTTGAGCCTTGCTCTGTGGACTGCATTTTGCTATTAGGAAGGAATGGGCAATAAGGAGAGCCAGTAGGACTTTATTCAAATCTTCCTAACCTGAAAAGAACAGGACTATAAAGCCATTGAGAAAAGACATCAGTTATCCTTCCAGACTCGGCTTAAGGCTGAGAAGAGACGATGGTGACTTCTTCACCAACTCCGCCAAAGCCTGGGTCTCACATTCTACTACTGTCCTGCTCTTCCCCAGGCGGTGGCTAGGAAGACAGCAGCCCGCTCTCTGGAAGTGCAGCCCTCTTCTCTAGAAATTTAGAATTGGAGCTTAGAAGAACCCAGATCGTACAGTGTCTTGTGCCAGGTAAGGGCACTCATTACCTGGCAGCCTAATAAGCACAAACTCAAACAATCACTTCAGGGGAGACAGACCCTGTACCCACCAGAGCAGCACAAGGAGAAGACAATGCCGCAGCCCTGCTTGCTCTGCCCAAGGGGCGCTCAGCACTGTGCCCTCACCAGAGATGCTTCTCTTCTCAAGTGCCACATGTCATCTCTCCCTGGAATGCATCTTTTCCCATCTGCCCTTACTGACCCACAGCTGAATTAATGCTTTTGACCTTTGCTTGCTGGTAATAATAACAGCTCTGATTTAGGAAGTGCTTATATAATAACTATGCAGAAACTTACACATATTACCTCATTTCCTCCTCAAAACAACTCCATGAATTATAGGTACAATATTTATCCCTGTTTACAGATGAAGAAACTGGGGCTCATAAGGGGTAAGTAATTTGCCCAGGATCACACAGCCAGGAAGTGGTGGACTGAAAACTTTTGAACACTTTGCATAGCTGCTTTTAAATCTTTTCTTTGCAGAAATTTAATGTTAGTGATACAACTGAAGCTCTCCTCTATCACATTGTCTCCCTCTCTCCCTCCCTCTTTCCCTCTCCAAAAGTAACTCAAGGTTGGTGTCTATCTTCTTGTGTATGCTTTTAAAGATATATATTTATCCATAAACAATATATAGTATTATCTCTGTGGTAAATAGTGCCAACTTTTTTCAAACTTGTATTTTTCACTCTACATGTTGTTTTCTAGATCTTCTCATGTAGATAATTGTAAATTAGTTCATTTTAACTGCTGTTTAAGAGTTCACTCTATGAATATGCATTTTCCAATTTTTTCACAATTAGCAACAGTTGCAATTAACAACACTGTACATGTCTCCTGGTGTTCATCTGTGAATAATGCTAAGTGGAATTTTCCCTGTGCATGCATTTCCAATTTTATTATATATTGCTAAATTGTTCTCCAGAATGGTCTTACCAGTTGACACTTCTGATTATAAATACAGAATTTCTACATTCCAGAACTTACTGAACAGAGTCAGTAAGGAGTCTTGACAAAAATCTGACAACTTTCATTAATTTTTTCAGCTTATAGAGATGTGGTCTACAAGATTGAGTAGAAGCAAAATTTTCCTTGAGTCAGTTTTGATAAGTAATTTTTTTCCCAGAATTGTCCAACTGCATCTAACATTTGTAATAGAGCCATTTATAAGACAGTCTTACTATCTTGTTAATGTCTGCAGCATATGTAGTGATGCCACATTTTTCATTTCTGATATTGGTTATTTAGACCTTTTCTTATTTACTTGATCAGTCTTGCTAGAGATTTGTCGATTTTAATCTTTTTAAAGGGGCAGCTTTTGTTATTAGTCCACTCTTGTATTATTATGTATTCTATTTCATTAATTTCTGTTCCTATTTATGATGTTGAATGTTATCTAAGCCCTATATGCTCCTACCCTTTTGTGCTCTGGCTAACTTTTAAAGGACCACCCTACCTTCACATGCTCCAAGGGAAGACCTACCTCTACTCTTCCTCAATGCTTCAGTGAGATCCATCTTCAGTGAGATTATTCCTCATGACTCCCATAAGATTTACCTATTTCCCCTCATTTACGTGCCTCTAAAAAATCCCAGATGCTCTTCCTTTTCTTAGATACAGTTCTCATTAAGTGATACTCACCTAATTGCAATAACCTAATAAGATCATCTCCTTAATTGTTCAGGATATTTTGTCTTTAACATCACTGTCATTTTCTTCTTTCTACAACTTTGGACTATTCTTTTTTAACTTCATGAACTTAACTCTTTGAATTTCAACCATTTTTCTCTTTAATATAAACATTTAATGCTATAACTTTCCCTCCAGGTCCTACTTTAGCTACATCCCACAATTTTTGATATGTTATATATTCATTGTCATGAAGTTCAAAATATCTCCCAACTTCCATTATGATGTCCTTTTTGATCCAAGGATTATTTCAAAATTTATTTCTTAATTTCCCACATATGGGAATTTTCTAGATATATTTTTATTACTGATATCTAATTTAATTGCATCAAAGTTGGAAAATACATTCTTTATTATTTAAATTCTATAAAATGTGTTAGGAATATTGTTATGGCATAGTTCATGATCATATTTGATAAATGTTCTACATGTACTTGAAAACAATTATATTCTTCAGTTTTTGATACAGTATTCTATATCTTCTCATTAGTTCAAATTTGGACACTGCACAATTTGAACAAAATAACATAATATTGGATTATAACTCTGAGAATAAAATAAATATCCATGAGCCCATACTGATACAAATAGATGATTGAATAAATATATAAATGGAGAAAAGGGAAAAATCACCCATGCAAAATATTTTGAAATAAATTATGTAGATACTCACAAGTCCATGAGTGTGGACTAATGGCTCAATTCCAAAGAATAGAGTATGGAAAATGGAAAATAGTAACTTTACAGTAGAAAAACCTAGAAGACACCACATTAACCAAGTGATCAGAGTTAGCATCACCAGTGATGTCATATTGAAATCACATACCCCCTGATATGATGCAATGAGATGGCTACTTCAGTCCTATGGTATTTCCAAAAACCCTTATCCCCAGAGAAATAATGAGATTTCAATCATGAGAAAAACATCACAGCAAACAAACCCACACTGAGGGACATTCTACAAAATACCTGACCATTCAAAATTTGCAAGGTCATGAAATACAAAGAAAGACTGACAGATTATGACATATTAGAGGAGACTAGGAGACATGACAACTAAATGCAATGTGGTATCCAAGATTGGACACTGGAAAAGAAAAAGGACATTCATGGAAAAAGTGAAATCTGAATAAATTTTGCACACTAACAGTAAATGCACCAATGTTAATTTCTTAATTTTTACAAATATACCGTGGTTACTTAAGATATTCATATTAGTGGAAGCTTGGTGAAGATGATATGGGAGCTCTGTACTTACTATCTTCACAACTTATCTATATTTTTAGTTATTTCAAAATAAAAATTTTATTAAAAACACATTTATTCACAGTGATGTTCAAATTTTAGAGAGAGAGTTTTTTCTGCCTGTAATGTCAATTACTGAGAGAAGTATGCTGAAATCTATCTCTAAGATTGTGGACTGAATTCTTACTCTCAATGTGTGCTTCTATATTTTGAGGCTATATTATTAGGAACACAAACATTTTAAATTATTATATCTCTTGGTATTTATGTGTATGAAGGCTCCCTTTTCATCTTTAGTAATAATTTTTACCTTAAATTCTATATTATCTATTAATAATAGCTTCAATGCAATTTACTATTTTCCCTTCATTTTTGACATGGTAACTCCTTACAATATTGTCAATCTCCAGTGTTTTTGAGAAGTTTCATTAATAATGTATTCAGCATTTTTAGTTGTTTTCATGGAAGAATTAGTCTGAATAAACTGGTTCATCATTATCAGAAACCAGAATACCTAAAAGTGGATTGAAATCAGCACTTACTTATATTCTAACTCTTAGGGGAAAAGAAAGCTATCCTAGACAAAGCAAGGGTACCAACGAGAATTTATACACACTCTTTGAGAGCAAATAGATCTGAACAAAGCTTTCCACATTGGGTATGACCAAGTTAGCCCTGAGAAAATGAAAAAAAAAAATGCCATGGAAAAAGAACCCAGGCTATAAAAATAACATATCTTAAATAACAGAGGTATATTTCCCACAAGACTTTTGTGCTATAAAAGAACTCAATAAGAATATTAATTTAATGAAGCACATTTAAGGACAAATAACATAACAGAAAAAGTTGGAAAGGGAGATTGGAGAACTAAGGAAAGAAACAGAAAACAGCACCATAATAGATCCATTAAATATATTCAAAATAACAAGGAACAGAATAGATATAACTGAAAAATCAAATTAGTGGCATGAAGTAAAGGCTTAAGATAAACAGAGTAAACAGAAAATAATGACTATGAGATTAAAGCAATTAGAAAATAACATATATGGAAGACAAAGATGACCCAATACAAAGATGTTTGTTGTTCTTGAAATAGAAACTCCCATTCAAGGAACAGAGAAAGATTTGTCATGTGTCAAGGCAAATCAATGGGGAAAGAATGGTCTTTTCAACAAACGGTGCTAGAACAACTACACATATGCCAAAGAATAAATTTGGACCCATACCTCACATAATATACAAAACCAAACTTAAAATGGATCAAAGAGCTAAATGTAACAGTCAAAGCTGTAAAACTCATTCAAGGTCCATTGGAGTAGGTAAAGATATCACAACAAAACACAAAATGCGTTTCTCATAAAAGAAAATATTGATAAGTTGTACTTTGTTCAAATTAAGAACTTTTGTCCACCAAAAGAGAACATTAAGAAAAGGAAAAGAAAAGACACTTGCAATACATATATACAACAATGGACTCATAGACAGGCTATAGAAAATACTATAAATTAATAAGAAAAAGACAACCCAATTTTTAAAGTAGCACTTCACAGAAAAGGATAGCCAAATGACCATCAAACATTGTGAAAATGTTTTCAACATCAAGGAAATACAAATATTAACATAGCTGAAACTAAAAAGGCTGATGATAGAAAGCATTTGCAAGGATGTAGAGCAACTCTCACACATTGCTTATAGGTGTGTAAATTAGTGCAGTCACTTCAGAAAACTGTTTGGCAATACCTCCTAAAGCTTAATACTAGCCTACTCTCTGACCTAGTAATTCTATTCCTAGACACATACCCAAGATAACTGAGTACATATGTCCTTCAAAAAATACACAAAAATATTAACACCAGCCTTATTTCTAATAGCCACAAACTAGAAACAAGTCAAATGTTCATCAGTGGTGGAATGAATAAACTGTGGTATATTCATACAATACAAAATGAGCAGCATCAATAAAAAAGAACAATCTACTGCCACACACAAAAACATGATTCAATTTCACATGCAAAATGTTAAACAAAAGAAGCCAGAAACAAGAGTGCTTTCAGTATGATTCCATTTACATGAAGTTCAAAAACAGGCAAAATTAATACATGGTAATATGATGAAAAAATGGCTACAAGTTTTACTGCAGCTTCTGCCATCAAGAGTTTTATTTCTCCACCCCTGGAATCTGGGATGGCCTTGTAACTTGCTTGCTTTGATGAAAAGACTGCAGTGGGGTAATATTGTACAACTCCTGGGCAATTTACTGTTGCCTTCTTGCTGCCCTGAGATACCCATGCAAAGCAGTACAGTCAAACCTCTTGAAAGATTAAATACCAGTTGAGAAGCCCAGCTGATAGCCTGCACCAACCAACAGACATATATATGAGACCATCTTGGGCCATCCAGCCACAGTCAAGCTGCCCAATGACTGTGAGCATGGGTGAGACCAGCAGAATTGCCCAGCTGAGCTCAGCCTAAATTCCTGACTTACAGAATTATGAGCAAATAAAATGGTTATTTTAAGCCACCCAGTTTTGGAGTGGTTTGTAATAGATAGCTGATACAGTGATACAAGTCAGAACACTGGTTACCTCTGAGGGATGGATATTGATTGAGAAGGAGCATGTGAGAGCCTTCTATGGTGCTAGATATATTTTATATATTGATCTGAGTGGCAGTTATGCAGGTGTATATTTATGTAAAAATCCACCAAGCTGTACAGAAGATTGGGGCACATTTTGTATGTTATGCTCCCATAATTTGTTTTTAAGGCAAGGGCCAGTTTGGTTTGGTTCTGAGTGTGGTAGGCAGAATAATGCCCCACAAAGATGTCCTAATTCTTGGATCCTGTAAATATGGTAGGTTACCTGGAAAGGGGCAATTAATGTTGCAGATGAACTTAAGGTTGCTAATAAGCAGACAGGGATATTAGTGTGGATTATACAGGTGGGCCCAATGTCCTTAAAAGTGGAAGCAGGAGGTGTAGGTAAGGAAGGAGTTCATTAAAGTGAGAGTAGCAGTGAACAGCAGCTGCTGAGCAGGCAGCAGACAGCAAGGAAGAACAGAGGGAGAAAAGCAAAGCTTATTGAACTCCTGCTGCTCTTAGGAAAGATCCCTTGCCAACACCTGAAGCCAGGGTCACCTTGTAGGGAAGTTGGGGTTCCTATGGCCAGGATCCTCACTGAACTTAAACCACCTGATGATGTAACTGGCCTGTTGCTAGGCTACCGTTTCCACACCTTTAGGCAATAAGCTATTATTGTGCTATATAGAGAGCTCGGCCCAGTGCTCTGGGTGGAGGCAGAGACGCTAGTGCTAATGCTCGACCTACCACTGGGAGAACAAGCCGGGCAATAAACCCTTTTACCCCAAAGAACACGTTGCTGTCAATTTCTTTGGTCACACTGAATCCATAGCGAACTTGCCCGGGGCTGAAACCCATTGGCAAGACCCTCTCCCATGCCCTGTTGAAGTCACTGTCCATCAGCATAGTAAGATGCCACAGAGTCCCTATTTGCCTTCTCTGTGCTACACTGTCTTCCCCGTGATCCCCCACACCATGTGTACTAATCATAATACCCCTCAATCCCCTTCTCCCTCCCTCCCCACCCTGCCCTCCCACACCCCTCCCCTTTGGTAACCGCTAGTCCCTTCTTGGAGTCTGTGAGTCTGCTGCTGTTTTGTTCCTTCAGTTTTGTTTTGTTGCTATCTCCACAAATGAGGGAAATCACTTGGTACTTGTCTTTCTCCACCTGGCTTATTTCGCTGAGCATAATATATCCTCCAGCTCCATCCATGTTGTTGCAAATGGTAGGATTGATTTCTTTCTTATTAAAGCCCAACCATTCTTATTGGGAGCATGCAGATATCACTCTCATCATAAGTTACTAAAGGGGAGCAGAATTTACAGCCCCAAAATATGCCTCTTTTGGAGTAAGTATTATTTTTGGCCTTTTTAATTTTTTTGAGAAGCAGCAGACACAGGAGAAGCTCTGAAAACTGAAAGAAAGTTACCCTTTTGTAAAGGAAATTAACATTCTTAAGGGAAATAGTCATTTGTAAGGGTGTCTCCTTCCCTGTACCAGGAAAAGGGGGTGGCTCAATCTCTAGGAACTCTCTTGTCAATGGAGAAGGCGAACACAAAGCTGTAGAACAACCTTACCCTTGTGTACTGTGCTTTTCCCGATAGCCTCCCATAACTGGCTCCCCCCCACCCCAACATCTCTTGGCTTTAGCTGGACATGGTATATAACATGGGGGCTTCAGTCTCCTGGGTCTCTCATGGACACAGGAGGTACACATGTTATTAAACTTCTGTTTGTTTTTCTCCTGTTAATCCTGTTTATTACAGGGGTTGGCGGTTCTCGGCCAATACCCTGAAAGGATAGAGGGAAAATTATTTTTCCACTACTCAGTCTCACATGTAAATAAACAGGGAGACAAATTTGAGTGATTCTTTTCCCTTACACAAGAGTTCCTGACCTTTTTGTGTGCCATGAACCATTTTGGCAGACTAGTGAACTCTATGGATCCTTTCTCAAAACAGTTGTTGAAAAACAAAATTCAACCAAGTAAATTTGAAGGTCTAAATGGCCTTATTAAATGATTTGTGAATCAGGTAACATCCCACTCAGCAAGTGGAGAGATGCTCTGAGCAGCTGTACAAAAGGGAAGGTTTTTATAGGAAAGAGGGTGGGGCAAATATATTATTAGCAAAAGAAAGGATTGTTTTAGGCAAGGTCACCCTCCCTTAGGTGGAAGAGCAGAGGTTCTTATTACAAGACTGACTCATCTTCTGGGCTTATGTCCCTGGGTCTTCTTTCCATTCTGAATGTCCTCCAGTCACCCTCCCCCTGTATTATGCGTTGTCTTCTCAAACGCGGAGCATGCTACTCTGAGAGGATCACCGGTGCGCCTAACCCTGGTGCAGCTGAGGGCATTTGGCCCACCGGGTGGGGCCTAGATGCCCTAGCTCCGCCCCCCACTCACATCACAAAGGCCCCGAACCTGGCCCCTCCCTTTCCTGGACCCCCTGTGGAGGCAGGCCTGCACGTGACTCTTGCCTCCTGCCTCCTGCCTCCTGCCAGTGCTTTGCATGACACCCTCCCCAGCCCCTCTTTGTTCCCTTGGCTACCGGCACATGCCTCTCAGGGGCGGGGTGGAGATCCCAGCTTCGCTGCCCTCAGCCCGCATGCGCTCAGCTATTGCTCAGGACCATGGCTTCCAAGGTGGTTCAGCACCAGCTCTTTCATTCTCATGTGCCAACAAAAACAACTGCTATGTCCTCACCAGTGTCTGAACATGAACAGAGACAAAAAGAAAATATTCATTCTTTAGTATGTCTGGCCATGTTGGTTTTGAGAGTTTGCTTGATTGGCTGGTGTACAGATCCATTCAGCAAGGCTTCTGTTTTAATATTCTCTGCATGGGGGGAGACTGGAATTGGAAAATCAACGCTGATTGACACATTGTTTAATACTAATCTGGAAGACAAGGAATCCTCAAATTTTAACCTATATGTTAGACTTAAAGCTCAGACATATGAACTCCAGGAAGTAATGTTCAATTGAAACTGACCATTGTGAATACAGTGGGATTTGGTGACCAAATAAACAAAGAAGACAGATACCGACCAATAGTTGACTACATAAATGCTCAGTTTGAGGCCTATCTCCAAGAGGAACTGAAGATTAAGCGCACTCTCTTTAACTACCATGATCCTCGCATTCACATGTAACTCTAGGCCATTGCACCCACAGGTCACTCTCTGAAGACACTGGACCTCTTAACCACAAAGAGCCTTGACAGCAAGGTGAACATTATACCCATGATTGCCAAAGAGGATACAATTTCTAAAACTGAATTACAGAGGTTTCAGGTCAAGCTCATGAGTGAATTGGTCAGCAATGGAGTCCAGATATACCAGTTCCCAACAGATGATGAAACTTGCTAAAATCAATGCCACGATAAATGGACATTGCCATTTGCTGTAGTATGAAGTATGCATGAAGTCAAAGTTGGAAGTAGGATGATCAAAGCTCATCAGGCCCCCTGGGGTGTTGTAAAAGTGGAGAACGAGGCGCACTGCAACTTTGTGAAGCTGTGGGAGATGCTCCTGTGCCCCAACCTGGAGGATGTGGAGAAGCAGAGGCACCTGTGCTGCCCTGAACTGTACTGGAACTGCAAGCTGGGTGCCATGGGCTTTGCCAATGTTGGCCCCAACATGCAACCGCTTGTTGCAATCTCTTCAAGAGACCTAAGAAGCCAAAAGACATGAATTTTATAGAGAATGTCAGAGGAAGAAGAAAGGAAGCAGATGTTTGTGCAGTGAGTAAGGGAGAAAGATTCCTGTTGAAAGAAGCTGAAAGAGAGCTACAAGGCCAAATTCGAGCATCTTAAGAGAGTTCACCAAGAAGAGAGAGTGAAGCTTGAAGAAAGAAGACTTTTGGAAGAAGAAATGATCGCTTTCTCTAAAAAGAAAGCTACATCCAAGATATACCAGAATCAGACCTGCATGGCATCGGGCAGCAACCTGAAGAACAAGGACCTTAAGAACTCCAATTTTATGTAAAACAAAAGTTCCAGACCACAGAAGGTCATCACAAGCAAAAGTTATTACAATGTTAGAAGTATGCTTTGATTTTCTTGCTTTTTTTATTTGCTGTATCACTTATTCTGTATCTGTCAAATGGCCATAGTTACTGCCATTTGTGGAAGAATATTAAGTATCATGTCAATACATAAGCCAGAATGGCTCATATCAGTTATATGTTCACTGTTGTTTAAGTGTCTAAGTTGCTGATTTGCAGTGAATTTAGATTTGTCTTTCCTGTTGCCCAGTTATGGTCACTTTGCAGTGCATAATAGAACAAAGTGTCAGTGATGTGGAAAATACAAGTCACTCAGGAGGGTTATCTGATTGCTTTTATATCCAAGATGAACCTTTTTCTGGTACATAGTAAAGGTAATATTTTGGGGATATGTTTTACAATATATTATGTACCTGAAACTCTAACCTCTCAGTAGTTTTGCAGAATTTTAAAATTTTTGATACAACTATCCAGTTGGTAAAACGATCCTAAGTTTTTATATCACATATATAACATGATGGCCTTCCATGCTTCAGTATGCCTTATTGTGGTTGGTGTATTGTTGCGATGAAACGAAATATATTTAAAATTTAAATATCCAGGTGTATATTTAAAAAATAGATGGATCTATTATTAGGATATTTCTAGATAATCAAGAGATCTCCTTGACTGGGTCAGTTCTAACTTGGCATTGCTTCCCACTCTCTACAATCCTCACCCGTCCACCCACTGCACTGTAGTAAGAGTGTTCTTCTAAAATACAGAAATATGATCATGTCACTCTCCTGCTTAAAATATTAGACTTTTCTGGCCCTCTGTCACTTTCAGAAAAAAATACATTTCATAAGCACATTCCTAGATGTTACTCCACCTCCCTCCCCTATCAACTGTATTTTATACTACAGTGATTCAGTACCACTAAACTCCATCTACACTTGCCCATGCAGACCTCCTACTTTTGTACATGCTGTTCCCTTTGCCTGCTATGTCTTCTCACCCCATCCTTCCCTGGCAAATTCCTTCTTGTTCTTTAAAATCCAACTCAAGCTCTAACTCCTCTGAGGGAAGGTGCCAAGCCTTCCCTGGCCTCCCTGGGAAGAGTTTATTACTTTTCCTAGGTGATACAACTCCCTGAACCTTCAGTATACATGTAGTGTGACACATATAAACTAGTTTATTGAATGAGCTAGACACAGTAGGGTGTAAGCAGAAAGCAATATAATTCTTTCACACACAAGCTCTGTGGAATCATTTCCCCACCCCTGCAGGAAACTTCAGACCAGGCTCATACCTTTTTCAGTCACTCTTAGATATTAGAAAATGGTTTTGTTTTTTTAGGCATTAAAAATTCCAGTTCAGTCTAATATAACACAGCTTCAATCTGTTACTTCTTCCCAAGCTTTTCCTTCCCCCAGGTTCAGTCTGAGTCAGTCAGGAAACTTGTAGTGGGGGAGGGGGTGGGAATGTGGTTGGCTTCCCCCCTCATCAATTTTCTCTTCTATCCAGTACTGTGCTGCCTGAGACAGGGGTTGAAGCACAGTAAGGAACTAGAAGGAAGAACCAAAACACGCTTTCCTTTACTGGTACGACTTTAACCTGGCATCAGAGAGTGTTGCAGATGTCCAAAACTAATACTTTCTCTAGGTTACTTGAGCTCCCTGTCACAGGACATCTCTCACCTGTAGTTTCCTTGACCTGAGCAACAACTCCTCTGCTTGACCTCTTTCAGCTCCTCTGTGTCCTGTTTCTATCAGTCCATTTCTCTGTTGGGGTCACTTCACATCTCTGAGCTATCGTCTTGGGGAAAATCCCTTGTAAAATTACCCAACTCTAAATTCCTGCCATGGGGACTGATTCTCACCCCTGGGAAACAGACAACTTTGGTTTTGTCTCTTTTTGGTGGAAGTATAGGTCCCTGCAGGTGGAGTCTTCTCTCTTTCCTCTCTTGTCACAAGGTTCTTTAGCCATAGCCTCTCTCACTTTAAGATTTTGTTTTCAGATGTAAGTTCAAATGCCAGGCTATGCAAACACCAATCCCAGGGGAATGCATGTCAAGCCCTTGGAGTGGTTCTCTGGTACCCCCACTCTACGTGAGTGGGAAGGACTTCACTCCCCTAAGAGCAGGAGAAACACCAAGGCATTCTCACAGCTCTTTTTAAAGGCATCCTCTCTACCACTTTGCTCTCAATCAATCCCCTAGTTTATCTTTATATACCTTCAGGATAATAGGCTAAGGGGCTACTTATTTTGGAAGTCATCCTTTAGCAAATTCTATAAAGATGGTGTGTCACTTCTCTAGAATATGTGATCTCTTTATTTTCAGCTTTGGATTCTTGTCCAAAACTGAAATTAGAGAGGTCCATTTTAACATCTGTTGCCTAGGATTGTATCCACTACTATACTATAAGCTCCTTGACACCAGGAAATAAGTTTCACTCATTTTTATACCCCTAGCAGCTAGCATAGGACCTGGTACAGAGAAGATGCTCAAAACTATTTGATGACTACAGTTCAAGATGTTAGACTAGGTACATTCATCACTCATAATCCTTCCAAGAGTCCATTAAAATAGAAGTAAATCAGTGCATAAAGGAATAAACTGCTAACAGGAAAAAGGATGAGATGAAGGTGAGAAGATTGTGAACAAAAGAGATCTCAACACATTTCTGGGAGAAGGAAAGTGGATGTGAACAAGTTGGCAGGTGAAACAGATGGATGAAACCACAGTCTACAATATGTTATGAGGAAGCTAAAGAGGAAATGGGAGCCAGCCTGCCTGGCAGAGCCCTGGAAATACTCTGGGCTCTGAGTCAGCAAGTACAGAAGGGAACAGGAATGAGAAGTGAGGATTTAAATGGGAAATTAATTGAACATTTGTAAAACAGAACAGCTGCATCAATCCCTGCCACCACATTCCTTCCCAAATCCTTTGCCCAGAGTACCAGTTACTGGCATTTGCCAACAAGCAAAAAGCAAACAAACAAACAAAACACTTAGAAGGTTTTTATATGAAAAAAACTGAATGCTATGGAGAAAGTTAAGATTTTTAGTCTGGATACTAGCTTCTCAGAGAAATAACCTTCTCACTGGACTTTACAAAACTCATAGTCAGACATCCACTTCCCAGCCTACCACCTAGACACAGTAGGGTGTATATAAAACAAAGTTTGTGAAACAACCAGCCACTCTTTCCATACCTCATAAAGACTTCCCTGTCAGAATTCCCAGTCAGCCATTAGAGGAGTGAACTACCTGGAAAATAGATGTGATTTTCAAAGCAGCAAAGAGAAAACCTGCATCAGCTACCCAGTTATTTTTCTTTAAAAAACAAATGGACAAGACCATCAATAGAAGAGTGGATAAAGAAGAGGTGGTACATATACACAATGGAATTCTCTTCAGCCATGAGAAGAAAACAAATCCTACCATTTGCAACAACATGGATGGAGCTAGAGGGTATTATGCTCTGTGAAATAAGCCAGATAGAGAAAGGCAAGTACCAAATGATCTCACTCATTTGTGGAGTATAACCACAAAGCAAAACTGAAGGAACAAAACAGCAGGAGACTCACAGACTCCAAGAAGAGACTAGCGGTTACCAAAGGGAAGGGGTTGGGGAGGGTGGGTGGGGAGGGTGGGAGGGAGAAGGGGATTGAAGGCTGTTATGATTGGTAAACATGGTGTGTAGGAGGGTCACAGTGAAGACAATGTAGCACAGAGAAGACAAGTAGTGACTCTGGCATCTTACTACACTGATGGACAGTGACTTCAGTGGGGTTTAGGGGAGATTTGATAATATGGGCAAATGTAGTAACCACAATGTTTTTCAATGGAAAACCTTATAGAGTGTATATCAATGATAGCTTAATAAAAAAAAGAAAGAAAGATAAGGCCTCAGAAGTTAGCAAAGGATAAACATGAATGAAGCCATAATAAAGACTTGAGATATACATTAAAAGCAGTGAGGGAGCACTTGTAGGATTTTAAGAAGCACATGATATTCATCAAAATTGTGCTTTAAATAGAGCTCTCTGGACTAATATGGAGAAGAGATATAAGATCCTTGTATTCATAGAGCTTCTTATATTCTAGAGGGGATAAGCAACAAACTATCAACAAATAAATAAAAAGGAAAACAAAAAAAAATAGACGAGGTAGTGACATCATCAAAAATGGCAGAGTAGGGAACTCCAGTGCTCCATCACTCCACAAAAGCAACTAATTAGTTGGCAGAAACAGTCATAAACAACTTTTACAGAACTCTGGACTCTACCCAAAAATATAAAACATCCAAGGAAGGCTTGGGAAAGAAAGAAGCAGCTGCTATGTGGTAAGAGAGAGATGTAGCATTTTAAATCATCCCCCAATCTCCAGAATGGCAGTGGCTCTGAGGATAGTCACCCACACTCCGGGAGCAGCTTGTCAGTACCAGAGGGAGCAACAGAACTTATTCTCAAAGACTGTGGTGCTCTGTTTCTATCTATCTGGTGGTCCCCTTAAGAAGAGGCACAAGGGGACTTCCGGGAAGATGGCGACGTGAACAGACCGGCAGAAAAATTCCTCGCAACATTATATTTATTCACGAAAACACAGCAAATACAACTACTCCTAAAAGAGAGACCAGAATACACAGGAAAGCGCACAGCGTGCAGGTACACCTGAGAGAGGACTCGGCACCCAGTGAGGCGGGTAAGCTATGGAGCCGTGACTCAGTGGGACCAAGCGCTCCTCCCCCCCAGTGCTCCAGCGGACAGCTACACCTGAGAGAGGACTCGGCACCCGGTGAGGCGGGTAAGATATGGAGCTGCAACTCGGCGGGACCAAGCACTCCTCCCCCCCAGCACTCCGACGGACAGCTACACCTGAGAGAGGACTTGGCACCCGGCGAAGCGGTCATAAACAGCCCAGCTTAAGAGAGAAGAAGGAAAGAAAAAGGGAAAAAAAGGAGAAAAGCGTGCGCTTTGTTTTTCAGCGGTCTTAAAGAGACAGGAGTCCAGCAGAGAGCCTCATCGCCGCGGTACACTCAACCCAGCAGGCGGGCAGTCCTGGGGAGCTTCGGACCCCATAGCGGCTGACTGGGAAAGGTTAGCCATATTTAGGACTCCCACAGAGCTCAACAGCCTCCCATTCATTCTCACCCCGGCCACAGCTTCAAAGGGCTGTGCGGAGCGGCATGGTCACGGCTCTGGAATAGTGGAGCAACAGCACCACCTACAGCACTCACACAGAAACCACTCCCGGTGGGTGTTTTTTTTTTTTAAGGTGTTGCTGCTTTTTCTTTTTCTTTCCTTTCTTTTCCTTTTTCTCTCTCTCTTTTTACTTTTCTTATTATTAGTAGTATTTTTTTTCTTTTTTTTTCTTTTCTCTCCTTTCTTCTCTTTCCTTTTTAAAGTCATAAAGAGCCCAGCTGACATACGTGACAACTACCAACAACCAATTCTATAGTCATGAGAAGACAGAAGAACATGATACAGACAAAGTTTCAGACACACACCACCCCTGAGAGAGAATCTTAAGGAATGGACATGCACAGTCTTCCTGGAAAAGAATTCAGAATAAAAGTCATAGCCATGCTCACAGATCTACAGAAAAATGTGCAAGACCTGAGGGAGGAAATGAGGAAAGACAAAGCAGAAATGAGACAAGCCACTGACGGGCTTAACAGCAGACAGTATGAAGTTCAAGACACTATCAATGAAATACAAAACAAGGAACAAGAATACAAATAAGCTGAGGCAGAGAGAGGTAAAAGGATCTCTGGGAGTGAGGGAATATTGGGAGAACTGTGTGACCAGTCGAAGTGGAGCAATATTCTCATTATAGGAGTACAAGAGGAAGAAGAGAGAGAAAAAGGGATAGAAAGTGTCTTTGAAGAAATAATTGCTGAAAACTTTCCCACACTGGGGAAGGAAATAGTCTCGCAGTCCACAGAAGCCCACAGATCTCCCAACACAAGGGACCCAAGGAAGACAACACCAAGACACATAATAATTAAAATGGCAAAGATCAAAGATAAAGACAGAGTATTAAAGGTGGCTAGAGAGAGAAAAAAGATCACCTACACAGGAAAACCCATCACACTATCATCAGACTTCTCAACAGAAACCATACAGGCCAGAAGAGAATGGCAGATATATTTAACATAATGAAACAGAAAGGCCTCGAACCAAGAACATTGTATCCAGCACGATTATCATTTAAATATGACAGAGGGATTAAACAATTCCCAGACAAACAAAAGTTGAGAGAGTTTGCTTCTCACAAACCACCACTACAAGATATATTAAATGGACTGCTCTAGAGGGAAGCACCCCTAAGGGTAAAAATATGTCACCAGAGAAAATAAAATCATAGCAAAGAAAGCAGACCATCGAAATAGTACCTAAGGCAAAGAATAAAACACGTAATATATAAGAATGGAGGAGGAAGAATAAGAAGGGAGAGATAAAGAAACATCAGACGGTGTTCACAATAACTTAACAACAAAGTTAAGTTAGATTGTTAGATAGTAAAGAAGCAACCCTTGAACCTTTGGTAACCACGAATCTAAAGATAGCAATGGCAATAAGTACATATCTATCGATAAACACCCTAAATGTAAATGGACTGAATGCACCAATCAAAAGACACAGAGTAAGAGAATGGATAAAAAAGCAAGACCCATCTATATGCTGCTTACAAGAGACTCACCTCAAACCCAAAGATATACACAGACTAAAAGTGAAGGGATGGAAAAAGATATTTCATGCAAACAACAAAGAGGAAAAAGCAGGTGTTGCAGTACTTGTATCAGATAAAATAGACTTCAAAACAAAGAAAGTAGCAAGAGATAAAGACGGAAATTACATAATGATAAAGGGGTCATTCCAACAAGAAGATATAACCATTATAAATATATATGCACCCAACACAGGAGCGCCAGCATATGTGAAACAAATACTAACAGAAGTGAAGGAGGAAATAGACAGCAATGCAATTATTTTAGGAGACTTTAATACACCACTCACTCCAAAGGATAGATCAACCAGGCAGAGGATAAGTAAAGACACAGAGGCACTGAACAACACACTAGAACAGATGGACCTAACAGATATCTACAGAACTCTGCACCCAAAAGCAGGAGGATGCACATTCTTCTCAAGTGCACATGGAACATTTTCCAGAATAGACCACATACTATGCCACAAAAAGAACCTCAGTAAATTCAAAAATATTGAAATCCTACCAACCAACTTCTCAAATCACAAAGGTATAAAACTAGAGATAAATTTTAGAAAGAAATCAGAAAGGCTCACAAATACATGGAGACTTAACAACATTCTCCTAATGAATCAATGGGTTAACGACCAAATCAAAACAGAAATCAAAGAATATATGGAGACTAATGACAATAACAACACAAAGCCACAACTTCTGTGGGACACAGCAAAGGCAGTTTTAAGAGGAAAGTATTTTGCAATCCAGGCCTATTTAAAGAAGGAAGAACATTCTCAAATGAACAGTCTAAAGACACAATTACTGAAATTGGAAAAAGAAGAACAAATGAGGCCCAAAGTCACCATAAGGAGGGACATAATAAAGATCAGAGAAGAAATAAATAAAATTGAGAAGAATAAAACAATAGAAAAAATCAATGAAACCAAAAGCTGGTTCTTTGAAAAAATAAACAAAATAGATAAACCCCTAGCCAGACTCATTAAGAGAAAAAGAGAATCTACACACATAAACAGAATCAGAAATGAGAAAGGAAAAATAACGACGGACCCCACAGAAACACAAAGAATTATAAGAGAATAGTAAGAGCATCTATATGCTAACAAGCTCCAAAACCTAGAAGAAATGGACAACTTCTTAGAAAAATACAGCCTTCCAAGACTCACCAAGCAGGAAACAGAAAAACTAAACAGACCAATCACCAGCAACGAAATTGAATCGGTAATCAAAAAACTACCCAAGAACAAAACCCCCGGACCTGATGGAT
>JAQQAC010016209.1:103964395-103994734 GCA_029783875.1 Phataginus tricuspis | reverse complement strand
CCTCATCGCTGCGGCACACTCAGCCCAGCAGGCTGGGAGTCCTGGGGAGCTTCAGACCCCATAACGGGCGACTGGGAAAGGGGAGCCATATTTAGGACTCCCACAGAGCTCAACAGCCTCCCATTCATTCTCACCCTGGCCACAGCTTCAAAGGGCTGTGCGGAGCGGCATGGTCACGGCTCTGGAATAGTGGAGCAACAGCACCACCTACAGCACTCACACAGAAACCACTCCCGGTGGGTGTTTTTTTTTTTTAAGGTGTTGCTGCTTTTTCTTTTTCTTTCCTTTCTTTTCCTTTTTCTCTCTCTCTTTTTACTTTTCTTATTATTAGTAGTATTTTTTTTCTTTTTTTTTCTTTTCTCTCCTTTCTTCTCTTTCCTTTTTAAAGTCATAAAGAGCCCAGCTGACATACGTGACAACTACCAACAACCAATTCTATAGTCATGAGAAGACAGAAGAACATGATACAGACAAAGTTTCAGACACACACCACCCCTGAGAGAGAATCTGAAGGAATGGACATGCACAGTCTTCCTGGAAAAGAATTCAGAATAAAAGTCATAGCCATGCTCACAGATCTACAGAAAAATGTGCAAGACCTGAGGGAGGAAATGAGGAAAGACAAAGCAGAAATGAGACAAGCCACTGACGGGCTTAACAGCAGACAGTATGAAGTTCAAGACACTATCAATGAAATACAAAACAAGGAACAAGAATACAAATAAGCTGAGGCAGAGAGAGGTAAAAGGATCTCTGGGAGTGAGGGAATATTGGGAGAACTGTGTGACCAGTCGAAGTGGAGCAATATTCTCATTATAGGAGTACAAGAGGAAGAAGAGAGAGAAAAAGGGATAGAAAGTGTCTTTGAAGAAATAATTGCTGAAAACTTTCCCACACTGGGGAAGGAAATAGTCTCGCAGTCCACAGAAGCCCACAGATCTCCCAACACAAGGGACCCAAGGAAGACAACACCAAGACACATAATAATTAAAATGGCAAAGATCAAAGATAAAGACAGAGTATTAAAGGTGGCTAGAGAGAGAAAAAAGATCACCTACACAGGAAAACCCATCACACTATCATCAGACTTCTCAACAGAAACCATACAGGCCAGAAGAGAATGGCAGATATATTTAACATAATGAAACAGAAAGGCCTCGAACCAAGAACATTGTATCCAGCACGATTATCATTTAAATATGACAGAGGGATTAAACAATTCCCAGACAAACAAAAGTTGAGAGAGTTTGCTTCTCACAAACCACCACTACAAGATATATTAAATGGACTGCTCTAGAGGGAAGCACCCCTAAGGGTAAAAATATGTCACCAGAGAAAATAAAATCATAGCAAAGAAAGCAGACCATCGAAATAGTACCTAAGGCAAAGAATAAAACACGTAATATATAAGAATGGAGGAGGAAGAATAAGAAGGGAGAGATAAAGAAACATCAGACGGTGTTCACAATAACTTAACAACAAAGTTAAGTTAGATTGTTAGATAGTAAAGAAGCAACCCTTGAACCTTTGGTAACCACGAATCTAAAGATAGCAATGGCAATAAGTACATATCTATCGATAAACACCCTAAATGTAAATGGACTGAATGCACCAATCAAAAGACACAGAGTAAGAGAATGGATAAAAAAGCAAGACCCATCTATATGCTGCTTACAAGAGACTCACCTCAAACCCAAAGATATACACAGACTAAAAGTGAAGGGATGGAAAAAGATATTTCATGCAAACAACAAAGAGGAAAAAGCAGGTGTTGCAGTACTTGTATCAGATAAAATAGACTTCAAAACAAAGAAAGTAGCAAGAGATAAAGACGGAAATTACATAATGATAAAGGGGTCATTCCAACAAGAAGATATAACCATTATAAATATATATGCACCCAACACAGGAGCGCCAGCATATGTGAAACAAATACTAACAGAAGTGAAGGAGGAAATAGACAGCAATGCAATTATTTTAGGAGACTTTAATACACCACTCACTCCAAAGGATAGATCAACCAGGCAGAGGATAAGTAAAGACACAGAGGCACTGAACAACACACTAGAACAGATGGACCTAACAGATATCTACAGAACTCTGCACCCAAAAGCAGGAGGATGCACATTCTTCTCAAGTGCACATGGAACATTTTCCAGAATAGACCACATACTATGCCACAAAAAGAACCTCAGTAAATTCAAAAATATTGAAATCCTACCAACCAACTTCTCAAATCACAAAGGTATAAAACTAGAGATAAATTTTAGAAAGAAATCAGAAAGGCTCACAAATACATGGAGACTTAACAACATTCTCCTAATGAATCAATGGGTTAACGACCAAATCAAAACAGAAATCAAAGAATATATGGAGACTAATGACAATAACAACACAAAGCCACAACTTCTGTGGGACACAGCAAAGGCAGTTTTAAGAGGAAAGTATTTTGCAATCCAGGCCTATTTAAAGAAGGAAGAACATTCTCAAATGAACAGTCTAAAGACACAATTACTGAAATTGGAAAAAGAAGAACAAATGAGGCCCAAAGTCACCATAAGGAGGGACATAATAAAGATCAGAGAAGAAATAAATAAAATTGAGAAGAATAAAACAATAGAAAAAATCAATGAAACCAAAAGCTGGTTCTTTGAAAAAATAAACAAAATAGATAAACCCCTAGCCAGACTCATTAAGAGAAAAAGAGAATCTACACACATAAACAGAATCAGAAATGAGAAAGGAAAAATAACGACGGACCCCACAGAAACACAAAGAATTATAAGAGAATAGTAAGAGCATCTATATGCTAACAAGCTCCAAAACCTAGAAGAAATGGACAACTTCTTAGAAAAATACAGCCTTCCAAGACTCACCAAGCAGGAAACAGAAAAACTAAACAGACCAATCACCAGCAACGAAATTGAATCGGTAATCAAAAAACTACCCAAGAACAAAACCCCCGGACCAGATGGATTCACCTCTGAATTCTACCAGACATATAGAGAAGAAATAACACCCATTCTCCTTAAAGTTTTCCAATAAATAGAAGAGGAGGGAATACTTTCAAACTCTTTCTATGAAGCCAGCATCACTCTAATACCAAAACCGGGCAAAGACCTCACTAAAAAAGAAAATTACAGACCAATATCCCTGATGAATGTACATGCAAAAATACTCAACAAAATATTAGCAAACCGAATTCAAAAATACATCAAGAGGATCATACACCATGATCAAGTGGGATTCATCCCAGGGATGCAAGGATGGTACAACATTCGAAAATCCATCAACATCATCCATCACATCAATAAAAAGAAGAACAAAAACCACATGATCATCTCCATACGTGCTGAAAAAGCATTTGACAAAATTCAGCATCCATTCATGATTAAAACTCTCAATAAAATGGGTATAGACGGCAAGTACCTCACCATCATAAAGGCTATATATGACAAACCCACAGCTAACATCATACTTAACGGCAAGAAGCTGAAAGCTTTTCATCTAAGATCAGGAACAAGACAGGGATGCCCACTCTCTCCACTGTTATTCAACATAATACTGGAGGTCCTAGCCACGGCAATCAGACAAAACAAAGACATACAAGGCATCCAGATTGGTAAAGAAGAAGTCAAATTGTCACTATTTGCAGGTGACATGATACTGTACATAAAAAACCCTAAAGACTCCACTCCAAAACTACTAGAACTAATATCTGAATTCAGCAAAGTTACAGGATACAGAATTAACACACAGAAATCTGTTGCTCTCCTATACACTAACAATTAACTAACAGAAAGAGAAATCAGAAAACAATTCCATTCACTATTGCATCAAAGACAATAAAATACCTAGGATTAAACCTACCAAGGAAGTGAAAGACCTGTACTCTGAAAACTACAAGACACTCCTAAGAGAAATTAAAGAGGACACTAACAAATGGAAATTCATCCCATGCTCTTGGCTAGGAAGAATAAATATTGTCAAAATGGCTATACTACCTAAAGCAATCTATAGATTCAACACAATCCCTATCAAACTACCAACAGCTTTCTTCAATGAACTGGAACAAATAATTCTAAAATTCATATGGAACCAGAAAAGACCCCGAATAGCCAAAGCAATCCTGAGAAGGAGAAATAAAACAGGGGGAATTATGCTCCCTGACTTCAAGCTGTACTACAAAGCCACAGTAATCAGGACAATTTGGTATTGGCACAAAAACAGACCCACAGACCAGTGAAACACAATAGAAAAATCCAAACATTAACCCAAACATATACAGTCAATTAATATTTGATAAAGGAGCCTTGGATATACAATGGGGAGATGACAGCCTCTTCAGCAGATGGTGTTGGAAAAACTGGACAGCTATATGTAAGAGAATGAAACTGGACTACTGTCTAACCCCATGCACAAAGTTAAACTCAAGGTGTATCAAAGACCTGAATGTAAGTCATGAAACCATAAAACTCTTAGAAAAAAACATAGGCAAAAATCTCTTGGACATAAACATGAGCGACTTCTTCATGAACATATCTCCCCAGGCAAGGGAAACAAAAGCAAAAATGAACAAGTGGGACTATATCAAGCTGAAAAGCTTCTGTACAGCAAAGGACACCACCAGTAGAACAAAAAGACATCCTACAGTATGGGAGAATATATTTATAAATGACGTATCTGATAAGGGGTTGACATCCAAAATATATAAAGAACTCACCCACCTTAACAAACAAAAAGCAAATAATTCAATTTAGAAATGGGCACAGAACATGAATAGACACTTCCCTAAGAAGAAATTCAGATGGCCAACAGGCACATGAAAAGATGCTCCCCATCGCTAATCATCAGAGAAATGCAGATAAAAATCATAATGAGATATCACCTCACAGCAGTGAGGATGGCCAATATCCAAAACACAAACAACAACAAATGTTGGCGAGGATGTGGAGAAAAGGGAACCCTCCTACACTGCTGGTGGGAATGCAAATTAGTTCAACTATTGTGGAAAGCAGTATGGAGGTTCCTCAAAAAACTCAAAATAGAAATACCATTTGACCCAGGAATCCCACTCCTAGGAATTTACCCTAAGAATGCAGCAGCCCAGTTTGAAAAAGACATATGCACCCCTATGTTTATCGCAGCACAATTTACAATAGCCAAGAAATGGAAGCAACCTAAGTGTACATCAGTAGATGAATGGATTTAGAAGATGTGGTACATATACACAATGGAATATTATTCAGCCATAAGAAGAAAACAAATCTTACCATTTGCAGCAACATGGATGGAGCTGGAGGGTATTATGCTCAGTGAAATAAGCCAAGCCAAAAAGACAAGTATCATATGATTTCACTCATATGTGCACTATAAGAACAAAGAAAAAACTGAAGGAACAAAACAGAAGCAGACTCACAGAACCCAAGAACAGACTAACAGTTACCAAAGGGAAAGGGACTGGGGAAGATGGGTGGGAAGGGAGGGACAAGGGGGCAAAAGGGGCATTACGATTAGCAGATGTAATGTTGGGGTGGCACGGGGAGGGCTGTACATCCCAGAGAAGACAAGTAGTGATTCTATAGCATCTCACTACGCTGATGGACAGTGAGTGTAATGGGGTTGGTGGGGGTTCCTGATTAAGGGGGTAGTTTAATCACCATCATATTGCACATGTAATTGTAGATTAATGATACCAAAATAAATTATTTAAAAGAATGAAGTCAAAATTAAGACATTTGCAGATGAACAAAAGCTGAAGGAGTTCATTACTATTACACTCGCCCTACAAGAAATACTAAAGGGAGACCTGTAGAATGAAATGAATGCTTACTGGACAGTAAATTGAAGCCCTATAAAGAAATAAAGAACACTGATAAATGTTCTTTACATACAGAGGTAAATATAATATCCAGTATTTAGAGTTTGTAGCTCTTTTTTTCCTATATTAAAATACAAATGTGTAAAACAAAAATTATATATCTATGTTAATATGCACACAACATATAAGATGTAATTTGTGACAATATCAACATAAAGCAAGAAGCACAAAGCTGTATAGGTTCAGAGTTTTATATGCAATTTTTATATACTACTGAAGCCAAATTAGTATATATTCAAACTCATTTGTTATACATTTAACATGGCAATTTTTATCCTCAGGGTAACTGCTAAAAAAATAACAAAAATGTACAGAAAAAGAAACAACAAAGGAATCAAAATGGTACACCAAAAAATCAACTAAACACAAAAGAAAACAGTAATGGAAGAATTGAGGAGCAAAAACAATATAAGACATACAGAAAACAAATAGCAAAATGGCAGAAGTCCTTTCTTATCAATAATTACATTAAATGTAAAGGAAATAAATTCTGCAATCCAAAAATAGAGATTGGCAGAATGGATAGAAACACATGGCCCAACTACATGCAGTCTATAAGACACTTACTTTAGATCCAGACATATTAAGTTGAAAGTCAAAGGATGGAAAAAGGTATTCCATGCAAATAATAACCAAAAGAGAGCTGGTGTGGTTATACAAGTATCAGACAGAATAGTCTTTACATAAAAAAAAATTTGAGACAAATAAGGCCTTTATTCATTGATAAAAGAACCAATACATCAAGAAGCTATAACAATTACAAAACATATACACCTAACATCAGAGCCCCAAAATATATGATGCAAAAGTTAACAGGAATGAAATGGGAAGTACTGCTACAATAACAGTTGAAGTCTGTAATATGGATATAACATGTAATCAAGGATATAACAACTAGGCAAAAATCAATAAGGAAATAGAGGACAACACTATAAACCCAGACCTAACAGATGTATTTAGGATATTCCATATAAAAAGAACAGAATATATATTCTCAAGTGCACGCGGAATATTCTCCCAGCTAAACCCTATGGTAGGCCACAAAATAAGTCTCAATAAATTTGATATGATTGAAGTCATTCAATGTATGTTTCCTGACCACAAAAGAACCTAGAAATCAATAAGAGAAGGACATATGTGGAAATTAAACAACATACTCAAATAACCTATAGGTCAGAAAAGAAATCCCAAGGAAAATAAGAAAATATTTTAAGATGAGTGAAAATGAAAAACAACATAGTACAACTTAGAAGATGCAGTGAAGGCAGTACTCAGTAAGAAATTCATGTGCGTAAACACCTACATTAAAACAGAAGGAAGATCTCAATTAATAGCCTACCTTTCTACCAAAAGAGTAAACCAAACCCAAAGCTAGCAGAAGGAAAGGAATAATAAATTTTACAGCAGATACAAATGAAATAGAGAATATAAGACAATGGAATAAATCAATGAAATAAAAAGTCGGTTCTTTGAAAAGATCAACAAAGTGGATAAACTTTTAGTAAGACTAAGAAAAAAGAGAAAAGATGGAAATTACTAAAATCAGAAATGAAAGGAGGGACGTTACTACCGAACATATAGAAAAGATGCTCAACATCAGTAGTTATTAGGGAAATGCAAATCAAAACCATAGATACCATTTCACATCCACTAGGATGGCTACAATCAAAAGAGAGAAAATAAGTGTTGGTAAGGATATGGAGAAGTTAGCACCCTCATACATTCCTGGTAAAAATGAAAATTGTGCAGTCACTGTAGAAAACAGTTTAGTGATTCCTCAATAATATGCAATATATGATTGATTACTACATGACCCCAAAATTCCCTGCTGGGAATATGCCCAAGAGAACTGAGAACAGAAGTTCACACATAATGGATCTTCATAACAGCATTATTCATAGTAGCCAAAAGTGGCAATAACCTAAATGTCCACCAACTGATGAATGAATGAACAAAATATGGAATAACCATACAATGGATTATTATTCAACCATAAAAAGGAATGAGTCCTGATATGTGCTACAACATGGGTTAACTTTGGAATCAAATACTGAGAGAAAGAAGCCAGATATATAAGGCCACATATTATATGATTCCACTAATATGAAATATCTGGGTAGCTGAATCCATAGAGACAGAAAACAGATTAGTGTTTGCGTGAGGCTTGGGGCAGGGGGAATTGTTTGTGACTGCTTAATGATATGAGGTTTCCTTTTGGGATGAGAAAAATGTTCTAGAACTAGATAGGGGTGATAGTTTCACAACATTGTAAATGTATTAAATATCAGTGGATTATATGTTCAAATGGTAAATTTTATGTCATGTCTATTCTTACCACAACAAAAAAATGGACAACTTAACCAACTGATCAAAGCTCTCATTACCATGGATACAATATAGAAATGAAAATAAACAAAGTACAGCTATTCACAATCATTGGTGAATCTCACAAACATAAAGTTGATTAAAAGCCAAACATGCTGTATGATTTTGTTTATATAAAGTCCAAGCATAAACAAAATAAGTTCAATGCTAGATATCAGGGCAGTGATTATTATGGAGGAAGATGAGAAGTGGTAATTGGGAGGAGATATGATGGAAACATTTGAGATGCTAATTATGTTCTATTTTTTGACCTGGTGATAGGTATGTGCATACATTAACTTTGTGACAAATTTATGATAATTTTATGTGGTTTATATATATAATGGAATATTATTCAGCCAGAAAAAAAGAATGAAATCTTGCCATTTACAAAAACATGGATGGATCTTGAGGGCATTATGCCAAGTGACATAAGTCAGACAGAGAAAGACAAATACTCTATGATCCCACTTATATGTGGAATCTAAAAAAAAACAACAACTCATAGATACAGAGAATAGATTGGTGGTTGCCAGAGGCAAGGGGTCGGGGGTGGGCAAAATGGGTGAAGGTGTTCAAAAGATACCAATTTCCAGTTTTCAAATAAATAAGTCATATGTGTGTTAGCTAAGCTTCATTCAGGCATGAGTTATTCTGCTGTTGACTGTGAGTTCAATGTTAATGAATCAACAATATAAAAGAAAATCTATTTAAACAGAGACACACATAAAACAAATTTATGTATTGATAAGTTGATGAAAATATTGTGACCAGATGCTCACAGGAACTTAATCCTGTATTTCCCCAGGAGCAATGGTTCAGGATTCGCTAATTCAGTATTGGCAGCAACTATACAGAGTATAAATAAGGAGAATAAGGAGAATCAACTGTACTTTGATCTTTTCCTTCATAACATTGATCACAGGTTATATATATATTTATGTGTAATTTTTTTAATCCATTAAAAAATGTCATGGGATATAATGTACAGCATGCTAACTATAGTTAGTACTGTATTGTATATTTGAATGTTGCTAAGAGAGTAAATCTTAAAAGTTCCCATCACAATAAAAAAAATTGTAACTATGTGTAGTGATGGATGTTAACTAGATGTACTGTGATCATTTTGCAACACATACAAATATCAAATCTTTACGGTATACGCTTGAAACTAATATGTTATATGTCAATTATCTCAATTTTGTAAAAAGCATCAGGTCAGAAAAGGCACAAAAGGACTAAGAAACTGTCACAGGTTAAAGGAGACTGAAGAGACTTAACGACTACATATTTCTTGTGCTCCTGGATTATATTCTAGACCAGTATAATATTCTGGACTTAGTGAGCGATGGATGAATTGGAATGAATTATGTTGATGAGGTTATTTTATCAATACTAATTTCCTGATTTTGATAAGTATACTATTATTATGCAAGACATTTACATATATATAAGGATTCTCTGTATTATTGTTACATTTTTTAAGTCAGAAATTTTTTCAAAAAGAAGAGTTTTTAAATATTTTAATTGAACAATATGAATCCGCAACCAAGAATCCACAGTGTCAGGGATCTAGGCTTCTTTTATCCTGCTTCATCTTCCCCAGGGTTTTTATCTCCTATGCATGTTCTAAGTTGGTGCACCATCTCATACATCTATGTTCCAGGACCAGCATGGGGGAGTTAAGGATAGAGGAAGGAAGGAAGAGTAAGAAGGGCACAATCTGGAAATTCCAGGTGTCACCTCCACTTATATCGCGTTGGGTATAATGTAGTTATGTTGTAACAGCTACCTGGAAGGAAGGCCAGGAAATATCTTTATTTGCCCATCTAAAAATTAGGGAGATCATTAGTATTGTAGAAGGGGAGAATGGAAATTGAAGGGCAACTAACGGTCTTGGTCACAGCCTGATCCAGAAAATAGTGGATTTATCTCAGGAAAGCAGGAAAGGGAGATTTAGGATTACAGCTGTGAAGCAGGCCCTGAGCAGAATCAGTCCAGATCAGAGCAGGGAAACAGGCTCAACAAGAAGAAATGTGGCCTCAATTTGGTAAATGGTGTAATGAAAAATTTGGAGAAAAGCTCAGATATTAAAAAGTTAAATAGAATTAAAGTACCAATGCTAGTTTCTTGGTATGATAGAAAGTGACTTTTATGCAAAAAAAAAAAAGGCTACTATTACATGAGTTTCTTTAATTTCCATTTATTAAATTAGAAAATTTAAAACAGATTTTTCTGGAACTTTTCATTTTAATTTACAAATACTATTTTATTAACCAGTTCAATTTATAACTTAATTAAATTCCCTTAAACATTTTAAACTGCATTTTAAAATATATTTAATTTTCTCTGTCAATACTTCAAATGTCCCCAGCAAGCAGTAAGGAATTTAAAAAAGTTAATTAAACAGGTACACAATTCTAGTAAATATGAGTAAAATGTATACATATGGGTGAATCTTAAGTCTACATAAACATTCTAATACAGAGCTCCTCAGCTTAAAATGGGGTTGTGTCCCAACAAACCCATCAGAATTTGAAAATATCATGTAAGTTGAAAATTCATTTAATGCCCCTAACCTATGGAACATTACAGCTTAGTGTAGCCTACCTTAAATGTGCTCAGAACACTTACAGGAGTCGACAGTTGGGCAAAATCATCTAACACAAAGCCTATTTTAGAATGAAGTGCTGAATATCTTATGTAACTTACTGAATAGTGTACTGAAAGTGAAAAACAGAATGGTTGTTAAGTGTATTGGTTATTTTTTACACTGTGATCGAGTGGCTGTTGGAGAACTGCGGGTCTCTCTCCCGCTCAGTATCACAACAGCTGATGATATACATACTGTATGTCACTAGCCCAGGGAAAGATCAAAAATTCAAAGTACATTTTGAAATACAGTTTCTAGTGAGTGCATATAACTTTCACCCCATCATGAAGTAAAAAAATCATAAGTCAAATCATTGCAAGAGGCGACGGTCTGTATTGCATTTTCTTACTGCATTCAAGCCAAAATCATAAGTCTAAAATCAATTATTCATTTGGAATCATAAAGATAATCTGATTGATACTTTTATATGTAAAATTCTCTTAAACACTACAAATGTTTAAAGTACCATATATACAAATTGCCTCTGTGATTACAAAAACACAATTTCTGAACTTACCATGAAAGTATTGATATTATGATTTTCCTTTATTTCATGACTTCCATACTCAATTTGTAGTCTCCCCCAAGTTAAAAAGATACCTCCATTGTGGAAGCAATTATACCTTCCCCAAGTCAGAGTCACCATCACAGAGGTTTGCAGGACACATTGAGTGCTTTTTCCAATAGTCATTATGCCAGGAGAAAACCCATGTGCAGAATTTGCAAAGGATGTGCTATCACAGCCCAAACACACTGACTTCAATTTACTCATTACCTAATTCTTCCTTCTCATTTGAGTCTGCCCTTCCACATACAGATTGCTTCACTACTTGTCTGATTCTATCTTCTCATATTTTTCCCTCCCAACAGTGCTATAACACTTTAGATATTTTAACTGACAACAGATTGGATTTTGCATATTCTCCAAGGCTTCATTGGGCTCTTGGGTCACAATTTTAAAGTCATACTAATGACAGAAAGAAAGAGAAATAGAAACAGAGACAGAAAGGGAAAGGAAGAGAAGGAGGGAGGGTGGAAGGACATAAATAAAGGCAGTATAAAACACCAGAAAAAATTTTTAGATAATCAAGAAATTCATAATCCAAACATCAAGCAAACTAAAAATAGTATGTTTTATTCAATTGATGAATTGCAAGAAAATACCATAAAATACCCCACACACAGAAAAATCCATTTCGCCTTAATACTAGGATCTATAGAGGATGTAATTTTAGCACACCGACTGGCTTGCATTTCTTGCCCTAACATTACATGACTCAGCATTGACTAATAATTATGTAAACATAATATGTATGTGCTGTTTTACTTGGTTTTCTAATTTAAGAGTTGGCCCATGAGCAAGGCATGAAAGACTTGGTTGTGTTTTCAGGATTGTATTAGGATTTAGTCAGGAATGCTGAACCATTATGAGAATGATGGACTAAGAGATTTGGTATAGGAATACAACCTTACAGAATTGTGAGAGGTTGGGAAAGTAAGGATCAGAAAGAGAGTCAGAAGATCCGAGGAAAGTCCCAAAATAGTCAGGCATGTCCTGGTGCCAGAGTGGGAATTCAAAGGATTGTTGATGGAGGCGTCTATGGAAAGCTGTGTAATATACACATGTAAAAGGTGTCTGTAAAACACATGTGTGTGCATGTGTATATGTAAACATTGTTAACATACATGTGTTTTTTACATATTTATACACATGTGTGTACATACACATTGGGTGGGGGTGGAGGGGTGTGTACACCATGGGCCATATTTATACTAAGATATTTTCATTGTTTTTCTGAACTCAACTTATCTGGTCTCTTGCATTTTAGCTGGCAGCCCACAACCCTAGCCAGGGATTGCCTGGAGTCAGCTGGGCTGGTGGTGAGGAGGAAGAGCAGAACTCTGGGTCAGGGAAGCCAGGACAGGCAGGAACCCGCAAGCACATCTGCTTCTGGCTCTCCATGCAAGTAACACTAGCCTTCAGTGAATGAAAGAGCTGCTTTGTTTCTCCCTTCCAAATCTTTCACAAATTTCTCTTTTGGCCAACTCTAACCTGCTAACATAGAGGGAAGAGGATTCTGGAAATGTAGTTCCAGCTTTGCCAAACTGAAAAAATTACAAAGGATTGAGGTTCATCAAATATAGGAACTGTACCACTAGGCAACCCAATAGTAAATGAGAGGAATTACTCTTTAGAAAACTATTCCAACTAATTAATCAAAAGTATTAAATTTAAGTAGTCACCATTTTGCAACCTCCATGGCCTAACGGATATAAGCATTAAGCACCCATAGCTGTTAACATCAGAAAAAGAGAGACACCCAGACATGATATACCTCCCATAATGTTGCCAACCACCACCTATAGTTTTGCCAAAGGAATCAAACCTGAGTCTGGATCCACCTGCCAATTTGCCAGAATCACAGAGGACAGAGAAACACCCTGGACTCCAGCGTGAGTGTGAAATCAGCAAAACCCAGACTCTGGGAAACTAATTTTATTCTCTGAGTTTATTGAGAGCTACATTGTAAAGAAAAGAGAGGATGAAGGGTGAACCTATAGATTAAAACAAACTTAAAAGATATATAAAATTTATACAGTTTAATGATAAAATTTTTAACCACAATGTTGCTCATGTGAAACCTGAGCATAAGATTGTATATCACTGATACCTTAATAAAAAAAACTTTTAAAAATGATAAAACTTTTATTTTAAAACACATGAAAGTGATTAAAAGTCAGGGTAGTGGTTTCCTTGGATAGCAATGAGGGAATCCGGATTGGGTTGGGGAACATGGAAGGGCTTCTGGGTTGGCTGGCAATGTTGTTTCTTGATCTGGGTGGTAGTTACCAAAAGGTAATCATTATAATAGTTCATTGATCTATATATGTTTGCTCTGTTTATTTTCTGCATCTTTTGATATACGATAAAAATCTTTTTCAAAAAGCCATTTGGGGGAAACTTTTAAAAATATCAATTATCTTGATGGTGATACCACAAAACAAAATAGGGTTCTATAAAAAGGGAACATTTGGAGAACAAAAAAGAAGGCTCTCAGAAATTAAAAATGGGAGAACAGAAATGAAAATAATAAGTACAATAATTAAAATAAAGATGGAAAATAAAGTTGAAGAAATTAGAGCAATAGGACAAAAAGATAACTAAGTTTTGGCCAACGAGATCTCAGTGGACTATTTCCTCTGTACAGGAAACTGGGTGTCCTTGACCCCTCATTCCGTCTTCCCATGGCTGGAATGAAGGAGTCATGGTCATTATCCAGCTTGAACCATATAGACAGGGACAACATCCTAGCACAAGGGTCAGCAAACTTTTTCGATAAAGAGCTAAACGATAACTATTTCAGGCTTTGCAGGAAATATAGCTTCTGTCCCGCTCAACTCTGCTGTTGTAGCTGAAAGGCAGTCTCAGACAACCTGGAAACAAATGGATATGGCTGTGTTCCAAAAAAAACCTTATCTACGGACTTCAAAATCTGAGTTTCATATAATTTTCACATGTCAAAAAATACTCTTTTGTTTTGCTTTGTTTTCAGTCATTTAATAATATAAATACCACTCTTAGATCATGGCTATTAAAAAAAAAGCAGTAGACAGCATTTAGCCTAGGACTATGGTCTGTAGCTCCCTGCCCAAGGGAATGTCAGAGCTTTATGACAGGGGAACCTGGGCTCCTGGAACACCTCGTGGAACAGAGCCCCCTCATCTGAATTGGACTCTAGAATGCTACATGAGAGAAATATGTGTTTATTTCATTTGGGCCAATGTATTTATATATCTCTTTTATACTGAATTTAGTCTAAGCTCTAATACAAGGAACTTGTAAATTCTCAGAGAAAGTGAAGTCATATAATTATTAATAAGATACTAAAGTATTTGATGGGGAGCAGGGGGAGGGAGCACAACCTACAAGATAGCAATTCCACTTGTAGGTAAAAACCCTAGAGAATCTCTTGCATATGCACATAACAAGACTAGCATAGGAATGTTCATTGCTGTGTTTCTTGTAATAAGAAAATTTAGGAGCCACCTACATGACCATCAGCAGGAGAATGGATGAATAGAGTGTGATATATTCACTCAGTTGAACACTACAGAAAAATTAACATAAACAAACTAGAGTTACATGTATCAACATGGAAAATCTCACAAACATAATAACACAGAGCAAAAAAGCAAGTTACAAAAGAATAACTACCAGATGATGCAGCTTACATAGTTTTATAAAGAAAAACCAATACTAAATAGCATTTATGGATCTATGCACATTAAAAGTATATACATATGCATGGAAATGTTAAATCCTGTACCAAATTCAGGATAGTGGTTATCACTGCGGAGGGAAGGAAGGAGGGAAATGGGACCCTGTAAGGGTATATAAAAGGTACTTCAACTATATGTTTAAACATTTTGTTTATTTTTTAAAAATCAGAAAATTTAATGTTTGCTGAATAAATGTTGAATTCATGAATGTGTACATCAGATATCCTGATATTTGGTATATTTTCAGTTTCATCATGAGATACAGATTTACAAAGATTTCATGGCTGATTATTCAAGGCTAGCTAATAGAGCAGAAATAAATTTAGTCACTGTCTTCTGTTTGTAAGTCAAACAAGATTTCTAGCCTGAGTAGCCACAAACAGTGAGCAGACATTTCTCCTAATAAAGTTTCCCAATGCAATTAAATAATTAAGATATGTGATTTGCATCAGATAGGCCTATAAAGGTTGTATCCAAATAGTAAGCACTACCATCACGAACTAGTATGTCAAATGGGGGAGCAGGTATTATTAGGGTCACATCTGCTCTGTGTGCAGTGCAGTCTCATGGTTTGTTTATGGTAAAAATGGATGATGAATGATAAAGGATGTGGAAGAAATCCAAACTAATGAAAATGGCAGTGAATGGAACAGAAAGGTAACTTCCTCTTGAACAAAAGCTAACTGTAATCAAAAGCTGGATTTGCTCAGTGATGTCCAGGGTTTATAACTGAACATTTAAAGTTATTCTTTTAAACTTTACTTTTAACTTAAAATTCCTATAGGAAACAAGCCAAAAACATACAGGAAAATGGATAGGCAACAAGAAAATGAATAGACAAATTGAGGTATATTTATAAAATGAAATACTACATGTCAATAAAAAGAATAAACTATTGATAGATGCAAGAACGTGAATGAATCTCAAAACCATGATGTGAGTGAAAGAAACCAGACGTAGAAGGATACATACTATTTGATTACAATTAAATGACATTCTAGAATAAGCAAAACTAAACTACGGTCACATAAATCAGAACAGCAGCTGTGGGTTGAGAAGGATTTACTAGAAATAGCAAGAAAATGTTATTCATCTTAATTGGGGTAGTGGTTACACATGTGTATACATTTATTTAAGACAACAACAAAAATACCTCATTGACCTATACATTTAAACTATATGCATTTTACTTTATTTACTTCAATAAAGCTGATTATTAAAAATCCCTATAAGAAAAATAGCATTGTAATTATGAATCTGGAAACTCTGTAGCCCAGAGATCAGTGGCATGGTTTTGTCTGGACTTGATTTTTTAACTGAATTATTTGCCAACATTTGGAAATTGACACTAAAGTGTGTGTGTCTGTGTGTCTGTGTGTCCAGCTTTTCCTGAGAAATCTTGAGATCTTGCAATATTGGGCCAACATTTTTTTCATGACAATATTTTGCTGGTGTATCTGCCTGGTTGCACACAGCATGTACTCTCCATTCTCCACAGCTTCCACTTTGGGAATTGTCCTACACCAGACCAATTTTATTCTATCTGTATTATCTGTCTAGTCCCGTCCCTGAGGACATTTGAGTTAGGTACCTCTTCTCTAGCTCCATCCTACTCCCATTTCCCATTGAAAAAATTGTTTTTTACAAAGAGACTTTTTTTTGTTTGGTAACATGAGGTTTTCCAGGAATGGAACTAGTGAGTTATGGCAGAACAAATTACTGCAACTAATAGAAATAGTAAAACTGGGGAGAAGGAAATGGGAGTAAGGAAATTGGTGAGTTCAGTTGAACACATAGTGAATTTTAGGTGTTAGAAGGAAGCCTCACTGAAATGATTTGCTAGTTGAAAATTCAAAACTGGGGTTTGGCAGTGGTCAAGCCTAGATTTGAAGTCCAAATTAACGTTTCTTGAGTGTCTACCATGTGATAGTCATTATACTAGGAACTTTCACAGATGGTTTCTGTATAGCAGAAGACCCCAAAGTGAACTCATTAAGGGTATAGACAGAAAAGAGAAAAGGTTGAAGACAGGACTTTATGGAAGCAATGTTCAAATTTAAAGGGTTTTAGGAAAGATGAGAACTGAGGGAACATTATATAGAACTTGTTAGAGACAGAAGAGCAAGAAAGGGTAATGCACAGTGCCAGAAGCCAAGAGAAGAGAGAATTTAAAGATATCAACAGTGTCAGTTATTACAGAGGGAGCCTGGGAAATGAGAATGGAGCAAAGGTCATTTGGGCAATTAAAAGGTCAAGAGTAGACAAATGTTTTCCAAAGAGTACTAGCAATGGAGGTAAGATTATAAGAGGTTAAGGAATAATGGGGTGGTAAATAAATAGGAGAAGCAAGTGAGAGGAGAAGGATGAACATAAAGAAATAAACCATTCTTATACCTGAAGTCCATCACCAAAGTTCCCTGGGCTACAGAATAGATCATTTCTATATCCATCTACTTATATCTCAGCTCCAAGGAGCTGGTGATAGAATGGAGAGCAAATATAGATCCTGGTCACACCCTCTTAGAACTCACAGTCAAGTGAAATAGTATCAGGTAACAGTCACTTTGAAGGTGGGATAGAACAGAATTGCAAAAAAAGCTAACAAGAAAAGAAATAGAAATCAAAATACAGTTACAAATTTAGAAAGGACAAAAGTGGAAACCTTCCCATTTATTTTCAAAGTAGTCATAATCCTTCCTCCAAGCTGATAAATATAGCATAAGAACACATAAATACACACAAAAAAACATAAGATCAATTTTAGTTTTGATTATATATGTAAAAATTGCATATAAATTACCAGTAAACTGAATTCAACAGCATATAAAAAGAATAATATGTCATTAAATAAATATTGTATTTTTTCAGGAATAAAAGGACAGTTCAAGACAATGAAACCTATCCATATTATTCATCACTCAGTGGAGCAAAGGAAGAAAATATTGTGTTTATAAACACAAATGGCAAAAGTACCCTTTATTAAATTCAATTTTAAAAGACAGAATGAAAAAGTTCTCCTAATAAACTTGAAATAAAAGGATCTTTCTTTATTCAGATAAAAATATGTTTCTTAATCCAAATGCTAATCTTACTTAAGGTTTATAACACTAGAAGCATCTCCTTTAAGGTTAGGGACAAAATAAGTATTCCTCCTACAAGCAGCATTTATGTACATTTTCTAAAAGTACTATCAGTAAAACATGAAAAATGAATTAGAAACATAACTATTAGAAAGGATACTTTCAACTCTTACAAATTATGTATTTGTTTTCCTAGAAATGCCAATAGAATCAATCAACTGAAAATCTAAAAGAATAAGTGATTGTGCACAAAATAAATATACAAAATCAATAGCTTTCCCATGTAACAGCAATAACTTACAAGAAAATATAGTAGGAGGAAAAGACCCTGTTCACCTTATCAATATATTATACAAAATAATAGAAATATTTTCACTAAGAAGTATACAAGACCTGTTTGACGAAAACTACATGAATAAACTGAAAGATAAAAAGAAAAAGACTTGAATAAATGGAGAGACATACAAAACACCTGGATAATAAGAATAAGATCAATCATCATAAAGATGCCAATTCTTCTCTAGTTATAAGACAACTTTAGTCAAGTTGGTATAGGAAAAATTCTTTAACTATTGGGAAAACAAAATTAAAGTGAGAACATTTCTTAAGAGTTTATACCAGAATGAATTCCAGATGTATTCAAGAGTTAATTTCTTTAAAAAAAAAAAAACTAAAAGAACCTAAATGAATATTTTAAGCAGATCATAAACATAAGATGAAATATAAAATCATTTGTTTTAATTAAACTAATTACCAATCTGGTCTCAGGATGATAAAGGACTTTCCCAGCATAAAAGCAATGAAAACAATAACAAAGGAAAGAATTTATACTTTGTTAAATTTATAGTTAAAGCCTGTAATCTCATAAGAGAAGACAAAATGCAAACAGGAAAAAATTTCAACAAATATGGTAAACAAAATAGTCACACACAAAGGTTCTCAATGAACAAAGGACATAAACAGAGAAGTCACAGAATAAGATAGATAAATGTTTACTAAGCATGTGAAAATAATATTTACACTTATCAATAATCAAAGAACTACTGATCATATTAACATATTTTTTTCTCCTATCAAATTGGCAAATGTAAAAAGGAAAAGGTAATATTCAATCCTGACAAGAGTTTTATGAGATGGTCTATCTCATGTACTGCTAGTTGGAGTAGAATATGGTATAATTTCTGAAAAACAACTTATTAGTATGTGTCAAGAACCTTAAAAACTATTTCTCTTCTTTTACCCAGAAATTCCTTTTCCAAGAATCTATCTTAAGAAAGTGATCAGATAAATGGACAGATATTTATGTTTAAATTAGGATGACAATATAATTTTTCCTCCAAAGCAGGATATTTTTGAGAGTTCAATAGGACATTTTAATTATTCCAGGACAGCCAGAATTAACGAATATGGGAACCCAAGCAAACTGGGTCATATGGCCATAAATAGTTTAAAGCCAGTGATTGTCACATTAGAAGAAACCTAAAATGTACAAAGAAAGGACAACAGTTAAATAATAGTACATCTCTATGATAGACTAATTAAAATCATGTTTGAAAACATTTAAATATTGTGTGTGTGTTGAAATTAGGATAGTAAACTCTATATGGTATGATCCAAAGTGGCTAACCATCTGTGCAGTGAACATTCACTGACTGCCTATGAAACATCCAATCCCCCTCTGCCCCCTTCCTAAAAGCACCCAGATATTGCTCCTCGCAGCAGTATCTGTTCAGGGATGGGCAGGCAGTAAGCCTAAGGCCAGAGCCCATAGGAGCCACCTGGCCACAGTTATGAGTTCATATTGATCTAATCAGAGAATTTAGGACTTTTGTTCAAAGTTTGCTATGACTCACCAGAAGCTAGGCTCCTTTCTGCCTCAAGATCTGAACCCTGAGGAAAGCTGGCACATTGAAGAGAGCAGCCAAGAGAATTTCAGAGAAATTGAGTGGAGTCTTGATCACACCATGTTAGAAGGCTTCATCACCTCTAGATTTTTCAGTTAAAGGGAACCCCAAAAATATTCTTTATTTCTTAAACCGGTTTCAATGGTGTTTCTGTTGGTTGCAACCAAACAATCCAAAATGACACAACATATAGATAGATACAAGCCAGTAGTACCGACCAGAACTGCACATTAAATTAACCTAGGGAGCTTCTAAAAATTCCCGGGCCTGGATCTCACACCCAGAGATTCTGATTCAAATGTTCTGGCTGTGGGATCCTGGCACTGGTATTTTTTAAAAATCTTCCTCAGCTGATTTTAATATGCAGTAAAGGTTAAAGACCATGAATATATTATATAATACATATGTTAGGTATACAAAAATGGTTGGAAGAAAAACACATCAAAAAGTTAAGAGTGATAATCCCTGGGCATGGAGATTGCAGAATTTTTTGTGTTTTTTTATAACCAATGAAATAATTTTTAAAAACTGTATTTTGTTACAAAGTCTAACTCATCTTTGGGTTATGATTTATCACCTGGTGAAAGAACTTAAAAAGCATACGTTTTCTTTTACTGGTTTTAATTACAAAATAGAAGGTCAAAGTAAAATTCAAGGCCAGACATGTAAAATACAAAAAGTGAAAACTACCTTAAAAAGCAAAAGTTCCCTCATTTCTTTTATGCTTTCTTGTTGCCTACAATGAACAAATTTAACTTTTTTCTTGAGAAAGTATTTTTAATAATGAAAACATCATGTGGAAAATAAGTGGAACAATCCCAAATTACTATATTAGAAACAATTCCCACTGACCTACCCAGTTTGAAGACTAGGAAGCCTAGTTGCATTAAAGATGAGAAAACTCAGCTTATTCAGTGTCATGTGCTAAGTGGGGGCTGGAATCTCAATTGATCGAGAATATGAGTAAATCTTTGCTCATAATGATCCTGGTTCCATGGAAGGATCTCTTTTTTTTTTTAAGTATGTTGTATAGGCTAGAAACAGTCAAGAACATACAACCTCTGCGTGGCACCTCTGTGGGGAGATTTTACTTACAGTATTTGATTTTACACAGATGTTTACTAAAACAGGGCTTTCAATTGCATGCAATTGTCATAGCAAGTAATAGTTTTCTTTACATCTAATTCCAAATGTCCATTATTGGTATTTGATTCAGTCTAGTGTTGTTTAGTTGTAAAATGTAAATTTTCTTAGAAGATATAGAAAAGGCGTATAAGTCAACAAATCACTTATAAAATTATTTATAAAATAAGTATAAGAGTATAAGATTTATGTCTACATTTATCCCTGTTCTATAAATGTGTAACTTTATAAATATGATTTGTAATACTATAAACAGAATTTGTTTATAAAATATTAATTTTATAAATATAAATATACTTTACAATATAGATACTATACAAAGTATCAATATAATTAATTTCTGAATATAATTTCTAAAATAAATTATTTTACAAATGGTTGATGGTAGAGTGAGAAAGGAAGCATTTTGAGGCATTTCTTTCTGGATTCCTGAGTTCCCATTTTGATCTCCAGACATCAAAGATTCAATCCCTAAGGAATAAATAGCTTCCTCATTGTGTATGCTTCAGGGAAGCGAGAGCCAGATAAGTTCACAACTGTTTTAAAGCCATAGGAACTAGATTCATTCTTGGGACTCACTAAATAACAGATGAATGGGCTATGAAGGCACCTGTTACTACATTTAACTGCTCTGTTCCTGCCACAGTTTAATAGTTGAGACTCTTTCAGCTGCAATAAAGGAAGTAGGAAACATATATATCCAGTAGGATAATACATCATCCCTTCTCTAAGATTTTTAAGCTTATTTTAAGATACATTGTCCAAATGATCTGGCAATTGTTTTTATGGTGCACCCATGGAGTGAGACATATTCTGTGGCCTGTCAACAAAGTGTCGGGCCCTGTGAGAGATACTTGGGGATTATTTAAAACTTCTGTTCAGTTTGCTGGAGGGTTTTCTTATAAGTTTTTCTCTTTATTTGATTGTAAAAGTTTGCTGCTGCTGAAGGCTCGTCCAGGTTCACAAAACCATGCCACCAGCAGAGAAGATGCTTGAGTTACTATGCATTCATTTGATTTACACAACAGTTATCAAGTTATTTAAATGGGAGGCATAGAAAGGGCATTTGAGGCAAAGCCCTGTTTTTCTCCACTTCCAGTTACAATGAACTGTCAGGTGTTTTTACCCACTCTAATTCTTATAGAATTGTCTTTTTTCCCCCAAGAAATTTAAAATGTATGTAAGACTTCAGAGGAAAACATAACAAGTACATGTATTTTCATTATACAGAACTGAGGATTGTTAATATTGGCATCAAGGCCTCCAGTTTTTACACACACCTACACCAACACACACAGAATGTTGCACTGTAGCCAACTCACACTTACTCTCAAGAACTGTTCAACTTTCGAGAATTTTGAGTTGTTAAACCCTTGCTGGCTTGAAATTGGCCATGTTGGGAGTGGTACACCACAGAAATCCACAAATACTATAAATCAGGGTTTGTTTGTTTTAATTCCTGTAGAGCCAGTTGTTAAACATCTATCAGCATATTACTGTTTAGGTATAAAAGAAAGAAAACTTTACAGGTAAATTTGGCTCAGATTGGACCCATACTTCCAACCCCATTATAATTTTACCCTTTTCAAAGGCAATAACCATCATGAATTTGGTGCGCATTATTCCAATACATCTTCTATACTTTAAATCCATTTATATGCATCCATAAACAACACAATATAGTTTTGGTGTGTTTTAAAATGTACATATACATACATATATTGCAACTTGTTTTTTCACCCAACATTTTGCCACAAGTAGATCTTGATCATTTCTTTCATCTACCATTTAGAAGTCTATCATATGAATATACCTTATTTTATCTATCCATGCCTCTATTAATGGGAACCTAGGTGTCTCCAGTTTTCTACCATTGGAACAATTATAGAATGAATGGTCTTTGTCCATATGTAAATGACTTTATCTAGACGTATACCCAGAAGGATAATTGCTGGTTTGTATGAATGTTGTCAAGTTTACAAGATGTCATCAAATTCCCCTCTCAAGTGTGCAAAAGTAATTTATGCTACTACTCAGCAGGAGTGAATGAGAATTATCTCTGCTCTGCATTCTAGCCAACATTTGATACTATCAGACTTAATTTTTTTCTGTCTGATAGGTGTAAAATGACATCACTGTGGTTAATTTTCATTCCCTTGATTAGTGAGGATGAGCATTTTTTTCCTAATGTTTATTAGCCATTCGTGTTTTCTACTCCATGAATTCCCTTTCCTTTGCCCATTTTTCTATTAGGGTTGTTTACCATTTTCTTCTTGACTTACGGGAGTTCTCAACATGCTCTGGATACTAATACTTGTCTTTTCACCTTGTTTAAGGTAAGTTTTTATGGTCTGGTCTGCTTTGGCTTGGTGTTATTGGACAGGGTGAAGGACAGGTGCATTGAGTGTCTATGGGCTCTTTGAGGATAGGTCTGTGGACCAAGTACTCATAGGATTTGTCTCACCTGCCCAGGGCAATGGCTGACCCAAACAATATAGTTTCCAAGGCCACAAGTCCTGGCAGCAGATCTGGAAACTATAGACATACTATCCACTCCAACCAAACTGATTTTTTTTTCAATTGCTCCATACTGTCTTGCCTCTAGGCCTTTGCACATGCTATTTCCTCTGCCCAAAATGCCCTTCAGTCTCCTGTCTGTGCCCCCAGAGCACCCTTTCATTTCCCTCTCTTAACACTTAGCATATTTCCCTGCAATAACTTGTTAGCTTATCTGTCTCCTCCTTTTGACAGTGAGCACTGTGAGAGAAAAGAAGAGGTTTTTCCTGCCTTTGTAGTCCCAGCACCTACCAGAAGGTTTGATGGCCATTGCTAAAAAATGTATCTTTTAAAGTCTGTTGAATGAGTATGTGAATGAGTGAAAGAGTATGGTCGCACAAGGGACATCTATATTGACGCTCAAAAAACGTTTCATTCGTTGATATGGACCCTTCGCTCACCAAGCTCACAGCTGGATGGGGAAGATGGACTCTGCCAAGCACAGAACACTGGCACAAGTGTCTTTATGGAGAGAAGCACGGAGTGCTGGGAGCATGCAGAGGAGGGACACCTATTCCAGCCAGGTCTGGGAATGAGATACATCTCTCAAAGATGGAAATAAGCCAAGAAAAGATGATTATTTAATAATCAGCACCTTAGGTTCTGGGAAGATGGTGACATGAGAAGGGTGGTGGAAATCTCCTCCCAAAACCATATATATTTATGAAAATACAACAAATACAACTATTCCTAAAAGAGAGACCAGAAGATACAGGACAGCACCCAGCCCGCATCTACACCTGAGAAGACTCGGCACCCCATGAGGCAGGTAAGATACGGAGCCACGACCCGGCAGGACCCGAGCACTCCCCCACCCCAGTGCACTGGCAGGAGGAGAGGATTCAGAGCCGGGAGGGAGTGGAAGTACAGGCCTGTGAAATAACCAGCCCTGGTGATCTGTGCCGGGAGGACTGACACATATCATGTGGTGTATCGGAAATTGGAGAGCCAGAGGGTGCAGGATCTGAGCCGGGGAACACACCAGGTCCTCGCAGCCGGCTCCCGGGACAAAAGAAAAGCATGCGCTTTTTTTAGCGGTCTTAAAGAGATAGGGGCCCAATGGAGGAGCGGGATCATCCCAGGAGCACACTCAGCCCAGCAGGCTGGGAGTCCTGGGAAATTTCGGACCCCTTGGCTGGCGACTGGGAAAAAATAGCCCTACTGAAACTTCCCACAGAGATCAGCAGCTTCCCATTCGTTCCAGCCCCAGCCAGAGCTACAGATGGCTCTGCAGAGCTGCGCGGCCGTGGCTGCGGAATAGTGGAGCAACAGCCCCACCTAAAGCAGCCTCACAGAACCTACTCCCGGCAGACATCTTTTTGTTTCTTTGTTTGTTTGGGGGTTTTTTTGGTGGGTTTTTTGGAGTTTTTTCCTCTTTTGTTTTCTTTCTCTTCTTCCTTTTTTTTTTAAGTCTTAAAGAGCCCAACTGACATACGTGGCACCTACCAGCGACCACTTCTATCACCATGAAAAGACAGAGGAGTATGGTACAAACAAAGCTTATCCAGACCCAGACACCAGAGAGGGAGTCTGAAGGGATGGAAAGGCACAATCTTTCTGAAAAAGAATTCAGAATAAAAGTCATAACCATACTGATGGATCTACAGAGAAATATGCAAGAGCTGAGGGAGGAAGTGAGGGAAGTGAGGAAAGACAATGCAGGAATGAGACAAGCTATCAACGGGCTTAGCAGCAGACAGAACGACATGCAAGAGACTGTTAATGGAATAGAAATCAGACAACAGGAATACAGGGAAGCTCAGGCAGAAAGAGATAAAAGGATCTCTAGAAACGAAAGAATATTAAGAGAACTGTGTGACCAATCCAAACAGAACAATATTCGTATTATAGGAAGAAGAGAGAGAAAAAGGGATACAAAGTGTCTTTGAAGAAATAATTGCTGAAAACTTTAACATGCAGGGGAAGGAAATAGTCTCACAGTCAACAGAAGCCCACAGATCTCCGAATACAAGGGACCCAAGGAAGACAATACCAAGACACATAATAATTAAAATGGCAAAGATCAAAGATAAGGACAGAGTTTTAAAGGCAGCTAGACAGAGAAAAAAGATCACCTACAAAGGAAAACCCATCAGAATGTCATCAGATTTCTCAACAGAAACCTTACAGGCCAGAAGAGAATGGCATGATATATTTAACATAATGAAACAGATGGGCCTCGAACCAAGAATATTGTATCCAGCACGATTATCATTTAAATATGACAGAGGGATTAAACAATTTCCAAACAAGCGAAAGTTGAGAGAGTTTGCCTCCCATAAACCACTTCTACAGGATATCTTAAATGGACTGCTCTAGAGGGAAGCACTCCTAAGGGTAAAAAGATGTCACCAGAGAAAATAAAATCATACCAAAGAAAGCAGACCATCCAAAAACTAACTAAAAGCAAAGAATAAAACACCTAGTATATAAAGAATGGAGGAGGAAGAATAAGAAGAGAGAGAAATAAAGAAACATCAGACTGTGTTTACAATAACTTAACAAGAAAGTTAAGTTAGATTGTTAGATAGTAAAGAAGCAACCCTTGAAACTTTGGTGACCATGAATCTAAAGCCAGCAATGGCAATAAGTACATATCTATTGATAATCACCCTAAATGTAAATGGACTGAATGCACTAATCAAAAGACACAGAATAATAGAATGGATAAAAAAGCAAGACCCATCTATATGCTGTTTACAAGAGACTCACCTCAAACCCCAAGATATACACAGACTAAAAGTGAAGGGATGGAAAAAGATATTCACGCAAACAACAAAGAGAAAAAAGCAGGTGTTGCAGTACTTGTATCAGACAAAATAGACTTCAAAACGAAGAAAGTAGCAAGAGATAAAGAAGGACATTACATAATAATAAAGGGGTCAGTCTAACAAGAGGGTATAACCATTATAAATATATATGCACCCAACACAGGATCATCAGCATATGTGAAACAAATACTAACAGAATAAAGGAGGAAATAGACAGCAATGCATTCATTTTAGGAGACTTCAACACACCACTGACTCTAAAGGACAGATCAGTCAGACAGACAATAAGTAAAGACACAGAGGCACGGAACAACACACTAGAACAGATGGACCTAACAGACATCTACAGAGCGCTACACCCAAAAGCAACAGGATACACATTCTTCTCAAGTGCACGTGGAACATTTTCCAGAATAGACCACATACTAGGCCACAAAAAGAACCTCAGTAAATTCAAAAATATTGAAATTCAAACAACCAACTTCTCAGATCACAAAGGTATAAAACTAGAGATAAATTTCAGAAAGAAAACAAAAAGGCTCACAAATACATGGAGACTTAACAACATTCTCCTAATTAATCAATGGGTTAACGACCAAATCAAAACAGAAATCAAAGAATATATGGAGACTAATGACAACAACACAAAGCCACAACTTCTGTGGGATGCATCAAAGGCAGTTCTAAGAGGAAAGTATATTGCAATCCAGGCCTGTTTAAAGAAGGAAGAACATTCCCAAAAGAATAGTCTAAAAACACAATTACTGAAATTGGAAAAAGAAGAACAAATGAGGCCCAAAGTCACCAGAAGGAGGGACATAATAAAGATCAGGGAAGAAATAAATAAAATTGAGAAGAATAAAACAATAGAAAAAATCAATGAAATCAAAAGCTGGTTCTTTGAAAAAATAAACAAAATAGATAAACCTCCAGTCAGACTCATTAAGAGAAAAAGAGAATCTACACACATAAACAGAATCAGAAATGAGAAAGGAAACATAACGACAGACCCCACAGAAATACAAAGAAATATAAGAGAATATTATGAGAATATATATGCCAACAAGGTGCAAAACCTAGAAGAAATGGACAACTTCTTACAAAAATAGAACCTTCCAAGACTAACCAAACAAGAAACAGAAAAACTAAACAGACCAATCACCAGCAACGAAATTGAATCGGTAATCAAAAAACTACCCAAGAACAAAACCCCTGGACCTGATGGATTCACCTCTGAATTCTACCAGACATATAGAGAAGAAATAACACCCATTCTCCTTAAAGTTTTCCATAAAATAGAAGAGGAGGGAATACTTTCAAACTCTTTCTATGAAGCCAGCATCACTCTAATACCAAAACCGGGCAAAGACCTCACCAAAAAAGAAAATTACAGACCACTATCCCTGATGAACATAGATGCAAAAATACTCAACAAAATATTAGCAAACCGAATTCAAAAATACACCAAGAGGATCATACATCATGATCAAGTGGGATTCATCCCAGGGATGCAAGGATGGTACAACATTCGAAAATCCATCAGCATCATCCACCACATCAACAAAAAGAACAAAAACCACATGATCATCTCCATAGATGCTGAAAAAGCATTTCAAAAATTTCAACATTCATTCATGATAAAAACTCTCAACAAAATGGGTATAGAGGGCAAGTACCTCAACATCATAAAGGCCATATATGACAAACACACAGCCAACATCATACTTAACAGCGAGAAGCTGAAAGCTTTTCATCTAAGATCGGGAACAAGACAGGGATGCCCACTCTCTCCACTGTTATTCAACATAGAACTGGAGATCCTAGCCTCGGCAATCAGACAAAACAAAGACATACAAGGCATCCAGATTGGTAAAGAAGAAGTCAAATTGTCACTATTTGCAGGTGACATGATACTGTACATAAAAAACCCTAAAGACTCCACTCCAAAACTACTAGAACTAATATCTGAATTCAGCAAAGTTACAGAATACAAAATTGACACACAGAAATCTGTGGCTTTCCTATACACTAATGATGAACTAACAGAAAGAGAAAACAGAAAAACAATTCCATTCACAATTGCATCAAAAAGAATAAAGTACCTAGGAATAAACCTAATGAAGGAAGTGAAAGACCAATACTCTGAATACTACAAGACACTCCTAGGAGAAATTAAAGAGGACACTAACAAATTGAAATGCATCCCATGCTCTTGGCTAGGTACAATAAATATTGTCAAAATGGCTATACTACCTAAAGCAATCTACAGATTCAACACAATCCCTATCAAACTACCAACAGCTTTCTTCAATGAACTGGAACAAATAATTCTAAAATTCATATGGAACCACAAAAGACCCCGAATAGCCAAAGCAATTCTGAGAAGGAGGAATAAAACAGGGGGATTTAGGCTCCCTGACTTCAAATTCTACTACAAAGCCACAGTAATCAATACCATTTGGTATTGGCACAAAAACAGACCCACAGACCAGTGGAACAGAATAGAAAATCCAAACATTAACCCAAACATATACAGTCAACTAATATTTGATAAAGGAGCCTTGGATATACAATGGGGAGATGACAGCCTCCTCAGCAGCTGGTGTTGGAAAAACTGGACAGCTACATGTAAGAGAATGAAACTGGACTACTGTCTAACCCCATACACAAAAGTCAAATCAAAGTGGATCAAAGACCTGAATGTAAGTCATGAAACCAAAAAATTCTAGAAAAAAACATAGGCAAAAATTTCTTGGACATAAACATGAGCGACCTCTTTATGAACATGTCTCCCCGAGCAAGGGAAACAAAAGCAAAAATGAACAAGTGGGACTATATCAAGCTGAAAAGCTTCTGTACAGCAAAGGACACCATCAGTAGAACAAAAAGACATCCTACAGTATGGGAGAACATATTCATAAATGACATACCTGATAAGGGGTTGACATCCAAAATATATAAAAAACTCACGCACCTCAACAAACAAAAAGCAAATAAGCCAATTAAGAAATGGGCAGAGGGCATGAATAGGCACTTCTCCAAAGAAGAAACTCAGATGGCCAACAGGCACATGAAAAGATGCTCCCCATCGCTAATCATCAGAGAAATGCAGATTAAAACCACAATGAGATATCACCTCACACCAGTGAGGATGGCCAACATCCAAAACACAAACAACAACAAGTGTTGGTGAGGATGTGGAGAAAAGGGAACCCTCCTACACTGCTGGTGGGAATGCAAATTAGTTCCACCATTGTGGAAAGCAGTATGGAGGTTCCTCAAAAAACTCAAAATAGAAATACCATTTGACCCAGGAATCCCACTCCTAGGAATTTACCCTAAGAATGCAGCAGCCCAATTTGAAAAAGAGAGATGCACCCCTATGTTTATCGCAGCACTATTTACAATAGCCAAGAAATGGAAGCAACCTAAGTGTCCATCAGTAGATGAATGGATAAAGAAGATGTGGTACATATACACAATGGAATATTATTCAGCCATAAGAAGAAAATAAATCCTACCATTTGCAACAACATGGATGGAGCTAGAGGGTATTATGCTCAGTGAAATAAGCCAAGCTGAAAAGACAAGTATCAAATGATATCACTCATATGTGGAGTATAAGAACAAAGAAAAAAACTGAAGGACCAAAGCAGCAGCAGACTCACAGAACCCAAGAACGGACTAACAGTTACCAAAGGGAAAG
>JAQQAC010016209.1:103903083-103964295 GCA_029783875.1 Phataginus tricuspis | reverse complement strand
AAAAAAAATCAGTACCTTCATTAAAAGTGCAAATAAAATTCACCCTAGCATTTCCAGGGGCTGCTATTTGGCTTTCTTACATTATGTCAATAAATGAGTTTGGCCAGGTCTTTTCCTCCTTGGCTCAGGTTACAGCAGCTCCTATCAGCGAATTGTCCATGCTGGGGCCCAGCCACGTGCCTGGGCTCTGCCCCTGAGATAACAGAGGAAACCCAAGGGTCACCTACTGGCCCTCGCCTGCTCACTCCACTCTACCTTCCCTCCTTCCAGCCACAAAATACCTCCCATCCCCACGGTTGTCTTCATCCTCACCCCCAAACTCTCTGCAGCCCCTTCCTGCCACCAGAACAAAATAAATGCTGTCACCTCACTGTCTGGTGCCATTCAGGGCTTCCGTGGTGCCAGAATGGGCTAGGCACAGGCTAGGCCCTGCAGACTGAAGAATGAGTAGTGCCAAATCCTTTCAGGGACATAAATCCTGGAGTGATTTAGAAACTGACAGAAAGACAGGAAGACAAGAACTTAGTAGTAAGTGGGGGTAGAGTGGTAACAGATGAAGCTATAGAGATGGGCAAGAGAAAGCCACTGGGAGGTTTAAACAAGGAAATGATAGGTTTTCTATGAGTTGTGTTTTTGTTTGTTTTCGTTTTTACTTCCATGCCATCTGCCGGTTCTCACCATAGAGGTGGGATTGAATAAAGTGTGGGGCCCAGCCTGTAGGGAGGATCTGGGCCCTTAGGGATCTGTGCACAGTTGGGGATTTCCAGGAGAAATCCACAAAGAAAAGACCTGGGGTCTTATGAAAGGGGAACTTCGGTCTAAGGAAAGCAGTGTAAGGAAGAGCAAGCCTGGGAGAGCCAGAACCATGCACTCCAGTCCCAACGCCACCCCTCTCCAGCCCTGGTTCACATTCTTGAGCCACGCTGCAACTTTTTTCAGTCTCCCCCAGACTAATCAGCATCCAGGCATTAAGGCCCACAAGAGCCAAAATGACACACGGAGATTGAAGGCAGCACAAGTTTGTCTGCGACTTGCTGCCTGGGGCTCTGGTGCGTGCACCTGCCTGGGAACACTGCTCGCTCTCAGGGGAAGGGACAGCCCGCCCCTCTGGGGCTAGGAGTCCTTTCAGTTACACATTACATCATGGCCACAGCTTAACAGCCTCCTCGGTCCTTTTCTTATTATTCAAACATCTGCTTCCTCCCCCTCCCCTTGTCTCCTTCTGGGATCCGGGATCCCTCTTTGGCACATGACTCCCTTCCTGAAAAACATAAATCATTCCCACTCATTTTCCTGAAACTAGAGAAGAGCTGGAGGGTCTGGCCCCCTCCCTTCAGGCTCTGCCTCCTCACTGTGAAGGCCTGTGACCCTGCAAAGGTGCTGGAAACAGAGGGGGCTTCTCTTCTCTCAGGGACAAGAGACCCTGCCAGAACTTCGCTGAGGCTTCTGTCGTGTTCACAATGCCTGCTGTTTGCTTGGACACGAGGTTCCTTGCCCAGGGCCTGCTTTTTGATCACTGATCTGTTTAGAGAGACAGAAGCATATGTCTCTGGTGGCCACATTTTGCAGCCAGCTGAAGGCTCTACTAGACCAGGGCAGGCAGCCTGCTCTGAGATGGAACACGCAGGGTGAACGGCCCAAAGAACCAACCCTCCTCTCAGACGGAGCCAGAGCTCCGCTGGGCAGGGAGGAAATGTACCCCTAACCTCGCTGAGACCTCCTCCCCAGAACAGACAAAAGGCAAAAACAATCACTTGGGCTTTATTCCTAAGAGACTGGCCATCACTAGAATAACAAAGCTCACCCTATTTACCAACGAAATGTAATATCAAAATAAAACAATGAAAGACGTTTAGCTATATTCCACTGTAGATCTCCTAACAGAAAAGGAATTGTTTTTATCAAATGATTTTTTTTAAGTCCGTGCACAGCTCCCTCCTACTTTTCCAGATCAGATATGAAGCCAATGCTTTTCAATACTGCTTGAGAAAAACAAAGAGGAAGTCTGAGGGACAGCAGTGGGTCAAATATGCATTTGTTGGTGATTCTGTGTATCTCAAACTCTACCTCACCTCTCCCTCTAATCCGCTGTAAAGAAAGATGGCATCAGAAGGAGGAAAATATATAATTCCATTTCCAAAGCATAAAGCCCCCATTGGCCTTTCTCTTTCTTACTTACACAAAGTAACTTGGTCTAATACTGATGGAAAAAATGTATTCCAAATTTGCCTTTTGCAATAAAGAGCTGACAGAGCCACCTAAACTCCCAGCACCCATTTCATTTCACAGTCCTTTCAACCCATGTTGTTCTCTTCAGAGGCACATATCTTCATCTCCCTTTACACCCAAGCATCCTCAAAAGTCCCTCTCAGAAATGTGTCAAGAAAGAGAAGAGTTATCCAAATTGTATTTTATTTTTTCAGCTTTATTCGGGTATAATTGACAAATAAAACAGTAAGATATTTAAAGTGTGCGTCATGATGACTTCATCTAGTTAATTAACATATCCATCACCATACCATAGATATATGATGTATATAAACATTGAAGCGCTACTCTATTAGCAAATTTCAATTATGTAATAAAATGCTATCAACTATAGTCAGCATGCTATACAGTAGATACTCAGGCCTTATTCATCTTGTAGCTGACAATTTGAACCCTATTACCAACCTCTCCCTATTTCTCCCACCCCCACCCCCACCCCCAGCCCCTGGCAACCACTTTTCTATGCTGTTTCTATGAATTTGACTTTTTTTTAGATTCCAAATAAAAGTGATACCATGCAGTATTCGCCATAGTTCCCCCTAAGAAACATCACAAAAGAGAAAAAGTTACCAATATTATATTTTAAAGGAGTGGCGAGGGAGTCCTAAGTTTTAACTCTGAACCAGTTGGGTTTTTCATTTGCTTCCCTGTCCTCTCCAAATCCTCACTGGAAGAGGAGCAACTCATTTCTCTGAACTCTCCTCTGGGGTCCAGCACATGCACTAAAGCACTTCATCATCTGACTAGTCACTTCCTTGTGCCAGCTTGTCCCATGTGATTCTAACACTGGGTGTCATGACTCAAGTCTGACCTTCAGCCAGCCTGGAAGGTGAACCTTCTTTGTGCAGCATAGCCAGAGGCATGATAGCTTTTGATATAAACCTAATAACTAAAATAGATTCTAACTTACCCAATGAAGGGAGAGAGAGCATCGCTGGCACAGCCAGAATTTGCCAGTCTTTATCTGGGATGGAGAATCCAAGAGGAGAGGAAGATACTTTACTGTCTGTAGAGACCTGAAAGCAACAATTGCCACCACTTATTGAACACCTTCTATGTATTAGCAACTTTGAATACATTATCCGATTGGGTTTTTAGAATAATCCTGTGAAGAACTTGTGCTTTTAGTCCCCCATTTTACAGATGAGGGAACAGAGGGACTGAAGCATCAAGTAATTCACTCAGGTCACATGCAGCTAGGTTAGAGAGGCAAGAACTGTGCCTTCTCAGTCTTTGGAGTCTCCCAGACCTACCTACCACTTAGCCCTGAAGAGCCCCAGGTCCAATGATTCCTAGTTATAGCCAGCCTTGGTCAATGCAGGAAAGGATGGGAGACTGGGGCCGCATCTGCTTCCCACCCTCCCCCATGATGCCACTGGAGCTCCTCAGACCCTCAGCACTCCATAAAACAGTTTCCGATGGGCAATTCTACTTCCCCCAGTCTGCTCACTTCTCCCTTGGTTGGGCCTCTGTTGGGTCTGTTTGGAGTCTCTCTCTTTTTAATGTATTAGGTTAAAAGTCATATAAAATAAAATTAGCCATTTCAGAGTGAACAATTCAGTGGCATTTAGTGCATTCACAATGTTGTGCAACCACCTTCTCTCTATAGTTCCAAGACATTTCCAGCACTCCAAAAGGAAACCCCATAGCCATTAAGCAGTTTGCCCCATCTCCCACGAACCACCAAGCTGCTTTCTGTCTCTAGAGATTTATCTATTCCAGATATGTCTTATAAATGGAATCATATAATATGTGACTTTGTATCTGGCTTCTTTCACTTAGCATACTGTTCCTGAGATTCATCCACACTGTAGTACTGTATCAGTACTTCATGCCTTTTTAAGAATGGACACTATTTCATCCTATGGCCTACCACATTTTGTTTATCCATTCATCTGTTAATGGATTTCTGAGCTGGTCTCTCTTCTTGAGCCTCCTCCTGTGCACTCATGAAAGTGTGGATCTCATCTGTCAAGCACACGGGGCAGAACCATGAAATCTGCAAGGACCTAGAGTCAACTTAAGGGAACTCTGGACCTGAACCTGTACCATCTTCTAACCCAATGGTTCTCAAGTAGAGGCAACTTCAACCTCCCTCCTCTGTCCCCGGAGACGTTTGGCAATGTATGAAGACATTCTGAGTTGTCGAAACTGGGGGCATACTAGTAGCATCTAGTGGATTGAAGCCAAAAATGCTTTTAAACATTGTACAATTCAAGGACAGAAGCCACAATAATGAATTATCTGACCCAAAATGTCAATAACACCACAGTTGAGAAACCCTGTCAATCTAATCTAAAAGATCAGCTGAGTTGCCAGAGGTTCCAGAGAGATTGATAAAATGAACAACTATTCACAGGTCTGAGCACACTGACCATCCTGAAACTGAAGTTGTAAGACATTCAAGGACTCAACATAGTCAACACGCATGTCCCGGACACCTATTTATGGGCCAGACTCTGGCCTGCCTCAGAGTATTCACAACTCCAGCTTCATATAAAACCACTCATTTAGATAACATATATTATACACAAGATGATATAAAACCAATACATTTGCTTTGCTGGGATGTGAGGTTTTTGAAACTAGCTTTTTTCATTTGTGGAAACACTTAGAACCTAGTGACTACATCTATAGTCCATCATGTGAGCATCATTTCAACACAGAGAACCATCTCATTTAACTTGGCATCCCTCCAGTGACCCATTCACACTCCTGTGGCTTAATGGCCCAGGCCTCAGCTAAACGTGTAAGAGATGTCAAAATTGACTCTATAAACCTTAAACCCCGTCTTTTTAGACTGAGTGATTCTTTCATTTCTCTGTAAAAATTAGAAAAGCCATGCTTTCTTTCTTGCCTTTGCTTCTTCTTGTTGTGGTGGGTGTTTTGTGCATTTTGAGTGTTTGTTTGTTTAATGGCAAAAAGGAGAAATTCAGTGACAAGGAAGAACAAGGTGCTATATGAAAAACCAAACTGTTAACAAAGGACATGTCAAAACACCTCTTTCCTCTCCACCCACTGTGAAAGACAATTACATAAACTGGTCCCTAGAAAATAGGGTGTCAACATCTACCACCCTCCCTCTGCCCAGCCCATACCACATTGGTTAATAAGAGAAAATTGTGCCTGTCTAGGCCATACCCTAAGTGTTATTGTAAAGCAGCCAGCTGAGCCTATTGAGATTCGTATCACTTATTTTAATGCTGTCACAGGAGATTAAAAATTAAATCATAATATTAAATATTTTCATAAAGGTTAGGTAGGCATGTTTGATTTCTTTATTGCTCTACTGAATGTCAGGGGCTAGAGCATTCACAGAGAACGGACAGGGAGGAATGAGGATATTTATGAAACAAATGTCATTAAGTTTACCTTTGAAGAAGATGCATTCTTGACTTTACCAAGAAATTTTTGCACAAAGTAATTCCCACGATAAACTAGTTTTTTCCACACCAAGATTGTTATACTCTACTTTACAAACCATGACAACAAATATATCTAAAACAAAGAAACAGCTGTCTTCTGATCTAGGCACATATATAGGCAGGATTACAAACCCTCAGAAGGCTCCTAAGACCTCTGGCTTGCTCATGCAGTAGAGCAGAGAGGCCCTCAGCGAAACTATGAAATTTTTCTTCAGGGCCCAGATCTCAGGTCTCTGTAGTCTTTGCCTCCAGAGGGAAGGGTGAAAGTCAGTGCAGAACCTGGCACAATGACAAAGCCAAAACACTTGGCAAGGCTGGTCACATGAGGTAAGGATGGAATCCCAGTGTGCCTCCAGCTAGAGTGTGGAGCTTCAAATGGAAGCAAATTTGGGGCATAGTATGCGTGCATGTCTTTATTATAGGACTTCTCAGCACCTTTAACATCTAAGATGCACTGTGATCTCTAAGAAAGGGGAAAGTTTATTCTGGAAACATCTGACCATTTATCAAGGCATAGTCACATCTTGTGGGACCCTATGATTTCATGGAACATGGTTCGAGAAACGTTGCCACACAGATGCATACCCAGAAGTCAGCAAGGCATCTGATGAAGTTCTTATAATGTCCTTGTAAATAATACAGAGTAATGAGAATTGGATGAAAACACTCCTGTAGGGCTGCCAGATAAAATGTAAGACACCAAATATTGCATGGGGCATACTTATGTTAAAGAATATTCATTATTTCTCTGAAATTCAAAATTCAAATTTAACTAGACCTCCTGGGTTTTTCATTTGTTTTTGTTAAACCTGGCAACCCTACACTCCTGATGAGATTCATGAGTCTCCCGACAATGTTTTTTCTGCCTTCACAAGATATATTTTATTCTTAACCAGCAACCCATTGCTCTACTACCAAGAGGCACAGTCCAGAAAATTAGATCCTTCTCAACATATGAACATGGTCAAGTGTTAATTTCCTGTATCTTCCATTCTCTGCCAGTCATCCCTTTCACCCTCTGAAAGAAATAAAAATTCGACCTGTACTCCTAAGCCCTTCAAGTTTCACATCCAACTTGAGAATCACTGAAGAGCCAGTTCTGTCTGTTTTGATTATATCATTTCTTTCCACATGAATCAGCAGATGTGGGTAGAGGTCAGTGAGCTTGACAAACTGTGGCTGAATCGGCTTTGTGGCTATGTACTCTAGGAAGAAGGAACATATGACGGTCCTGTACTGTCTCCGTCCTCAGTCATTCATTGAACAAATAGCAACTGATCACCTAGAATGTACCAGGCACCATGCTAAGCACTGGGTAAATACAACAGCTGAATAAGACAAGACATGGTCCCTGTCTGCAGCGAGGTTACATTCTAATAGGGAGGGAAGAAGGGGAAAAAATAAACAAGTGAATAAACTAGATTCTTTCAGATAGTGAGAAGTTGCTATGAAGGAAGTTAGAGGAACAGGATACAGAGAGTGAGTAAGTGGTTGGGGGGATGCTGGCTACATTGGATGGGATGGCCAGGGTAGGGCTCTTTAAAGAAGTAGTATGTATGCTGAGGAATGAGGGACTAGGAATTCAACATGCCAAGAACCAAGGAAAGAGCAAACCAGGCAGAACACAGGCCACAGTGCTTGTTCCTAGAGTTAGTAACAGGACCAGTGCTGACATGGCCTGTTAACAGGACCCCATAACCCCCAAGACGTCAGTCCTTGCCTCATGCTTGCTCTCTTCCCACTGAAGGACAGCTGAAGTGAGGGAAATAGTACCCAAAATAGGTCATGAAGGAACAGAGAGGCAAATGGTATTTCACCTCTATTGCCATTTAATGCAAGAGAAAACACAGAGGCAGTAGCTGGAGAACAGTCCTTTAATCACACAGAGCCTTTGTTTATAAGGAAGTTCTGAAAGTTCTCACCTAAAACCTACTGTGCTCCTCCACATTCTCTCTCCCTGGCTCTTTTCTTAGGGAAAATATGCAGCAGTGGTTTACTTTGGACTCAGCACACAAACCAGATGATGTGGCACTGAGGAGCGGAATGAAAATGATTCTCAAGTCAGTTGGGGAAATCTCTCTCTTTAGACTGGGTAGCAAACACAGCACCAACAATTAGCGTTCAAGTCGCTTTTTAAGCCCATCTTGGGTTTGCGTGTATGTCGTTTATTTTTAAATGACTCCCAAATTACCTTCTTTCTGAGGTGACAGAATGATCAACTGTTTTCTCATAGTTTGGTGTGGTTTACTATGAAGTTGCTAAAAGTGAAGGCGGCGGCCAACTGAAAACTTGAGTGTCAAATACCACAAGTAAGAGATGCAGACTGACTAATGTAGGTTGTTTCAGAGTGGTATTTACAAAATGTAGCACAGTGAATGTAGGCCAGATATGGAAAAGAAGAGAAACTGCAGTGTTTTCATGCTGTATGAAAAATGCATAATGTTACTTTAGCTTGCAGATAAGGGGAAAAGGTGGTATTATTGCCAAAAGGTGCTTTTACGTAAGTTTCAAATAGACAAGGACAGACTGTGGGCTCTTCAGGAGCATGGCTGGGAGTTTTCCAAGAACGCTTTTGGGGCAACAGCAACTTAGTGAATTCACCATTGACTGACCCTCCGGCTTAGGATCCCAGGAGCCTTGCTTTGCCAGCATACCCAGAGTAGATTCAGTTCCCCAAAAGTCTCACCTTTATGCATTCACTAGTGTTCACTAAAAGCCTTCTATGTGCCAAACCCTGTGTTCTAGGCACTAAGATGTAAGGGTAAGCAATTGAAATATTAACAAATCCCTTCGAATGGGCTCATTCTTTTTTTCAATTAGACCAGTACACTTACAACCTAAAGAGCTCTGATTTCACTGGTCTGTGAAATTAGGCACCTTTTTAATGACCAAATCTGAGCATTCATCCCACTTCACTGCAGAAAATCTGGTCTTTTACTAAATTCCTCTCCCCAGGAATTTTTGGAAGACCCTAAATGTACTTAACACGTTCTTCCTTACATGGATCCTAGCTATTCAGCACAGCAGGTATTTAGTAAATGAGTATTGTATGTGTGAATGAATTTTGATAATCCCTTCTGCTTAGGCTTACAAAGCACTTTCATGGGTCTCTCATCTAAAGCACTTATATGCGCTGTGTAGGATCCATGGCACATGGGGGATAACTCTCCCTGCCTTCAGGTGGGTCAAATCTCATTGTGGGAAACAAGTATACACAAATGACACTTAGCTAAGAATTCAAATGAACAATACAGGTAATGAGGATTGTAGAGGAACTCAATGGGGCATTTAATAGCTAGCTAAAGCCTCACATTTGGTAATGGGCACTCCTAACCTAGCAAAAGGAAAAGAGAGGAATTTGAGTTGTGCCTTGTGCTTAGAGTCCAATGGGAAGACCCATCTGGCTGGAGCAGGAGGCATGGTAGGAAGCAGATTTGGAGAAGTCAGATGGGGCCAGGTTAAATGCAAGGCCCTCTGTGCCAGGTTCGGGAGCCTGGCCTTCATTGGCAGCCAGGGAGGAATCATTTTTGAATGGGGTTTATACAGAGAGAAGCATAATGATACTGCTAGCAGTGTCCTATTAGGGTTGAAGGAGAGGACAGAGTCCAATAGTTCACACTTCATTGATAAAGACAAAAGTGATACCACTGACGGAAATGGGAAGATTTTTATTTTCCTCCTAAAGGGGTGAAAGTTGGATAAATATATGAAAAGAGTTGTTGCAACAAGATTTGGGATTAGAAAACATCCAGCATGCCTTTCCAAAGTAAGTTATTTTAGGCAGGAGAATGAAATAAACTGACTGAAAGTCTCTAACGTCAGGTTGCACTGGATTCCTAAATTGACCTTGACCCGATGAGACTTTACCACTATTCTTTACAGTTCGACAAGTATTGACTGAGCACCTAGTACATACTTATCTCTCTGGTAGGCAGTAGGTGCATAGGAAAGGAGCATAGAGCATCTAGCATCAAGCGATCATCTGGTGGATATTGCTGCTGTTATTGAGTACCTGCTGTATGCCAGATTCCTTGCTAAATGATTGCCATTAATTTCCATGAATTTAATCTTCTCAGCCCCCTGAGAAGCAGGTTTTAGTATTTTTATTTTGTGGATACATAAACTAAGATTCAAAAAAGATTAACCAAAAATGATTGACTTATTTGCCCTAGGTCAAAGAGTCTGCAAGCAACCAGCAGAAGCAAGATTCAAATTCAGGTCTGATGCTCTTGCTTTTACCTGCTAGTCCATTATCCAGGGTGTACATGCATAAAACAATTAAGGCACGATACCAGGTAATAGCACTCCAACTTCTCATTCCTCTTTGTGGTCTTGTGTGCATTCATGAGACTGGAGGCAGGTTCATAAGGGGATGGAACGTGCTGTGGAGTATTATCTTGAGATGATTTTTCTGAGGAATAAAGGTGAGTCAAGTTAGATGCAGAGTGTACAAAATTTCAATCCCTCCATACCGTGATTCATTTCTGCCTCTCTGGTTATTGACCCACACTCATTCTATAGCACCTTTCCAGCTCTACCCTTTCACCTTGACCCATCTTTAGACCTCCTAGATATGTGGCCTTTCAGTGGTCTAACTTGAGCCAATGGTAAAACCTGTAATACCCATAGAAGTGGGGTGGGGGTTGGGGTGGCAGGTCCTCTACCTAAATATCAGTTCTCTCAGCCAGGTTCTTGATAAGAGCTGGGACAGACAATTCAAGATACTTGTTCACTACCAAGTGTCTGGAGAGAGTAAGTAGTCTGGTTCTGTGGCCTCCAAATTTTTGACACAGTTAAAAAAAAAAGCACATATTCCAAATAAAAGTAAATATAAATGTATTTATTTACAAATTACATACACATACTACAACTATACTAATATATCGCATATGTTATAATAGAAGCATACACAAAAATATAAATTTTTAAATGGAGAGAAAAGATCAAATCAGCAGTATTTAAAATAAGACTTTTTATCAATGGTACAAAAATTTTTTTGTTCTCACTTAAAAGTATTATTCAGTATAATTTAGTAAATGAGACTAACATAAGTGAACATGGCTCCTTAATTTTAAAATCTTATGATACATCCATTTGAAGGGCTGGTTCTAAATTTAGATTGATACTAGGTTTTAATGGAAATCTTGATTGAAAAAGAGATGTCAGAGATATTTTGATCCAAACCAAAGTAGTATACCATTGTCTATGCTGAATCTCATCATGAAGGCATTTTTTTAAATTTCACCATCCCATTATTCAAAGGTTGTTTCTGTAACTTGCCTAGTAAATTTCTATATTTCCTGATGTCAATCGGCTATGCCTGCAAACTAATCAGCAGGTATGATATGTTAATATTTTAAACAAATAGGTTCAAATTTTACTAAAACTCTTCATTTGGAAAAGTTTTCAAGAGGTTCGAAATTTTTGTTCCTATTTTTAAAAATTATTCAGATACCAGAGGTTTGTCTTAGGTGACAGAGCAAGCAAACCACATAAAAGGTTGAAACATTTTCCAGTATCCATTTCGAATATGTACCTTTTTTTTAAGCAGTTACATTTCACTCGTTAAAATTCACCTTGAAGAGATAGATTCATTTTTTTAAATATCTTCTGGGTATCAAACTATTGCCAACTACTTAGCAAGTAAAAGTCAGCAAATTTGGAATACTCATCTTTGTTTAAAAGAAAATACTATGCTGATGGACAGTGACTGCAATGGGGTGTGGGGGGGACTTGATAATAGGGGTGAATGTAGTAACCACAATGTTTTTCATGCGAAACCTTCAGAAGAGTGTATATCAGTGATACCTTAATAAAAAAAAAAAAGAAAGAAAAAGAAAAAGAAAAAAAGAATCACCTTGGGCAAATAAAAAATAAAAAAAGAAATAACCAACTCTACACAATTTTGGTAACCAATTGAATCATCTAATCAATTGGGCACTAAATAAAGAAAGAAATAATAAAAACAAAATTTTTACCCCTGGCAATTTTAGAAAAAGAAAAGAAAAGAATGTAAATTATCTCTAAGTTCAACAACTGGCAAAATCTTTTTGTCAGAATAACTAGTGAACTGTCTGGGTGATACAAACGATTTCCATGGTCATTGTCCTTACAAAGTACTCAAAAGGTTCAATGATTTAAGATGATATAAGCCATACCCTTCTCCCTGTGGGTAAACACAGTGTGTTGCAATATGCTGAAAACAAACCAGTGAGACTGCTGCTGAGAACCACTCTGAACTGTGAGACACCCGTTCTTCCTTTAGGCTGCTGATGGACCTCTGTGCCGGGTCGAACCCAGAGATCCAAATGAGCAGTACCAATCCAAACATTAAACATTAGTAAGGCTTAACTTCTTTTTTAGATAAAAAGTAGACATGAATTGTATTAAGAGGGACAAACTTCCAGTTACAAAATAAATAAGTCACAGGGATGAAAAGTACAGCATAGGGAATATAGTCAATAATACTGTAGTGACTTGATATGGTGACAGATGGTAACTACACTTACTATGGTGAGCATTTCGTAATGTTTAGCATTGTCCAATCACTATGTTGTACACCTGAACCCAAGGTAATATTGGATGTCAATTATACTTCCATAACATTATGTACATAAATACATTTAATAGTTTCCGCACACCCAAAGCGATCATCTTGCACACCCCTTGAGGGGCCATACATCCACCACTTTGGATGGCCTACCACGCTGGCCTAGGTTACTGATAAAAGTACAAGCCATTAACTTTGAAGCTAATGAGTAGGTAGATGGTCAGGAGAGCTTTTCATTAAGAGACTTGAGAAGCTCACACAGTGACCTCAAGCAGGGGAAGGCCATCCTTGGCCTGCTCAGAAGTAACCTGAAGGAGTAGCTAAGACAAAATAGGATCAGTGGTCAACTTAATATTATCAGATGCTAAAAGCAGTATTTTCAGTCCCATACTGCAAGGCATACTTGGGAAAGTAATAGACTTCTGAGAAAAGCTAATGAAAAAGAAATTTCATATAGAATACAACACATCTAAAATATCATTACTAGTAATCACTAGGATTTCCACTGCTCTCTGTAGGCTCAAAACAGTCTGCTGTTTCTTAACATGTTTAACTATCACAACAAGCCTATAACGTAAATTTTGTCTCATCCCCAACTTTATAAGTGAGGAAAATGAGGCCCAGAGGGAAAACTTAACTTGCCCAAGGTTGCACACCTACAAAGCGGCGAAGCCAGGCTTAGGATCCAAGTGCTCACCGCCTAACATGGCACACAGCTCTGCCGCCCTGGGACCAGCAGCGCAGTTCCAACCCAAAGCTGATGACTTCTGCTTCTGGCTCCTCTACTCCTCCTGGGATCCTTGCCTGCAGGTCCTAACCCAAATGCCTTATCCTGGCTCCCTGACTTCCTGGACACTATTAGATTCCCTGAAAATAGGCACTTCATTGTCTGCATTTGTCAGTCCTGCAAAGACCAGGAGCAACTCTGGAAATGTATTTAGTGTTCAAACACCACGTGCACATTGGTATGTTTTCACCTACCATGTATGAGTATGCTTATTCCTCCTACCAGACCATAAAGGGATATGCAATGGTTCCTCTTAGTTATCACCTGACAGCCCCAAGGACTGGGAGACAATGCACAGAGTAGGAACTACTGTAAAGTTTTATCAACTATGACATATGGGGACAGAATAAAGGTGAAAATATTAAAATTCCTTTGGCTTTAGCACTTTGAAACTTAATGTAGCATCCTTCATAGAACTAATTTGTTCTTTAAGGTGGCTTATTAATGGAAAAGAGAAATAGGATATTCTTAAGGGAGTAATTTCAATACAGATGAAGGTCAGCTAGTATTCCCCTTGAAAAGTGTTAATACCACAGCATGGCACAAAGCATGGCACACATAGATTTACCCCACATTTATTTTCATACACACACACAAATACACATATTTGAAAAGTAAACATACAAGAAAACCAGAGTAATTTTAATGGTTAGTGCCGCTATCGAGCATCATAGAAAGATAGAGGTTAAACTAACAGTGTGAATCTGGGCAAATTAATTCTCAGTGTCAGTTTCCTAATCTTCAAAATGTCAAAATAATCATTTCTACCCCCATTGGATTATCAGGAGGACAAAGTGAACTAAAATATGTAAAATCTTCAGCACACTGCGTGGCAATTAGTAAGCACTCAATAAATGTTAGTTTTTTGTTTTTTTTTTAGAAATGATGATTATTACCTTTTATTATTATCACTATTATTTTAAAAGCAAGAAGCCTGATGACTCATTTCTAGAGTAAATTGGGAAAAGCCTGCATAGTCACTAGAAAAAGCTATTTAGCCTGGAGAAGACTTGAGGAGCATGGTCATTAGTCCATGAAGGGATTTGATGAGGACAATGCTGAGAAGTTGTTCTCAATGTAAATGAAACAGTGACCAAAGAGAAATGGGAAAAATTCAAGTAGGAGAGACATGATTAGGAATATATTCGTTTACTTCCCTAAAAATAGAACAGGCTACTGATAAAGCTTGTGGGGTCCCCATTGCTGGATACCACCCAAAAGCTACAAAATACCCATTCATCCAGCAGAAAGCAGGTCTCAGGTCCCAAGAAGTCTATGAATCTCCCATACATCATAGATCTACCAGCTGTAATGGGAAATCTCCATTATCAATCCATAGGGAAACCACGCCAGAACCCTGGCTTCTGCTTTTGACAAAGCCAGTTCACACACCCACAACGGTAGCTCTCTGCCCCAGTATCATAAAGAGCATGATCCCCAGGTATGCCTACCCAGCACCATTGTCACTTTCACATTTAAATGTCATCATCTGAAGAAATTAATGGGCACATTAAATTTTCCACCTGCAAATGTGCAAATCCAATTTTTCAGATGACTCAAGCTGAGAAATCTGAATTTTCCATCCAACATTGAACTCAGAAAAGTCAACACCACACCCACATGGGGTTTTGTTGATTTTCTTTACCCCAAACCAGTCTGAAAAGCGCATTTCTTTCTGAAACAAAAGGATCAGTTGTAGAATTGTCAAGATGAGATGGGACTGTGACAAAAAATTAACTACTCAATGTCAAAGAGGTGTCAATGAACGTGGCATTGAATTAATTTTGGGCCTAGATTTTAAGTTCTGTGAAGCTCCTTGTCTGTAGGGCCAGTGCTTCTATTTTCGGAGGGCTTGACAAGCCTCTAGACTAACTGTGCTTGGACATGTCAAATAGTGGAGTCCAACATTTACTGGGACCTTGCCCATCTTCATAGCTTCTTACAATATATTTTGCTTCAATTTCAAAAGAAAAAGGAGCTTTTACATGTTTTCCCAGCTTAGTGACGTTGGATGGATTGCTAAAAATAGCTTGGAAAGAGGACCCAAGAGGAAATTTTGTTTTGAGAAGTAAAATCAGATTTCAAGATGCAAGGCAGGACCATACCTAGGGTGCAATCAGACAACTTTGCTTTCCATTTCGTTTCCTTTGCTTGGAAAGGGTTGGGTTTCTGGCTGTCATCACACACACCAGACAGTCCTGCTCCCAACCTACATATCTAGGTTATTTCTAGAGAAGTGACAACTTCTCTAACAGCTAATCTCTCCATTTGCGTCATGGGCTTCACACTCCCGGCTTTGCCCCCACCCTCTGTGGGGACAGGCTGGAAGATGTTTAAGCAAACCCTTTGCAATGTTTAGGCCAAGGATACCTCAGAGGACCATCTTCTTGAGCTTAGCAAACTCTGTGGTCAACCAATACACTGGCTGATACTAGAGAAGCCCCACACATTGGAGAGGAAACCATTGCGGACACCAAACACACAGGCAGTGATCTGAGACAAGCACATGTGTACTACACACTGCCATTCTAATTTGTATGGGGCCATCTTTCTGCAGACACACTGACTGCCAGCATGCGTGCATGCACACACACGCACACACGTGAACACACTCACACACACCCCTACCCTATCCTGTGGGTCCTACTCTTCCCTCCAGTTTTGCTAGGCTAATTAGATAAACTGCTCCACAGCAAGGCTCTGATAACTGTTTGGAGCTTAATGTGTTGGTGTCCCTCCCCATACAGCTCCCTATATTTAAAAGGGGGAAGGGCTCCAAAATGTAATATTATGTTTATTTCTGGAATGGAAAGTCCAGGCCTTAGGGCCTGCCTGTAGGGAAAGAATTTGGCAAAGGAAGATCCTTTCCCCCACACCCTACAAATCACAAGCCTTGGGTGGCTGCCTACTCCCTCGACATAAAGCTGGCTCCAAGTCCAAAGACACACATATGGTGTCCAGCTGCCTCTCACTTCAGAGTCAGACACTTGGCCTTCCTCTTGTCTTCCCCAACCTACATTCCATCACCTCCTCATAGATCACTGATGGGAGCCATATGTTTAGAACTTACATGCACTCTATTCACAATGGAAAATTCTAGTCAGACTTCTGCAATAGATATCTGGATGTCAGCTTTGTTAAATTTCTCTGGACACAGAGCAAAGCCATTTGGCAGTCATATTTCTCTGCATGTCTTATAAAAGTAAAATAATTTTTTGTACTTAGGTATACTTCCTTAACTGTAGATTCGGAAGACTTTTGTAAATAGTCTCACAAGCATGTGATCCCTTTCATCTGTTTAGACTAATATATCACTTTTAGAGGTGAAACTTAACTCTTATATTTCTAAATACATTCCAATCTGTCCTCACATAGGTAGATATATACACATACAAGTAGTGTGTCATTCGGTTGCAGAAGCCTGTGTTCTAGCCCAGACAGATGCCTCCCCATCTCCTGATCTGTGCCAATTTAGCACTTGCTTGTACAGTATCTTATATGGTCCTCTAATTGCTTCCCATGTATTAAGCTGATCTTGCCAACTATACTGTAACATCTTTGAAGCCCTGGTCCACATATGATACTCCTTATGCAGCCTGCAGAACCGAGGCAGTGGTGAGCATATGGCAGGAACTCTGATGTGAATGGTTGAATTGAATTAATCTTTCTAATCCAGTGTTTTAAAATATTGAGGAGGACATTTTAAAATAAAACCAAGGCATATGGGTGGGAGAAGAGTGTGGCTATAAAAGAATAGCACAAGGGAGTTTTCTGGGGAGATGATTACATGAATCTATGTGTGTGTCAAAATTCATAAAACCATGCACTTCCCCAAAAGTCAATTTTACTGTAGATAATTTGAAAACATAAAACGTTTAAATAAAAGCAAATAAATGAATACATTTTACTTTAAGCATGGTCCTTGTGCTAATCTTAAAACTTACTCTAACCCTTGTTTCCTATCCAGAATTGAGTGAAATGTTTCTTTCAAATCACTCTGAATCTCTTAGAATCAAGTTCCCCAAAACGCCTTTCATAAATCGGCAACAATCATCATATAGATTCCAGATACCTCTGCTCTTTAATAAACGCTATCTTCTGAATCATGCCAGAGGTTACAATTTCCAGGTTGATCAAAGGAAACTGAAATCCTAAGAAGTCTATTGAATGACAGAACTTGGACTAGAAGCTATTCCAAATCCAGTTCTTTCTCACTGTACCACAGAGGTTAAATAATACAGGATTCTTCTATTTATATGTTTATATCCTTCCTCATGCTATAAAGGATTTGAGGCAACTTATAACAATACATATAACACATTACATATAAAAATCAAGACCAGGAGGAAAAAAAGGCAATAAAGCCAGATGGAATAGTAGGACATAGATATTCAAGCCATAGAGTCCTACATGGTTAATTAAGTTAGACCTGCAAATTTGGCTCTGAACATCCTGGCAATCAAAGCAAATGACCATTTACCAGATTTGCATGTCTATGAGGAATAAAGGCATAACAGTTCCTCGGCACAAGCAAAGCTTTTCATAGCACTGCGTTCTAAATGTGTCACGTGGGGATGTCCTACAGAAGACACAAATAACACAGTGGATGAAATTTTCAACAACAGCCTTATAATATACTTAATTTGTTCTGTAGGATTCTAAAAAACATTCCTGGGTCAAACAAATGGTGACTTCAGCAAATTAACTGCTGCACTCAGAGGCTCAGTTTCCCCATCTATGAAAACAAGGCATTGAATGAGTTGGCCTCCTAATTTCCTATCAGCACTGACATTTGACTCTGATTAATAACATAAATTTTGTTTTACAATCATCTTATATGATCCTTTCCTATCTGTTTTCATTGTATGTATGTATGTAGGTATGCTAGATATTTCTTCAGTGGTCTAGGGCATTCAGTTTCTGTTCCATATCCTCAAACAGAACCAACCTCAAATGTAGACATAACAGCTTGCAATCTGATACCGAAAAAGGCCTCCTCATAGCCTCCAAACAACAGCCTCAAAAAACCAAAAACAGGAAAACCTTCTCCACAGGTCCAGATGCCAGCAATCAGGCTATTACCTGGCCAAAGGGTAGGAGAAAGGAAGAAAAAATATATTGACTACCCACTATGTGCTAGGTACTTTTACATGGATTTTATCTCATTCATTCTTTACAACAATCCTATGAATTAGGGATTATCCCCATTAAGAAACAAGCTTGTAATGAATTTGTATTCCATCAAGCTAGCTATGCTGGAACTAGGGTCTCTGGAATCCTCTACCTTTTCCAAATAGTACAGATTTAACATGGGCCATGAGAGACATTTTGCATGAAATTGTGGAAGTGAAGTAGCAGCCACCATTGTCTTGCACCCAGATGGTGGGTGCAGGACACCGGGTGCTATTACAGCTGAGGCATGTTGTCCTCTCTCCCGGGTCTGAGCCCCAGCAACTGCTAAGCTCCTCCTGCAGCTTCTCTGACTTGTTTAGCTCTGTAATGAAGCAAACCACCTGCTCCTGCAGGACACCCCCATCTTTGAAGTTGGAGGCTTAGAGTCTGTGAGAGATTGATGTGAAGTCCAGGTTGTTCTCGTGCATTCCAGCTGGTCCTCATAAGTTCTAGTTTGACCTTGCTCTCTCCTACTTCCTTTTCATCTTCCCTGTCTGGCCTGCTGACTTCAAGCCCAGCACAAGATACAGAAGCAACAGCCTAATGTGAACTATTTAATCAGCTCCCACAGATGTTTAAGGTCAACTCCCCCCATAATAAATCCTTCATTTTCTATCACTCATAACAGTTCTGCTTCTCTGATTCAACACGGACTGATACAAGGCTCAATGAAGTAAAGTTATTTGCCCAAGGTCACAAAGCTGGAAGCAGAGTTGTAAATCAAAACGGGTTTATGTGACTCCAAAGTTCATACTTAATTGCCTAGGTAAGGAATTTCCTCTTACCTAAGCTCTGGTGAGAACTAGCACTGATTTTTCCAGCAAGATAATAAGCAATTGTACTAAGAACTCCAAGCCCCTCCCCTGCTTTATTTTCTGCAACTGAATTTATCACCATTTCACATATTATACATTGAACGATCATAGCTTGTTCATTGTCTGCCCAGTCCACTAAAATATAAGCTCCATGAGGGCAGCAATGTGTATTTGTTTTGTTCATTGATGTATCTCCAGTACCTAGATAAAGATTTTGCACATAGCAGATGCTCAACAAATATGTGTGGATGAATGACTGGAACTTTGTCATACCAGCCAACAGGGACAGCACTTTGGGGTAATAAGAAACACTGAAAGAATCCAAATTTAGTCAAGAAAAAGTTGTTGTAAATGTTCTGAGTATCAACCTCCCTTAAAACAAAAGCTAATGATGAGAACAAAGTGTTTTAATAGTGTCAAGAACTCATCAACATAATGAAAAACCACCACCAATAACACAAAAACCTAAACAAATGTATTGTCCATGGTAAACTGATGTCCCCAACACTAGCTCAGCTGTACAGCATAGCTGCATTTTGAATATCCCTACCTGCAAGTCAGTCATTGTTGTCTTCTGGCTATTACCTCCTTAGGAAACAACACCTAGAGGACAGTAGGAAAACGTGTAGACAGAGAATCATAGACTATCACAGGCAGAAGTACTTATAAGATAATCTTTCATTTTATACGTGAGGAAACTGAAGTGCAGAGAGAAGTGTCTTCCTAAGGTCACACAGCTTGATCTGAGCCTCGGTCTCCTGCTACCTAGAATCAAATCTCTAATCTCTACTGTGACATCTCTAAGCAGTAAAAGGAGAATACCAGTAACTACCTCAGAGTGGACATTAAATGAAATAATACATGAAAAAAGCTTGGCAGTGCCTGGCATGTAATATAACATGTTATTTACCTCTCCCTGCCAGACACCACACCCCATCAATATAAATCTTTCCTCTTCTCTCCTCCTTGGTCCATATATACATACAATCCACACCATCTAAATAAGCTTTTCTATTAACTTAACTATCTTTCATGCTGACAGTTCTGGAACCACTTTAAGAATCTAAGGAACCCCAATAACAATGCAGACTTCAGAAACAGGGACACTTATTTGCTGAAAAAACAGATTCAGACTTGGGTTTTGTTAGCTAGCATATTCCAGTGGCACATTTAAAATTGGAATTGTTTACCAAAAGTGCATTTACTGACTACCATTTTGGGATGATGAGCAGTGGCAGAGTTCCAGGCACACCTGCATTCATTTCAAGCCATCTGGAAAATTCCTGACATCCTCATTTCCCCCAGTGTAAGCTTGATGGTCCCCATGCTGTTATCTGCCCTCCAAAAGTTGATGAAAAGGAAAAGAAGCCACTTTTCAGGGGGTCTACTCTGAAAAGGCTTTAGTAAAATCTACCAAATTTGGCATTTTGCTAGGAGATTCTTGAAGGCATAAATAAATTGAGAAATGACAGAATGACTGGCAGGATTTGGGGGGAGTAATGCATTGCTAGCTATTTCCTCAAATCTCATTCAATAGATGGCCACATCTTCTGCCACTTCTTAAAGCTAACTCTGCTGGGGTTAACTTGAAGATGTTACTAGAAAGCTGAATGTGCTCTCCACAGTCAATGAAAAGTCTGTCAAGAAAACCGTGGTGAGAGCTAATACCTGTCTTATACATCAAGGACAAAACTGAATTTATGTTCCTATTTCCAGTCGTAAATCACTAGTACTCTGCCCTAAAAGACCATCCTTACCCATGCCAATAAACATAAGTGCATCTCCTCTGTGTATGCTCCTAGGGTCTTGTGACAGGCAGCGGAACTAGAATTCTGAGCAGGCACTGCTATAATCCAGTGGCAGAGCAGAAAAGAAAAAGAAAGTGAAGATCAGGTCTAATTTCTGGTCCACTCCAGGACCACACAAACACTAAAGCCATCACTAGATCCTCCTAGGCAGCCCCAGCAGAGACCACTGCTGTCACTTCCAGAGTCTCTCTGCAGACTTGAGGCATACATCTAAGAGGACCAAAGGCAAGTAATAAAGCCAGCAACCACATTCTACCTCTGAGCCATCCTCCAACCATTATGAACATTCGTTGTTCATAGATTTCTTTTAAAAGAATTCTCTACACGACCCAAAAAGTACCATAAATATATGCTTTTGGTCATGAAGTAATACTGAAGAGAGATAAAGAGTCTTAAAGAGCTGGGTTGGAATCCAAGCTCTACCACTTATTAGCTGGGCATCCCTAAACAAATAACTTAACCTCCCTAAATTTCAGTTTCATCATCTATAGCATAGAGATAACCATACAACTACCTCATGGAATTATTGTATTAAACAACATAATATATATGTCACAATGCCTGCCATCTACTTTATAATACTTCAGCATAGACAGTGTGATATTAGGTATGTAACAGTGAGTTTTGGTTTTACTTCTAGGGTCAGTCCTTTGTCCTCATCAGGATACATGGCTGGGGACAGGCAGCCAGAGTTATACCAGAAAGGACCACAATCCAGAGGTGATGACCATGTACTTCTGCTACCTGTCTCTCAGGCACAGAACCACCTATACTTTGCTAATTAGCATAAATGAATGTAAAAAAATGATTTTCATTGATCAAAAATAGTAGCCTGTTAACTTGCATGATAAATCTTTTAAAAGGGCTCTAACTGGTTTTAAAACTATATATTTTAGAGACACTCCCACCCTTGCATGAACAGGATGTGAGAATCCAGGGAGTCCTGTAGCCTGTCTGTACCCTTAGGGAAAGATTTGAAATTTAATACCTAAAGAGTCCTTCTCCAGCCACTGATTTAAAGAATTTTTCTTGTTTCTCTTATGTCTACTATAAGGCACAAAAATCCTGCTTCTGGGAGAGATGTCAGTGAACATAGAGGAGCAGGGAACTACAAGGCTCCTCCCTAAAAGCATGTAATGACCTGGCAAAAACTGCCAGATCAATTTTTGAAGAACTGTTGAATACATACTGAAAACTGACAATAACCAGGGGAAGACTTGAAGAAAGAAGAGGTTGATTTGCGGTAATAGAGCACTGTGTTATTTTAAATTGCCCACCCATCACCCAACACACATCAGATTGGCAGTGGCTATGCAAACCACAGCCTGTACTTCTGATGCAGATTGCTAGTGCCAGAGGAAGCAATATGGACCATATTCTCACAAAATTGGGTCTTGACCTGTCTGGCATTCCCCTCAATGACAAGAAAAAAGGCTACCCTTACCAGAGCAAAGGCTACACTTTGTTTTGCTAAACTCAGAGTTCCCAGTACTAGGGCAGTTTCCTGAGCAAAAGCATTAAAAAAGGAACAGATACTGGCTGCAGCAGTCTGAGGAAAATAAAAACACTTAGAACAAGAAATAGACCAAGAATTCTGGGAAGAAAGAGGTTGGGAAAGGAGCTACATGTGGAAATAGGGGATTCTAAAAGCTCCTGAGTATACCAGGGAATCAAAGGATGCCCATACATGTCCTGTGTGGGATGCATATTTAGAAAAGGCCTGAAAAGACCCTAAGCTTTAACCTCTGGCTATCCTTCAAGCTATATACAAGTAAGAAGTAAAGACTAAGAGTTGTAAATGACCTGGCTAAAGATTGAAGTATTAAAAGAGTACCCCAACGTAGAGCCAATCTGTTGGCTACAGACATTTAAGTAACTCAAAACACCAGCTGATCACAAAGCTAACAAAACAAAGACCTCAGGGCCACATATGACAAAGAATACAGACTTTACAAAAATAGTTTATAAAAGCCCACAGCAGGCAACATTTGAATATGTTAAAGTCGTATTCCTGGTTCTTTCCAGGACCACACATTTGACCACACTCCAGAGCCATACATTTGAATATGTTCAAATTCTGGGTAGGGTAGAAAATCTGATTTCCAAAATTGGCACACTATAATATTCAAAATACCTAATTTTCAACAAAAAATTTACAAAGACTGCAAATATGCAATAAAGTACGGCCCATCCACAAGGGAAAAAGTTAATTGAAAATGTTCCTTAGGAAGGAAGCCCAGGCATTGGACTTACTAGATAAAGATTTTAATAGAACTGTAAAATATGCTCAAAGACTTCAAGGAAACCATGAACAAAGAACTAAAGGAAACAAGTAGAACAATGTTTCAAATAATAAAGAATATCAATGAAGAGAAAAATTATTAAAAAAAAAATAGAAACTGAAGTGAAAAATTCACAAGGTTTAGCAGCTGATTGAGAAAGCAGAAAAAAGCAGAAAAAAGAATCATCAGACAAAAGAATCAGCAAACTTAAAGATAGGTCAGTTGAGATTATTCGATTAGAGTAGATAAAAAAATAAAAACAAAAACAAATAGAGCCTAAGAGATGTGTGGGATACCATCCAGCATGCACCAATGTATGCATAAACAGATTCCCAGGGGGAGAGAAGAGACAGCATGGAGCACAAAAAATATTGGAAGAAATAATGGCCAAATACTTCCAAAATTGGATGAAAACATGAATCTGTACATCCAAGAAGCACAATAACCCCAGTCATGATAAATTCAAAGATCTCCACACTAAGACATTTAATAGTCAAATTGTCAAAAGACAAAGCAAGAAGCAGCTCATTGCATATGAGGGATCCTCAATAAGATTAATAGCCAATTTGTTTTCAGAAACCAAGAGCAAGTAGGATAGCATATTTAAAGTCTTGAAAGAAAAATAATGTAAACCAATAATTCTATGTGGAATGACCAAAAAATTAAGGCATTCCCAGATAAAAACAAAAACTAAGGTAGTTCATCACTAGTAGACTTGCCATACAAGAAATGTTAAAGGCAATTCCACAGGAAGAAATGGAAGCACACTAGACAATAACCCAAAGATATTTGAGGAAATGAAGCTCACTAGTAAAGGTAGCTACATAGGTAAGCATAACAGCGGTAGGTAATACTGTATATAGCTTTGTGACTCTCTTTTTTTGTCATTCTTTTGTGTCCCCATATGATTTAAAAGCAAACGCATAATAATTACAAAGTGATGTTAATAGGCATACAATATACCAACATGTAATTTCTGAAAATAACACAAAGCAGGGCACAGACCTGTAAAGGAGCAGTTTTTGTATACTATTGAAACTAAATTGGTATTAATTCAAACTTGATTGGTATAAAGTTGTCAATTATATTCTTCAGGGTAATCACTAAAGAAAAAACTAAAAAATATGCAGTAACTAAAACAAGAAGGGAATCAAAATATTACACTAGAAAAAAAGTAATTGATTAATAATAAAGTCAGTAATGGAAGAACTGAGGAACAAAAAGGTCTAATTCAACAACCAAAGGAGAACAAAATCCAATGAAAAAAAATGGGCAAAGGATCTGAATAACCATTTCCTCAAAGATACACAAATGGACATCAAGCACATGAGATGCTCAACATCATTAATTAGGGAAACTAAAACCATATAAATAAAAATTGAAATTAACCATATAATTTAAACCATATAAATTAAAACCAGAGTAAGATACCATTTCATACCCACTAAAATGGCTATAATCAAAAAAAAGAAAAAGAAAATAACAAGTGGTGGCAAGGATGTGGCAATATGGAAACCCCCATACATTGCTGGTGAGAATGTAAAATGTTGCAGTCCAGTGGAAAACCGTTTGGCAGTTCCTCAAATAGTTAAACCCAGAATTACCATATGACCCAACAATTCCACTCCTAAGTATATATCCCAAAGAATTGAAAACAGGGACTCCATCAAATGCTTGCACATGAATGTTCATAGCAGCAATATTCACAATAGCCAAATGTAGAAACAATCCAAATGACCATCAGTGGATAAAATAAATGTACTTTATCAATACAGTAAAATATTACTCAGCCATAAAAAGGAATGACATGCTACAATATGGATGAACTTGAAAACATTATGCTAAGGAAAGAAGCCAGACAGAAAGGTCACATATTGTATGATTGCATTTTTATGAAATTTACAGAATAGATATACCCATGGAGACAATAAGTAGATTAGTGGTTGCCAGGGTCTGGGAATGTGGGAGAGAGAAAGCAGATGGGGAATTACTACTTAATATGTATAGAATTTTCTGTGAGGGTGATGAAATGTTCTGGAATTAGATAGTGATGAAGCTTACACAACATTGTGAATGCACTAAATGCCACCAAATTATATGCTTTAAAATGATTAATGGTTAACTTTGTGTTATGTGAAATTTACCTCAATAAAAAGGATAATTTTTCAAAATCCTGCTTCTTAAATATGATTATGCCTTCCTCCTGTGACCCTTCTAGGCATGTTACAGTCAAAGCCAAATGACAGATTGCTGGGATGTTATCAAGCTTACAGAACAGGTTGCATGAACCATTTTGTCTCTGCTGTTGATGAATGTTTAGTTAATAAATGTTAATGCATATGACAAAATTTAGTCCAAGATTTGCTTTCATATAGCCTCATAGGGAGATTATGAAAAAGTAAATAACCCTCACCCATCTCAAACCAAACTTCTTTGATGGCTATGATTATATCCAAATAAATAAGCACAGATAAAATCAAATTGACCAAGGCCAGTTTACAATACATGGTAAGTGCTCAACGAATGTTAATTGTTACTGTTAAATTTCAAAATGAATTTAATTAATTAATTAAATCATATAAATTAAAACCATAATGAGATACCACTTCATACCCACTAAGATGGCTATAATGAAAAAAAAGAAAAAGAAAATAACAAGTGGTAGCAAATTGATTTTAATCAATTTGATTAAAAATTTTGATTTTAATCAAAATGAATTAATTGTTATTGTTAAATTCCAAAATGACTCATTAACACGCCCAAGAACAGTAGAAAGAAAGAGGGGGGATTAAGAGAATTTCCAAATAAATCACCTATGTATGGCCAAAGTAAAATCTTATGGAGCACAGTTTTCAGAAGCCCAGCACCACCATCACACACGCAAAACTACAAACACTGCAAGAAAGAGCGTTGGGTAGCCATGAAATACCTTTAGACGATAATATAAATCTTACGCTTATTTCACAAAAGCAAATTTACCAACTCCCAGTGGTTAAAGAATGTTCCCTTGAAGCCAGACTGTGTTGAAAGTCCATTTAAAATAACACTTCTTCACATTTGCTAAGGCTTCTCACTTTCCTAAGCATGCTCACACAGCTCATCATCTTACGCTTTCCACGTCAATATGAGATAAGATAGAAATAATGCCTGCCCAGCTAACATGAGGACACTGAGGCACAATGAAAGCGAGTAACTTGGCTACAGGTACACACAGACCTAGGTCTTCTAATTCTCTGCCTAGAGCTTTTTTCAACTCAATTTCCAGTTATGTACTTTCAGGCTCAAATGGGTTCCAGGCAAGAAGAGTATCACAATTGAGATAAAGAATAAACAATTAAACAAAAGAAACCAAATGGTGTGAAGCCACAGAGCAAAATACATGATACATTCTTCTCCAACAGAGTCACACATTTCTCTATCCCCATTTGCAGTATCATCTTGCAACAACCTTGGTAGCATTCAGAGCCAACAGCCCAATAGAAATTCAAACTAGAAAATCATACCACCACCACTACACAATCTCCCCACCCTACCGGAAGCCAGTGTTATTGGCCTTTAGTGATGTGATGAACAGGCCACTGAGTGCAAGGTCAGAACCACAGCAAGTCAGGCCTTCACTTTGCCCCAAGAGTGGAAGCAATAGAAGCCAGTATGGAGACTCCTCCATCCAAATAAGATCACCTGAACTCAGAGCCAGGAACCAAGCATAACAGCTGCTGACTGGAAGAGGGTGGGGTGGCAAAAAGGAAGTAATTCTGAGTGGACATTCCTTCCCTTATTAAGCTGAAAGCTGTTCTTGCCTCCCAGCTCCTACAGCACGTTTAATTTGTGCTACTTAATACTTACAAAATTGGCACCACCTGTGGAATACATTCTATGTTAGCAACTGCAGTGCCTGCCCTTAAAAGAGCTTTACTATCAAGTTAGGGAGAAAAGATACTCATATCCATGAAACAATGAGACCAAGGTGCAAGGCAGTAGATAATAAAAGGTTATATAGTAAAGAGTAGGCAACCTAAGAGGTCAGAAAAGAGGCAGGGAGAAAAGGAACTCATTTAATCTTCATAATAACCCTATGAGGTAAAAACTAGTAGTATTCCCACCTTACAGATGAGGAAACAGAAACTCAGAAAAATTTTATGTAAATCACCAAGGAAACACAGGTTGTAAGAGGCAGAGTCAGGAGTTCAACCAAATCTGTCTGAATCCAAAAAGACTAGAGTCAACAGAGAGTATTTCCTGGAGGAGCTAGGGCTTTCACAGGGTCTTTAAAAATGGAAAGGACTTGAAATCTGAAGGGCCTTGAAAACAGATATGAATTTGGTAACCATTAAAGGCATTGTGCAGAGCCACACGTGAAGGTGGGATGTTAGGAATAATAGTCTATAGTAATAGGCAGAATAATCTGAAAAAGGAAGAGACTGGACTCAGGAACCCAGCAAGGTGGCAGTTACAGAATGCAGGCATGCAATGCTGTAGGGCAGCCTGAACCAGGATAGAAGGGTGCCATTGGAGTAGAATTAAAATATCTGAGGAGGAAAACACAGCGTGAGGCAACTTTAAAAACAGGGGCAAAGGATATGGATAAGAAAAGATTCCAAGAGTTTGAGCCTTGAAATACCCAAGAATGCTTGGACCAGATGATGGAAATGATGTCATGAGAAAGGGAAGTGGGCTAGAACACTTGGTTTGGGACAAGTTGAGATTGAGGTGTGGACAAAAAAAATCCAAATAGAAATGCCAGGAGACAGTTGAAGAAATAGGTCAGGAGCTCAGATGAGGTCAGAGCCAGAAATGTCAGTCTCACTAGTTGAAGTCATGAGTGTGGATTATTTACTGTGGCAGACTTTTTGATTTGTCTACCAAAAAGCTACTCCTCATTTCTTCCTTGCATACAGAAGGCCAGTTTTGTCCTATAGCCGACACTTGTGTTCTCCAGGGAGACTGAGAGCTCTCCTGCTCCAGAGGGGAAAGTCAGAGGGACTAGTCTAGGCCAATAGCTCTTGACCTTGGTTGCATAGAGGAACCACCCAGAAAACTTTAAAAATGTTGATGTCTGGGTCTTACAGTCAGAGATTCTGATTTAATTGCTCTAAGATATGCCTAGGCATGGACTTTTTAAAAGCCCTCTGAGTGATCCTCACTTGCAAACAAAGTTGAGATCCACTGGTCTATGCCAATCATGGCCATTCCATTCACCTTATCAGTAATTGATTCAGGTAATCCTAGCCAATGAGTCCTGAAGGGAAGTTGGGTAGGGGCATGGGAGAGAGGTTTTTCTTATTCATAAATGCTCTGCAGGAAACACCATTTCTTTAGATGATGATCATCATTTCTACATGTGATATGTGGAAGTGCTGTGACCATCTCACAGTTCTGAAAAGGATCTGCCAAACATAGCAGATGAAAAGATGGAAAATATCTGAGGTCCTTAAGCTACTGAATTGAGCAATTCTGGAACCTGCTTACCTTTCCATATCTTGTTATAAGAAATAATATTTGTCCTTATTGTTTAGCTCATCATGAGTTCTGTTACTTGCAGCTGAAAGCATCCTAACTGGAAACATACACAGATGCCTCTGCCATGGATTCCCATAAAAAGACTTCACATATATTTCATAATAAACAGCACACTATTTTGTATTCATTGATTTCCTGTCTACTTCCCTAGTCTTTGAATTCCCAGAAGGATTGTGTCTAATACATTTGTGTCCCCAGAGTACAATATAGGTCTCCAAACATAAATATTTAAACATTAAAAAAATGTTTGATGGAAAAAAGAGCACATAAAGGAGGAGAGTGTCAGTGATTGTGTCTCCAGGAGAATTCAGTTAGGATGAAGAGAAGAGGGAACCAGGAAACAGAGATGTGGTCAAAGGGATAGAAAGAAAAACTAGCATAGGGGTGGGTCATGTTAGCCCAAATATTTTAAAAGTTTAATAAGTTAAGGTAGTCAGTGTCAGTGGGAATGAGAAAAACATGGAAGGGGAAAAAAAAGCTATTGAGATTTGGTGAAAAAGAGATGCCTGGGAACCTCTGGTATACATTTTCCCAATCAGACCCACAGCCTCATGAGGAAGTATTTCTCAACAATCCCAGGTACTTGTCCTCTGCAATGGAATCTTTTGATATAATTGGTGCTTAAGCTGAAATTACTATTCTTAGTGCAGCATTTAATGGAGTCTCAGTAACTCCATTTTCAGTTTAGTTTCTGGTGACATCATCAGCTTTAGGGACCCCATACCCAACAGAAACTAGATTGAAGTCGAGTTATTACCATCATCATGAAATATAGTAAACTACTGTTAAAGAAAGGAGAGATCACATATACTCTGCAGGGAAGTGAAGATCTTAGGGTGTCAATTTCTTCAAACACAGCGCAGCACCTGTCACAAATATGTAGGGTGACATAAAAAGGTCACCTGCTTGCAGCCTTACTTTCTTGCTCACAAGTCAACAGGGGGTTTCCCAGGGTGGTAAACACTCTCATTTAAGACATTCTGGAGCCCCAATTTCCATTTCAAGTGATAGGTTATCTCTACTATCGATTAAAAAAGTAACTTTAGCCCATTGCCATGGAATTCTTCTGTATGACTTTGGTCTCTGAGAATGGTGTGTTTCTGGGAAGGAGTCTTGGGGAAAGTCCCCTTCTTCAGTGCATAAGCCCTTCCTCTTTTTTGATCCAGGAGCTTTTGCCACTGCCCCACTGGAAGAGAGCATTAGATCTTGCAGGTACTAAGTACCCTCTAAGAATTCTGTGAGATCTGTAGAAGCCCATTGTAACCTCTAAACAACTGAAAAATGTCAGGGTCCCCCCAAATCCAGTGAAGTTTAGCCTCGGCATAGTCTCAGAAGTCATCAATTGTCCCGTGGTGGGTAAAATAATGATGCCTCCTCCAAAGAAGTCCACAGAAACCATGAACATGTTACATTAAATGGCCAAAAGGACTTTGCGGATGTGATTGTTAGGTATCTCAAGACAAGAAGATTACCCTGGATCATCTGGGTAGGTCCAATGTAGTCACAGGAGTCCTTATAAGAGTGATGTAGGAGTATCACAGTCAGAAGAAAATGTAACAACAGAGTAGAGAGGAGGAGAGGGAGAGGGATTTAAAGATGTGCGGTGCTGGCTTTGAAGATGGAGATGGCACGTGCATGGTCTCTAGAAGCTGGAAGAAGGAAGCATTCTTCCTGACAGCCTCCAGAAGGAAGCCAGCCCTGCTGACACCTTGATTTTAGAATCTCTGAGCTACAGCACAGTGAGAGAATAAATCTGTGTTGTTTTAAGCTTCTAAATTCATGTTAATTTGCTAAGCAACAATAGGAAGCTAATATACTTGCCGTCATGACTTCTTTTGAAAAATACAGCTAAGTGGTACAATAAATTTGTGGTCTCTAGTCTTCTTTTGGAAATTCACAGTGCACACTGCTTCACAAAAGGCTCTGTGAAATCCTATGGAAAAGAAAACTATTTAAGTTTGACTCCATATTAACCAGGGAAAAAACTTTTAGCTACAACCATCAATTATCATCCTGCAGAACAAGGTCCTTTCTCAGAACACTGGTTTGAGGTAGTGCTGCTGCTAACTCACTGCATGGTAATTTGACTGAAGCTGAAGATAGACGTGTTAACCAAAGGAGGGTTAGTGTGGCGATCTAGAAGGAGGTGAGTCAAAGAACAAGAAACTCTCAATGTGTTATTCAACTAGTCCAGGAAAGTCCATTCTGGCTTACAAATATGAGTATTTTGTCCCTGTTCTCTGATCTATCACTAGGGTGGGGCCATCACAGGTGGTTAGCAGATGCCATTAAGATAATCCAGGGAGGCCCCTAGTTCTCACTGCTCACTCCTCAAAGAGCCTCCTGCTATCATTAAGCTTCCCTTTCAAGTTTAGCCTGACCAGCTGACATGCCATCTCCAGTCTGATTAAGTCATGTGTACCACTGAAAATGAAATGATTTGGAATTCTCTCTCCCTTCTAATTTACATTGGTTAGCCTGAGTCCATCCCCAGAATACTGACCTCTAAGTATCTCAGATAAAATTCAGTTTCTGGGCCTAACCATACCCTATGCAATCCTGTGTAAATTGCCAGCCAAGCATACTTTCTTAATGACACTTCCACCCTGCCTCTTTGCCCTGGTTACCACATCCCTCTTGGGGACAGTGTCCTTGTCCATAACAGCTCTGTCACCATGTCTAGAGAAAACACACTGAAAGTGCATTCCATTGACTGAGTTTAAATATTTGACTGAGCATGACTGGACATGAGCCGAGAAGGGCTACAGGGGCAGAGGACAAGGGGCAACTTTGGGTAACATGGGTCCGAATCCTCCATTTGAACCTATCCAATGAATGTAGGTGAGGCCACCACATTCATTACCTGTACTGAGGAGGCCCGAGCAGACAGGATGAATAGTTCCATGTACCAATTGTGATCACTTAGTAGAAGCCAGGTGCACAACTGACTTCCCAATGCTTCAATTCAAGGATTTTCCCCCTCCATTCCTTTATCCATATGGGATCATTGGGAGCTGCATGTTCCTACAATGTGACTGGCAGCCCTCTGTCCATGGTTTTGTAAATCCCTCCTTTGGAGTTATATTGGGTTAGCAAAAGTTGATCCCCAGGAGACTGAGTTCAAGGCTGGACACCTAATCCAAACTACGCTAGAAATTCCTTCCCAGGGGATTTTTGAATTAACAGAGAGATCAGTTTCTTTCCCTGGATTGTCAGATCCATTAACATGTGAAACTTGGGTGGTATCAGCTACCACACTTTCCTCCATGTGGACTAGAAAGAGAAAGCAGATCTAATGTGAGAGAAATGAAACACAGGTACAAAGGCGTACAGAAGCAAGTGATAGAGAATCCACACAGCACTGGTCCCATAGTCCCTGTTCACGTCTGAAAATCACTTACATTCAGGAACTTGCCTTTTGTGAGACACCCCTGAATCCATACTTTTACAAATTGCCCTTTTTGTTTAATTGGTAAGATTGGGATAATAGCTCCACATTCTATGGCTGATTTAAAGGAGTCTGTAAATGTGTATATTTATAAAACACTTAGAACCCTACCTGGGATAATAGTAAATGTTAAACAAGGATTGGTTAAAAAGCTTTCCTGTCACTTGCAACCAAGAATGCCCTAATAACAGAAGGGTACAAATGGCATGCCGAGGCTCAATGGGAAAGAAGGCTGTGACCAGATAAGTGCACCATGAGAACAAAAGGGGGAGGCAACAGCACATGCATACGGCATGTGTAAGAGTACTTCCCACTCACCAACTCAGGATACAGATTTTAACATTTCTTTCAACTAAAGTTCAAATTATTAGTGACTGAGTTTTTATATGCCCATGTTGACAGGAAATTCAGCCTTTCTCTTGAGGTCCCTTCGAACACAGGGTATCAGATATACCTCCTGAGATCACTATATGGCACTGGCTACAGGGCTGGCTTATGTCCCACAAGGACATGGGACATGATTGCCCCAGACAAATCCTTCAAGAGAAAGCAAGCTGGAGCTCTTCCAACTCTTTCATGCACGTGTCTTCGCTAGTGGCTCAAACCTGTGTCCATGAGGGCCTGTGTTGAGACCGATTCTGGCATCAGTGGCTTCAAAGATTTGGCAGAAATATCTCCTAATCCCCATGCAGCACAAGACGCCCCGTGCAGCGGCCAGCCATCTGGCCTTGTCTCCCCCTCCTACCCTCAGCGTGCTCTTTATCTGAGGAGCTCTCTTGCCCTTTCTCAACCCCTGGAATGGGCCAACATCTCCCCCATCCATCCCAACATGTAATTCAAGTAGAAAAGGTCAGGATCTCAGTCAGAAATTCGGAATGTCAGTCTCAGTCTCAAGTAGAAGTCCTGGTACTTCTGCCAATTTCCCCATTCCCTCTTGACAGCTGTCAGTACCCTATACCAGTAACCTCCAAATGGCAGTTTCCCTGCTTCAGAAATGAGTAAGTGGAGTCCCTCTGTCACTGAGACCCCCAAGGCATAGGTTTTCCATCCCTGGGTTGGCAAATGGAAAGACACGGACACCTAGAGGAAGGGAGGAGGGCAGAGGAGTTAAAGGTGATGGAGGTACAAACATTTGTTGATGGAAGCAACAAGTCCAGCCCCCCCACTTTTGCTTATCCCCAACACAAACTGGCGATGGGGGATTATGCAGGGAGGTAGCCGAGGGCTGCACACCGAATACACACTTCTCGAAGGAGCACTGCCAGGGACCCCCCCGGACCCTGCAAGGGGTCTGCGAAGCTTTCTCCTTGCTTATTATCAGCTTGGCAGAAGAGCTTCATTCTCATTGCATCTATTTACCGAGGCTGTGCTAGAGCAGAGGTTCCTAAAGTGTGGTCCCCAGACCAGCAACTGCATCACCTGGGAACGTGTTAGAAATGCACATTTTCGGGCACTGCCTCAGACTCGCTGACTCAGAAACTCTGGGGGTGGGTACCGGCCGTCTGTGTCTGTCACCTCCAGGTGATTCTGATGCTGGCTCGACTGTGATAACCACTGGCCTAGATCTATTTTAATCAATAAGTTCTGTGCTTTGTGCTGGAGAGGGGTGGCCAGATGAAACAGAGAATGCAAGTTAAATTTGAATTTCAGATAAACACTAATTTTAGTGCAAGTATGTCCAAACTATGGCGTGGGATACATTTATTATTCATTTTATTAGGTATTTATAAAAGCCTTTGTTGTAAATCTGGAATTCAAAGTAACTAGCATCCTGTATTTTTATTTACTAAATCTGGCAACCCTGGTGGGGAGACTCTAGAGAGGATTATCATGACACAAGCCGAGCCCTTGAAGAGGAGAAGCTGCCAGCCCAAAATATGCTTCTTTGGCATAAGGATTATTTCAGGTTAATGATTTCTAAGAAACAGCAGGCACCAGGAGAGTACTGAGAAGTTTCCTTTTCTATGAGACATTTACGTTTATAAGAGAAATCGCCACTTCTAAGGGTGTCTTCCTGTATGGACCAGGAAGAGGACAATGACTCTAAATCTCTAGGAACGCTCATCAATGGACAAGGCAAGCACTTAAATCTGCAAAACAGCCTTACCCCCGTTTACTGTGCTGCCCCCACCCCCACCCCAACATCTTCCTTTAGCTTTAGCTGGAAACAGTTTTTAAGATGGTGGTTTCAGCCATTTGGGGAAGTTATGTGGTTTTCCTGGGTCTCTCTCATGTACACAAGACATATAAACATGTTATTAAATATTTGTTTTTCCCTGTTAATCTATCTTTTTATTATAGGGGGTTCTCACCCAAGAACTGAAAAGGATAGAGGGAAAAGAATTTTTCTTCCCCTACACCCTCAACAGTTCCCCAGATCGGTTGAGTGTACAAAGCTTTGACATGAATCAGATATGGAACAATTACAAAGAATGTGTTCTTGAGAGTATAAAACATAGATGTCGGACATTCTAATCAAGGGGTGGGTGTGGGGGTCTGTAGAAACCAGAAAAGAATTTAGGAATTGTATTGCAGTTGAGTTCAGACTCCAGGGGTCCCAGCTGCTGTAGTTTCTGGCAGTGAGACTTGCTTTTTTTACCCCCCATCTCTTACCAAACTCCTGCCTTGTACCCGTAAGGCACCATTGTGTGAATTAGCAAAATATCTCCTTTCCTTGGGTTACCTAGGTGCCCAGCCCCCTCACCCCTTTGTGGCAGCTCTGAGCCCACTGCCCTTGTTGACGGGTCTGCTTATTTGCCGGCTAACTTGGACCCATTCCAGTTGCTTACACTTTGTCTGCTTTGTTTCAGGATCCTGGCCACCAGTTTGGGGGGAGCCTACCCCCCACCACCCAAGGCTCGGTTTTCTAAACCCATGTTTGTCAAAAGCATCCGTGTGCAAATTCCTTTGTTCATAATGGTGGCATTCAAGTTGAATTGTGCATGAAATTGTCGTGCTAAAGAAGCAGTTTCCTCTAAATAAAAGGGGGCAAAAGAAATTGAAGGATCTGATTAGTTAATAAGAATTCTGAGTAGTGAAATTCCAAATTAGCATAAAACAATTTCTGTTCAGAGCACGTGCAGCACCAGAGTAAGAGAATTCTTTTATTCCTCTTTTTTTGTTAAAGCATTTTGTTCTAAAATAGTATGATCACAATAAGACATTCCAATGTGTGAATTATAGTATATTAAGTCATGACTAATTGCATTGATTTGCATTCCGGGTTTTTTTAACATCTGTGTGGTAATTATCCTAATCCAATTTGTTATGCAGAATATAATCAATGTTATGTATGTTAGTGTTGAGGGCCCCGACACAATTTCCCATATAAAACAAAATGAAATACAAAGGTAGCTCAGGTGGAAAGACAGGCACAACTTTTACAGACATCAAGCTCCCTTTTTTGATCTCCAAAATTAGCTGGGGTCGGAGCAGTGGAGATCAAGCAAATTCAATGAGCATTTTAAAAGGAGGGCCAAGAACAGAGAGAAAGAGAGCGGGCAGTGCTCCTGAGAATGAGCGAGAACAAGCTGTATTAAACCCTCAGGAAGAAGACTTTTCTAACAGTCTGTGGCTTTCAGAAACTGCCAGAAATAATGTCCTGACCTCACCTGACAATGAGCCAATGCAACCATGTTCTGCTGACATAGGGCTATTTCAGTAAGGGTTGCATCTTACCTGAGAGTTAGGGTTTAGCTTTAAACCTTTCATTTTTCTGTCCTTTTAGGAAAAAGAACTCTGCCTAATATCTCCCAGAAAGTCCTAGGAATCTGGGGCAGAAACAAAGTATCTGAGCCTCCTTTATGCACAAAGAAAGCACAAGTCTGTGTAATTTGTAGAGATACTACAAAACTTTCCCACCACCTCCACACACACACACACACGCACACACACAACCTTGCCTGCCCCTTGCAGACGTCCTGAGTCTCCTACTTCGGGACATCCAGTCCTTTAACTTGTGGATTTGTCCCCTTTGGAAAATGCCAATCTGCCTCATCTAAAATACAAGGCTTAGCAAGCAGTAATTAACCAGCCGGTTTCAGAAATGAAAGATGAGGGTACCAGGTGTCTGAGAGGCAACAGAAGCCCAAAAGGGGTTTTAAAAAAGCCTGAGAAGCAAAGGTGGCAGCTATTACCAACAATGTTCATGTACTTTGCATTTTGCCGAGTACACAAGTCCCAGCACCCTCCAAGCGTGGAGGGAACCCATGTCTATGGGGAAATGGAACAAAGCAGCCGTGGATCCCCCCCTGATTCCCCCTACCCCCGTCCACCTCGTTCCCACAAACCAGGTCCCATTCCCTTTCTCTCACCCTCTTGGTCCATCCTTAGTGTGAGCCCCGGGGTCCCCAACAGGCTGATAATGAGAATCACCAGAAAACTTGTTAAATATATAGAGGCTTCATCCCGTCATCACTTCAGCTATAGTAGGTATGGGGGTAGGACCCAGGCATGGGGGTGGGTGATTAAAGCTGCTCCCAGGTGATTCTAATGGACAGCTCCATTGGGCAACTACTGAAATGAGCTTAGGTGTCCCACTAGATGTGCCTGCATATGCAAAATTCACCCAGGCAAATGGCAGACACGTGAGCAAAACTGTGCCCCAGCAGATTGGCCTGAGAAAGACTCTTCTTTTTGACCAAAATTTAGTCAGGCTCTTCTAAGTCCTCATTTTAACTAGGCCCTGTCCTGGGTCTGCCTTTCACAAAAAATCCTGCTAAGGCAGTTTAGCAAAAATGCCCCCACCAGAAATGTGTAATTACACAAATTTGATCAAATTCCTCATCCTCCACCCTTGACTTCTAAGTCCTTGGCTTCCCTTTAGCAATAATTCTAAACTTTAGACAGTTAAGCAAGAATTCCCTCACCCTGTCTTAGGTCAGCTTGGGCTGCTATAATAAACTACCACAGACTGGGTGGCTTAAAGTACATTTATATACTCACAGTTGTGGAGGCTGGGAAGTCCAAGATCAAGGTGCTGGCAGATTCAGTTCCTGGTAAGAACCCTTCTCCTGGCTTGCAGAGGGGCCTCCTTCTGTGTCCTCTTCCTATAGGGACACTAATCCCTTCATGGAGGCCTTGCCCTCATGACCTCATCTAAACCTAACCACCTCCCAAGGCCCCACCTCCAATTACCATCCCACTGGGGGGTTAAGGCTTCAGTATATGAAGGGGGTGACACAAACATTCAGTCCATAAGGACACTAATCAAGTTCCTCTTAGTAATTTTGTAAACACTGGCCCTCTTACTCTGCTCACTGGCTATAAATCTCCATTTGGTCTTGTTTTTTTAGGGGTTGACTTTAGTCTCTCCCCTATTCCAATAGTCTTGAAGAAAGTCATCTTTACCATTTTACAAACGTCAAAATAAATTTTCTTTAATGGGCCCTTAAGGGAAAAACTACCTCTGTCAGACACCAGGGCTGCATTTAGCCAACTACTCTCTAGTCAAGTCCTGCTTCAGCCATTAAACAGGCCCTCAGTGGCTCCACGCAGGTGCGGGAAAGATGCTAAGATTGGCAGTCCTTGATGGGAATTTGTTGGCAATATCTATGAGTAAAGTTGTGAGATCCCCATCATTCAAACAAGTATTTACTGTGCCTGTAGTCTACGTCTTGCACAGTTTTGACAACTGGGGAATAGGACTAGGCCCCCGTCCTGCCAGTGGGTTTCAGCCCTGGGCAAGTTCACTCTCGATTCAGTGAGACCGACTGATGACAATGGAATGTTCTTGGGGTGAAAGGATTTATGCCCAACTTTATTCCTACAGTGGCAGGTCAAGCACTAGAATCCCGTCCACCTCAGGGCAGTCTGCATGACACAAGCTGGTCTCTGCCTCTGGGCATCTCTGCCCCCGCAGCTGTCTCAGTCTCTGTCCTCACTGCTGCCACCACTCCAGCCTCTGCTCTTCTGCAGTCCAGAGCACTTGGCGGAGCTCTTTAGAGTCAATAATAACATATTGCCCACACATGTGCAGTGAGTGAGCCGACCAGGGTCAGGTGAGAATCCTGGCCATAGGTACTTTCATTTTCTCTACAGCCCCTTTGCTCTCAAAACTCACAGAAAAGCAGGGAAGGCAGACAGGTAAACAATTAAAACACACTTGAGGGCTGTGACCAGCTTATTGTAACCATTTGCTGGAAGATAAGGAGCCCGCTACTGTAGTTAATTGGCACAAAGTCTTTATTGGATCCCTTCACCTAGCTTACCCCTGCAGGGCTGCTCCTGCCTCCTGCTCACTGTGCTACAGCATCCCAGAGCACACCTTTCCCCAAGTCTCCTTCTAACCCCAGCACATAGACCCTTCCATGGCTAACCTCTGCCTATAAGATATTTAGCCCATACTGGCTAACCTGCCAGCTCAAGCACTCCATGGTCCTGAAAGGATTGCTTCATCTGCAGGAGCATCATCAGTCAGCAAGGCACGCTGGACATTAGCTAATGAAGTTAGAAGACAGGACAGGGCAGGGCAGAACACTCCCTTGATTCCTGTGTCCACACTGTCCTCACTGGACCTTGGTCTGGGGCAAAAAAAGAAAAATCCAGAGGGGATTTCTGACTCCAGGGACCAAACTTCTCTACCCTCTCCCAAAGGCACAACAAAAGAGACATAGGGTGCATTACTAGATGCTTCAAGATGCAGAAGGGCAGCCAGATGTGGGATTCCAGTCGGGTACCACTCAAACGCTACCTTGCAAAGAAACCTTGAGGCCTTTCTCAGCCTCCATCTCTTCACCATTAGAAAAATGGAGGTAATACTGCCATCCTCCTACCTCACAGACAACAGGTGAAAGCAAAGAGAGACCAACGATTTGAAAATGCTCTGTAAGCTGCAGCGGGCCATTCAGGCATGAGAGCTCATCATGACTATTCTGGTGGGCCCTGCAAAGCATGTTGAAAAGGCCTTATAACAACACACATGAGAGCAACAGATTGCTCCCAGGAATAGGAACAAAGAGAGGGGACAACTCTGACTCAGACAAGGGAGTCTTTTCTGAGTGCATGGTGGGATAAACATCTCTGCCACCCCTTCCCCACCCCCTGGCAATATGGCAGCATAGCACATGCTCTATCAGTCACAGGTGCCAAGACCTAACCACCACAGATGACCACTCAGTGACCTCCCTTTTCCTTTTGAAAGCTTGTCAGTATCAATCTCGAAATCTTGGTCCGGGCATGCCCTGAAAATCATCCACTTAGGGGAGGCCCTGTGAGGCTAAAGAGTCTCTGCAGACCTTCCTTCCTTCCTGAATTTGAACCTGCAGACAGGGTTTCTTGCCAACGGGTTTCAGCCCCAGGCAAGTTCACTATGGATTCAATGTGACCAAAGAAATTGACAGCAAAACTGTTCTTGGGGTGAAAATGGTTATACCCAACTTTATTTCCAGATGGCAGGTCAGTCACTAAAATCCCATTCACTCAGAGTGAGTCTGTATGCAGCAAGCCAGTCTCTGCCTCTGGGCTCCTCTGTCTGCACAGTCCTCCCACACAGCCATCCTCTGGGCCTCTGTCCTCGGCACTGCCACCACTCCAGCCTCTGCTCTGCTCTCCTGCAGCCTTGCAGCCATACCACCATGTCGTGCCCAGAGCACTGGGCGGAGCTCTTTATATAGAGTCAAGAGCCATGTATTGCCCACAGGTGTACAGTGAGCTAGTCAACCAGGGCCAGGTGAGAATCCTGGCCACAGGAACTCTCATTTTATCCACACAGGGCCACAGGCTGAAGAGAGAACTGACTGAAGTGTGCTGGCCTGTCTGCAACTTCTCAGCAAGTCCCCACCCACCAAAATATCCCCACCCTGCCCTTATCTCAGGGCCCTGGGAGCGGGAAATACAGCCAACACTCTACCCCACAGATGCTGACATGATGTGTGGGCCAAGAAGTCAACACACTCTCACTCAGAGGGGAAGGAGGCATCACAGACTTCCCGCAAGGTCTGGAGGGAGATTTATTTTAGGGGTGGAGGGCCAGAGAGTCTTGTCAATTTCCCTATAGATAGTCACATGCTAGTAAGGAGGCCCCTAGTTTGTTAGGCCTCTGAAAGCCCACAAAAATCTCCTGTGGTAATCATTGTCAATCCCTTAGCTGCTGGCACCAGCCCTGGGGAAGTTTGTGGTACTGCCTATAAATCATCAGAGCAGATGAGAACTGCAGACTTCAAATCTATAACTTATTTGGAAGCTCCTTTATTTTTTTTTCTGTTTCTATAGGCAACACATCAGACTTACTTGATAAGGGCCAAAATCTGGAGAAGTTGCAAGGGGCTAACAGCCAGTGGCCTCTTGGCATCTTTCCTTTCCTTGCCATGGCTTGGGGCTTCCAGAGGGGTCTACAGAACGAACACAAAGTCCTCAGAAGAGTCTGTGGCTCTTCAAATATCAAAGCATCAGTAGGGACCTGAGGTCAGGTGGTATTTTGGGAGGGGAGGGGTGTTTGTAGAAGAGGCATAGGTCAGAGTTTAAAGGCAGGTTTAAAAAGGGCTGAAAATGCTATGCTGTTCACCAATCAAGCTAAAAAAGGGCATGGGACAGAAAATTAGAAATGTAAGTGGAGACCAACCCAGGAACATAGGGAGATGTACTCAATTTGTCCTCTGAGAGGGCCGTCCCATCTAAATGCCTTTTGAACTACTCACAAAAGCACAGCATCTACCGTAGTGCTCTACAATATGATTGTGATGATGGAAATGTTCTATAAATGTACCATCCCATATGGTAGCCACTAGCTACACATGGCTATTAAGCACTTGAAATGTGGATGGTGTGACTGAGCTTAATTTGTAATTTTATTTAATTGTAATTCACTTAAATTTAAATTTAAATGGCCACACATGGCTAGGGGCTACCATATCAAGAGTTACCACACTACACTCTCTGGGTTCAAATCCCAGCTCTGCCTCTTGTTGGCTGGGAGACTGGGAAATTACTTAACCTCTCTGTGGCTCAGTTTATTCATTTGTGAAAGGGGAAAAAGGGTTCTCACAGAACTTTTGTGGGGAATATATGAGTTAATATGTAGAAAGTGATTAGAGAAGTGTCTGGTGCACAATAAGGACTATAATGTTTTTCCAATTAGAGACACTCAGTAGAGCAACATTCCCACAGCTACTACGAGGCCCCTGCAGAGGGAGAGAGAACCTTCATCGCTGCAGAGATAAGAGGTGGAAGTCTTGCAGTCTTCCTAAGCCAGATTTCAGAAGAGATGCTATTCAAATCATTGCCCTCCTTGTGAAAAGCTGCGAACAGTGTGTGGTAGGTGCAGAAGGAAGTAGCTCAACCTAGTCACTGCCTGCATCTCACTCCTCATCACAAACATACGCAATATGCCTTGTCTTGCCAAGCACACCCAGCTACAGGTATGTGAGAGACTTTCTGCAGACAGATGTCACCATCCTTAGCAGTGGGAGAGACCATGAGGTGTAGCCATGGGAATCTGAATTGGAATCCCAACCTAGTCATTAATTTACAGGGGAGATTAAGCAAAGGATTTACCTTCTCCTAGCCTCAGTTTCTCCATCTATAAAACGGAGGCCTATTTATTCCTATCTTCCAAGATTGGTATGATGATTGAAGGAAATAACACAAGCAAAGCACTTAGCACAGTGCCTCGTGGCTGCTATTTGTATCCACACCTGCATATTAGAATGAGAGCCAACCCAAGGTAAATAGGCGAGTCAAGTTATTTCACAATGCGTCATCAACTCTCTGAGCTCAGCAGGGGATAAAGAAGTCTACTTCCTATTGCCCAAAGAAGTGGAAATCGATTGCAAAGCCAGGACTAAACCCCAATCCTACCGCCTCCCAGCCCCAGGCAAGGTTGCACCCCAGAGTCCTTTCAAAGGTCCTGCTGGCTGCTAATTTCTGATATATAGAGTGTTTTTTTCATCAATCACTCTCAATGTACGAAACAGAAGTGCAAGTTACTTCATTAAAAGCACTCACACATAACTGGATACATTTACATATTAAGCAGGCAACTGAGACTCTAATCTTTCTATTTTATGTACAGCTGTAATCATTACTCAGCACCAGAATGCTTGTTAAATACTCAGGGTGCAACAGAGAACTCTCAAACCTTTGCTAAGTACAGGTGACAATTTGATAGTGCTCCCACTCACAAGCTGGATGCAATTATCCCTTGCACCCTGGTGACCATGTGTGTAGGTGCCCCAAGCGCTCATTCAAGTTGACCCTAAGCATAGACAGAAATATGACGGTGGGTCTCTTGGGTCCCTGAGGCTTAGTGTGTCTGATTAAGTAACTCTTACAGACAGGGAGCAGGTCTCTGTTGTTTTGTGCATTGTGTTGTTGGTTTGGAAGTGAAGCAGAGAAGGGAGACAGAAAATTTCAGAGCTCTAAGCAGCAGAGGGACTATTTAAGGGTCCAGCGCCACCTGCAGTTGTGGGAAGAAAGGTGGGTTGTGTGGCTTAGCGTAAAGGAAGGCAGAGTGCTTCGGGGAGATATGCCCTTCTTATAATACTGTTGTCTTGGACCAGCCCTAAATTCAGTCCCTCTACTTGAAAAACACGTCCAGTTCAAAGCCAAATCAATGTCAAACTGAAGACATTATAAGAAAACTACAGATTAATATCCTTAATGAAAGTAGACACACAAAAAAAATCCTCAAGAAAATAAAAACAAATAGAATTCAGCAATACATAAAAAGGATAACACCTTATGACCAAGTAAGGGTTATCCCAGGAAGGCAAAACTGATTAAACATTTGAAAATTAATGTGCATAATTTACTATATCAAGAGAATGAAAAATAAAAACTATATGATCACCTCATCTTATGCAGAAAAGGCATTTGACAAAATGCAGATCCTTTCCTACTAAAAATTTTCAGGAAACCAGGACTAGAAGGGAACATCCTCAACCTGCTAAAGGGCATCTACAAAAATCCCACACCTAACATCACACTTAATGGTAAAAGATGGAAAGCTTTCTCCCTAAGATCAGAAACAAGACAAGGATGTCTGCTCTTGCCACTTCTATTCAACATTGTACGGGAGGTTCTAGCCAGGCAATTAAGCAAGGAAAAAGAAAGAAAGGACATAAATATTGAAAGGAAGAAACAAAACTGTGTTTATTCACAGAGATCATGATCATCTACCTAGAGAATCCCAAAGGGGGTACCAAAAAACCACTAGAACTAATAAGAATTTAGCAACTTCATAGGACACAAGGTCATTATACAAAAATCAGTTGTGTATCAACTGGAAATTGAAATTTAACAAACAGGACAATTTACAATAGCATAATACAAAGGAAATACTTAGGGGTAATTCTAACAAAGCATGCAAGATTTGTATGCCGAAAACTACAAAATATTGATGGAATAAAGAAGGTTCAAATAAATGAAGACGCATACTGTGTTCATGAATCAGAAGACTCAATAGGGTTAAGATGTCAATTCTCCCCAAATTGGGCTATAGATTCAACACAAGCAATCATAATCCCAGCAGGCTTGTTTGTAGAAATTGACAAGCTAATTCTAAAATTTCTATGGAAAAACAAAGGACATAAAAGAGCCAAAGCAATACTTTAAAAGAACAAATTTGGAGGACCTACACTATCCGATTTCAAGACCTACTATGAATCTACAGTAAACAAAGCAGTGTGGTATAGACATACAGCTAAACAGATAGATCAATAGAACAGAACAGAGAATTTACGAGTAAACCCACACATGCATGGTCAGTTGATTTTGAGAAAAGTGCATAGACAATACAATGGAGAAAGGGTAGTCTTTTCAACAAATTGTAGTGGAGCAATTTGACATCTATATGCAAAAAAATGAACCTCAACCCTTATCTCATTATCATATACAAAAATTAACTCAGAATGGATCATAGACATGAATGTAAAAGCTGAAACTATAAAACTTCTAGAATAAGCATAACAGAAAACTTCCTAAGCTCTGGCTAGGCAAAGATTTCTTAGGTACAATCAAAGAAAGAATGAACAATAGACAAAAAAAAGTCAATAAATTGAACTTCATCAATATTACAAACTTCTGCTCTTTCAAAGATAGAGTTAGAAAATGAAAAGTGAGCCACAGACAGGGAGAAAATATTTGCCCAACACATATCTGATTAAGGGACATGTATCCAGACTACATAAAGAACTCAAAACTCAACCATTGGAAAACAAACAATCCAATTAAAAATGGAGCAAAAGATTTGAATAGACACTTCACCAAAGAAGAGATACAGAAGGCAATTTGGTGCACTGAAGGGGAGCAGAATATATGTACCCCAAAATGTGCCACTTTGGTATGTGGATTCATTTCAGCTAAAACAATCAAAACTCAGCAGACTCAGGAAAAAATTTTACCTCTCTCTTAACTTCCTAAAAGAATGTAGATAGGAGGCCTGGCTCAGAGAGAGTTATGAGCAGAGATAACTTTTATCTGAATGACCTATCTGTATGGCAGGGCATCTAATTACCAAACAAACAGCTGCTCTTCTTGTACTGTGACTCACCCTCCTCCTCTAGGAAGCCCCAGGCCCCATCCCATTACAGCTCAGGATGGCATATATGCCTCAGTTGTCTGACTATCTTAGAGCCTTTTGTGTCTTTATGGGGCTTCCATACATACAAAATTAAATTTGTTTTTCTCCTGTTAATCTGTCTTACTGCAATTTAATTATTAGACCAGCCAAAGAACCTAGAAGGGTAGAAGGAAAATTTTTCCACCGCAACAAGACAAAGGAACACTCAACATCATTACTCTTAGGAAAATGCAAAGTCAAACTACAGTGAGATAAAATATACATCTATTAGAATCACTAAAATTAAAAAGATTGTCCTATTGAAGTATTAGTGAGTATACAGAGCCACTACAATTGATACATTACTGGTGGGAATTCAAAAAGATACTTTGAAAACAGTTTGGCATATTTTTTTTGTGCATGTAACATAAGGTATATACTTACCCTATGACCCAGCAATCCAACTGCTAGGTATTTACCCAAGAGAAATGAAGGTATATGCTCACGCAAAAAGCCCATACCTAAATATTCCTGGAAGCTTTATTAATTATCACTCAAAGCTGGAAACAACCCAAATGTCTATCAACTGGTCAAGGTATAAAAAAATTATAGTTATCCACACAGTGGAATATTACTTGACAGTAAAAAAGAATGAACTAAAACACAAATGAATCTCAAAAGCATTATGCTACATAAAAGAAGTCAAACCCAAAAGGCTACATATTATGTAATTCTATTTCTTTATATTCCATTTATATTTATTGTGTATTCCAGTTATATAACATTCTGGAAAAGGCAAAACTGCAGGCATAGAAAATAGATCAGTGGTTGCCAAAGGTTGGTATGGGGGAAGGGATTGACTGCTGATGGGGAGGAAACATTCTCTTCTAACCTTCAAAGTTCTTCTGGCTGGTCTAAGAATTAAACTGACATGAGACAGATTAACAGGAGAAAATCTGATTTCGTACAAAGGCAACCTCATGTACATGAGAGGGTCAAAGACACAAAGGTAAAATGAGGCTTATATAATAACTATCCTGAGCTAAGGAATGGGATGGGGCCTGGGGCTTCCAAGGGGAGGAGGGCAATTCATGGGACAACAAGAAGTGCAGCTGTTTGGTAATTAGATGTTTGCACTGCCATACAAATGGGTCATTCAGATTAAATTATCTCTGGTCATTCTCTGAGCCAGGCCCCCTATCTACATTCTTTTAGGTAGTGAAGGGATAGAGAAAAATTTTTCTTGAGTCCACTGGGTCTTGATTGCCTTCATCTCAAAATCATCCACATGCCAAAGTGGCATATTTTGCAGTGGCCTGCTCTTGGCAAAGGGACACGAGAGAACTTTCTGGGGTATTGAAAATATTCTGTATCTTCATCATATTGGTGGTGACACAACAGTATACATTTGTTGAAACTCATTGAACTGTACACTTTGAAAAGGAGAATTTTACCCTATGAAAATTATACCTTAAGACTTTCAGGTTCTGGGAAGATGGCAGCATGAGCAGGGTGGTGGAAATCTCCTCCCAAAATCATATAAATCTATGAAAATACAGCAAATACAACTACTCCTAAAAGAGAGACCAGAATTCACAGGACAGTGCATAGCCTGCATCTGCACCTGAGAGGACTCGGCACCCCGCGAGGTGGGTAAGATACAGAGGCACGACCTGGCGGGACCCGAGCACTCCCCCACCCTAGCGCACCAGTGGGAGAAGAGGATTCAGAGCCAGGAGTGAGTGGAAGTACACCCGCAAAATAACCAGCCCCGGTGATCTGTGCCGGGAACGCTGACACACATCGCAGGGTGCATCGGATATTGGAGAGGCAGAAGGTACAGGTTTTGAGCTGGGAACGCGCCCGGGTCCGTGCGGCCGGTGCCCCGGGACAAGAGAAAAGCGTGCGCTGTCTTTAGTGGTCTTGGAGAGGCAGGGGGCCCAGCGAGGGAACCTGATCGCCCCGGCACGCTCAGCCCAGCAGGCTGGGAGTCCTGAGGAATTTGGGACCCCTTGGCTGGCGACTGGGAAAAGGTAGCCACACTGAAACCTTACACAGAGAACAACAGCCTCCCATTCGTTCCCGCCCCGGCCAGAGCTACAAGAGCGGCGCGGCCATGGCTGCAGACTAGTGGAGCAACAGCACCACCTACAGCATCCTTACAGAATCCACTCCCGGTGGGCATTTTTTTTTCCCCTTCCTTTTCTTTTTTTTTCCTTTCTTTTATTTATTTATTTATTTATTTTTATTAAGGTATTATTATATACACTCTTATGAAGGTTTCACATGAAAAAACAATGTGGTTACTACATTTACCCATATTAACAAGTCCCCACCCATACCGCAGTGTAGTCACTGTCCATCAGTGTAGTAAGATGCCACAAATTCACTATTTTCCTTCTCTGTGCTACACTGTTTTCCCCTTGATCCCCTACACCATGTGTACTAAACATAATACCCCTCAATTCCCTTCTCCCACCCTCCCCACCCACCCTCCCACAGCCCTCCCCTTTGGTCATCACTAGTTCCTTCTTGGAGTCTCTGAGTCCGCTGCTATTTTGTTCCTTCAGTTTTGCTTTGTTGTTATACTCCACAATGGCCCACCACTTGGGTTTTTTTTGTTGTTTTTTTTGTTTTCTTTCTTTTTTTTCTCTTTTCTTTTTCTTCCTTCTTTTTTTTCTTTGTTTTTGTTTTTGTTTTTGTTTTTTGAGGGGCTATTTTTTTTTAAGTCTTAAAGAGCCCAGCTGACACACATGGCACCTACCAGCGACCACTTCTATCACCATGAAAAGACAGAGGAATATGGTACAAAGCTCACCCAGACCCAAACAACACCTGAGAGGGAACATGAAGGGATGGAAATGCACAATCTTCCTGAAAAAAAATTCAGAATAAAAGTCATAACCATGCTGACGGATCTACAGAGAAATATGCAAGGGCTGAGGGAGGAAGTGAGGGAAGTCAGGAAAGACAATGCAGAAATGAGACAAGCCATCAACAGGCTTAGTAGCAGACTGGACGAGATGAAAGACTGTTGATGGAATAGAAATCAGAGAACAGGAATACAGAGCAGATGAGGCAGAGAGAGATAAAAGGATCTCTAGGAATGAAAGAATATTAAGAGAACTGTGTGACAAATCCAAACAAAACAATATTCGCATTATAGGAGTTTCAGAGGAAGAAGAGAGAGAAAAAGGGATAGAAAGTATCTTTGAAGAAATAATTACTGAAAACGTCCCCAAGCTGAGGAAGGAAATAGTCTCTCAAACCATGGAAGCCCACAGATCTCTGAACACAAGGGACCCAAGGAAGACAACACCAAGACACATGATAATTAAAATGGCAAAGATCAAAGATAAAGACAGAGTATTAAAAGCAGCCAGAGAGAGAAATAAGATGACGTACAAAGGAAAACCCAGTAGGCTATCATCACACTTCTCAGCAGAAACCTTACAGGCTAGAAGGGAGTGGCATGATGTATTTAATGCAATGAAGCAGAAGGGACTTGAACCAAGATTACTTTATCTGGCAAGATTATCATTTAAATTTCAAGGAGGGATTAAACAATTCCCAGATAAGCAAAAGCTGAGAGAATTTACCACCCACAAACCATCTCTACAGTGTATTTTCGAGGGACTGCTATAGATGGAAGTGTTCCTACAGTATAATAGCTGTCCCCAGAGGTAATAAAACATAGTAAATGAAATAGAACAGCTAATTACTAAGAAAATGCAAAATTAAATTAACTGTCCCCAAAGTCAATCAAGGGATAGACCAACAGTACACAATACGATACCTAATATATAGAGAATTGAGGAGGAAGAAAAAGGAGGAGGGAAAAACAAACAAACAAATAAAAAAAGAACCTTTAGATTGTGTTTTTAATAGAATATTGAGTTGTTAGACTCTTAGATAATAAGGAAGTTAACCTTGAACCTTTGGTAGCCACAAATCTGAAGCCTGCAATGCCAATAAGTACATACCTATCCATAATTACTCTAAATGTAAATAGACTGAATGCACCAATCAAAAGACACAGAGTAACAGAATGGATAAAAAAGCAAGACGCATCTATATGCTGCCTATAAGAAACTCACCTCAAACCCAACGATATACACAGACTAAAAGTAAAGGGATGGAAAAAGATATTTCATGCAAACAAAAAGGAGAAAAAAACAGGTGTTGCAGTATTTGTATCAGACAAAATAGACTTCAAAACGAAGAAAGTAGCTAAAAGACATTACATAATGATAAAGGGGTCAATCCAGCAAGAGGATATAACCATTATAAATATATATGCACCCAATATGGGAGCGCCGGCATATGTGAAACAAATACTAACAGAATTAAAGGAGGAAATAGACAGCAATGCATTCATTTTGGGTGACTTCAACACACCACTCACTCCAAAGCACAGATCAACCAGACAGAGAATAAGTAAAGACACAGAGGCACTGAACAGCACACTAGAACAGATGGACCTAACAGACATCTACAGAACTCTGCACCCAAAAGCAGCAAGATACACATTCTTCTCAAGTGCACATGGAACATTTTCCAGAATAGACCACATACTAGGCCACAAAAAGAACCTCAGTAAAGTCAAAAATATTGAAATCCTACCAACCAACTTGTCAGATCATAAAGTTTTAAAACTGGAAATATATTTTAGAAAGAAAACAAAAAGCCTCACAAATACATGGAGACTTAACAGCATTCTCCTAATGAATCAATGGGTTAATGACCAAATCAAAACAGAAATCAAAGAATATATGGAGACTAATGACAACAACAACACAAAGCCACAACTTCTGTGGGACTCAGCAAAGGCAGTTCTAAGAGGAAAGTATACTGCAATCCAGGCCTATTTAAAGAAGGAAGAACATTCCAAAATGAATAGTCTAAAGACACAATTACTGAAATTGGAAAAAGAAGAAAAAATGAGGCCCAAAGTCACCATAAGTAGGGACATAATAAAGATCAGAGAAGAAATAAATAAAATTGAGAAGAATAAAACAATAGAAAAAATCAATGAAACCAAGAGCTGGTTCTTTGAAAAAATAAACAAAATAGATAAACCCCTAGCCAGACTTATTAAGAGAAAAAGAGAATCTACACACGTAAACAGAATCAGAAATGAGAAAGGAAAAATAACGACAGACCCCACAGAAATACAAAGAATTATAAGAGAATATTATGAGAATCTATATGCTAACAAGCTCCAAAACCTAGAAGAAATGGACAACTTCTTAGAAAAATACAACCTTCCAAAACTGACCAAACAAGAAACAGAAAAACTAAACAGACCAATCACCAGCAACGAAATTGAATTGGTAATCAAAAAACTACCCAAGAACAAAACCCCCGGACCAGATGGATTCACCTCTGAATTCTACCAGACATATAGAGAAGAAATAACACCCATTCTCCTTAAAGTTTTCCAAAAAATAGAAGAGGAGGGAATACTTCCAAACTCATTCTATGAAGCCAGCATCACTCTAATACCAAAACTGGGCAAAGACCTCACCAAAAAAGAAAATTACAGACCAATATCCCTGATGAACGTAGATGCAAAAATACTCAACAAAATATTAGCAAACTGAATTCAAAAATACATCAAGAGGATCATACACCATGATCAAGTGGGATTCATCCCAGGGATGCAAGGATGGTACAACATTCGAAAATCCATCATCATCCACAACATCAACAAAAAGAAGAACAAAAACCACATGATCATCTCCATAGATGCTGAAAAAGCATTTGACAAAATTCAGCATCTACTCATGATTAAAACTCTCAACAAAATGGGTATAGACAGCAAGTACCTCAACATCATAAAGGCTATATATGACAAACCCACAGCTAACATCGTACTTAACAGCGAGAAGCTGAAAGCTTTTCATCTAAGAGGGAACACGACAGGGATGCCCACTCTCTCCACTGTTATTCAACATAGTACTGGAGGTCCTAGCCACAGGATTCAGACAACACAAAGACATACAAGGCATCCAGATTGGTAAAGAAGAAGTCAAATTGTCACTATTTGCAGATGACATGATATTGTACGTAAAAAACCCTAAAGACTCCACTCCAAAACTACTAGAACTAATATCTGAATTCAGCAACGTTGCAGGATACAAAATTAACACACATAAATCTGTTGCTTTCCTATATACTAACAATGAACTAACAGAAAGAGAAATCAGAAAAACAATTCCATTCACAATTGCATCAAAAAGAATAAAATACCTAGGAATAAACCTAACGAAGGAAGTGAAACACCTGTACTCTGAAAACTACAAGACACTCCTAGGAGAAATTAAAGAGGACACAAACAATTGGAAATTCATCCCATGTTCTTGGCTAGGTACAATAAATATTGTCAAAATGGCTATACTACCTAAAGCAATCTACAGATTCAACGCAATCCCTATCAAAATACCAACAGCTTTCTTCAATGAACTGGAACAAATAATTCTAAAATTCATATGGAACCACAAAAGACCCCGAATAGCCAAAGCAATCCTGAGAAGGAGGAATAAAACAGGGGGATTAGGCTCCCTGACTTCAAGCTCTACTACAAAGCCACAGTAATCAAGACACTTTGGTATTGGCACAAAAACAGACCCACAGACCAGTGAAACAGAATAGAAAATCCAAACATTAACCCAAACATATACAGTCAACTAATATTTGATAAAGGAGTCTTGGATATACAATGGGGAGATGACAGCCTCTTCAGCAGCTGGTGTTGGAAAAACTGGACAGCTACATGTAAGAGAATGAAACTGGACTACTGTCTAAACCCATACACAAAAGTCAACTCAAAATGGATGAAAGACCTGAATGTAAGTCATGAAACCATAAAACTCTTAGAAAAAAACATAGGCAAAAATTTCTTGGACATAAACATAAGCAACTTCTTTATGAATATGTCTCCCCGAGCAAGGGAAACAAAAGCAAAAATGAACAAATGGGACTATATCAAGCTGAAAAGCTTCTGTACAGCAAAGGACACCATCAGTAGAACAAAAAGACATCCTACAGTATGGGAGAATATATTCATAAATGACATATCCGATAAGGGGTTGACATCCAAAATATATAAAGAACTCACGGACCTCAACAAACATAAAGTAAATAATCCAATTAAGAAATGGGCAGAGGACACGAATAGACACTTCTCCAAAGAAGAAATTAAGATGGCCATCAGGCACATGAAAAGATGTTCCACATCACTAATCATCAGAGAAATGCAGATTAAAACCACAATGAGATATCATCTCACACCAGTGAGGATGGCCAACATCCAAAACACAAACAACAACAAATGTTGGCGAGGATGTGGAGAAAAGGGAACCCTCCTACACTGCTGGTGGGAATGCAAATTAGTTCAACCATTGTGGAAAGCGGTATGGAGGTTCCTCAAAAAACTCAAAATAGAAATACCATATGACCCAGGAATCCCACTCCTAGGAATTTACCCTAAGAATGCAGCAGCCCAATTTGAAAAAGAGAGATGCACCCCTATGTTTATCGCAGTACAATTTACAATAGCCAAGAAATGGAAGCAACCTAAGTGTCCATCAGTAGATGAATGGATAAAGAAGAGGTGGTACATATACACAATGGAATATTATTCAGCCATAAGAAGAAAACAAATCCTACCATTTGCAACAACATGGATGGAGCTAGAGAGTATTATGCTCAGTGAAATTAGCCAAGCCAAAAAAGACAAGTACCAAATGATTTCACTCATATGTGGAGTATAAGCACAAAGAAAAAACTGAAGGAACAAAACAGCAGCAGACTCACAGAACCCAAGAACGGACTTATAGTTACCAAAGGGAAAGGGGCTGGGGAGGATGGGTGGGAAGGGAGGCACAAGGGGGAAAAAGGGGCATTACGATTTGCAGATGTAATGTTGGGGGGCACGGGGAGGGCTGTACAACTCAGAGAAGGCAAGTAGTGATTCTATAGCATCTCACTATGCTGAGGGACAGTGACTGTAATGGGGTTGGTGGGGGGGACCTGATGAAGGAGGTAGTTTAATCACCATAATATTGCATGTGTAATTGTAGATTAATGATAGCAAAATAAACTATTAAAAAAGAAAAAAAAGAAAAATAAATAAAATTGTACGTCAATAACCCTGACTTTAAAAAACACAAATCATAGGAATGAGCCTATGGTAAAGAAGGTATCTACCAGGCTGGTTTCCTTAGCTTGTCTTCTTCCACTGAGGGAATCAAGAGTTGCGGGCGGTGTCTCACATTCAGGAAGGACCTTCGTCCTTGCCTTGCTGGCCAGAACGGCAACCTTGGGAAGTCTGCCTTTCAGGTAACAGTTGGGCAAATACAATTTCAGGAAGAAAGGGGACAAGGAGAACTAGGACTACTCAGGAGTGTAGGGCACAGATTTGACATCAGACCGGTGTGGGTTCAAATCCTAGCTTTGCTCTATCCAAGGTGTGTGACTTTGGGTTACCCACTTAATGTCTCTGAGCCTCAGTTTCCTCATTTCTAAGACAGGAGCAATAATACCGAGTTATCTCCCAGAGTCCCTGAGAAGCTCAAATAAGCAAACCTAAGTGAAAGTACCTGGCACATTTGTAGAGTGTAGTGATGCGAGATAACATAGGAAGTAATGCACATGAAAGTGCTTGATAAATGATAACTATTCTTATTCCTAAATCAAAAGATGATGTGGGTAAGGAGGAGAGCAGTGTGGCTGGTAGGAAAGATCCGTGAGAGGTGTGGGTGCTTCCCACCTGTAACCACATCCAACTCTCCTCTTGTGGCATTACCCATTCAGCGGTTGACCTATATTATATTCGGAGTTTCCAGGAGAACCACAGTTCTAGCCCATCCCCTCAGGGGACCACATGGCAGAGTTGGGGACATAAGAGAACTGTAGTTAGAGGACTCGTTCCTGGCCTCTCCCACCCCCACCCTCTTCATTTCTCTCCTTTCCTCTCTTCACCATCAGTGGGTATTTGTGCAGACTTCTTTCATATGAATCAAACAGAACTAGGAAAGTAAATCACCGCGATGGGAAAAAGGGAAAAAAGCAACAGAAACCGCCACCTCTGTACGGTACGTTTGAAGGCTGAATAGAAATGGTTGAGAGATCACCCCTGCTCCAGTTATCTGTGACACCCCTCCCCGCCCCGTCCCTTGCCCCGTCCCCATCTCCACCTGCCCTCCCTTCTCCAGAAGTGGCTAAGGTTGAAAAAACAAGTCTCCCCGCTAATCAAGTGGGACAGAGAGGAAGGCAAATGAATTATTTCAGTTCAGCAGGGCGGGTGAGTGTGGGTTTTTCACCACCCCCCCTCCTTTTAATTAATGAACAATCTGGCCCGCTGCTGCTCCTGTAGGTATGCAAAATAGCTTCTTCGTTTGAAATCCCTGTTGTTGAATGTACTCCGTGGGGGCACAATCACATTGCCACCCCCTGTTTTGCATAAGAAACCGCTGTTTCCAAGATAAGAATCTTTTCATTTAGCCGTCGTGAGCTCATCCTTTTTCCTGTGCATTGCGGCTCCCGCTCCTTTGAGTCAACACCCAAACAGTGACGGCCTGCGCGCGCTCGGGCACCCTCCGGCCCCCAGCCCAGGGAGACGGCAGGCTGCGACTCCGGAAGCCTGCCTAGGCAGGCAACCCGAGGCCTTTTCAGGCCTCACATGTCACGAGGGCAAGAAATAAGGTGCTCAGAGACCTCTGAAAGCCTTCCACTGGCTTTAAATTAGCAAACCCTGGGAAAGAAACCCTGAATGGCATGATGTGTGTGGCGAGGGGCGGAGGACAGACAGTGCCCTAGGATCAGGAACTTAAAGAGCCTGGGAAATCTAAGGACAGGGAGGCATGCACAAATGCACAAAGCTGCTCAACCAACCACTCCTCCTCTGTCCTTGACCGTCAGACTGCATCCTGTCCCTGCCTTCTGCTTTGGAACAACCACGCCCACAGCAGAAACCACACAATGGCCCTGCACTCCAATAGAAACTGGCAGGAGCGTCAGACTCTACGGAATGCAAAAGCTACCCTCCTAATGTATGGACATAAATCGAAGCTGAGAGGGGAAGACAACTTGCCTTACTAACACTTGGATAGTTAGTTGATGAGGTGCTAATACTCCAGGTTCATGCTGCTTATTCCACCACACATGGCCGCCTTGGAGGGAATCAGTAACATTTGTGTACAAAGCACTGAGGAAAAAGACAAGATAGAGATTAAATGAGATCAAGGTAAACTACAAAACCTATACAAACAGTAGGGGTTTTATTGTTAGCCTCCTCATTTGTAGGAGCTTTTTCAAAAGATCCAGGAGAACAGCAAAATTTAACCTTTACTGGCATGAAAGAATTCTGCAGAAAGCAGTGAGTTTCCAGACAAAATGTATGTAGTCACTTTACCTCAGGAAATGGGGCTACATGATTGCATCAACTCAGAACTAATGCTCTCCCCCTTGGGGAGGAAATAATGCAGCACACAAGCTTTAATCAAACCATACATAGATAACTAACACGTACCCAGAAGGACGAGACATGCATCCACACACACCCCACCCCACCCCCAAGGAATGGGGAAGACAAGCTCACAGCTTTAGAGAATAGGATGTTTCATCTCTGCAGTTTGATCATAAACCCCTTCAGGGCCATGCCCATGTATCCTTGGTAAGTTCTAGCCAGGAGCTCACAGTAGCAGGCTATCCTTACTGACTGGTTGGTTCACTAGAATGGACAAGACCTCCCACACTGACTTGGAAGTGTTCCCACCATTACTCCATCCCCACCCTTGTTTGATGTACAGGAACCTTTATCACATTTCAGACAAACGGTAACTCTAGGGCCCTGAGAAAGCTCCAAGGAGTCCTGTATGTTTAGCCGTCTGTGGCCCTCCAGATGGAAAAGAGGCATTTTACTTCTAGGTACCAGAAAAAGAACTGTTTCAACACCAGTGATGATATTGCTGAAAAAAGACACAGCATGAAGTCAGAAGGAAAGATTCCCCTCACCTGCCCATCAGCGTTGCAGACCAGAAATCGCCCATCCTAGATCTAAAAAGAGCACGATAGCAGAAAGCAGGAGACCAGGGGCCACATCCTAACTAGGCCACTCACACGTTGGGAGAGTTTAGAAAATCCCCTCTCGTCTCTGGGCCTCAGTCTACTCATCTGTAAAACGACGCACTGACTAAACCAACGGTTCCCAATCTGAGCTTTGGGAGTCTAAAATATTTCAAATATGGGATTTGGGGAGAAGGATGGATATATAACAAAAGAGGTACCTGGTGGTAAAAAGACAAGGATAGATACCTCCAGACAATGGAATATTATTCAGCACTAAAAAGAAATGAGCCACCAAGAATGAAAAGGCATAGAGGAGTGTATATTAAAGGTAAAAGAAGCCAATATGAAAAGGCTACATTGTGTATGATTCCAACTATAGTACATTCTGGAAAAGGCAATACTATGGAAACAATGAAAATGAAAAGATCAGTAGTTCCAGGGGGAGGGTGGAGGGCAATACGCAGAGCATAGAGGATATTTTTTTTATTAAGGTATCATTGATACACAATCTTATGAAGGTTTCACATGAGCAACATTGTGGCTACTACAATCACCCATATTATTAAGCCCCTCCACACACACCCCACAGTTGTCACTGTCCATCAGCAGAGTAAGATGCCACAGAGACACTACTTGTCTTCTGTAAGAGGATTTTTAAGGCAGTGAAAACAGTCTATATGATATTGTAATGATGGATATATGTCATTAACCCACACAATGTACAACACCAGGAATGAACTGAAAGGGAAACTACAGACTCTGGGTGATAATGTGTTAATGTTAGTTCATTGACTGTAACAAATACCTCTGTAGTGGGAGATGTTGATAATAGGGAAATCGTGCATGTGTAAGGGCCGGGGATATGTGGGAAATCTGTATTTTCCTCTCAGTTGTGTTGTAAAGCTAAAACTGTTCTAAAAAATACAGTATTTTTTTTTAAAGACAAGAACCACTGGACTGGATGAATATCTCTAGTTATAATATTTCATGATTCTATGAAATCCAATTTTTATTCACGGGCTCTGCTTTAAAAGGAACCAGGGTGTTTGCTATTTAAAACAACTCCACTTTAGTTAAGTCTGGCAGATTGAACACATGCACTTCACATGCACTTCTGAGACCCCACAGAAAAGCAGTGAAGGAATTAAAAGACCGAACACCATGAGGACAAAGGAAACAGGGGAGGCTACAATAGGCAAGAGAGCACATGCCCACCCAGCCTCCACAAAATGTGGAAACTAGAACATGCTTAAATGAGTAGTAACTGACTTAGCAGTCTGGAGAAAGCTGAAACTTCAGGAAGTTGTTTATACTGCAAACCCCAAAAGGCTCAGGAATTGAAGGTTCCAGGTATCTCTGAAAGTGGGAATTTTAGTATGGAGCTGAAATAAGGGTGACTGATTGCACATTTTTATAAGGAACTGTAAGTGTTCAGATCCTTCCCTCCATCCTAGCAAAAGATGGGACACTTAAAGCAAGCACAGCTGAGGGCCTGCTGAGATGACACACTGAAAACAGGGATTAAGTTAAAGTCTGTATTCTGAATATTGAGACCTCCAGTCCCCTTGCTGGACTCAGTTCCAAAATACTGACAGCCAGGTTTACTCCAAGCAGACGCCTGGAAGCAGAAGATGGGAAAATTCTGCTCTGGGACACTGACTGAACCCAGAGAAATAAAACAGAGGTGAAACTGGAGAAGTAGGCAGGGTATTAAATTATGTAGGGTCTTGTAGGTCATATTAGGGTTCTGGAATTTTAGCCTAAGGGCCAGAAAATCATCCAAGGGTTTTAAATAGGGGAACAAGATCAAGTTTACATTTTAAAAAGACGATTAAAAAGGACTAGTGTGGGCGTGAGCGCGCGGCAAATCCACCGGAAAGAGGCAAACAAGGAGTAGGGCGCGCTCCGTGTCGGTCTCTGTGCTCCCAGTCGTGCGCCCCAGAAACCGCTGGTGCGCGAGGAAGGCGGGACGCTCAGTCTGTTCGGTCCCCACCCATTCGCCTACCGTTGGAACCACGATGCCCAGTTCCCTGGCCGCGGCCGCTTCTCCAGGACCCGCGGCAATGACAACAGGGTGAGAACTGAGACCTCGTGTGACTCCACGACCGGCGAGCCTTTTCTTTTGGCAGCCACTGGAGGAAGGCTGAAGCCATGGCTGTGGCGCCAGGCCAGCCCAGCTGGAAAGGAAGTTCCAGGAAGATGGCGGCGTGAACAGAGCGGCAGAATTTTCCTCCCAACATTATATTTATCCACGAAAAAACAGCAAATGCAACTGCTCCTAAAAGTGAGACCAGAACACACAGGAAAGCGCACACTGTGCAGACACACCTGAGAGGACTCGGCAGCTGCCGAGGCGGCTTTAAAGGGCCGTGCGGAGCAGCGCAGCCATGGCTCTGGAATAGTGGAGCAACAGCGCCACCTACAGCATTCACACAGAAACCACTCCCGTCATAAAGAGACCAGCTGACATACGTGACAACTACCAACAACCAATTCTATAGTCATGAGAAGACAGAAGAACATGATACAGGCAAAGCTTCAGACAAACACCACCCCTGAGAGAGAATCTGAAGGAATGGACATGCACAGTCTTCCTGAAAAGAATTCAGAATAAAAGTCATAGCCATGCTGACGGATCTACAGAAAAATGTGCAAGAGCTGAGGGAGGAAATGAGGAAAGACAAAGCAGAAATGAGACAAGCCATCAACGGGCTTAACAGCAGACTGGATGAGGTTCAAGATACAATCAAAGAAATACAAAACAGGGAACAGGAATACAAAGAAGCTGAGGCAGAGAGAGATAAAAGGATCTCTAAGAATGAAAGAATATTAAGAGAACTGTGTGACCAATCCAAACGGAGCAATATTCGCATTATAGGAGTACCAGAGGAAGAAGAGAGAGAAAAAGGGATAGAAAGTGTCTTTGAACAAATAATTGCTGAAAACTTTCCCACGCTGGGAGAGGAAATAGTCTCGCAGTCCACGGAAGCCCACAGAACTCCCAACACAAGGGACCCAAAGAAGACAACACCAAGACACATAATAATTAAGATGGCAAAGGTCAAAGATAAGGACAGAGTATTAAAGGCAGCTAGAGAGAGAAAAAAGATCACCTACAAAGGAAAACCCATCAGACTATCATCAGACTTCTCAACAGAAACCTTACAGGCCAGAAGAGAATGGCATGATATATTCAATGCAATGAAACAGAAGGGCCTCGACCAAGAATATTGTATCCAGCACAATTATAATTTAAATATGACGGAGGGATTAAACAATTTCAAGACAAAGGAAAGTTGAGAGAGTTTGACTCTCATAAACCACCACTACAGGATATCTTAAACGGACTGCTCTAGAGGGAAACACACCTAAGGCTAAAAAGATGTCACCAGAGAAAATAAAATCATAGCAAAGAAAGCAGACCATCCAAATACTAACTAAAGGCAAAGAATAAAACACCTAATATATAAAGAAAGGAGGAGGAAGAATAGGAAGGGAGAGATAAAGAAACATCAGACGGCGTTCACAATAACTTAACAAGAAAGTTAAGTTAGATTCTTAGATAGTAAAGAAGCAACCCTTGAACCTTTGGTAACCACGAATCTAAAGCCAGCAATGGCAATAAGTACATATCCGTCAATAATCACCCTAAATGTAAACGGACTGAATGCACCAATCAAAAGACACAGAGTAACAGAGTGGATAAAAAAGCAAGACCCATCTATATGCTGCTTACAAGAGACTCACCTCAAGCCCAAAGATATACACAGACTACAAGTGAAGGGATGGAAAAAGATATTTCATGCAAACAACAAAGAGAAAAAAGCAGGTGTTGCAGTACTTGTATCAGATAAAATAGACTTCAAAACGAAGAAAGTAGCAAGAGATAAAGAAGGACATTACATAATGATAAAGGGGTCAGTCCAACAAGAAGATATAACCATTATAAATATATATGCACCAAACACAGGAGCGTCAGCATATGTGAAATAAATACTAACAGAAGTGAAGGAGGAAATAGACAGCAATGCAATTATTTTAGGAAACTTTAACACACCACTCACTCCAAAGGATAGATAAACCAGGCAGAGGATAAGTAAAGACAAGGAGGCACTGAACAACACATTAGAACAGAAGGACCTAACAGATATCTACAGAACTCTGCACCCAAAAGCAGCAGGATACACATTCTTCTCAAGTGCACATGGAACATTTTCCAGAATAGACCACATACTAGGCCACAAAAAGAACCTCAGTAAATTCAAAAATATTGAAATCCTACCAACCAACTTCTCAGATCACAAAGGTATAAAACTACAAATAAATTTTATAAAGAAACCAAAAAGGCTCACAAATACATGGAGACTTAACAACATTCTCCTAATGAATCAATGGGTTAACGACCAAATCAAAACAGAAATCAAAGAATATATGGAAACTAATGACAATAACAACACAAAGCCACAACTTCTGTGGGACGCAGAGAAGGCAGTTCTAAGAGGAAAGTATATTGCAATCCAGGCCTATTTAAAGAAGGAAAAACATTCCCAAATGAACAGTCTATAGACACAATTATTGAAATTGGAAAAAGAATAAATGAGGCCCAAAGTCACCAGAAGGAGAGACATAATAAAGATCAGAGAAGAAATAAATAAAATTGAGAAGAATAAAACAATAGAAAAAATCAATGAAACCAAAAGCTGGTTCTTTGAAAAAATAAACAAAATAGATAAACCCCTAGCCAGACTCATTAAGAGAAAAAGAGAATCTACACACATAAACAGAATTGCAAATGAGAAAGGAAAAATAATGATGGACCCCACAGAAATACAAAGAATTATAAGAGAATATTGCGAGCATCTATATGCTAACAAGCTCCAAAACCTAGAAGAAATGGACAACTTCTTGGAAAAATACAGCCTTTAAAGACTCACCAAGCAGGAAACAGAAAAACTAAACAGACCAATCACCAGCAATGAAATTGAATTGGTAATCAAAAAACTACCCAAGAACAAAACCCCCGGACCTCATGGATTCACCTCTGAAATCTCCCAGACATATAGTGAAGAAATAACACCCATTCTCCTTAAACTTTTCCAAAAAGTAGAAGAGGAGGGAATACTTCCAAACTCTTTCTATGAAGCCAGCATCACTCTAATACCAAAACCGGGCAAAGACCTCACTAAAAAAGAAAACGACAGACCAATATCCCTGATGAACGGAGATGCAAAAATACTCAACAAAATATTAGCAAACCGAATTAAAAAATACATCAACAGGATCATACACCATGATCAAGTGGGATTCATCCCAGGGATGCAAGGATGGTACAACATTCGAAAATCCATCAACATCATCCACCACATCAACAAAAAGAAGAACAAAAACCACATGATCATCTCCTTATATGCTGAAAAAGCATTTGACAAAATTCAGCATCCATTTTTGATTAAAACTCTCAACAGAATGGGTATAGATGGCAAGTACCTCAACATCATAACGGCTATATATGACAAACCCACAGCTAACATCATACTTAATAGCGAGAAGCTGAAAGCTTTTCATCTA
>JAQQAC010016209.1:103860937-103898083 GCA_029783875.1 Phataginus tricuspis | reverse complement strand
GTGGTACATATACACAATGGAATATTATTCAGCCATAAGAAGAAAGCAAATCCAGACATTTGCAACAACACGGATGGAGCTAGAGGGTATTATGCTCAGTGAAATAAGCCAGGTAGAAAAAGAAAAGTATCAAATGATTTCAGTCATATGTGGAGTACAAGAACAAAGAAAAAAAAAAACTGAAGGAACAAAACAGCAGCAGACTCACAGAACCCAAGAACGGACTAATAGTTACCAAAGGGAAAGGGACTGGGGAGGATGGGTGGCAAGGGAGGGATAAGGGAGAAAAAGGGGCATTATGTTTAGCACACATAATGTAGTGGGGGTGACACCCGGAAGGCAGTATAGCGCAGAGAAGACAAGTAGTGATTCTATAGCATCTCACTATGCTGATGGACAGTGACTGTAATGGGGTTGGTGGGGGGACCTGATGAACTGGGAGTTTAGTAACAATGATGTTGCACATGTAATTGTAGATTAACAATACCAAAATAAAATAAATAAAAATAAATAAATAAATAAAAAGGACTAGTGTGGATGTTCAAAGACAGAGGACTCTGGCCCACATATTGGCCAGTTTCAATCATGTAAAAATACAATTGATTAGGAAGAGCATTTGACAAAATTCAACATCCATTCATGATAAAAACTCTCAACAAAATGGGTATAGAGGGCAAGTACCTCAACATCATAAAGGCCATATATGACAAACCCATAGCCAACATCATACTTAACAGTGAGAAGCTGAAAGCTTTTCACCTAAGATCGGGAACAAGACAGGGGTGCCCACTCTCTCCACTGTTATTCAACATAGTGCTGGAGGTCCTAACCACGGCAATCAGACAAAACAAAGACATACAAGGCATCCAGATTGGTAAATTGTCACTATTTGCAGATTACATAATACTGTACATAAAAAACTCTAAAGACTCCACTCCAAAACTACTAGAACCAATATCTGAATTCAGCAAGGTTGCAGGATATCAAATGAATACACAGAAATCTGTTGCTATCCTATCTATACACTAACGATGAACCATCAGAGAAATCAGGGAAACAATTCCATTCAAAATTGCATCAAAAGGAATAAAATACCTAGGAATAAACCTAACTAAGGAAGTGAAAGACCTATACCCTGAAAACTACAAGACACTCCTAAGAGAATTTAAAGTGGACACTAATAAATGGAAATGCATCCCATGCTCTTGGCTAGGAAGAATAAATATTGTCGAAATGGCTAGACTACCTAAAGCAATCTACAGATTCAATGCAATCCCTATCAAAATATCAACAACATTCTTCAATGAACTGGAACAAATAGTTCTAACATTCATATGGAACCACAGAAGACCCCGAATAGCCAAAGCAATCCTGAGAAGGAGGAATAAAACAGGAGGAATTACGCTCCCTGACTTCAAGCTCTACTACAAAGCCAGTAATCAAGACAATTTTGTAGTGGCACAAGAACAGAACCACAGACCAGTGGAACAGAATAGAGAGTTCAGATATTAAGACAAACATATCCGGTTAATTAATATACGATAAAGGAGCCATGGATATACAGTGGGGAAATAGCCTCTTCAACAGCTGGTGTTGGCAAAACTGGACAGCTACATGTGAGAGAATGAAACTGGATTACTGTCTAACCCCACACACAAAATTAAACTCAAAATGGATCAAAGACCTGAATGTAAGTCATGAAACCATAAAACTCTTAGAAAAAAACATAGGCAAAAATCTCTTGGACATAAACATGAGAAACTTCTTCATGAACATGTCTCCCCGAGCAAGGGAAACAAAAGCAAAAATGAACAAGTGGGACTATATCAAGCTGAAAAGCTTCTGTACAGCAAAGGACACCATCAGTAGAACAAAAAGACATCCTATAGTATGGGAGAATATATTCATAAATGACATATCTGATAAGGGGTTGACATCCAAAATATATAACGAACTCACGCACCTCAACAAACAAAAAGCAAATAATCCAATTAAGAAATGGGCAGAGGACATGAACAGACACTTCTCTAAAGATGAAATTCAGATGGCCAAGAGGCACATGAAAAGATGCTCCACATCGCTAATGATGAGAGAAATGCAGATTAAAACCACAATGAGATATCACCTCACACCAGTAAGGATGGCCAACATCCAAAACACAAACAACAACAAATGTTGGCGAGGTTGCGGAGAAAAGGGAACCCTCCTACACTGCTGTTGGGAATGTAAATTAGTTCAACCATTGTGGAAAGCAGTATGGAGGTTCCTCAAAAAACTCAAAATAGAAATACCATTTGGCCCAGGAATTCCACTCCCAGGAATTTACCCTAAGAACACAGCATCCCAGTTTCAAAAAGACATATGCACCCCCATGTTTATCGCAGGACTATTTACAGTAGCCAAGAAATGGAAGCTACCTAAGTGTCCATCAGTAGATGAATAAATAAAGAAGATGTGGTACATATACACAATGGAATATTATTCAGCCATAAGAAGAAAACAAATCCTACCATTTGCAACAACATGGATGGAGCTAGAGGGTATTATGCTCAGTGAAGTAATCCAAGCGGAAAAAGACAAGTATGAAATGATTTCACTCATCTGTGGAGTATAAGAACAAAGAAAAAACTGAAAGAACAAAGCAGGAGAAGACTCACAGAACTCAATAATGGACTAAAAGTTACCAAAGGTAAAGGGACTGGGGAAGATGGGTGGGAAGGGAGGGATAAGGGGGGGAAAAGGGACATTACAATTAGCCCACATAATGTAGGTGGGGGGCACGGGGAGGGCTGTACAAGTGAGAGAAGACAAGTAGTGATTCTATAGCATCTCACTACGCTGATGGACAGTGACTGTAATGGGGTTGGTGGGGGGGACTTGATGATGTGAGAGTCTAGTAACCATAATGTTGCACATGTAATTGTAGATTAATGATACCAAAATTTTAAAAAATACAATTGATTAGCTTCCCTTCCCATCTTCCCTTCCAAGCTTGGAGGAGCCGGTGGAAGTGAAGAGGGCTGCCACGTGGAGACACATCAGTGGTATGGCTGCGGTTGCCTGAGGATGCAGTGTCAGGGAGGGGGACAGGAGGTACTAAAGGGAGGGATGTCAGTAGCATGCCCACTAGCACTGAAGGACATGGGATGGTAAGGGAGAGAATAGGGAATGTGCACAGAGATATGTGGGTGCCCAAAGACAGGGGGTGCTGCAGCAGTGTAGGATGCCACATGGAAGCACATTGGCAATGTGCCTCCTGATATCTGAGAATGCAGAGTGTTGGTGGCAGGCAGTAGGGGTGGCAGGTGGAGGAGAAAGCTAATGTGGTTGGGAGACTAGTTACATTAATTGAGCAAGGAAGTGAGGATTATACCAAATATAATAACCACCAAGTTTCTCACGGTTGCAGAAGATACAAAAGTCATGGAAAGGAGCAAGACCAGACTGAACCCTGAGATTCCTAGTTGAAATTGGAGGTTTTGATGTGACCCATGCTTCTTAAACATATATACTCTGATAGATGAAGAAATGGTTATAGATGTATGTGTGTATGTATATGCATGTGGATATAGTCTAGGCCCTCTTACAGACCAGCTCTGTCTACAAAAGGGGCTAGAAGCAATGATCACCCATTAGCATACCAAGTACCCAGAACATGGTTTCTATATACCACCCTCTACTAAAGGAAGTGCTCGAAAAATAGTGGGAACGTGTCAAAAGAGCACAGATACCACCTTGCAAGGGGCTTCCCAATGGTCAAATCTGGGACATTTTGAGAATCAGAATAAATGATAGTAATGATTTACAACCACTTATAGAAAACAGGATCTATGAGTTCATATTGATATAAACAAATAAGCAAATAAATGGGGGATGGGGTGAACTGTATTTTACAAATATATATTATATGATGTAGTTTATCTACATGCTGTTCTTACAATGTGATGCTAACAATTTTCTCATTGAGTAGTAAAGTCTATGTCTGTCCCCTCCCCTTGAACGTGGGTGGATATTTGTGACTGCCTCAATCAACAGAGTTCAATGAAAATGAAGCTCTGCGACTTCTGAGGTTGTATCAGAAAAGGGCCATGCACTTCCATCTCATTCTCTTGGGATGCCTGCTGTTGAATTTCAGCCACAATGCTGGGATGAAGTCAAGCAGCTGAATGGACAGGACTTGTGTAGGGGTTCTGGCTGACAGACCCAGCTGAGGGCCCAGCCAAAATCCAGCACCAACTTGTCAGCCATGAGAGTGAACCACTTGAAAGAGAGATCCCCCAGCTCCACTTGATGCAGCACCTTGCCCAGGTGCAGATTCATGAGCAAGATAAATGACTGTTGTTGTTTGAAGCCACTATGTTCAAGAATAGTTTGATACACAGCAATAGATAGCTGGAACAGAGGAGAATCCCTCCCCTTCCTTATAGGAGAATGTCAACTAATAAATGTAGACAAATTGACGGAAATAGAAAATCGCTATTTGGCTACCATGACAGTAGTGGCTGATTCAGGAGGTAAAGGGAGGGTGGAGGATTGATTGGGAACAGGGTGTCAACATAATCTGGAAGTATCTCCCCATTAATTACCATGACAAAGCAGTGGTATCTTTATGGTGGAGAAAAATGCAGGCACCAACATGACCAGGTGATTCAGGTCAACATTACCAGTGACAGAACGCATGGGCACTGTGTGCCCTCTATGAGATGTGCTGAGAAGAGGACAGCATCATTTCTTTCCTGCCAAGAAACATGACTCTGTTTAGTGCCAGGGGAACAAAAATGTACAACCACTAGTTTCTAAAACTGCTAAGGACATGAAAGATGTGAAAAGATTCTTGGAACTATTTGAGACCCGAGGAGCCTGAAGACAGATGTCAGCTAAATGCAGCACGTGTTCCTGGATGGAATCCTCCACCAGAAAGGAAAAACCAACATCATTGGGACAGTTGGCACACCTCTAATGAGGTCTGGGGGTTGAAGTGAGAGAAAGAGAGCAAGCGAGGGCAAATGCAGTGAACTGTTAACAGGTAGGGGACTAGGTGAAAGGGATATGGAAGTTCTCTTTACTGTTCTTGTCACTTTTCTGTAGGCTTAATAATATTTCAAAATGCATTATTTTCTAAACAACACCATTGCTTATTTTACCAAACCATTTCAGATCAAAGGCTCATTGCTTCATTTCAACCACTCATCTAATTCTATTCTTCAGGGCAAAGAGGTAAAGATATGGCATGCATAACCCCAAACCACAGGTATGCAAATCACATTGCCAACCAGGCCCCGATTCATACTACTAATTCATCAACATTTCCATGCCTCGTGCTGCATCAGCTCTCTGAAGCCCAACCACCACAGCAGGGTTTGCGCACTTTACTCCTATGGCTGCAGGTGCTCAGGGCACAGAACAGCCCCGCCCCTGATGTGATGCTGCAAAGAGGTGCTCCTCCGTGGTGATAGACTTTATCTGTCATCTGTTAGTCTGTGGAAAAACTGTAACGTATCTCTTCAATGTCCTTCCCATTCCTTTTCTGCACCACCCTTCCTTCTGTCACCTCATTTTCTGCTCCTGATGCCCTGGTGGCTAAGGGGGTAGTTTTGAGGCTTGCTCTCCTCAGTTAGCATCCTACACGGAGGGCCTCCCTTGTCTTACCTCAAACACATAGTTTCACAACAGGGATATCCAGTTAGTAGTTAACTCTATGAAAGAAATTAAACAATATGAATAATTAAAGAACACAAATTAAATCACAATGTGGTATCTTTAATTTAAATACGTGCCAGTCTTCATGGCAGCATGATGTTAGTATATACTGAGAATCGTGAAAATATTCACCCCTTGGGTCATACATTTTGATATAATAATCCTACTTTTAAAACTTTTCCCAGGAGTGTAAATAAAAGATGAAAAGAGTGTTATTTACAATATTGAAAAGATGCACATAACCTGAATGTGTGATAGTCATGCATTCTCTCAACAAATATTTACTGAGGACCTACTACAAACCACATATATAATAGAACAGAAGAATGTTGACGTGTTATGATAAAATGACACAATGAAATGTTACATCGCATTTAAACTACCGAGTAGGAAAGTGTTCATGAAAGAAAGTAAACTAGAACACAAACTTTATAGACACTATGTAAAACTATGTACAAACAGTAAATTATACTAATTCCAGAAACTTCATTAGGTGTTTTAGTATCTCATTTAAATGCTTACAGAAACTCTGGTATTAATGCCTGAATGGTATAGATAAGGAAACTGAGATTCATAGTGATTCTAGAATGTTAGTTCCACAAACTAATGTTTGATCTGTCTCATTTACTGTGGTATCCACATGTCTAGAACAGTGCCTGGCATATAACAGACACCCAACAAACAGTTCCTGACTGCCTGAAGTGACTGAACCATGATCTCCCCCAGTGCTCCTGAGATAATATCTTTACTCAAATAACTAGACCCACCGGGACCCCAGGGTGAGGGGTGGGGGGAATGGGTTCAGAGATGGGTTTGGGTAACTTCTAGTTCTTTATTGTGTTGCAAAGGCCTCAGAGCCGCGCCTCTCCTTTTCCTTTCTCTTTTACTGCCTGCCCTCTGGTGGAGGTACAAATAAGTAGCAGGAGTCAAGGAAGACCAGTGTCATCACTGACTGGACAGGTGTCTATGTCTTAACCTATATGCACTGAATATCCAGTTTTGTCTGTTTCACCATCGTATGGAAACAGCTACCCAGATTTTCACCAAATTTAGAGGCTAGGTTTGAGATGCGGTGACTTAGACTACATTGTACTGGCAAAATTAACTTTGGGGACTCTATAGGGCACCTTGGCTATTTTTTTCCTTTCATTCAGAGCTATGTGGCTCTCATCTTAAAGATTTGTTAAGAGGTAAGAAATGTACCGTTTATGAATTTGGCTAATATGTCATGGATGAAGAGGATGTTCAAAAAATTCATTAAATCTTCAGAATTACTCATTTTCATTTTCATCTTTCTCTGAACGCAAAAAAGTTAAGTGCCAAAAATTCACCTCAAAGATTTTGAATAAATATTAGTTTCACATCCCCGAGCATTTTTATATGGGAAATTTTTAGAGAGATGGAAACCCAGTTTGAAAGGCACACCCAAGTGAGGTCCAGTTGGAAAGACAGGTTCTTTCAAGGGCAAATGTAAGGGCCATGAGAGGCATACTCAGTGCAAGACCAGGAGACTCATGTTCTTTCACAAGCAGTTGAAACCAAAATCCAGTTCAAAGAGGCATTTGGCCGCTGATCAGGAGATATGTGAGCTATGAATTCATATGCTTCTGCTAGAGAAAATAGTGCTTTTAAATTTGAGCTCCAAATCAGTTATGCCAAAGAATCTGCTCCAGTTCTATGCCTGGAATCTGCAAGGGGCGCCTGAATGTTCCAATGAAAAGGTCACATTGAAGCCAATTACAAAGCCCCCAAAGTTGCTAAAACCATTACTAATGGAGCAGCCACCAGAATTCCAAGATCTTTAATATCACAGCTTAACCTGTATATTTCAATGGGGTACAATACAGAGGAATCAGTATTTAACTCCCCCAAACTACCCCTTCGCCTTTTAAATGCCTGTAATACCGAGTGAGTATCTTTTTCTCCCCGTGGCTATTAATAAAGCACAAGCTCAGATGCCTCAAATAATTGGCGTTGTTTTGTGACGGAGCTGCTTCTAATATAGGTGGCACTGTGTAATGTGTTCCTGAGTGGGTAGTGACAGGGGTCTACTCAAACGTGCTCCAGAATGTAACAGTACACATGACCTCTAAAGAAACATGCTATGAAGTTGAAAATTATTACAGCTGTGAATTAATTATTCCAGTTAAAGAAAATTATTACAATTCCAACACTCATGTTTTTATTGTTTCGATTAAGCTTTATTTAATGATAGTTAATTATTCTCCTGTGAAGCCCTAGGAGTTTCCTAGAGTCTTTTTCTTTCCTGTCACTAATAATTAAGGCTTGTAGAGTTAACCCCCAGTTTTCTCTCTTACTGACAAAAAGAGATCAGCCTGTTAAGCACTTAGAAAGGCCTCCCCAGTAACTAACACCATTCTTGGTAAATAATAAATGCTTAATAAATACTTGATGAATGAATGGATGAATCGCCTTTATTTGAGTTAGGGATTTTTTTTTTTTGGTTGTGAATAACAAAATCAGACTCTGGGTAACTTAGGAAAAAAAGGAATTTACTTAATGGATACAAGGGCACAAACAGGTTTAAGAGAAGGTTGGGGAACCCAGCTCTTTAACAACCATGGCGGAAACCAGGCAACTCCAGGTGGCAAGCAAGAACTGCTTAAAGATTGATCCAGTCTTGTTATGGTTCTACTCATGAATCAAATTCAAGAGGAAGCTCCTAATTGACCCAGCTTGGGTCCACATCACTGTGCTTGACCTAGGAGAGGACAGGGTCTTAATATTCATGCCATACTTTGTCCAGTATATATACAGAGAATTTCTCAAAATGAAATTGGAATGCTATTGCCAAAAGAAGGTAGAATGGATGCAGGAAGGGAAGGGAGGAAGAAAAAAGGAATAAAGTGTTTTTCCTTTAAGTACTTAAGTATTAAGAAAGTACTTAAGTGGAAAGTAAATACTTAGTGGGAAAAATTACTATGCAATATTTTAAAGTATTGCCCTGGTGGTCTGGGCTTCTGGGACTGCCCACAGGGGACAAGTCAGACTCCAGAACAGAGAAATTACTTTCAAGGTGGTATTAAGGTGAGGGGGCCTTTGCTATTCACTGTTAATGTAATTGCAAAGAACTGAGAGGAGGTTTACTCTGTTCAGAAAAGTTCATAAAGTATAAAGAGTGGGTAGATAACACTGATCTTCACCATGTGCATGTCAGTAGAGATGCAGAGTAGACGAGAGGCTGCAATCTGAACGATCTAGTCATAGTTTGTAACCCACTTAGCAATAGTTATTTAATAGGTACCACTTAAAGAGGCACCTTTGGGCTTCAAATTACCCATCAACTAAATGGGGTTAATAATACTTGCCTCACCCACTGTGTTAGTCAAGGTTCTCCAGAGAAACAGAGTAATAGAATGTGGGGTAGGGGAGGGAAGAAGAGAGAGATTCATTGTAAGGAATTGGCTCTTATGATTATGGAGGCTGAGAAGTCCCAAGATCTGCAGTTGGCCAGACAGAGTCCCAGGAGATCTGAAAGTGTAGTTCCTGTCTGAAGGTCAACAGCCTCAAGACCCAGGAAGAGCCAATGTTTCAGTTTAAGTGCAAGGGCAGGAAAAAAACAGATGTCCCAGCTCAAAGGCAGACAGGCAGGAGGAATTCCATCTTACAGGAGCTTCAGCCATTTTGTTCTATTCAAGCCTTCAACTGACTGGATGAGGCCCACCCGTATTAGGGAGGGCAATTTGTTTCTGATTCTCTGGAGAACCCGAACTAATACAGATTTTAGTACCAAGCAAGTGGCGTGCTCTTGTAACAACTACCCCAAAATGTGGAAGTGGCTTTGGAACTGGAAGAGTTTTGAGGTGCAGGCTAGAAAAAGCCCAGACTGATATAAAGGGACTTACAGAAGAAATGTGAATGTTCAAGGCAATTCAGGGCTGAGAAAAAAAAGGAGAGCTGGAGAGATAGCCTCTGTCTTCTTAGAGAATATGTAAGTTATCATGAATAGAATGTGGGTAGAACTATCAATATTAAAGTCCATTGTGTTAGGATCTCAGACAGAAATTAGGAACAAATTATTAGAAACTAGAAAAGAGACAATCCCTGTTACAAAGTAGCAAAGAATTTGGCTGAATTTTGTTCTAGTGTTTTGTGGACGATAAGACTTATCAACAATGAAATTGGATATTTAACTGAGGAGATTTCTAAGTAAAATATTGGAGGTATGGCCTGGTCCTCCTGACTGCTTATCATAAAATGTGAGGGGAGAGAAATAAATTGAAGGAGTTGTCAAGCAGAAAGGAAACAGAACTTGAGGGTTTAGAAAATCCTCACCCTGTCTACCTTGAAAAAAATGAGAGAGCATGTTCATCTTAGAACTTGAAGGGTGTGGCTGGACTATCACTCAGTGAAGATGTTATGGGATTAAACAAGCAGAAACACTGCCAGTTCCCACTGAAGAAGGGACAGATACAACAAAATGAAGGAAGGCTGTAACTCTCTAGGGTGGAATCATTGAGTTATCTGGCTTTGAATATGTGTGTGTCCCTCAAGAGAAGAGAAGAATTAATTTCAAAAGTGATTCAGAGATCATGTTGGCTGCCCGTCCCACACAGTCCCAGGGGACAAAATTGATTCCTCCTGTTTTTGAGGGTGGGCCCACCTCTAAAGTTTCAACAGACCAGGTTGTCACAGTCTGGAGCCCTGGGGGCAGGGCTGCCCAGCAGAGCCTGAGAACAGGACCTCCACTTGAAGAGGCACAAGGACTGAACCACCAACTAGAAGAGCTTCAGGCACAAGAGCACTCACTGCCTAGGGCCATGGGGAAAACACTGCGGCGCCCCTTCTGGAAGGTGGGGCATCAAGCCAAAGAGGATTTTTCTCGAACTTTAAGCTCTAATGGAATTTGCCTTGCTAGGTGTTGGACTTGTTTGAGACATGTCACCCCTTCCTTCTTTCCTATTTCTCCCTTTTGGAGTGGATAGGTGCATCCTACACCTGTCACACCAGTGTATTCTGGAAGCAGATAACTTGTCTGGTTTCAGAGCTTCACAGCTGGAGAGGAATTATGCCTCAGGAGTCTTACCCATATCTGACAGAGATGAGATTTAGAGGAGACTATGGACTTTAGAGTTGATGCTGGAATGAATTAAGGCCTGTGGGATATTGGGGTGGAATTAATGTGTTTTGCATTCAAGAAGGACATGCATTCTGGGGGGCCAGGAATGGAGTATTATGAACTGAATATTTGTATCCTCCCAAATCGATATATTGAAGCCTTAACACCCAGCATGGCTGAATTTGGAGATGGGGTCTGTAAGGAAGTAATTAAGGTTAAAGAGGACATAAGGGTGGAGCCTTGATCTGATAGGATTAGTGGCCTTATAAGAAAGGACACCAGAGAGCTCTCTCTCCCTCCTCCTGCCTCTCTTTTTCTCTCCATGCACACGCCAAGGAAAGGCCAGGTGAGTGACACAGCACGAAGGCAGCCACCTGCAACTCAAAGGGAGAGTCAGTACTAGACAGTAACTCTGCTGGCACCTTGATCTTGGATTTTCAGTCTCCATATCTGTGATAAAACAAACTTCTGTTGGTTGAGCCACCAAATCTATGGTATTTTGCTTTGGCAGGCCAAGCAGACAAATGCACCCGCCATAAAAAATTGTTGAGACAATCAAATAATTTAAGAGACACAAAAGGTGGGGAAAAATAGCTAAAATAACCACCTAGGTATAAAGATAATTATTTTTGTGTGTCTTATCCAAATAGGCTATTGTGTGTCTTATCTAAATAGGCTATGCTGATCATCAGTTTTCACATAGGCATCTCTGAAAGACCTAAGTGTGAAGGACTACATTTTAAATCTTATTATCAAACTATGTTCATGAAACATTCCAAATCAGTGGAGAAAGCATGAATTATTCAATGAATTATGTGGCACAATTTGGAAAAAAATAATGTTAAACTCCCACTTTATGTCAAACATATAAAAATTCCAGATGCTTTTTAAAAAGCTCAACAGCATTAGAGGTAAATGTTGAAAACATTTTTATAATCTTGGGATGGAAAATATCTTCATAAGTTTCAAGTTCAGAAGCTGTAATGGAAAAGATTAACACACCATACTATGGAAAATTTTCAGATTCTGTATGCCAAAAGATAACATGAACAAATTTAATGGACAAGCAACAGACTGGAAGAAAATATTTGCATCATATAAAACAAAGGATAAATATCCACCAAATATAAAGAGTTTCCACAAATTCATGAAACACCAATGATTCAATAGAAATACAGCCAAAGGATATAAAAAGCCAGCTCTTTTGATTAAAGCATTTTTAATACATATATGAAGCAGTCATTCCCATTCTCCCCTCCCCAAAGCCCCTGGAGATCATTAATCTACATTCTACATATAACTACAATCTACATAAATCTATGGCTTTGTATATTCTGAACGTTTCATGTAAATGGAATACAATATGTGACCTTTTGTATCTGGCTATTTTCATTTAGCACAATATTTTTAAAGTTCATCCACATCATACCATATATCAGTACATCATTTTTATGACTGAATAATAATCTGTTGTATGGATATGTCACATTTTTTAACCCATTCATAAGTTGATGGGCATTTGGGTTGTTTCCACTTTTCAGGTACTATGAATAATGTTTGCACTCTCGTAATAACTATTGATGTTGAGCATTTGTTGATGTGTTTATTGGCCATTTGTATATATTCTTTGGAAAAATGTCTATTTCTCTGACCATTTTAGTTGCATTGTTTTTCTTTTTGTTGTTGAGTTGTAAGAGTTTTTATATACTCTGGATACTAGACCCCTATCATATATCCTATCAGATACATGATTTCCAAATATTTTCTCTCATTCTATGAGTTGTCTTTTCACTTTCTTGGTAGTATCCATTGATGCACAGAAGTTTCTAATTTATATGAAGTCCAATTTATCAATTTTTTTTCTTTCGTTGCTTGTGTTTTTGCTAGCATATCTAAATACCTATGGCTCAATCCAAGGTCACAAAATTCACACCTATGTTCCTTAGAGTTTTATAGCTCTTACATTTAGTTCTTTAATCCATTTTGAGTTAATTTTTGTATATGATATAAGGTAGGGATCCAATCTCATTCTTTTGTGTATGAGTATCCAGTTGTCCCAGCATCATTTACTGAAGACTATTTTTATTCTCCATTGATTGGTCTTAGCACCTTGTCAAAAATCAATTGGCCATAATGTATAGGTTTATTTATGGATTCTCAATTCTCTTCCTTTGGTGTCTATGTGTATACTTATGCTAGTACCACATCATTATGATTGCTGTAGCTTTGTAGTAAGTTTTGAAATTGAAAAGTATAAGTTCTCCAAAACTATTCTTTCAAGATTGTTTTGGCTATTTGCAGTCCCTTGTGATTCCATATGAATTTTACGAGTGATTTTTCTACTTCTGCAAAAAAACCACCATTGGTATTTTGATAGAGACAGCATTGAATCTGTAGATCACTTTGGGTAGTATTACATCTTACCAATATTAAATCTTCCAAACCATAAACACAGGATGTCTTTCCATTCGGTCTTCTTGAATTTCTTTCAGCAATCTTTCTTAGTTTTCAGTTTATCTTGAACCTCCTTGGTTAAATATTTCCTAAGTATTTTATTATTTTGAATACTATTGTAAATGGAATTTTTTACTTAATTTAATTTTCAGGCTGTCATTGCTAGTATATACAAATAAACTGATTTTTGTATGTTGATTTTGTACCCTACAAATTTGCTGACATTTATTAGTTCTAATAGTTTTTTTGTCGATTCTTCAGGGTTACCACACATAAGATCATATCATGTACAAATAAAGATAATTTTACTTTTTCCTTTCCAATTTGGATGACTTTCTTCCTGACTAATTACCCTGGCTAGAACTTCCAGTACAATGTTGAATAGCAGTGGAGAAGCAGACATCCTTGTCTTCTTCTTGATCTTAGGGGGCAAGTTTTCAATCTTTCACCACTGCATATAATGTTAGCTATAGGTTTTTCATTGATGGACTTTATCATATCGAGAAAATTCCTTTTTACTTCTAGGTTTTTTTGTGTTTTTTTCTCAGGAAAGGATGTTGGATTTTATCAAATGCTTCTAATGTATCAATGGAGATGAGTTTGTGGGATTTTATCCTTCATTTATTAACATGAGAACATTAATTAGAGAATATTCTCTAATATGGTATATACATCTTTCACATGTCAAAACCACTCTTGCATACCTTGGATAAATCCCACTTGGTCGTGTTGTAAAATCCTTTTAATATGCTGGAGGATTCAGCTTGCCAATATTTTGCCATTTGGCCTGAGCCTTCCCTACCTGCTTGCACAGAGCCTGGAGGCAGGCCATAGGTGAGAGCTGATGGCCTTTCCTAAGCATGTGCACAGCCTTGGGCCTGCATGTGTGACCTTCTTGATGCCCACTGATGTTTAGGAGCTTTGCAAAGCCCTTTTCCCCCAAAGCATCTCATTTCCCAGCCTCTCCACCCAAACTTTTCAGTTTGCCTCTACTGTTATCTCTTGCCCAAGGCAGCAGCAGTTGAAACCATCGACTTTAAATATTTTCAGCAAACAGCCCCACCTCAGCCCTGGGAGAGTTCTAAGTTAGGTGAAATAAAGGGAAGCCCTTGGAGCTAATCTTCCAGGGAGATAGCAGACAGGCCAAAAAAGTAATCACAATTCATTAAGAATAAGGTCTGTTATACTCCTTCCAGCCCTGGGTGCTTGTACCAGGGGTGAGGGCTGTTGACCTCAAGGCTGCTGCCAAGCTTGGGGGTGAGCAGTGGTACCAGGGCACATGTAAATGCCATGAAGCTCCCTTACCAAGACTCAGATACAATTTCTTGATTATGCATTTCCCTGATTGTTGTAAGCACTTGATTCATTCCAGAATTCTGAAAAAGTTTATTCTGACAGTTGTTGTCAGTTTGTTGCTTTTATGGAGAGATGGACTTCTAGAGTTCCTCATGCTGCTTTTTCATTGATGTTTTAGGTATTTCTTAAGATGAAAGCTAGGCAAGCCATTGTTACCTCACTAGTTATTAGAAGTGCTGATTAAACTGAGATTATTCTTGGTATATCGGTAAACAAAGTCTAAAAAGATGGAGAATATCTAGTATCCACAATAATGTGTGAGGAAATAGGCACTCACGTCCTCTTGATAGCTTGTAAAATGACAACGTAAAGTGTGTAAATGGTAAGGTCTCTCAAATTTTTCACTGTGCTCTCCATTCCACTCAGCAATTCCACCTTAAGAAATTTTTTTTATAATATATATATTTTTATAATTTATTTTGCTATCATTAATCTACAATTACATGTGCAATATTATGGTGATTAAACTACCCCCTTCATCAGGTCCCCCCATCAACCCCATTACACTTACTGTCCATCAGCGTAGTGAGATGCTTTATAATCACTACGTTCTTCTCTGAGTTGAACAGCCCTACCCATGCCCCCCTAACACTACATCTGCTAATCGTAATGCCCCTTTGACCCTCTTATCCCTCCCTTCCCAGCCATCTTCCCCAGTCCCTTTCCCTTTGGTAACTATTAGTCCGTTCTTGGGTTCTGTGAGTCTGTTGCTGTTTTGTTCCTTCAGTTTTTTTTTTCTTTGTTCTTATACTCCACATATGAGTGAAATCATTTCATACTTGTCTTTTTCAGCTTGGCTTATTTCACTGAGCATAATACCCTCTAGCTCCATCCATGTTGCTGCAAATGGTAGGATTTTTCTTTTCATGGCTGAATAATATTCCATTGTGTATATGTACGACATCTTCTTAATCCATTCATCTACTAATGAACACTTAGGATGCTTCCATTTCTTTCCTATTGTAAATAGTGCTGTGATAAACATACGGGCACATCTGTCTTTTTGAAACTGGGCTGCTGCATTCTTAGGGTAAATTCCTAGGAGTGGAATTCCTGGGTCAAATAGTATTTCTATTTTGAGTTTTTTGAGGAACCTCCATACTGCTTTCCACAATGGTTGAACTAATTTGCATTCCCACCAGCAGTGTAGGAGGGTTTCCTTTTCTCCACATCCTCGCCAACACTTGTTGTTGTTTGTGTTTTGGATGTTGGCCATCCTCACTGGTGTGAGGTGATATCTCATTGTGGTTTTAATCTGCATTTCTCTGATGAATAGTGATGTGGAGCATCTTTTCATGTGCCTGATGGCCATCTGAATTTCTTCTTTAGAGAAGTGTCTATTCAAGTCCTCTGCCCATTTCTTAATTGGATTATTTGCTTTTTGTTTGTTAAGGTGCGTGAGTTCTTTATATATTTTGGATGTCAACCCCTTTCAGATACGTCATTTATGAATATATTCTCCCATACTGTAGGATGTCTTTTTGTTCTACTGATGGTGTCCTTTGCTGTACAGAAGCTTTTCAGCTTAATATAGTCCCACTTGTTCATTTTTGCTTTTGTTTCCCTTACTCGGGGAGATATGTTCATGAAGAAGTCACTCATGTTTATGTCCAAGAGATTTTTGTCTATGTTTTTTTCTAAGAGTTTTATGGTTTCATGACTTACATTCAGGTCTTTGATCCACCTTGAGTTTACCTTTGTGTATGGGGCTAGACAGTAGTCCAATTTAATTCTCTTACATGTAGCTGTCCAGTTTTGCCAACACCAGCTTCTGAAGAGGCCGTCATCTCCCCATTGTATATCCAAGGCTCCTTTATCAAATATTAGTTGACTATATATGTTTGGGTTAATGTTTGGATTTTCTATTCTGTATCACTGGTCTGTGGGTCTGTTTTTGTGCCAATACCAAATTGTCTTGATTACTGTGGCTTTGTAGTAGAGCTTGAAGTCAGGGAGCCTAAATCCCCCTGTTTTATTCCTCCTTCTCAGGATTGCTTTGGCTATTCGGGGTCTTTTGTGGTTCCATATGAATTTTAGAATTATTTGTTCCAGTTCATTGAAGAAAGCTGTTGGTAGTTTGATAGCGATTGCATTGAATCTGTAGATTGCTTTAGGTAGTCTAGCCATTTCAACAATATTTATTTTTCCTAGCCAAGAGCATGGGATGAATTTCCATTTGTTGGTGTCCACTTTAATTTCTCTTAGGAGTGTCTTGTAGTATTCAGGGTATAGGTCTTTCACTTCCTTAGTTAGGTTTATTCCTAGGTATTTTATTCCTTTTGATGCAATTTTGAATGGAATTGTTTCCCTGATTTCTCTGATAGTACATTGTTAGTGTATAGATATGATAGCAACAGATTTCTGTGTATTCATTTTGTATCCTGCAACTCTGCTGAACTCAGATACTGGTTCTAGTAGTTTTGGAGTGGAGCCTTTAGGGTTTTTATGTACAATATCATGTCATCTGCAAATAGTGACAATTTGACTTCTTCTTTACCAATCTGGATGCCTTGTATATCTTTGCTTTGTCTGATTGCCGTGGCTAGGACCTCCGGTACTATGTTGAATAACAGTGGAGAGAGTGGGCATCCCTGTCGTGTTCCCAATCTTAGATGAAAAGCTTTCAGCTTCTCGCTATTAAGTATGATGTTAGCTGTGGGTTTGTCATATATAGCCTTTATGATGGTGAGGTACTTGCCGTCTATACACATTTTGTTGAGAGTTTTAATCATGAATGGATGCTGAATTTTGTCAAATGCTTTTTCAGCATCTATGGAGATGGTCATGTGGTTTTTGTTTTTCTTTTTGTTGATGTGGTGGATGATGTTGATGGATTTTCGAATGGTGTACCATCCTTGCATCCCTGGGATGAATCCCACTTGATCATGGTGTATGATCCTCTTGATGTATTTTTGAATTCGGTTTGCTAATATTTTGTTGAGTATTTTTGCATCTACGTTCATCAGGGATATTGGTCTGTAATTTTCTTTTTTGGCGAGGTCTTTGCCCGGTTTTGGTATTAGAGTGATGCTGGCTTCATAGAATGAGTTTGGAAGTATTCCCTCCTCTTCTATTTTTTGGAAAACTTTAAGGAGAATGGGTGTTATTTCTTCTCTATATGTCTGGTAGAATTCAGAGGTGAATCCGTGAGGTCCGGAGGTTTTGTTCTTGGGTAGTGTTTTGATTACCGATTCAATTTCGTTGCTGGTGATTGGTCTGTTTAGTTTTTCTGTTTCTTGCTTGGTGAGTCTTGGAAGGCTGTATTTTTCTAAGAAGTTGTCCATTTCTTCTATGTTTTGCAGCTTGTTAGCATATAGATGCTCATAATATTCTCTTATAATTCTTTGTATTTCTGTGGGGTCTGTCGTTATTTTTCCTTTCTCATTTCTGATTCTGTTTACGTGTGTAGATTCTCTTTTTCTCTTAATAAGTCTGGCTAGGGGCTTATCTATTTTGTTTATTTTTTTCAAAGAACCAGCTCTTGGTTTCATTGATTTTTTCTATTGTTTTATTCTTCTCAATTTTATTTATTTCTTCTCTGATCTTTATTATGTCCCTCCTTATGGTGACTTTGGGCCTCATTTGTTTTTCTTTTTCCAATTTCAGTAATTGTGTCTTTAGACTATTCATTTGGGAATGTTCTTCCTTCTTTAAATAGGCCTGGATTGCAATATACTTTCCTCTTAGAACTGCCTTTGCTGCGTCCCACAGAAGTTGTGGCTTTGTGTTGTTGCTGTCATTAGTCTCCATATATTCTTTGATTTATGTTTTGATTTGGTCGTTAACCCATTGATTAATTAGGAGAATGTTGTTAAGTTTCCATGTATTTGTGAGCCTTTTTGTTTTCTTTGTACAGTTTATTTCTAGTTTTATACTTTTGTGATGTGAGAAGTTGGTTGGTAGAATTTCAATATTTTTGAATTTACTGAGGTTCTTTTTGTGGCCTAGTATATGGTCTACTCTGGAAAAATGTTCCATGTGCACTTGAGAAGAATGTGTATCCTGCTGCTTTTGGGTGCAGAATTCTGTAGATGTCTGTTAGGTCCATCTGTTCTAGTGTGTTGTTCAGTGCCTCTGTGTCTTTACTTATTCTCTGTCTGGTTGATCTGTCCTTTGGGGTGAGTGGTGTGTTGAAGTCTCCTAAAATGAATGCATTGATATCTATTTCCTCCCTTAATTCCATTAGTATTTGTTTCACATATGCTGGCGCTCCTGTGTTGGGTGCATATATATTTATAATGGTTATATCTTCTTCTTGGACTGACCCCTTTATCATTATGTAATGTCCTTCGTTATCTCTTGCTACTTTCTGTGTTTTGAAGTCTATTTTGCCTGATACAAGCACTGCAACACCTGCTTTTTTCTCTTTGTTGTTTGCATGAAATATCTTTTTCCATCCCTTCACTTGTAGTCTGTGTATATCTTTGGGTTTGAGGTGAGTCTCTTGTAAGCAGCATATAGATGGGTCTTGCTTTTTTATCCACTCTGTTACTCTGTGTCTTTTGATTGGTGCATTCAGTCCGTTTACATTTAGGGTGATTATTGGCAGATATGTACTTATTGCCATTGCTGGCTTTAGATTCATGGTTACCGAAGGTTCAAGGGTTGCTTCTTTACTATCTAACAATCTAACTTAACTTTCTCATTAAGTTATTGTGAACACCATCTGATGTTTCTTTATCTCTCCCTTCTTATTCTTCCTCCTCCTTTCTTTATATATTAGGTGTTTTGTTCTTTGCCTTTAGTTAGCATTTGGATGGTCTACTTTCTTTCTATGATTTTATTTTCTCTGGTGACATCTTTTTAGCCTTAGGTGTGCTTCCCTCTAGAGCAGTCCTTTTAAGATATCCTGTAGTGGTGGTTTATGAGAGGCAAACTCTCTCAACTTTCATTTGTCTGGAAATTGTTTAATCCCTCTGTCATATTTAAATGATAATCATGTTGGATATAATATTCTTGGTTTGAGGCCCTTCTGTTTCATTACGTTAAATATATCATGCCATTCTCTTCTGGCCTGTTAGGTTTCTGTTGAGAAGTCTGATGATAGTCTGATGGGTTTTCCTTTGTAGGTGATCTTTTTTCTCTCTCTAGCTGCCTTTAATACTCTGTCTTTATCTTTGATCCTTGCCATTTTATTTATTATGTGTCTTAGTGTTGTCTTCCTTGGGTCCCTTGTGTTGGGACTTCTGTGGGCTTCTGTGGACTGCGAGACTATTTCCTTCTCCAGCGTGGGAAAGTTTTCAGCAATTATTTCTTCAAAGACACTTTCTATCCATTTTTCTCTCTCTTCTTCCTCTGGTACTGCTATAACGTGAATATTGTTCCGTTTGGATTGGTCACACAGTTCTCTTAATATTCTTTCATTCCTAGAGATCCTTTTATCTCTCTCTGCCTCAGCTTCTCTGTCTTCCCTGTTCTCTGATTTCTATTCCATTAACAGTCTCTTGCATCTCATCCAGTCTGCTGTTAAGCCCGTCGACGGCTTGTCTGATTTCTGCATTGTCTTTCCTCACTTCCCTCACTTCCTCCCTCAGCTCTTGCACATTTCTGTGTAGATCCGTCAGCATGGTTATGACTTTTATTCTGAATTCTTTTTCAGGAAGACTGTGCGTGTCCACCCTTCAGGTTCCCTCTCTGGGGTTGTCTGGGTCTGGACCTTTGTCTGTACCATATTCCTCTGTCTTTTCATGGTATAGAAGTGGTTGCTGGTAGTTGCCACGTATGTCAGCTGGGCTCTTTATGACTTTCAAAAGGAAAAAAAAAGAAAGAAACAAACAAAGAAAAGAAAAAAGAAAGAGAAGAAAAAACAAACAAAAACAAACAAACAAAAGAAAAAAACGTCCACCAGGACTGGATTCTGTGGGGATGCTGTAGGTTGCACTGTTGATCCACTATTCCAGAGCCGTGGCCACGCCGCTCCGCAGAGCCCTTTATAGCTCTCCAGGGTGGGAACGAATGGGAGGCTGTTGATTTCTGTGGTAAGTGCGGCCACTGTTTCCCAGTTACCAGCTAAGGGGTCTGAAACTCCCCAGGACTCCCAGCCTGCTGGGATGAGTGTGCCGGGGCGATCCGGTCCTCCACTGGGCTCCTTGCTCTTTAAGACCGCTGAAAAAAGCGCGCACTTTTCTTGTTTTTTTTTTTCCTTCCCCGGAGCCATCTGCAAGCACCCTGGCGCGTTCCCCGCTCAGACCCCCCACCCTGTCTCTCCAATCTCTGCTACACCATGCAATTTGTGTCAGCGCTCCTGGCGCAGATCACCAGGGCTGGTTATTTTGCAGCCCTGTACTTCCACTCTCTCCCAGCTCTGAATCCTCTCCTCCTGCCGGTACGCTGGGGTGGGGGAGCGCTCGGTTCCTGCCCGGTCACGGCTCTGTATCTTACTGGCCTCACGGGGTGCCAAGTCCTCTCAGGTGTAGCTGCACGCTGTGCGCTTTCCTGTGTATTCTGGTCTCTCTTTTAGGAATAGTTGTATTTGCTGTATTTTCATAGATAAATATAGTGTTGGGAGGAGATTTCTGCTGCCCTGCTCACGTCACCATCTTGGATTTAATCCCCACCTTAAGAAATTTAACTAGGACACACATGAATGTTTAAAGACATATTTACAGGGATTATTTTTTTGTAAGATTACAATAGTGAAAATCTGAAGACAAACAGGGGTGTTCAATAGGGGGATGATTAAGTAAATTATGGCCCCACAAAACGCTACAATATACACCCTGTGATAACAGAAACTCCAAGCTAACATCATTCGCAATTGGCTTCTTTCTCTGTCCAAATCTCAGATTGGGAGGGCTAATGTTCTTATCTTTTGAGGGGGTTGGCATGGAGAGGGAAGAGCAAAGCTTCAGGCAGCCATGTAGAGGGGAGTGTGGAGTTGGAGATGATCCCTGGTCTTCATATTCTTCTGGTTCAGCCTCCTCAGATTCAGCCCCTGACAGCAAGTAATAAACCAAGATGTGTAGTACAGCCCCACTGAGATAAGTGTGAGTGTGTGTGTGTACCGCATACACGTATATGCATTCATGTATTATGTAAATGCATTTTAAAAGAACTGGATGGAAACACACTAACTTATAACCATAGCTACCTGTGCGAAGAAAAATGAGGGAATGGGGGAAGAGTAAAGGTCTCACGTTTTACTATATGCAACTATTATTTGAACTTTTAGAACAGGAGTGAATTCATCTCACTAAAAAAAAAAAATTCATTTAATTAAAAATTTGTTCAAGGTAAGTTTTCAAACAATATTAAAACAAAGTGAGTGGCCCTTATTGGAGCTGCAGTGGCTGCCATGGAGCTGCTGTGGTCACAGAGGAGCCCAGCCATTCTGTTTGCTATAACTGATCCGCAACATTTCAGGAAAAGACAGTTCCCGCTGTACCTGCCGTTTCTCTGGTAGGGACATAGCCCTTTCTTAAAAATGACATGGCTCCAGAGGCCAGCAGTGGTGTTCTGTTGTCGGGATCTTGCATGTAGTTACCAGAATAAGGTTTTTAGAAGTGGCTTGTAAAGGCCAAGAACCAGGATGGAGGGGCAGATGGGAGTGCACTGGACATGCATGCTGGGAAAATCCAAGGGCAGATGGCACAGATCTCGGCAGGGCTGTGGGTCATCGCCCTGAAAAACTTCAGGCATCCCTTCGAAGAACAAAGGCCTGTCAAACCTTTGATTCTGAAGATGAAAGGAGGGAACAATTCAGGACACATTGTGCTCTCGTCTCAGCTGTGCCATGCGAAGGTCCCCGGGTGACTGGAGCTGAGCTTTCCATTGATGAAGGCTCTGGGGCCATGACAGTAATGGAGCGCAGCTGCCTGAGGCCCCCGTTATGCCAGGTTTCCTGGCGGGGTCTAATACTGAAGACACCAGCTTGCTGCTGGAGCTGAGCTTTGGTGTAAGGTCTGTTACCAGGAAAGCTGACTTCATCTGTGATTATGGATCTATAGAGCTGGGGGAGAAACACTATAGGGGGAGGCAAGCTAAGACAACAGGCTATTTTAGGTGGAAACAGTGACCTCTATATTTCTGCTGAAGCTGGTACCTGACATATAAGTCACCAATAAAAGACTCAAAGTGAAGAAAAAATAAAAAAGCAAATTGGGACAGGGGAATCAGTAGTAGCCCCATTCCTGTAGCAAGAACAAACAGTAAGAAAACATAAGAGAATGCCAGGGCCTGGAGTGGATGTATTATACATCACAACCTCTAGAGGTGAGGCTTGCCACAGTTGATATAGTGAGTTAGTCCAGAGCTAGGTGTACCACACAGGTCTCCTTAGTGCTGTAGGAAAACTGGGTTCCCAAGCCACAGGGAAAATTTGAAGTGACAGCAGGAGGCAATGAACCACTAAAGCTGAGAAATGTGCCAGAGGTCAGTCACAGCTTATCCAGTGAAAGTGAAAAAGAGAGAAGGTGTGAGGCTTGTTTATGAGACTACAAGCTGCGTCAGGTTGAAGGTGTTCAGGAAGAGGCTGGAGCACTTTTGCCTTCTATGAGGCCTCCAGTGCTGCTACCTGTCACTTAGAATTCCCCTAAAAGCTGTGTGACAATTAGAAAAGGAAATTAAGCACTTTATTGGTATCCGTGGAGTCCTTGACTTTAAGAGGCCCGTTGCCATGTTCAGCACTTAGAACAGCAGCAGTAACAAGCTGTTCTCTCTCTTAAAGGTATACTTTTTACTAATTGCTTTACTTGGAGAAGCTAGGAGAGAGGCAGCAGAAGCCAAGTCTGGCTACTCTGAGTAAAAAAGAAACTTCCTGGAATGGTATGGTCAGTGGTACACTGGTCAGTGTCTAACAACCAGCTCTTAAGAACCAAAAAAAAAGTCTGATTTCCGGTGTTCATTTATTTCCATCAAATAAATAGTCCCACCATGGTCTACAGCAAGCTACCAGTGTGACATCATCTGGCTCACAAAATTCCTGGCAAGTTACCCATGGCCTCCAGTGCTGACAGGGAGGAGCTCACAGGATGGGAGGTGGCAGAAGAACCCGGCAGTACCAGAGGGTCTCCACACACTGGGCAGGTCAATGCCACATGAGCCTCTTGACATAGATCTCTACACCACCCTTACAGTTTTATGCCTTTAGGGGGCAAGTCCCTCGTTCCCTCAATATCCACACACTACGTAATCCAAAATCAATGGCCATGGCCACACAGGTACATCTCCAATTACCTTTCTTTATGGGCCCCAGTTCATACTGGCAAGCTCCAAATTGCAAGATCCCTTCCTGCTGACTCCTCAACTATAGAAAACAAGTCTGTAACAAGAAATGGTGGCAACATCTGAGTTCAGGGCTGCTTATGTTTTTTGTTTTTTGTTTTTATTGTCTTCTAAGAACTTTGTATTGTGGAAATTCACACACGCGTACAGAAGTACAGAGAGCAGCACGATGAACCCGCAATCTCAGTGATCATCAACCTATGGCCGATTTCGTTCCATCTATATTCCCATACTTTGTTTTTAAGGAATAAAAGCATCACAACAAAGATCAGCACAGTGGTCAAGACTGTTACTTGGAATTGGAATAACCTGGTAAAATAATAACACAATTTTAAGACAAACTATGGGTTAGGTGCTTTACATTCATTATCTCATCAGATTGTCACAATGGCCCTGCTAGATTCGCATGATTACCTGCTTTTCAGATGAGAAAACTGAGGGCAGGGAAAGATGAAAAAATTGCCCAAAGTCAAAAAGCAGTGGCAGACATAGAATCTAAACTTGAAAGGATATAAACTACCTTGCACGCAAACTGTTAGCATTGGTTGCCTGGAGATGGTGGCATCGTGGGTTTTTATTCTCTTCTTCTACTTTGTTTTTCATTATTTCTCCTTAACTAACAATCCTGAGCAGTGCATCAGGGCAGATACGCTGATGGGGACCATGTGCTTCCTCCCAGGCACAACTGGTTTGCGGTCAGTGCTTCCTCCTGATGCAGCTGCAAGGAGACCCAGTTCAGCAAGCTTCCGGGCTTCTGGGAGGCTTGGGAGGCTCAGGGTAGAAGTGAGCCCAACAGTCATCATGGAACTCTGGCTGCCATGTTCCCAAATGTGGTCTGAGCTCACTAGACTGTGTCCAGATGAGCATAGCAGCCCAGCCAAAGGAGTAGCCGCTCGGTGCCCCTGCACTGGTGTGGGTGCAGGGCTGACCCCAAGGCCCAGAAGGCTGACCAGGAGAGCGGTCAGCACAGATCCCATGCTAAGGAGCTGATTCCTCAACACTTACTCTGTGCCAGACCTTAAGTTACAGTCCCTGCCCTCAAAATACTGGGTCACGTGGCCCACAGAGCCCCAGGAGGAGCCGAGGAAACTGGGGAGTATGTTCAGCCTGAAAAAGTGATGGTACTGTGGCTCTGGGGAGGGAAGAGGCTGAGCAGAGTCTGAAGCTTGCTTTAAACTCTTGCCTGTTGTATATACAGAGGAATTGCCTTAGCCTATGTTATTCCAAAAGACAGAATAATTCATACCTGGCGAGCACAGCAAATGCAGTCCACAAACATCACTGGGAAAGACTATAATAGAGAATTTGCTAGGCCTCCTGTGATGGGAGAGAAATAATTGAGAAACTTCTGTATTGAGATGAAGGTACCAGGAATAAGCTATGCAGGCAGGCATGTGGCAAATATCTCTTTTGTCCACCCAGCATTTGCCTCTCCTGCCCTTCATGTGATCCTGCTGTACTGCCAATCACTAGCCCCCATCTCCTTAAATACAAGCCTGGGTGAGTGACCCAAGCTAGACCCATTAGACTCCCTCTCCTAAGAATATGGCTAAAGTGGAAACACATATAAAGGCCAAAGGGGATGGGAGTTGTGTGACCCAGTGATAGAGTCCTAAAGAGGTGGCTCATGGGCTCCTACTCAGAAGCTTCTCTGGTTTCTATCCTCCCAGAAGCTCGTGTGTGAGCTGAAGTGAGAATGTGGTGAGAGCAGCAGTGTACCTCACTCAGGCCCCAGTGATCAGAACTAGGGCCAGAGGTCAGGGCTGGCCCAGTACTGGGCTACAACCACTGACTTCCCTCTGGCCTGCAGTCAGGGTAGGATCTAGAGCCTGGGACAGAGTGGCGGTTGTAGCTCTGGATCCCTTAGTAAATGGTCCCAGCTGGGTGAGTGCATCAGTCTGAGTTTAATTCAAGAAGCAGAACCACTAGGAGTGGCACCAGCCTCTAGTAGCCACTATATATACATATAGATTCTACATAGATAGATAGGTAGATAGATAGGTAGGTAGATAGATAGATAGGTAGGTAGATAGATAGGTAGATAGATAGGTAGGTAGGTAGATAAATAGATAGGTAGATAAGTAGATATAACCCATATCTATCTATCTGTATATATATATATATAGGTTATATGATCTTGTTACAGAGATTTGATATTACAGTTGACCTTTGAACAACATGGTAGTAGGGGCCCTGGCCCCCACATGCAGTCAAAAACCCATGTATATGTTTGACTCCCCAAAACTTTACTAATGGCCTACTGTTGACCAAAGCCTTACTGATAACATAAGCAGTCAATTAACATATATTCTGTAGGTTATATGTATTATATACTATAGTCTTACAATAAAGTAAGCTGGAGAAAAGAAAGTATTTTTTCAAATAGCTGCAAATCTCCAAAAAATTTTCCAATATATTTAATTGAAAAAAATCCACGTTTAAGTGGACCCAAGCAATTCAAGCCCATGTTGTTCAAGGGTCAACTGTATACAATTTGGGGAGCTGGTTAAGCAGTCTCTGGGTCTCTAGAGGGCTATCATCTTCGTGTCTGATATTACAGCTTAAAGTTCTCCATGCAGGCAGCTGGCAAGGGAAGATGGATGCAAAGTGCAGACGAGCAAGGACACACTGAAACCCACAAGCACAGACCCATGTCAGACCTTGTCAGCTCTTGTACCCTCTGACTTTGATAGTATGGGTGTCCTGCTGAGCACACACACCTGTCCGAGGAGCTGGAGAAGCTGAAGAGAAATCCAGGGGCGGATGAAGCAGTTGCAGGCCCAGTCATTGCCTCATACCAACAAGGTAAGGCAAGAGATCAACAACATGTGTGAGCTACAAAATGGCTGCTGCTTCGACACATGAAAAGATGCTCCACATGCTAATCATCAGAGAAATGCAAATTAAAACCACAATGAGATATCACCTCACACCAGTTAAGATGGCCAACATAGAAAGAGTAAGAACAAATGCTGGTGAGGATGCAGAGAAAGGGGAACCCTCCTACACTGCTGGTGGGAATGTAAGCTAGTTCAACCATTGTGGAAAGCAATATGGAGGTTCCTCAAAAAACTCAAAATAGAAATACCCTTTGACCCGGGAATCCCACTCCATGGAATTTACCCAAACAATACAACTTCTCAGATTCAAAAAGACATATGCACCCCTATGTTTATCGCAGCACTTTTTACAATAGCCAAGATATGGAAGCAACCTGAGTGTCCATCAGTAGATGAATGGATAAAGAAGAGGTGGTACATATACACAATGGAATATTATTCAGCCATAAGAAGAAAACAAATCCTACCATTTGCAACAACATGGATGGAGCTGCAGGATATTATGCTCAGTGAGATAAGCCAGGCAGAGAAAGACAAGTATCAGATGATTTCCCTCATTTGTGGAGTATAACAACGAAGCAAAACTGAAGGAACAAAACAGCAGCAGACTCACAGACTCCAAGAAGGAACTAGTGGTTACCAAAGGGGAGGGGTGTGGGAGGGCGGGTGGGGAGGGAGGGAGAAGGGGATTGAGGGGTATTATGTTTAGTACACATGGTGTGGGGGTCACAGGGAAGACAGTGTAGCACAGAGAAAGCAAATAGGGACTCTGTGGGTAAAATTGTAACATTTCCAGAAAAAAAAAATGGCTGCTGCTTCATCTCTGCCTTTCAAATCTCACACAAGAATCTCTCTTGTGGCTCATCCTAATGGGAAATACACAGAAAAGGAAATTCTGAGAAATGCAGTTCAGCCTAGCCAAGGTCACTGTTCAGAGAAGATAGAAGTAGAGGGTGGGAACCAGGAATGGGCTGCTGGGTAGACTTAGGCTTAATAGATAGAAGTTATAGGAATAACTTCCAGTTTGATTTATCTAATAATCACATTCGTAGGTCATACATCATACATCAGGAAATACCTCATCTCTGGATGTGTTCAAGCAGAGGTTTATGGCCAAACTGTGGAAGGCCTTAAATCCCAGCCAGGATCCACGCATTGTGTTTAGAACAGTCATTCTGGTAGATGAGTTGAAGGAAGCAAGACTAAAGAAAGGGAGGGTAGCTAGAAAGTTTTTGGCATCATGGGGTAAAGGTCCTGAGAATCTGAACTAGGGTATAGGGGTGGAGATGATGAGGGAAAACAGATCTGGAAGGCAGGCAGGCAGAGCAGACTCCACAGGAGTTGATTTGAGGTTGGACAGTGTATCCATTTCCTATTGCTGCTTCAACAAACTACCACCAACTTAGTACGTTAAAGCAACAGACATGTAGTCTCTTACAGTTCTGGAGGCCCGAAGTTTAAAATGCATCTTACGGGACTAAAATCAAGGCATTGGCAGGGCTCGTTCTCCCTGGAGGTTCCTGGGGAGATTCTATCCCTTGCCCTGTTCAACTTCTGGCTGCCGGCATCCCATGCTGTGTAGCTGTGTCACCCCACTCTGCTGCCACAGTCACACTGCCCTCTCCTCTTCTGTGTCAAGTGCCCCTCAGTCTTTCTCTTTTAAAGACACTTGTGTTCACATCAGATTTACCAAGGCAATCCAAGACAATCTGCCCATCTCAAGATTCTCAATCATATCTGCAAAGACCCTTTGCCATGCAAGGTAACATTCACAGGTTTTGGGGATTAGGTGTGGCTATCTTGTGGGAAGCCATTATTCACCTATCACAGATAGTAAAATGAAGGAAGACAGCTATAACTCTGTGGCCTCAAACCTGCATGGCTCAGACCATGATAGAAAAATTAACCAAAGAACATCAACACAAAGAGAAAACAGTTTGGGGGAGAAGAGTTTAGTTTGGGATGTGAGAGGTAGATGGGCCATCCATACGGAGAGGCCCAGAAGAAACTTGGAATGTTAGAGTTGGAAGCTTTGGAAAAGTATCCTGGCTGAAGATAAATATTTGTGAGCATCTGTAGAGATATGATGCAGGGAGAGTATAAAGTCTTTGAAGGAAGGGATTAGATGCTCATAGTTGTGTCCTTGGGGCCTAGCATGGTGTCTGGCACATAATAGATGCTCAACAAATGTTGGTTGAATGAACAGATGTGATTAAGACCCAACAGGAGAACAGCAGGGAAAGGTGGTAGAGAGTATGAATGGGCAAGTGAGCTCGGGTGGAAGGAGAAAACCTTCGTTGAAACAAGAGGTAAAAAAGAGAAGTGGTATCTATGCAAAATAACTCTAAAATGGATAGGATATAGCACAAGATCTCACTGTGGACAATCTTGGCATTATCAAAGTAGAAGGTGAAGTCATTGGTGAGGAAAGTTACAGGGAGTAGGATTGAAGTTTAAGGAAAGTAAACCATAACATGTCAGAACTGAAAAGGACCCGGAGAGTATCTAGCCCATTACCCTCGTTTTACAGACAGGGAAACTGATGGTTAGAGAAAAGAATGAATTTGTTCGGGTCAGCAAGCCAAATAGACATTGGTTCAATTCACGCAATATTTATTGAAAGCTGACTCTAGGCCAGGCCGACCCCATGTTAAGTGTTGGAAGTAGAGTGGAGAGCCAGGCAGACATAGGCCCTGACTTCACTGAGTTTGTAGGTTGGTGGGAAAGGCCCAGAGGAAACAGAGTGGTAAGGGCTCTGGTAGGAAAAGCTTAAATTGTCTAGGGGAGGAGGCATGAGGATTACCAAGAAATGAATAGCAAGATCAGGGAGCCGAAATACCAGCCCATCTGAGGGTAGACAGTGACTTGGCTGGTAACCCAGGTAGCAGTTTCACGACCTAAATGATATTTATAATTCAGGGAGAAGTAAAGAAGGCACCTCCCAGGCCAGTGACTCTGGTTCCAGCATTCCTTTGCACTTGGCTCTTTTCTTCATGTCCCCCGGGCAGGCCAGAGGCCCAGGCGGCAGAGCACTTGAATTCAAGTCGAGCCATCAACTGGAGGGTTAAATCTTATAAATTTGAACAAACAAATCTGAGAAAAACTCAGAAGTTTTGTTCTACTTTTCCAAGGATGCCCAGGATTAAAGAAGCTGTCAGGACAGGGATTTGCTTCCTGAAGAAAGTGAGGTTTGCAAGGAGATTTGAATGAAGTCCACAACAGGCAAGATTAACAGAGAGGACAGCCCACTTTATTTCATTACGTTAATGTGTCATCACAACTCTCTTAAGGCCACTTGTGCTAGAAGCCAATAATAACTCAACGCAATTACGTTTCGGTCAAAAGAAAACTTAAAATAAAAAATGTATATACCACTTTGGTAGCTTGACGTAAGACAATTAAATTTCTATTACTTTTCTAATTAAATTATCCTAGCCTTTCATCTTACTTAGCATTAGAATATTCTTCTTTGCTCTCCAGGGTGCTCCCTTACACCAGAGTTCTGGAATCTCAGAGAACAAGAGTTCTATGAATCTTTGAGGTGCATACTCATTTCAAAGGGTCAGTACTGGCTTCTGTTGCCTTGAGGATGGAAATCTGGAAGCCTGCTCAGTCCACCTAGGAAATGTTTTCTTCAGCTGTTGCTGCTGTTGCTACAACACGGCATTGCTAGGAGTCCAGCCGTCCCATCCGATCCCAGGGGCTGTAGTGGCCGAGGTGTGCACTGGCACCGAAGCTTCTCTAGGTATTGGGGGTGGTAACAGGAGTGTTACACTCAACTATGTGCAGGTCACATGGCCCACAGGCCTGGGCCTCAAAGCCTGTCAAGCCTAGGAAGCTGCAAGCCGCCCTCTGCACCCAGATAAAGAAACCAAACAACTCTGGACCTCTTCCTCTTGAGGACACAAGTACAATTTCCCCAGAAAGAGGGTGGGAATGCCAGAGGGCCTGCAGAACAGATACTGGGGGGACTTTAGAGATAGAGGTTGAGAGAGAGGTTGCGTACAGATGGGACATCCCTCTTCTGAAGGCCCAAAATGGCAAGACTTCCTCCCATCCCTTGGGGAGTTCCAGTGAAAGATTTAATAGATAAAGCAGAGCTTCCCAGCCCAAGGGCCTTGACACACTGGGGTGCTGCCAAGGGATTACACGTGAGCAAGAGCTATTGGTCTTGGTACCGGAAGCAATTGGGAGGCGCTTAGGAGAGCCAGAGCCCCCAGGCCAGTTGCTACCAGCAGCTAGCAGCCCAGATGGGGTTTCTCTACAAGACGGAGCCTGTGGAACAGAATCCTGAATGTAGACCCACAGTCATCGGGGGCAGTCAGGCACTAAGGGCACTTCTGGCCCTCACTGCACCACTGTTTCATGCTGAATGTACCCAAGGAGGCCCCCCACCACCAGCACAACAACTTCAGGGAGGCTGGGGAGAGAGTAAGGAGGGTAACTGCCAGCAGTGGCGCAGCTCCAGGTACCAGACTCAAATCCATGTCTTCACATATGTCACATACTTAACATCTGTTCAATAGGCCCTTTCACTTTCATCCAAGTCAGCCACGTGGTGACTTCAAATTTTAGCACTATCATTATTTTAAAACACTATGCTTGACGTGAAAAAGTTCAGTTGGCTTTGAATCCATTTGTGTCACAAAATGTTTCCTCATGGCATTTATCAATAACAGAAAGTGAAGAGCTGTTAGACTTTAAATATAACTTCAGCTGTTGTAAATTTTGGAATCATTGTAAAATCAGGTTTAAATTGTCTTTATCACCTACTTGTGGGAAGAAAGTTTCTTGTCAAGGGTGACCATGAGGAGGTCAAAGAGTCATCATTAAATCTTGACAGGGAATGATGTGTAATCATTTCAAGCACAACACCTGATACAAAAAGTTATATTGAAGGAAGCAAGCTCAAGTTTTTCATTAAACATTTTTGAAAACATTTATAAGTTTGACATGAATATTTAGTATCTTTAGTATTTTATATTTATTTTTATTATAATTATATGACACAAAAAAGCAATGTTGAAAAAAACAAAAGTAATGTTGACAGTGAGTCTCATATAGACACCCACACTCCCCTCCAGTTCACCCCAGCTGCCATACAAATCTTACCACTTTCCATTTGTGTCAAGATGCAAAGGATTTGGGAAATACTGAGATCAAATCACATTAATAATAATAAGAAGAAGACAGTTGCTTTATTAATAAAGACCCATTTAGTAATAAGTGGCAGAAGCTCAACTAGAACTAACTGAAGCCAAATAAGCAGTGGGGGTGAGGGCGCAAATTTATTGACTCATGAACCAACAGTGCATCCATGGCAGGGGTGAATCTGGCCTCAGCAATGTCTGGATGAAGGCACACAAACACCATTAGCTCCCTCTGACTTGCTACCTCTACATCTCTGTTTCTTGATTTCTTTTGCTGCTTCTGTTGAAATGTTTACTTTTCTACCTTCTGCTGTCAGACTTTCTACATGAGGCAGAGAAGAAGGCTATAAGCAGATCTGAACTTACATCTTTATAGCTTGTGTCCTATATTAGTATGAAAATTCTAGGGAAAGACTCTGACTAGCCCACTTTGGATCAGGTGGCCACCCCTTGACCAATGGTACAGGGTCTGTTAGCAGGAGTATAGTCACTGAGTGGATCATGACTCTGATAGTCCTTGCATTTTGGTTTCCTAAAATCTGCACTGTAGTTCTGTGTACCTTTGGTCTGGATGAGACAGGACTCTGGAAAGGAATGGCATCAATTTACAGATTACCTTCCAGGACTTCAGTTGTTATAGGGCTGAGAGGACCCCAGTCCTTCTCAGGTAGATTATTTGGTAAGGCCACCAAATTGCCTTAGAGGGAAACTATACACAGACAGATGGCAGATAATAGACTTCAAGATTAACATCTCTGAGGATCTGCTGGGGTAAAAACCCTCGAATTTCAGTGGCTTAAAGTAACAAATATTTATTTCTCATTCATGCTTCCTGTTTGTCCTGAGTTGGTAGGGGTCTCTGCTCATTATGATCACTCATAGACCCTGCCTGATGGGAAGAGAAAGCTCCAGAGAGTCTACCATTGGTAGCTAAGTGCTCTGGTTTAGAAGTAACATATCATTACTACTGTCTTGGGCTGCTATAACAAAAGCCCACAGACTGTGTGGCTTAACAGAAATTTATTTCTCACAATACTAGGCACTGGGAAGTCCAAGATCACAGTGCCAGTCAATCTGGTTCCTGGTGAGGGCCTTCTTCCCGGTATGCAGACAGCTGTCTTCTTGTTGTACCTCAAGTGGCAGAGAGAGAGCATCTCCCTTGTGTGTCTTCTTTTCTTCTTCTTTTATTTATTTATTGTTATTCTGTACTATTTGTGTATGTGTGTATGTGTGCATCTTTTTTATAAGGGCACTAATCCCATTCATGAGGGCTCCACCTTCACGACATAATTACCTCCCCAAAACCCCATGTCCAAACGGCATCACACTGGGGATTAGGGTTTCAGGATATGAATTTTGAGGAGACACAAATACTCAGTACACTTCAACTACTCACAATGAACACGGCCCCACCCAACCCCAAAGACACTGGGAAGTGAAATCCTATCATGCCCAAGAAGAGCCAGAAAAAAATTTGGCTAATAGCACTAATGTCTACAACATTGGTTTACAACTCCATATATTTAGAGAATGGGTGGTTGAGGCTTCTACAAAAATGACACGGGTAGATGATTTCTCAGTATTACTGGGTCTGATCTTAGAAGAGTCCAATATGAAAAATACAAATTATTAAACAAGACCAAATATGGGTTACTTATTCACAGTGCATGAATTATCTAATGTACCAGAGGATTCACTTTAGAATCTCTAACGCATCTGAATGTTTATTTACACATGATTTACTAAAGAATTCTGCAACCCTTGTGTTGAACGCATCACACACCTTTGAAGTTTTGGTGTCCGTTGCCTATGTCTTTGTTTCTAGGACACAACATACAAATTAACCCATGGGTTCTCTGGGATGAGCTGTAAAAGGTCCATGGTTAGTCAAACCCAAGGAGAAAAAGTGAAATCAAGCCACAGTGAAATCAAAACTGCGACATTAACTATGCAGAATAAGAAATTCACAAGGGTAGGCCAAAAGTAATCTCCTCCCCAGATGTAAAGTGCCTCTTTTTCTTTTCAGAACTGGCTGGTGGGATTTTCCAGTGTGACTCAGTAGTTACATTAAAATGAATAACAAAGACCTGGGAAGAAACTTAATTCCTACAGCAACGTTGTTATTATAATATCCCATATTAGCCCATGGCAATGCTTTTACTCAAGAGGATGCCCCAAGCCTCTACAAAACAAGGGTAAGAGCACACTACTAGTGTGGGTATCTGCCAACGAGCCTCAACATTGTCAGCAGCCAATGCACAGCCAAAAGTTACCACCTCTGGCAAGGTGAGCCAAACAAACCATTCGGTCTCACTGCACGCAAACTTTCAATCAGGCCCTGGGTCTGCTGCTTATCAAGTGTTAAGCACTGGGCCAGCAAAGTTGGAGACCTTCAAAAGTGGTAGAAAACTTGGCACAAGTCCTCACAGACTTTACATTCCACTTGAGAGAGACAAACGTGATATTAAGAAAACTTGTAATTACAAGTATGAAAAAAACAGCCTTCAACTACACAATACTTCTAACCCCGCCAGGAACATGAGCACCACCAGCACCCTACTGAACCATCCTCAGGCCCTCAACGTGGCTACTTTGCCTGAGTGTGGCCTGGAAGATTGCACTGCATGCCTGGGGCAAATCAGACAAGATGGTCTGGAGCTCCTTCCCAGAAAAAAAATGGCAAGATCATTGGAGGCTGATGCCCCAGTAGAATCCTGACAGGAAGAGACACAGAATGACATTCATTCATTCCTTACCCATTCATTCACAAATGTTTATCGACACCCATTAACTGCTAAGCTGTGTGCTCGACATTGGACAAGACAGACATGGTCCCTGACCTCATGGAGCTCACATCCTGGTGAGAGAGACAAGTAGCCTTGATTATGATGCCATGAGGGCAGTACTCTGACTGAAGACTACAGAAAGCTCTGGGGGCACAGAGGGGGGGCCCTCAGCACAACTCAAGTGATTCAGGGAGAGATGCTAGTGACATCTAAACTGAGGGCTGAAGGAGGAAGCCAGATGAATGAGGTGGACAAAGAGTGCTCGAGGCCGAGCGAACAGTATGTGCAGAAGCACATGATGAAAGACTCGGCGAAAGAACTAGAGAAAGACTGTAGAGCAGGATCTCTGAGTGTGACAGAGGAATGGGAGACTGATGGAAGGTGAAGCTAGAGAAATAATCAGTCAATAATAAATAACAGGCATTGGAGTTCCATGCAAACCATGAATGAGCATTTGCACGTTATCCTAATGGTAGTAGGAGTTCTAAGCAGAAGAAAGGCATGAACAGGTTTGCATTTTAAAGAGATGGGCCTGGTTGTTTAGAGAAGGACTCATGGGAAGGCAAGAGTAAAGGAAGGGAGGCCAGTCAGAGGGTAGTGCTTGGTGGCCCAAGCAAGAAATTATGGTGGCCTGGGAAAGGATAATAGATGTTATAGTGGAGATCGAGAAAAGTTGAAGTATTTGAGAGGTGTTTTGAAAGTACACTCGACAGGATTCAGTCAATAGTTAGGTAAGAGGAGAGGAAGAAAGAGGGGTCATGGATACATTTCAGGTGTCTGGCTTGAGCGAAGAGTGGTGCCATTTACTGAACTGGGGGAGAGCGGGGGTGTTAAAAACAAAAGAGATCTCAGTGGAGAAGATAGGGATCTGGGAGTTATCAGTATAAGTGGTGACTGGAACCATAGTCACAGATGAAATCACCTAGCCTTTCTGCTCAAAGTATGGCCCAGGAACCAGCAACATGGGCATCAGTGGGGAGCTTGTTAGAAACCCAGAATCTCCAGCCTCATCCCAGACCTACTAAATGCAAATCTCTCTTTTCACAAGCTCCCAGCAATCTGCATGCACATTAAATCCTGACAGGAGCTGCTCTTGGGGTCATGTACCTTCTCCACCCGGACTTTGTGAAAGGCACTGCCTGTGAGGCATTTTTTCTGCTCTCTCAAATGAAGTTGTTTCTTGGCAATAAACAAAAATTTGTAAGGCAAACCGCTTTCACAAACTTATTCATGACAGGCATTACAGAGAAGAGACGCAGAGACTATAGAATCACACAAAATCTGAAGCCTCACTAAGAAAGAGATGCATCTTAATGAAGAAATCAGCCCCCAAGATAGAGATACATGTCATGTCACCTGTCAGTTAGGAAAAGAAAGTAAGTTATAATTACAGCCAACTGGTAGATCCTTAGTCTTTCACTGGACAAATTTTGTGACTCCACTTAAATGCCTGTGATCAACACCTTTACAAAAAGCCTTTTGAAGTGTCTTCACTGTGACATTTCACAGGCCCCTTCTCCCCACCAAGGAATCCCCACCAAGATTCTGAGTTCCCCCCCCCGGCTCTTCCTGGAGCTGTCTCAGAGAACCTTGAGAGGATGCTGGACTAACAGTGAATTTTGCCTATTTGTTTAATTTCATCAAAGCACAGTGATTAGTTACAGGGTTTTATTGGTACCTTCTGTAAATGGAAATTTAATAGACACAGTTTGTGTTAGGGTCCTCCAGAGAAACAGAACAATAGGGTGTGTGTGTGTGTAGAAAGAGAGATTTCTTTGAAGGAACTGCCTTACACGATTGTGGAGCCTGGCAACTTTGGGAGCTGTAAGGCTGGCTGACAGCCTGGAAATTTAGCTAAGAGCCGATGTTGCAGTCTTGAGAGTGAAATCTGCAGAGCAGGCCAGCAGGCTGGAAACTCAGGCAGAATTTCTATATTACAAGTCTCAAGGCAGAATTCACTTCTTGGGGAAACCTCAGTCTTTGGTCTTAAGGCCTTCACTGATCAGCTGAGGCCTACCTACCCGTATTATGGAGAGTAACCTGCTTTAGTTAAAATCAACAGACTGTAAATGTTAATCACATTTTAAAAAGATCTTCATAGCAACATCTAGACTAGTGTTTGACCAAACAACTAGGTGCCATAGTCTCGCCAAACTGACACATAACCTTAACTGTCAAACTGCTTTTCCTCTCACCACATTGTTGTGGTGGGCTATGAAAACCCCACCACAGGATGGAGTGTTATTCCACGTGTCCTTTCAGGAGTAGAAGTGAGTTTTTCTAAAGACAAATGGCTCATTCCTCCCGAGAGTGTGCCACAGCCATGCATCTGACAGGCTTGTACTCTGTGGCTAGGACCCATATGTATATATATATATATATACTTTATGTTGATATTGTATCCTGTACCTTTATATTTTTTATAATTTATTTTAGTATCATTAATCTACAATTACATGTGCAATATTATGCTGATTAAACTACCCCCTTCATCAGGTCCCCCCCACCAACCCCATTACAGTCACTGTCCATCAGCGTAGTGAGATGCTATAGAGTCA
>JAQQAC010016209.1:103689712-103860837 GCA_029783875.1 Phataginus tricuspis | reverse complement strand
TCCCTTCCCACCCATCTTCCCCAGTCCCTTTCCCTTTGGTAACTATTTGTCCGTTCTTGGGTTCTGTGAGTCTGCTGCTGTTTTGTTCCTTCAGTTATTTTCTTTGTTCTTATACTCCACAGATGAGTGAAATCATTTGATACTTGTCTTTTTCAGCTTGGCTTATTTCGCTGAGCATAATACCCTCTAGCTCCATCCATGTTGTTGCAAATGGTAGGATTTGTTTTCTTCTTATGGCTGAATAATACTCCATTGTGTATATGTACCACATCTTCTTAATCCATTCATCTACTGATGGACACTTAGGTTGCTTCCATTTCTTGGCTATGGTAAATAGTGCTGCAAGAAACATAGGGGTGCATACATCTTTTTGAAACTGGGCTGCTTCATTCTAGGGTAAATTCCTAGGAGTGGGATTCCTGGGTCAAATGGTATTTCTATCTTGAGTTTTTTGAGGAACCTCCATACTGTTTTCCACAATGGTTGAACTAATTTGCATTCCCACCAGCAGTATAGGAGGGTTCCCTTTTCTCCACATCCTCGCCAACATTTGTTGTTGTTTGTGGTTTGGATGTTGGCCATCCTCACTGGTGTGAGATGATATCTCATTGTGGTTTTAATTTGCATTTATCTGATGATTAATGATGTGGGGCATCTTTTCATGTGCCTGTTGGCCATCTGAGTTTCTTCTTTGGAGAAGTGTCTGTTCATGTAGGACCCATATATTTTTCACCTTTTTTATGGAACAGTAATCTGTAAGACTGAAAGAACCTCAGTGTGCACCTCTGTGCGTGCAACTCCACTGCTCATTAATGTCTGGTTTGCCTCCCCTTTCAAGGACATAGGAAATTACACTACTCTGCACATTATGAAGTTGGTCAGGGCCATATGGCAAGTCTGGCAGGTGGGTTGTGGGCTGAAGCAGCAGGTATCTCTTCTGGAATGGAGTATTTAATGGTTTGTGCAAAATCCTCAAACTCTCTTTCTTCCCATGCTACGTCAACTTTAAAATAACCTTATGTTTAAGATGGCACAATTACTGGACGGTGAAGTCCCCATCAGCCTGGATGGTATGTAGTTGCAATGTAGGTGTACAGTTGGGTTAGAAATTCCCTCAGATCTATATTGAATATGAGGGACAAATAAATCATTGTTGCATTAAGGCACTACCATTGGGAGCTGTTACTATATGATAACCTAGTACATCCTCAACTAATTGTCCCTACAGACTTGGAGGGACAGGAGGAGGCAGATGTCCAGCTTTAACCCAATTATCCATTTCTTCTCCTCAGCCTAAGAAGCTGCTGTCTTCCTGCCTCCCTTCTCCCTTCCTTCTGGTGGACTTCCTTTTATACCCAAACACTTTTACTCATTTCCCTGCTACACCAAATACATAAACTTCTTAAGTTGAAATACATTGTTCTAAAACTCAATATTTTAAGATGCGTCTTTGAAATACCCTGTACTTCCATCAAAGAATAAATGAAAACTCGTTGGACAATGAGCACTAATTTTCAAATTAAAAAACCAATAGAGAATCCCTTCAAGTACTATCCTCTTCCTTATTCATAAAAGATTCAGTGCCTCTGATATGTTAAAATACCCCAGCCTGGAGTTCCTAGCCAGTCAAAACACAAGACCAAACGATGTAAAGCCAAATAGTTGACTCCGTTGTACTAAGAGCCATCCACCAAAATGATTACATTTCTGGCATGTACTGGTAGAATGGAAAAAGCATCATTGGAATAAAATATTGCCACAGAAGTGCCTGTTTTTATAAGCAAATGTGTTGGTAAGACCTATTTAGTAGCAGGCAGCTTTTATGAAAAGCAGTATTGCAGTTCATCAACTCTTGATCCATTTAAACTATACAAGGTGGGGAAGGGGAAGATGGAGGAAGAAGTCAGTTGAATCTGCCTGTTATGAAGGCACGTTAACAAGGTGTCTTGGATGAAGTGTGAGGCCTAAGGATTTTTTTTAAATGTTGGTGGATAAAAGTTGGGAAAGCTGTTATTCACAAAAATGCAAGCACAGAGCTCGAAAAGTAGAAATGTGAATGCATCCTTAGTTCAAGCTGCTCCCTTTGCAGGGGAGGTTGGGGAGGAGCTTTGAATGGGCCCTTCAGTCCATATATACGTGGCAACTAATGATACTTTATTCTTGCAGGAAACTATGAAGCAACGTCAGTGAAGTTTTTAGACTGATGAACTGGGTTCTATTTGGTAATATAAATTGTTGCAAAAATTGTCACCTGTAGTTGAACAAGTTACCTTCTGCTTCTGCAGATTTTTTATTCTTTGCCCTGGGGTATTGTCCTTTGCTTTATAACTACTGCTTATTCTTGTGGAAATATGTCTTCCCCCGTTTGAGTGATCATATGCAGGAGATGAGGAATTAAGCCTGAAAGAACACCCAGAAATGGCCTTCACCTTAAGCAGAAGAGAGAGAAAATAAAACGGGAGTCAGTTAAGGGCGAGCTTCCTAACTCTGATCATTGAGGGCTAGATGATTTGGACAACCCTCCTACTGAAATCAACTGAAAAAAAAGGATAAAATATAAAAATCACTGTCTTAAAAAATTAAAAGACCCAACAAGACAGTACAGAATTACCAGGCCAAAATTAAAGGGAAAATATTCAACAGAGAGGTGAATAAGAACAAAAGCAACTTTTTCCTGAGGGCTTTGACAATCCCTCAAATTTTGAATTTTCTCTTAGAAAGCTCACAGAACAAGTAGCATCAGGACAGAGGCAAAACCCAGAGTCCTCACAAACAGGAAACTGTCTCCACAATCAGTTGGGACCCCAAAGTGCCATACCCTCAGCGGAAGGGTGAATGAGAACTGGGACAGTCCTTACCTGGGGTTGGGATTACAGCCCAAGTCCAATTCTCTGGGTCATTCAGAGAGCCTCAAGCCTTGAACTAAACTTAAGACAGTGCCATATTTCTGGTGCTGCCAAAGGCCTGATAGAAACAAATACATATCCTCTTTGGAAGAAGATACCTTTACCCTTGATCTCAGATTATTCTTACAGAAAAAAAATCAAATACAATGAGCAACATGCAGTCAAAGATGATCAAGCGTACAAGGAAACTAGACTCCAAGAGCAGGAACCAGTAGAAATAACCAACAAAATCAATACTGCATTCTGAATGGAGAAATCACCAGTGAAATACACAAAAATGCAAAAAACATGACACTAAGTAGACTGCAAAAAGGACCCTTGTTTACAGTAGGAGAGCTTGAACAAGAAGGCAGAGCATCAGTTTGTTTGACTTCACCTGGAAACATGCACATCAGGTGACTCAAATTTTTTGCCACTCTGGGCATATCCAGGCATGCCCACAAAAGTGTCTGAAGTATTGATTTTGGGGTTACAAATAAATTTCAGCATGTAGGTGAATTTGCAAATATGTAACCCAAAAACAATGCATACTGACTGTATTAGTGTGCTCCAGAGAGAAAGATCACACAAAGACAATTTTCAGGAAGATAATGACTGAGAATTTTCCAGAACCTATGAAGGACAGCAATCAACAGATTAAAGAAACCCAATGAATCTGAAGCAGGATATATATAAAGAAACCCACTTCTTCACACATAACAGACATGACAACTAAATGCAACATACAATCCTAGGTTGGTTCATGGACTTTTTTTTTCAATGTGTAAAGGACATTAGTGGACCAATTGGGGAAATTAAAATGTGGACTTAATATTTGGTAATAATATTGTGTTAATGTTAAATCCTGTAATAACTCTTTTGTGGTTACACAGAAGAGTATCTTTGTTCTTAGAAGACACATCCTGAAGCAGTTAGGGGGAAAGTGTCATAATATCTGCAGTGTACTCTTCATTGGTGTAGTTTAACAAGAGAGAGAAAAAGAAGAGGCAAAAATAGGGGGAGGAAGAAAAGGTAGCAGAAGAGGGGAGGAAGAGAAATGGGGAGAAAAATGAGAAGAGAGCAACGTGTTAACAATTAGTTATCGGAGTTTTTTTCCCCTCTCTCTCCCGCCGGTCCCGCTCTCGGTCAGGACTACAGCTCTTTGTGTTACAAGCTCTTTCTGCGACCCTCCGAACCAGCGGAGGGGAGGAAGGCAGGGAGAGAGGCTCGCCCCAATAGGCAGAGCAAGGGAGGTAAGCGCCGGCTGTCCGCCCGTTCCCGCAGCCTCCGGAGCTCGGCGGCGCCGCTGCTTGCAGCCGCTCCAGCCTCTGCTGCCGCCGCCGCTGGCCGCTGGCCGCTGGCCACTCGCCGCTGGCCGCCCCTTTTCCCCGGAGACAATCAGACGCGACAGGAAGTTCACTCAAGGGGAGAACTCGTTTATTGGGGCTCAGGGCATGGGATATATAGGGTGAAGTCTCTCCCGGCGGTCACCTATGCTAATAAGGCAACTTTCACTTTTCCGAATCAGGCTCAGAGTTGTGCGCATGCGCAGCTGAACCCCAGGGGGGCTTTCAGCAGCCATCTTTGGCGTGGCTGAGATTTAATTCAGAGGTAGTCCTCAGCGGCCATCTTTGGCGTGGCTGAGATTTAAAGGCAGTTCTCAGCGGCCACCCTCGTGGCGAGGCTGGATGCAAAGGCAGTTCCCAGCGGCCACCCTCGTGGCGAGGCTGGATGCAAAGGCAGTTCCCCACAATTAGTGAACCCAAGGAAAGAGCGTACAGGTGTTTGTCTTCTTTCAGTTTCTCTGTAGGTTTGACAATTTTCTAAAGTAAAGGGGAAACTTACACAAGAACAACAAAATAAAGCAAAAGGTTGGTTTTGAGAGAAAAAGGAAAGAAGAAGAAAGTAATGGTGACATTGTATATTTTTCACATGTATTTTTTGGTAATTATAAGTTAAAAAATGGAGATGAAATAGACATTTTTAGATAAACAAAGCCTGAGAAAGATTGCTACCAAGAAACTCACACTAAAAGAAATTCCAAACATCATACCTCAGGCAGAAGAAAAATTATTCTAGATATAAAATCTGAGATTTTGAAAGAAATTAAGAGCAAAGAAAATACAAATATATGGGTAAGTGAATATTGATTCTATAAAGCAATATTAATAATTCTTGTGGAGACTTGTGAAAATCAAATAATAATATTTAACAACATGATACACTTATCCTGATAAGAAAAACAGGCTAATTTCAATAACGGAGCCAGATATACCATCATTGGATATAGTCATAAGATATAGTAAATATCAAATACAAGTATTGGAATTTTTAGCATACCAATTTGTTTACTGTTTTATAAAAGAAAGAGATAAAAGGAGAAAATTCAAAATACAAAGTTTCTAAAGTCAATGTCATATGAAGCAAAATTCATTTTAAGCATGAGTCTCCAGAGAAGGCAAATCTTTTTTCCTTCAGATTGTTTTAAACCTTTTTATTTTGACATAATTTCAGACTTATTTAAAAAGTTGCAGGAATACTAAAGAAGAATTCCCATATAGCTTTCACCCAGATTCCCCAAGTGTAGGTATATTACCACATCTCTTTTTCTCTTCACACTCACAAGGATAACTAGAAAATATCTACATGCTTGGAAATTTTTAAATAGACTTGTAAACAACTCCAAAAAATCATAAATCATCATAATAAAATATTTTGAATTGAATAATAACAAAAATTCTAAGTATAAAATACTGCGGGCCAGTGCCCGGGTCTGGGTGTGCCTCCTCTGGGGGCTTCTTTTGTGGGTGGGAGGCTGAGGCGCAAGGCATGAAGGCACTGTGTGCAGCCAGCTTCAATGTAGACAGAGTCCAAGCACTACCCTAGGTCCCGACGCTGCCCTGGGTCTTCAGCACATTCTGCGGCATGGAGAAGGAGTTGGCACTGCTGGGTAAGGGGACCCAGTGCCCAAGCTGCGTGGGTGGGCCCAGAGGCCAGAATGCCTGCTGAGAAGTCACCTTCAGGACTTCCAGCCCATGTCCACAGTGCTGTAGAGAGACCCCTGCGGAAGGTTAAAACAATTATCCAGCCCTAAAATACCAGGGTATAAGGCTTTCTGAATGAAGCTTTCAAGAAAAGAGGTCCAGATGGTTCCGGTGTCCGCCTCGTGAGGGGAGAGATCACATTTTCCCAGTGGGTGCCGCTCATGGAAGAAGACTGCAGTAAATGCTCTGAGGACTCTGGAATTTGCCTCCCTGAGAATTTATAAATCAAATCTTTGGCAAGGCAGTTTCAGCAAGATCAACCACCCCATGTCTCAGGCTGCTCTTGCTCTCAGGAAGAAGAGATCTACCACCTGCATCCTGACCAGCAACTGGCTGTAGGACAGAGCCCACGGGTGTTGCCTGGCCCAACTGCTGCGTGAGCTAAGGCTGCACTTTGACTTATGATAGTCATGCAGGATCAGAACGGCCAAGCTGGAGACTGAGACCTATAATTTAGTGCTTGATACCTTGAAGGCCAGCCCCAACAAGATTGTTTTCTTGGATGACATTGGGGCTAATCTGAGGCCAGCCCAAGACTTGGTAATGGTCACCATCCTCCTCCACAACCCAGACAGGGCTCTGAGAGAGCTGGAGAAAGTAAGTGGGATGCTTCTCACATCAGCAGCCCCTCTACCAACCCCACGCAATCCAAGTGACGTGAACCTTGGGTATGTGCCAATAAAGCGTGGGGTGCACCTGCATTTTGTGGAGCTGGGCTCTGGCCCTGCTGTGTGCCTCTGCCATGGATTTCCTGAGAGCTGGTTCTTTGGAGGTACCAGATCCCTGCTCTGGCCCACACAGGCTTCCTAGTGCTAGTTGTGGACATGAAATAGCTCCTCCTGAAACAAAAGACTATTCCATAGAAATGTTATGCAAGGAGATGGTAACCTTCCTGGATAAGCTGGGCATCCCTCAAGTGATGTTCACTGATCACAGCTGGGGAAGCCTGCTGGTGTGGAACATGCTCTCCTCTACCCTGGGAGAGCAAGGACAGTGGCCAGTATGAATACTCCCTTCATGCCAGCAAATCCCAAAGTGCTCTCCTGGAGATGATCAAAGCCAATCCTGCTTTTGATTACCAACTCTACTTCCAAGAACCAGGAATAGCTGAGGCCAAATTGGAACAGAACCTGAATCAGGCTTTCAAAAGCTTCTTCAGAGCAAGTGATGTGATTTTTCTGTCCACAAGCAAAATTTGTGAAATTGGAAGACTCTTGGTGGGAACCCCAGAAGAGCCCAACCTCAGACTCATCGTAACCGAGGAGGACATCCAGTTCTACATGCAGCAGTTAAAGAAGTCCAGTTTCAGAGGTTCCCCTAAACTGGTATTGAAACATGGAAAAGAACTGGCAATGGGGCTGAAAACGTTTGGGATGGAAGATCCCCCACCTGAAAAGGGGACACAGTAAAGATTGTGGACACTGGCACAGATGTAGACGCCCTCCGAGTTGAATTAGATCCTCATTGAGTGGCTGGAAACTGATGCCAGGGACACACTGGTGGCTTCAAAGCTTTAGGGTGTGTTGTGTGCCAGCCCCCAGCAGGTGTTCAGCCCCCTCATCTTGGAACCAACCTGCATCTCTCATAACCAGCAGCATTGTTCAGAAGGGTTTGCAGCCAAGGATGGTTTTCCTTAAATTAAGTGAATCAAATTTGACATAATTTTAGATACAAGAAAAATCAAGTATGATTAATTCTCTAGGTATAAATGTATCACTTTATCTCTAAAAAAATATGGGATCTACCAACAAAATTAATCAGATACTAGTATTTGGCCTTATTTATGTCTTTATTTATATTAAAATGTTTTCTTTGTAAGAAATAAAATATTATACGTATAATCCCTTCACCTCTTTTCCATCCCTGAGGTAAATGCTATCCTGAAATCAGTGTGTTTCTTTCCCATGCATAACTGCACTTTTACTACAAATACATGTTCTCATAACAATAAATAACTTTGTAATGTTTTTTTAACTTGTGGGAACTAATTGCTTATAACAAATTTTTTTAGCCTTGAAGGTTCAGCCTTTAGGATGAACCATATGAAATTGCCAATGTTTGATCATCATCTTCCAATAAAGAGACAATTTTATATAGCCCAGCCTAATATATATATTTTTAAAAGCTGAAAAATCAATGAATTAAAACAAACTCCAAAGTGTAGAACGAAACAGAGACTAATGACATAGAAACCATATAAAATAGAGAAAATGAACAAATCCAAAATTTTTTGAAAAGATTAGTAAAATTAGAAACTTTTGGTGAGATTACTCAAGAAAAAAAAAGGACATAAATAACCAAGACAGGATCAGAAAAGCAGATTTCATGTATATGTTGAAAGTTTTTTTTAGTAAGACAAAAATTACTGAAACTGATTCAAGAAGAAATAGAAAATCCAAACAGATCTCTAACAAGTAAAGACACTAAATCAGTAATCAAAAACCTTCTAAATAAAGAAAAGCACAGAACCAGATGTCTATCCTGGTGATTTTTACCAAACATTTGAAAGATAATTAACATCAACCCCTGTCAAACTCTTCCAAAAAATAGCAGTGGAGGGATTACTTCTTACTCATTTTTAGGCTATTACCCTGACACTAAAGCCAGACAAAGACATCACAAAAAAGGAAAACTAAAGACCAATATCCTTTATGAATACAGATGTAAAAATCCTCAAAAAAAATACTAGCAAGCCAAATTCTGCAGCATATCAAAAAGATTATAAATCATGACCAAGTGGAATTTATCCCACAAGTGCAAGGGTAGTTCAACATAAGAAAATCAATGTAGTAATATACCACAGTAATAGAATGAAGGAAAAAATCCACATGATCATCTCAATTGAGGCAGAAAAATGATTTGAAAAAAATCTAACACACTTTCAGGATAAAAACACTCAGAAAACTAGCAGTAGAAGAGAACTTTCTCAACCTGATAAAAGGCATTTACAAAAAATCCACAGCTGACATCATACTCAGGGGTGAAACACTGAAAGCTTTCCTCCTAAATTTCTAAATCCAGGAACAAAACAAGGATGTCTTTTTCTCTACTGCTATTCAACTTGTACTGGAAGTTCGAACCAAGCCAATTAGGCAAGAAAAAGAAATAAAAGACATCCAAATTGGAAAGGAAGAAGTGGAATTTATTCAAAAATGACATGATCCTACATAAAGAAAATTATAAAGACACCATAAAAATCTACTTAAGCAAATAAATGAATGCAGCAAATTTGCAGAATGCAAGATCAATGTACAAAACCAATTGTATTTCTATACACTGGCAGTGAACAATCCAAACGGAAATTAAGAAAATATTTGCATTTGATATTTAAAATTTTATATTTTATAAAATATATAAAACTTATATATATTAAGTAAATATATTAATATTTATATTATTATATAAAACATATTATTATTAAATTTATTAAATATTAAAATTATTACATACAATATAATATATACAATATATTAATATGCATGATATATTAATATATACTATATATTAATATATTTCATATAAAATGTATATATTATATATATTTATATATAATATGTATTATATAAAATACACATACATTACTATATATAAAATACATTAATACATATTGATATATAATATATTAACATATATTAATATATAAAATATATTAAAATATATTAGTGTATAAATATATTTTATATAAAATATATTAAAATATATTAGTATATAACTATATTTTATATAAAATATACATATTATATTTATATATAAATATATGATATATATTTATATATACTACATAATAATTTATATAACAATTTAATAAAAAAATATATAATATATTATATATTAATTTATATATATAATTTAGTAATATGTTATATAATTTATATAAATATATAAAAAATATTATATATATTTATATATAAATATATAAATATATATTAATTTATAATTACATATATAAAGGGAAATCAAGAAAATATTTGCATTTAATATTTAAAATTTTATATTTTATAAAATATATAAAACTTATTTTATAAAATAATATACTTGCATCTAATATTTTAAATAGTAAAATACCTAAGAATAAATTAAAACAAGGAGGTCAAGAGTTTCTGTATTGGAAACTAGAAAACACTGCTAAAAGAAATTAAAGAAGACCTATATAATGGAAAGACATCCCATATTCATGGATTGGAAGACAACAGTGTTGATGAGGGCAATAGTACCCAAAGTGATCTACAGATTCAGTATAATGCCTATCAAAATTCCAGTGACCTTTCTTGCAAAAATTAAAAGCCAACCCTCAAATTTATATGGAATTGCAATGGACCCTGAATAGCCAAAACAATCTTTAAAGGAACAAAGTCAGAGGACCAATACTTCCTGATTTTAATAAACTATAAAGCTACAGCAATCAAACAGTGTACTACTGGCATAAGGCTAGACATATAGAACAATGGAATAGAATTGAGAGTATAGAAATAAACCCATACATCCACAGCCAATTGGTTTTCAACAAGAGTGACAAAATATTCTATGAGGAAAGAATAATCTCTTCATCAAATAATGCTGAGACAACTGGATATTCACATGCTTTAAAAGAATGAGGTTGGAACAGTAATTCACACCATATACAAAAATTAACTCAAAATGGATCACTGACAAATATAAGAGCTCATATCTTTAAATTCTTTGAAGGAAACACGGGAGTAAATCATATTTATTAACAATGGTTTCTTAGGTATGGCACCAAAAGCACCAGCAACAAAAGGAAAAATAAATAATTTGGATTTCATCAAAATTAAAAACTTGTGCTCCAAAGGTACCAGCAAAAAACTGAAAAGAGACCCTACAGAATGGGAGATAAATATTTGTAAATCATATATAGTCTGATATTCAGAATATATAAAGAACTCATACAACTCAACAAAAACAAAACCCAATTTCAAAAAGGACAAAAGATCTGAACAGACATTTATCCTAAGAAGATATACAAATGGCCAACTAGCACATGAACAGATAACATCTTTAGTCATCAGGGAAGTGCAAATCAAAACCACAATGAGATATCACTTCACATCCACTCGGATGGCTATTTAAAAGAAAAAGAAAAACAGAAAGTAACAAGTGTTGGTGAGGATGTGGAGAAGTACAAACCCTCATACAATGCTGATAATATAAAATGGTGCAGCTGCTGTGGAAACCAGATTGATGAGTCCTGAGTCAGTTAAATATAGAGACACCATTTGACCCAGCAACTCCCCTCCTAGGTATATACCCAAGAGAAATGAAAACATATATTCATACAAAAACATGTAACAAGCCTTCATAGTAGCAATATTTGTTATAGCAGATTGTAGAAACAACCCAAAAGTTCATTGACTGATGAGTGGATAAACACAATGTTGTATATCCATAGAATGGGATATTATTCAACCACATAAAGGAATGAAGTACTGATACATGCCACAACACATATGAACCTTGAAACCATTATGCTAAGTGAAAGGAGCCAGAAACAAAAGGTCATATATGATTCTATTTATATCAAATGTCAAGAATAGGAAAATATATAGAGATGGAAACTAGATTAATGTTTGCCAGTGGCCTAAGGGAGAGGGAATGGGAAATTATTGGTTAATAGGTAGGAGGTTTCTTTCTGGGGTGATGAAATATTTTGAAATTAGATAATAGTGATGGCTGCAGAATATTGTGGATATACTAAAAACCACTAGAACATACACTATAAAAGGGATAAAGTGAGGGATTTTACCTCAATTTTTAAAACATCACTAGGGGCAGTAATTCTGATTATGCTAGACTTAACTACTGATCTAATATAGTGTCTGGCAATGCTCAATATACATTTGTTGAATAGATGCTCAAATGAGTAAAGGAATAAATGGAAAAACCTATCAAGCATACTACATTGTAAGCTCCATGAGGGCAGAGGTTTTATCTGTTCTGTTTTGTTCACTGTAGTATTCCCCAGTACCTATAACAGTGCCTAGCACATAGTAAGCATACAACAAATATTTCCTAAAGGAATGGATAAATGAGTTTTGTTGCTTTATTATAGGGACTATTGCCTGGATGGGATCACAGTGGTCTAGGATCTGACCCTCACTTTTGGGGGTCTAGACACTTGGTTCCGTCAGTTTACCAAGACTTGCTCAGTCTCTGCAGAACCACCACACACTAATCAAGCTGACAGGAAGCTCTCTTTTGTAGTAAGGCACCTGGAGAGGGGAGTAACTTAGAAAAATTATTATTTTCTTAAATCAAAAAACCTGCCATCTTCTTCCCTGTAGAGGAGATACAGAAAATTCTATTGGAACACATTCATTCAGGGCAATTTTGTAGAGTACCTCTCAAAGGAGAGGTGAGGAGATAGCTATTGCTCTGAATAAAGGGACAACAGGATCTTTTATGTCCTCACAAAGTCTGCCCCTCTGGTATACAGAGGTGGGAAGGACACCACAGAACACAGAGCCTTCTGGGATGGAAAGGAATTAGAAAGAAACCTCCCACTTTCAGATTCCAAATTAGGGAAACCGGTCAAGTTAGACTGAACCACCAAGTTTCTTACCAAGGTGGTGACATGGAAGAGAAACCAGATCCCAGAAGTAAAACTACCAGGAGGGCAAAAAGAGATAATCCCAGTGGGTGGACCCATGCTTAAGTCATTGTATTGTCCTCTGGTTCTCCCTGAAGTGAAACCATACCCTGGGCCTCTAACTCTGTGAGAGCTTTAGCCTATTTATCTTAAAGCATGTCTGTGATGTGCTGGCGTCTGTCCTGACACCCTGACAGTGGCAGGAACCAGAGGCTTAATGCTGGTTTTATCATTTTGAATACCACCCTCTGAGGCAACACTGTGCTATAGGTACTCAGGAGATTTGTAAGAGCTTTAACCTTACTAGAGAGCCTGGCCCAATGGCTAAAGAAAACCCTAGACAATTCACTGTACAGCCTTAATCAAGTGGTTTCTAATGGCGACTTGTTCCAGCCTCAAAAGTTCCGGTTTCAGCACAAGGAGACTACAGTACAATGCTCTAGCGCATTGCCCACCTCAGGTTATAAACACTAGAGTCAGACACATAAAGGGAAATGAATGAGGCTTGAAAGGAAGAGATGGGATTTACCAATAATCTAGTGAATATTTTAGTATTCAGTGTGTGTGTGTGTGTGTGTGTTAGAGGGAATAACTTATTTATACCCAAATCAAAGTCCAACTATATAATAATCAAAGTAGTTCTATTACTTTTTCAAAATAAAAGTAACCTTATTATTCCCTCTTAATTGTAAAAATGTGTAATGAAAATGGTAGAAAGTTTAGATAACACAGAAACATATTTAGAAGAAACTGAAAATCACTCCTAAATCCTACCACATGGAGGTGACCATTGTTATTTTGGTGGACATGCTTCCAGATATCTCTCCTTGCATAGTCACTTGCACTCATACCACACACACACATAAACACACAATTTGCATTTCAGTAACTGCATAAACATCACCATGTTTCACCAATACTTAGTGTTCCACTAAATTCATATATATCACAATGTATTTAACCAATTCCCTATTAATAGGTATGTAGGCTGTTTTCAACTTTTTGACATAATAAATAACATTGCAATAAACAACTGGGTACTTATATTGTTATGCAATTCTCCAATTACCACTTCAGGAATGGAATTTCAGGATCAAAGGATATATACTTTAAGATATATAATATGTAATAATAAAACAGCCATCCAAATATGTTCTACCAATATACACTCCCTACCAAATAGTAAATTAAAACCCTTTACCAGACACTATAACATTTTGCCAACTGCTGATTATGACCTATTAGTGAGTCATAAAATCAATTTATATGCTCAAAACCAACTTCAAAAACATATATATAGAAGAGAAGAGAAAATACCACACACACTGAGTTCATCATGCTCAGATATTTCACAAAACTTTTGTTTCAGTTATTATATTAGTTATCTAATGCTGCACAACAAATCACCTCAAAACTGAATGGTTTAGGATTAAAGATGGTGGCATGAGAGGTGAGACAAAGGCTTGCTCCTAAAACCACATATAATATGAAAACATAATTAATACAACTAATCCTGAAAGAGCAACAGGAAAGAGGACTGCGCCAGACTGAATACACCTGGAGAAAAGAGCAGACCTCACAGAACAGGGTAATGTACCAAAGCTGTGGCCCAGCGGGACCCAAGCCCTTCCTTCACCCCAGGTCACCGGCGGGAGGAAGCGAAACAGAGCAGGGAGGGAGTGGAGGCCTGGGACTGCTGAATACCTAAATCCAGAGATCTGCTCTGGGAGAACAAACCTACATTTCATGGTGCTTGCATGATACACCTCTGATTACGGGGTTGGAAAGCTAAGACAGGCAGAATTCCTGGAGAGACTGAGATTCCAGCCACTTGTGGAAAGCAGGGATCCATATCCAGCTGCTCTGGGACAAAAGAAAGGCAGGCAGTCTGAGAGACTTTCTAACAAAGAAGCCCTTAGCAAGAGGGCTGCTAAAGGGGTAAGAATTGCACAGAGCTTACTGCTCAGGAGAAATGACAGGCAGACAAAGTTGTCCGGGTGGACTCTGCCCAGCAGATTGGGAGCTTTCACGATCTTCAGGTGCTCCAGGTCCCTGGCTACCTACACAGCTCCAAGAACCGATTCTGTGACAGACAGACTACTGCACCTTTCTCCTGCCCAGCCCCACTGGGCTTGCAAACCGGGAAACCCTACCCTGGCATTAGGCCAGCCAGAGGGAAGATCTGTCTACAGCAACTAAAAACGCAAAGCACAGAGGCTTATACCTGTGTGCTCGACCCACTGGTTCAGGCAGTGGAGACAGGCATAGCAGCCAGGAAGCAGGAAACAGCTCTTTCCTACCCCCAGGCACCAATACCACTCCCCTGAAACCCCCGACATTGCTTCAGGGGCTGAGGAGCTCCAGAGAGTAGAGTTTCTGGGCACAACAGGGCACCATACACAAATATGAAACATCAAAGGAACCTGATCCAGAGTAAAATTATTAATACAAATCCCAAGAAAGATTTAAATGATATGGACCTCATGACTCTCCATGAAAGGGAGTTCAAAATAAAAATCATTAACATGCTCATGGAGGTACGGAAAGATATTTAACAACTCAGGAATGAATTCCAGTCAGAGATCCAATCATTGAAGAGCACAATGGAGGGTATTAAAAGCAGATTGGATATGGTGGAGGAGATGGTAAATGAAATAGAAACTAGAGAAGAGGAATACAAAGAAGTTGAGGCACAGAGAGAAAAAAGGATCTCTAAGAATGAAAGAGTATTGACAGAACTGTGTGACCAATCCAAACGGAACAATATTCGCATTATAGGGGTACCAGAAGAAGAAGAGAGAGAAAAAGGGATAGAAAGTGTCTTTGAGGAGGTGATTGCTGAAAACTTCCCCAATCTGGGGAAGGAGATAGTCTCTCAGGCCATGGAGGTGCACAGATCTCCCAACACAAGGGACCAAAGGAAGACAACATCAAGACATATAGTAATTAAAATGGCAATGATCAAGGATAAGGACAGACTATTAAAAGCAGCCAGAGAGAGACATAAGATCACATACAAAGGAAAGCCCATCAGGCTATCATCTGATTTCTCAGCAGAAACCTTACAGGTCAGAAGGGAGTGGCATGATGTATTTAATGCAATGAAGCAGAAGGGCCTCAACCAAGATTACTTTATCCAACAAGATTATCATTTAAATTTGAAGGAGGGATTAAACAATTCCCACATAAGCAAAAGCTGAGAGAATTTACCTCCCACAAACCATCTCTACAGTGTATTTTGGAGGGACTGCTATAGATGGAAGTGTTCCTATGGTTTAATAGCTGCCACCAGAGGTTATAAAACCACAGTAAAGAAAATAGAACAGCTAATTACTAAGAAAATACAAAATTAAATTAAATATCCCCAAAATCAATCAAGGGATAGACCAACAGTACAGAATATGATACCTAATATATAAAGAATGGAGGAGGAAGAAAAAGAAGGATGAAAAAAACAAAACAAAAAAAACCCTTTAGACTGTGTTTGTAATAGCATATTAAGTGAGTTAAGTTAGACTCATAGATAAAAAGGAAGATAACCTTGAACATTTGGTAACCATGAATCTGAAGCCTGCAATGCCAATAAGTACATACCTATCCATAACCACTTTAAATATAAATGGACTGAATGCACCAATCAAAAGACATAGAGTAAGAGGTTCCAGGAAGATGGCGGCGTGAACGGAGTGGCAGAATTTTCCTCCCAACATTATATTTATCCACGAAAACACAGCAAATACAACTGTTCCTAAAAGAGAGACCAGAACACACAGGAAAGCACACACTGTGCAGCCACACCTGAGAGGACTCGGCGGCTGGCAAGACAGGTAAGAAATGGAACCACGACCTGGCAGAACCCGAGCGCCCCCGACCCCAGCGCACCGGTGGGAGGAAGTCGCGAGGGAGTGGAAGTACAGGCCCAGGAGATAACCAGCCCTGGATCTGCCCCAGGAGGGCGGGCCCACAAAGCACGGTGTGGCGGAGATTGGAGAGACAGAGGGCGCAGAGTCTCATCAGGAACACACCTGCTTGCTCGCGGCTGGCTCAGGGAAGGAGAAGAGAGAAGAAAAAAAAAAGGACAAAGTGCGCGCTTTGGTTTTCAGCGGTCTTAAAGAGACAGGAGTCCAGCAGAGAACCTCATCACTGCGGTACACTCAGCCCAGCAGGCTGGGAGTCCTGGGGAGCTTCGGACCCCATAGCGGGCGACTGGGAAAGGGTAGCCATATTTAGGACTCCCACAGAGCTAAACAGCCTCCCATTCATTCTCACCCCAGCCACAGCTTTAAAGGGCCATGCGGAGTGGCGTGGCCACGGCTCTAGAATAGTGGAGCAACAGCGCCACCTACAGCATTCACACAGAAACCACTCCTGGTGGGCGTTTTTTTTTTTTTTTAGGTGTTACTGCTTTTTCTTTTTCTTTCCTTTCTTTTCTTTCTTTCTCTCTTTTTTTTATTATTATTAGTATTAAAAAAAAATTTTTTTCTTTTTCTCTCCTTTCTTCTCTTTCCTTTTTAAAGTCATAAGGAGCCCAGCTGACATACATGACAACTACCAACAACCAATTCTACAGTCATGAGAAGACAGAAGAATATGATACACACAAAGCTTCAGACAAACATAACCCCTGAGAGAGAACCTGAAGGAATGGACATGCACAGTCTTCCTCAAAAAGAATTCAGAATAAAAGTCATAGCCATGCTGACAGATCTACAGAAAAACGTGCAAGAGCTGAGGGAGGAAATGAGGAAAGACAATGCAGAAATGAGGCAAGCCATTGAAGGGCTTAACAGCAGACTGGATGAGGTACAAGACACTGTCAATGAAATACAAAACAGGGAACAGGAATACAAAGAAGCTTAGGCAGAGAGAGATAAAAGGATCTCTAAGAATTAAAGAATATTAATAGAACTGTGTGACCAATCCAAATGGAGCAATATTCGCATTATAGCAGTACCAGAGGAAAAAGAGAGAGAAAAAGGGATAGAAAGTGTCTTTGAAGAAATAATTGCTGAAAACTTTCCCATGCTGGGGAAGGATATAGTCTCGCAGTCCACGGAAGCCCAGAGATCTCCCAACACAAGGGACCCAAAGAAGACAACACCAAGACACTTAATAATTAAGATGGCAAAGTTCAAAGAAAAAGACACAGTATTAAAGGCAGCTAGAGAGAGAAAAAAGATCACCTACAAAGGAAAACCCATCAGACTGTCATCAGACTTCTCAACAGAAACCTTACAGGCCAGAAGAGAATGGCATGATATATTTAACGTAATGAAACAGAAGGGCCTCGAACTAAGAATATTGTATCCAGCACGATTATCATTTAAATATGACGGAGGAATTAAACAATTTCAAGACAAAGGAAAGTTGAGAGAGTTTGCCTCTCATAAACCACCACTACAGGATATCTTAAATGGACTACTCTAGAGGGAAGCACCCCTAAGGCTAAAAGGATGTCACCAGAGAAAATAAAATCATAGCAAAGAAAGCAGACCATCCAAATACCAACTAAAGGCAAGGAATAAAACACCTAATATATAAAGAAAGGAGGAGGAAGAATGAGAAGGGAGAGATAAAGAAACATCAGATGGCATTCACAATAACTTAACAGGAAAGTTAAGTTAGATTCTTAGATACTAAATAAACAACCCTTGAACCTTTGGTAACCACGAATCTAAAGCCAGCAATGGCAATAAGTACATATCTATCAATAATCACCCTAAATGTAAACGGACTGAATGCACCAATCAAAAGACACAGAGTAACAGAGTGGATAAAAAAGCAAGACCCATCTATATGCTGCTTACAAGAGACTCACCTCAAACCCAAAGATATACACAGACTAAAAGTGAAGGGATGGAAAAAGATATTTCATGCAAACAACAAAGAGGAAAAAGCAGGTGTTGCAGTACTTGTATCAGATAAAATAGACTTCAAAAGGAAGAAAGTAGCAAGAGATAAAGAAGGACATTACATAATGATAAAGGGGTCAGTCCAACAAGAAGATATAACCATTATAAATATATATGCACCCAACACAGGAGCATTAGCATATGTGAAACAAATACTAACAGAAGTGAAGGAGGAAATAGACAGCAATGCAATTATTCTAGGAGACTTTAACACACCACTCACAACAAAGGATAGATCAACCAGGCAGAGGATAAGTAAAGACACAGAGGCACTGAACAACACGCTAGAACAGATGGACCAGCAGATATCTACAGAACTCTGCACTCAAAAGCAGCAGGATACACATTCTTCTCAAGTGCACATGGAACATTTTCCAGAATAGACCACATACTAGGCCACAAAAAGAACCTCACTAAAGTCAAAAATATTGAAATCCTACCAACCAACTTCTCAGATCACAAAGGTATAAAACTAGAAATAAATTTTAGAAAGAAATCAAAAAGGCTCACAAATACATGGACACTTAACATTCTCCTGATTAATCAATGGGTTAACGACCAAATCAAAACAGAAATCAAAGAATATATGGAGACTAATGAAAACAAAAACACAAAGCCACAACTTCTGTGGGACGCAGCAAAGGCAGTTCTAAGAGGAAAGTATATTGCAATCCAGGCCTATTTAAAGAAGGAAGAACATTCCCAAATGAACAGTCTAAAGACATAATTATTGAAATTGGTAAAAGAAGAACAAATGAGGCCCAAAGTAACCAGAAGGAGAGACATAATAAAGATCAGAGAAGAAATAAATAAAATTGAGAAGAATAAAACAATAGAAAAAATCAATGAAACCAAAAGCTGGTTCTTTGAAAAAATTAACAAAATAGATAAACCGCTAGCCAGACTCATTAAGAGAAAAAGAGAATCTACACACATAAATAGAATCACAAATGAGAAAGGAAAATAACGACGGACCCCACAGAAATACAAAGAATTATAAGAGAATATTGCGAGTATCTATATGCTAACAAGCTGCAAAACATAGAAGAAATGGACAACTTCTTAGAAAAATACAGCCTTCCAAGACTCACCAAGCAGGAAACAGAAAAACTAAACAGACCAATCACCAGCAACGAAATTGAATCGGTAATCAAAAAACTACCCAAGAACAAAACCCCCGGACCAGATGGATTCACCTCTGAATTCTACCAGACATATAGAGAAGAAATAACACCCATTCTCCTTAAAGTTTTCCAATAAATAGAAGAGGAGGGAATACTTTCAAACTCTTTCTATGAAGCCAGCATCACTCTAATACCAAAACCGGGCAAAGACCTCACTAAAAAAGAAAATTACAGACCAATATCCCTGATGAATGTACATGCAAAAATACTCAACAAAATATTAGCAAACCGAATTCAAAAATACATCAAGAGGATCATACACCATGATCAAGTGGGATTCATCCGAGGGATGCAAGGATGGTACAACATTCGAAAATCCATCAACATCATCCATCACATCAATAAAAAGAAGAACAAAAACCACATGATCATCTCCATACGTGCTGAAAAAGCATTTGACAAAATTCAGCATCCATTCATGATTAAAACTCTCAATAAAATGGGTATAGACGGCAAGTACCTCACCATCATAAAGGCTATATATGACAAACCCACAGTTAACATCATACTTAATAGCGAGAAGCAGAAAGCTTTTTGTCTAAGATAGGGAACAAGCCAGGGGTGCCCACTCTCTCCACTGTTATTCAACATAGTACTGGAGGTTCTAGCCATGGCAATCAGACAAAACAAAGACATACAAGGCATCCTGATTGGTAAAGAAGAAGTCAAATTGTCACTATTTGCAGATGACATGATACTGTACATAAAAAACCCTAAAGACTCCACTCCAAAACTACTAGAACTAATATCTGAATTCAGCAAAGTAGAAGGATATAAAATTAACACACAGAAATCTGTTGCTTTCCTATACAGTAATGATGAACTAACAGAAAGAGAAATCAAAAAAACATTTCCATTCACAATTGCATCAAAAAGAATAAAATACCTAGGAATAAACCTAACGAAGGAAGTGAAAGACCTGTACTCTGAAAACTACAAGACACTCCTAGGAGAAATTAAGGAAGACACTAACAAATGGAAATGCATCCCATGCTCTTGGCTAGGAAGAATAAATATTGTCAAAATGGCTATACTACCTAAAGCAATCTACAGATTCAATGCAATCCCTATCAAACTACCAACAGCTTTCTTCATGAACTGGAACAAATAATTCTAAAGTCATATGGAACCATAAAAGACCCCGAATAGCCAAAGCAATCCTGAGAAGGAGGAATAAAACAGGGGGAATTACGCTCTCTGACTTCAAGCTCTACTACAAAGCCACAGTAATCAAGACAATTTGGTACTGGCACAAAAACAGACCCACAGACCAGTGGAACAGAATAGAAAATACAAACATTAACCCAAACACCTACAGTCAATTAATATTTCATAAAGGAGCCCTGGATATACAATGGGGAGAGGACAGCCTCTTCAGCAGCTGGTGTTGGCAAAACTGGACAGCTACATGTAAGAGAATGAAACTGGACTAGTGTCTAACCCCATACACAAAGGTAAACTCAAGGTGGATCAAAGACCTGAATGTAAGTCATGAAACCATAAAACTCTCAGAAAAAAACATAGGCAAAAATCTCTTGGACATAAACATAAGCGACTGCTTCATGAACATATCCCCCCAAGCAAGGGAAACAAAAGCAAAAATGAACAAATGGGACTATATCAAGTTGAAAAGGTTCTGTACAGCAAAGGACACCATCAGTAGAACAAAAAGACATCCTACAGTATGGGAGAATATATTCATAAATGACATATCCGATAAGGGGTTGACATCCAAAATATACAAAGAACTCACGCACCTTAACAAACAAAAAGCAAATAATCCAATTAAGAAATGGGTGCAGGACATGAATAGACACTTCTCTAAAAAAGAAATTCAGATGGCCAACAGGCACATGAAAAGATGCTCCACATCGCTAATCATCAGAGAAATGCAGATCAAAACCACAATGAGATATCACCTCACACCAGTGAGGATGGCCAACATCCAAAACACAAACAACAACAAATGTTGGCGAGGATGTGGAGAAAAGGGAACCCTCCTACACTGCTGGTGGGAATGCAAATTAGTTCAACCATTGTGGAAAGCAGTATGGAGGTTCCTCAAAAAACTCAAAATAGAAATACCATTTGACCCAGGAATCCCACTCCTAGGAATTTACGCTAAGAACACAGCAGCCCAGTTTCAAAAAGACAGATGCACCCCTATGTTTATCGTAGCACTATTTACAATAGCCAAGAAATGGAAGCAACCTAAGTGTCCATCAGTAGATGAATGGATAAAGAAGATGTGGTACATATACACAATGGAATATTATTCAGCCATAAGAAGAAAACAAATCCTACCATTTGCAACAACATGGATGGAGCTGGAGGGTATTATGCTCAGTGAAATGAGCCAAGCTGAAAAAGACAAGTATCAAATTATCTCACTCATATGTGGAGTGTAAGAACAAAGAAAAAAAACTGAAGGAACAAAACAGCAGCAGACTCACAGAACCCAAGAACGGACTAATAGTTACCAAAGGGAAAAGGAGTGGGGAAGAAGGGTGGGAAGGGAGGGATAAGAGGGTAAAAGAGGCATTACGATTAGCAGACATAAGGTGGGGGGGGCACGGGGAGGGCTGTACAACTCAGAGAAGACAAGTAGTGACTCTATAGCATCTCACTACGCTGATGGACAGTGACTGTAATGGGGTTGGTGGGGGGGACCTGATGAAGGGGGTAGTTTAATCACCATAATATTGCACATGTAATTGTAGATTAATGATACTAAAATAAACTAAAAAAAAAAAAAAACACTGGCTCTGTGTGATGACCTCTGCATGCCTCCCTGGCCCTTCTCTCCTCCTCATTCACTAAACTCAACCACACTTCCCTCTGTTCTTTGAACAAGTTAAACTCATTCCTACCTCAAGACCCTTGTACTTGCTATATCAGAAAGCTCTTTCCGCAGATTGGCCTGGCATTGTCCTTGTGTTTCAAGTTTCAGCTTGAATATTAATTTCTGAAAAAGGGCATTTTCTCTCCTTCAGTCACTCTCTGTTTCATTATTCTATTTTATTTTCTTTGTAACACAAATCACAACCTGAAATTATCCTATCATTTTATTTACTTGATTATTTATCTCCCCAATGGGAAAGTCAGCCCCATGAGAGCAGAGACCTTGTCTGTCTTCCTCACTGTTGTTTTCCCAGTGCCTAAAATAGTACTTGACACATAATAAATGTTCATCAAACAAATGTATAGAAGTTTAAGAGTGACCATTTTCTGCAACCCCAGGTCAACACAATTATCAATCTTTTCAATTTTTACCAATCTCAGAGGTAAAAACCATCTCAATGTTGTATCTCTTTGTTTTTATGTGTCTATTGCCCATTTGGGTTTTTTCCTTATGAATTGCTCTTTCATACATGTTGTGGAAATAAAACCACAGACTTGGAAATGTTGAAGTATGGCTTTTGTCATGAATCAGCATGCAGGAAGAAATGAAAGTGATTGAACACTGACCAGAATCCGGAAGTTATCACACCCTCAGATCTTAGCACATCAGTTTTAAATTTCTTTTTAAATGAGTACAAAGACCTTCCCCGTAGCTTTTCAGGTATTGTTTTGAGATCCACATGAAAGCGAAGCCCTTGTGATCACAAATAAGTGTGTTTGGAAAAGTTAACATATATTTGAAAAGCAATCCAAGTATACATTTTGAAAACAAGGGCAGTCAAAATAAAGAAGGTAAAATATTCATCTGAACAGAAATTCAGATATACATATATGAGAAGAGTCAGTCTTTGTCCAGAAAAACAAAGGAGATGGAGGAAATAAATATTAAAGAACTTTTGGCTGAATTTTTTTAACATTTATAATATAAGATTTAAAGTAATTTTGATTATGGAGAGACTGATTAGGTTATCAACATCCATTGGCCAGCTTCCTAATTCTGGTGTCGGGCTTTTTTTTATTGATTCAAAAGATTTCTTTATATATTAAGTAAATTTGCCCTCTATCCTAAATATTGTAAATATTTTCCACAGTTCATTGTTTTCATTTTCAAGAGCCATTAGGAAGCTGTACATTTTTATGGAGTCAAATTTCTCAATCTTTTTATTTGTGGTTCCTGAGTTTAGGATCATACTTTAAAATATCTTCCCCACCTCCAGATTAACAAAATGTTTACCTATATTTTCTCCTAATACTTTTGTTTTAATATTGAAATCTTTGCTCCATATGGAATTCATCTGGTATAAGGAATGAGGTAGGGCTTAAAGTTTTTTTTTTTTACCAAAAGGCTAACCAGTTATTCCAATGTAATTTCCTGAAAAGTCCATCCTTTCTATATTGGTTTGAAATGCTACTTTTATCATATAGTCAATTTCCAAAGAGATTTTGGTCTGTTTCTGAACTCTCTTTTCTAATTTATTAATTTTAAATGGCGTTCTATTTTTCCAGTTGCCATTTTATTTCTGCTCACTGCTCTGAGTTCCTGGTATCATGGTGCCTCTAAGGTCAATCCAGAAAACAACTTGGTAAGAATGAAGTGAGAATCAAAGGAAATAAATACATGGTTCAGGGATATTTCATCCAGGCTATATGTATCATCTCAGCCCAACCAAAGAGAAGAAGGCCTGTCTAATGATCAGTGGTATACAAAGCCCTTTGTGATTTAGATTTTGTGCCTTTCCAACATCACCTCCAACCACCTTCCATCCTCTCCTCCCCACACCATTCACTTAGTTCCCAAAACCTCTTGTCATTTCATGCCTTCCTGCCTTGCACATGCTGTCCCTTCTGCCTGAAAGTTTTCTCTTCCTTGTCCACCTGGCCAATTCCTATTCAATTCCTTTAAACCCAGACATTACTACAAATTGTCCATCACTCCTTCTGCCCCAGGATGCTTTTCACTTAAAAGAGTGAACTCTTGGAGGATAGGCTCACACGGCTGCCCTCATCCACCCTGGCCCCCAGTGCCCACCAGGTCAGCCTGGCTTAGCCACGTTCAAGGCCATCTTCATCATCAACAACCATGGGAAGACACAGCTCTTCAAGTTCTACCAGCCCTACAGTGAAGATACACAACAGCAAATCATCAGGGAGACATTCTATTTGGTATCTAAGAGAGATGAAAATGTAACTTCCTAGGAGGAGGATTATTAATTGGAGGATCTGACAGCAAACTGATATACAGACATTATGCAACATTATCTTTTGTCTTCTTTGTGGATTCTTCAGAAAGTGAACTTGGCATTTTAGATCTAATTCAAGTATTTGTGGAAACATTAGACAAGTGTTTTGAAAATGTCTGTGAATTAGATTTAATTTTCCATGTAGACAAAGTTCATAATATTCTTGCACAAATGGTAATGGGGGAGATGGTATTAGAGACCAACAGGAATGAGATTGTTTCACATATTGATGCACAAAATAAACTGGAGGAATCTGAGTCTCCCTTAGCGGGAGCTCCGGCCGCTGCTGTATCAGCTGTGAAGAATATGAACCTTCCTGAGACCCCAAGAAATATTAACATTGGTGACATCAGTATGAAAGTGCCAAATCTTCCCTCATAAATAACAAAACGGCCATTCCCACTTAAAATGCAGGGGGACCAGTTATCTAAGTTCACCATGCAGTTGTTTACCAAATATAGAGGAAAAGAATCTCAACTTCTGCTCTTGGATTTAAGTCAAGGTACTATACAGAAGTTGTGTGAAATCAGTATGGAAGTTCAGTGTTGCTTTTCTTGCTCAGTGATTTTGAAGAAATTGTGTGATTTTTCTTTCTTTTTTAAATTGCATTCCTATGCCCACCTAATGCATGCCTCTGTATTGGCAACTAAAGCATTTCAAAAAGTGAAACATTTCTTTCAATTATGTACAAACCGAAAATGCTGGTGTTTTATATGGATCCACAAATGCAGCAGTCCTTAGATCTTTATGCTATTTTTCAGAATTGTTATTTAAAGAACCAAGTATGCATTGTATGAAAACATTATGACCCTTTTCTCTTAGTTTAAATAAACTCCAAGGTAAGTGGACTTCTAAAGCAAACAAACAAGGGTGAACTCACTGAGTCAGGGACTATCTTATTCATATTTGTATTGCCAATGCCTAAAACAGCAAGCACACAGATGTTCAGCTAAGGTTTGTTGAATGAAAAAGTTAACTCAAATTACACCAATGCTTTAATTAAAAGTGTTCTTATACTACCCCGGGGTGGTGGTTTGCATTCAGTATTTCTTCAGAAAAAAAGTTTATTCCAACCAATATATCAGTCCTTCCCTCCCTATCCCAATGGCCTAGTGCACTTTACTGAACTGTGCAGGGGTGAGGATGCAGACAAAAAAGGGGAAAAGAAATAGTGTCTTAAAGCAGAAGAACCATATGAGGCACTATCAGTGAAGAGTAATAGGATTCTATTTCCACATGCATTTTCCTATATCCATTGCTTGTGTTAAACAAGGCATACTATAGAAGCACAGGGTATCAATACTGTAATAGCAAGGTATTGAAGTTGTAGTAATGGAGTTAAGTCAGATATGATGCTACTCTGGGCAAATATTTAAAAATAATTGAACTACTGATTTTTTTTTAATACTGATGGGCACTCTATGGTATAATTTTGAAACTGGAGACAGTTTCTCTCATAAAATTGTTTTCATCTGGGTCCAAAGAGACCTTCATTTGCATGAACTACATTTCTAAAAAATAAAAATTTTACTAGCAAATGTGAACTTTAAAGTCTTCTCTAAATTTTGCTAAAAATATGGCTGACATAGAAAGGCACTTATGCTTTCAAATTTCTTTTCTCTAGGGACTAGACATTTTAATCTGTTTTATACATACAGTCCTTGCAGTCAATTGTATTGTAAATGACACAGGTTAACTTGAATCCTGTCAAATTGTTGCCAAGTTCTCAGTGCAATTTTTTTAATCTCAATATTTCACTTTAAAGTTTTCCCCTTGACTTATCGACATACTTTACACCACCTCTAAGCATTGTCTAATTTCATAGAAACAAAAGGTGAGGCTATTACCAGGTGATCAAGACATGCTTGATTTGTGTTAAAACCAGTAATGAAAACTCCCTAATTCATTTTGCTTCTCTTAACATATCTCTTAGAAGTGGTATTTATAGATTTCCCTAAAACCTAGTTTATTTACTTTGCACGATCTTTCCTGATGGCTTTTTCCCAGAATGAAGGAAGAAAAGGGAAGGTTTATTTGGATAAATTGCTTTGAACAAAGTCAACCCAGAAAATCTAGCCACTGAGTTATTTCCACCCTCTGATGATTTGTTCGGAGCAGCTGAGGAGAAATGAGCAGCAGCTTTGTATATTTCACTTTGGCAAAGCAGTTCCGCCCCCACCACTGGTCTTACCAGCAGACATCAGTCAGCAGGTGGCTGGATATCATGGAAGAAAGGCGAAGTAATGTGCTGTGATAGTGGTCAGCCTATGACATGCTGCTAATAGTTTTTACTTTCTAACTTGGTCTTTTAAAATGTGCTGTGTTTACTCTGTCACAGAATAAATAGAACCATGACACATTTTACCAGCCTTCCCCCACCCAACATCTTTTATATGGGTAAAATGATATTAAACTGAGACATTCATGCTAATCCCTGATGTCATCACCATATCATACAACAAATACTATTGAACACCATCTACATGCCAGGTTTGGTTAATAAAACCCAAAAGGCCTATAAGCAAGTACTCTAATGGAAAATTTCCTGGCAACAGGTCCACCAGAGAGCTATTTTGGGGTGGGAGGAAAAGGCTACACAGATGACTGGCCCTTCTGATGGGTTAGAGTGTCTTGAGGTTCCTGTTTTCTTCAGTACATTCCCTAGTCATGATCCTTCAATCAATTGAAGATTTAGTTACAGGATTCTACAAATAAATCAGTATGAGTGTAAGCCTTTATAGGAGTTTAAAGAGAAAACAGAGGACCTAGTCTTTGCCATTAAGCATTTTACAGAAGCTTTCAGGGAACTAAGGTTGCTAGGGGGGCCTTCAGAACTCTTGGCAACAACCTGAACAAAGGCAATTTCCAGTGGCCTCTCACCATCTCATTCTACACCTTATCATTTACTTCTACAGTCCCCCAAAGGGGCTATAGCCCATCCTCTATACTCAAAATCTTTTTCAATTTCTGGTCAAAGTTTACCAGTCTCTAGGATAAGCCAATCATGCCAAGGTATTAAGGCCTGACCATACAGTATTCCACAGAGCAGTTGCACTCAAAGTGAATACTCCAAAAGGCATATGCTTTTATAGAAGGAATTTGTGGGACATTGTCCACAAAAGTGACCAGGGGAGATGAGATTGTGAATTTCAGCTTATCTATAGATGGAACAGGCCCTGGAGGCACTGGGTTTATTTGGATCACAGCTGCACAAATTTCATCAAGCAACTTCCTTGTTGAGGCACAGTGATTGGATTTTTAACCATATACCCTTCTATAGCCCTTACTGTCTTCATACTAAATAAGGTAAAATAAATGCCAGGATGGATTTGTACCATTAGCAAATTGGACCTTAAATGAAAAGATAAGCAAAACTTTTAATTATGGACATGAACTCCAGCAGAACTCAACATCTGTACTACTTGATATTTAATATCATATTCCCTTGTATTGTTGGTTTATTTTCTCACAGACACATCTCCCTAATTCAAATGAGGGCTGAGACCATATCTAATACTTCTCTGTCCATGGTATGGAGCCAAACCCATGCATAGAGTAAGTATTCAATATTCTTTGAGTTACTGAAGCAACACCTAATGCTCAATTCTAACAGAATGTTCAGTGTCACGTGATTTGTATACTTGTATGGGTTTCACACAATTATCAAATCTCCTCTTTCTTCTGCCCATTCTGATTACCACCACTTCCTACAGTAAGTAACCTTTGAGGTGTCTGCTCAACTCACGGCAATTCCTGCTTCTGTCAGTACTACTCATCTGTGTATATGGGTAAGGAGCCAGGTTCATACGTGACTCTCCCCTAGGATGGCAAGTGATTAATCTAGGGGTAGGGCCTTCAAGGAAGTTACTCAACCAGATTCTCTCTCCTGGGAATTTTTCATGGGGCCTTGGGTCAGCAAGTCAGTCTCTCTGTAGACAGAGAAGCCAAGACAGACATTCTTCAAAAAGAGAGAAGCAAAGGTAAGGGCAAAAGGGGGTATGCTTCTTGGGTTCTTGGACTGACTTCCTGATTCTTGGTTCTGGCTTCCTCCTGAGGTCCAGCTCCATTCCTACTCATAGATACCATGAGACCTCCACCATTCTATTTTTGTAAATCACCATTTATGGATTTTTGCTTAAGCTAGCTTGTGATATCATTTAATACTTTAAACCAGAGTCTTACCCAATCTCCTCCTATTATCCAAAAGTCTACCAAAGGCAAATGAGGCTACCAGACTGGTTGGCTGGTACAACTTACATACCTGGTCCTGGAGAGCAGGCTAGATGGTAGAATGGCCCATGACTTCTTAAACACATAGTAACCATTCAGAAATCCAAGTTGAGATCTAAGGCCCAGCCATCATTTACAGAATTAGGGGACATGAAGAAGGCCTTGTATTATTACCAAACCATGCTTCTACTATGTGTTTTTTTTAAAACGGTAAATGGTTTATAATCATTGAAACTGTTTGACATTTTTGAATGACAAATTTGACACTAGGGGACTCCATGCTAAGAAGACAAAAGTTGAACCATCTCACTCAAAAATTAGGGTTTAATGGCAGCTCACATCTATAGGGAGAAATACATGTGGTTTCGTCTCTCACCAAAGGTAGCAAATGTTATTGCATGTGAATTGAACATTGGCTAATGACTAAAGTATAACCTGTGTTAGAGAATGAGTTTATGTTAGACCAACCATATCTACTTCATTATAATATACATATTACTATTGAGATCTTTTTCTCAAAATTTACACTAAGTACCCTGGTGCAATTCTATCTCCTACTTCTTTTCCTTAGTTATGTTCCACTACCTTATTTACTAGTCCATATCTGGGGTAGTCCTAAAATCATTCTAGTCTGACATTCTCTGTTGGGTCTGCTTTTCCCAGAGGGCAACACCTCTCTACCAAAATCCAACATCCTACTTTCAAATTAAAGCCTTATTTTTCACCTGAAGCTTTACTTATTTTTAAATATATTTTGAGTAATTTTAGATTTGCCGAAAATTTGCAAAGACAGTGCAGAGAGTTGTCATATACCTCCACCCAGGTCCCCCAAGCCTAACACCTTATATAACAATGGTACATTTGTCAAAATCAAGAGACCAATGGGGAGATGACAGCCTCTTCAGCAGCTGGTGTTGGCAAAACTGGACAGCTACATGTAAGAGAATGAAACCGGACTACTGTCTAACACCATACACAAAAGTAAACTCAAAATGGATCAAAGACCTGAATGTAAGTCATGAAACCATAAAACTCTTAGGAAAAAACATAGGCAAAAATCTCTTGGACATAAACATGAGCGACGTCTTCACGAACATATCTCCCCAGGCAAGGGAAACAAAAGCAAAAATGAACAAGTGGGACTATATCAAGTTGAAAAGCTTCTGTACAGCAAAGGACACCATCAGTAGAACAAAAAGACATCCTACAGTATGAGAGAATATATTCATAAATGACGTATCTGATAAGGGGTTGACATCCAAAATATATAAAGAACTCATGCACCTTAACAAACAAAAAGCAAATAATCCAATTAAGAAATGGGCAGAGGACATGAATAGACACTTCTTCAAAGAAGAAACTCAGATGGCCAACAGGCACATGAAAAGATGCTCCACATCGCTAATCATCAGAGAAATGCAGATTAAAACCACAATGAGATATCACCTCACACCAGTGAGGATGGCCAACATCCAAAAAAACACAAACAACAACAAATGTTGGCGAGGATGTGGAGAAAAGGGAACCCTCCTACACTGCTGGTGGGAATGCAAATTAGTTCCACCACTGTGGAAAGCAGTATGGATGTTCCTCAAAAAACTCAAAAAAGAAATACCATTTGACCCAGGAATCCCACTCCTAGGAATTTACCCTAAGAATGCAGCAGCCCAGTTTCAAAAAGATAGATGCACCCCTATGTTTATCACAGGACTATTTACAATAGCCAAGAAATGGAAGCAACCTAAGTGTCCATCAGTAGATGAATGGATAAAGAAGATGTGGTACATATACACAATGGAATATTATTCAGCCATAAGAAGAAAACAAATCCTACCATTTGCAACAACATGGATGGAGCTGGAGGGTATTATGCTCAGTGAAATAAGCCAAGCCGAAAAAGACAAGTATCAAATGATTTCACTCATATGTGGAGCATAAGAGCAAAGAAAAAAACTGGGGGGGGGGGACAACAGCAGACTCACAGAACCCAAGAATGGAATAATAGTTACCAAAGGGAAAGGGACTGGGGAGGATGGGTGGGAAGGGAGGGACAAGGGGGAAAAAGGGGTATTACTATTAGCACACATAATGTTGGGGGGGGCGCAGGGAGGGCTGTACAACTCAGAGAAGCCAAGTAGTGATTCTATAGCATCTCACTATTATTATGGACAGTGACTGTAATGGGGTTGCTGGGGGGGACCTGATGAAGTGGGTAGTTTAATAACCATAATATTGCACATCATTGTAGATTAATGATACCAAAATAAATTAAAGAAAAAAGAACGGCCAGCCATCACATGAAAAAAAGAAAAAAGAAAATCCTTCATAGCTTATGAGGCTGAAATAAAAGCTAAATTAGTGTCAGCATTTCTACCTCAACGTTTCATAAGGAAGAAAAGCTCCAAAATCATGCACCATATCCATGAATAATCATGTCCCACCCAAGTATAGTAATAAAGAATGTATTGACTATAAAAAGAAGATATTAGAGGTAGCTAAGGCTCATTTGATACTTCAAAATAATAGACTTTGTAGGAATGCTTTAAGGCACTTATAGTTTTAAGTTTATGGAGTTCTAAAGTCTAAACAAAAGTTGTTGAAATGATGCTTATGGACGGCCAACTATTTTTAGTAGTTAAAATTGAGGGATTTTTGAGCTTTGCCCAAGCTACGAATCCCAGGTATGAAGTTCCTTCTAGAAATTAAGTCACTAGAAACATTTTATCCTCAAAAAACTTCTTTATCCATTTATCTATTGATGGACACTTAGGTTGCTTCCATATCTTGGCTATTGTGATTAGTGCTGTGATAGACATAGGGGTGCATATGTCTTTTTGAATCTGAGTTGTTTCCTTTGGATAAATTCCCAGGAGTGAAATTACTGGGTCTAATTTTATTAGCATAATGGATTAATGCTTTACTTTTACCTCCTTACAGTATCAGTTAGCTTTTGCTATGTAAACAAACAACCCAAAAACTTAGCAGCTTAATATAACAACCATTTTTTTGGCTCTGAATTCTTCAAGTTGTTAATTTAGTTTGGGCCCAGCTGGGCAGTTCTGGTCTGTGTGTCTATGGGCAGGTGTGGGTCAGCTGGGTAAATCTGCTTGTGGGGTTTGACTGCATGTATACATGCAATAAAATACACGTGGAAGAGAAGACAAGTAGTGACTGTGGCATCTTACTACACTGATGGACTTCAGTGGGGTAGGTGGGGGACTTGATAATATTTGTGAATGTAGTAACCACACTGTTTTTTCATGTGAAACCTTCATAAGAGTATATATCAATGATACCTTAATAAAAAAAATTTTTTTAAGATAAAGTGGAATTTCATAGACGATTTTGATATCTTGAGTCAATTACATTGCTCCATTGTCAAATTTGTAGATCCACAATTTAAAGGTAAATTTTTCTCAAGCCATTTTATAAACTGGCAAGGACTGATTGTAAAATCTAGATAGGATGCATGCAGCAGCTATCTGACTACTTTTTAAAGTAAGTGGTAGCAGACATCTTGAAAAAGAAGACAAGAATTCAGAGTACCTCCAAACTGGCACTCCCTAAGCAACCCTGTGGTGGCAGAGATAGCAGCACAGACAACAGCAATAGCAGGGACTCACTGGGGCCTAAAACTTTGAGGGAGGGTGTCTTGCCTGAGGGTTTCAGCCCTGGGAAAGTTCACTATGCATTCAGTGGGATCAAGAAATGACAGTGGAACATTCTTGGGGTAAAAGGGTTTATACCTGGCTTTATTCTCACAGCACCAGGTCGAGCACTGGAATCATGTCCGCATCCAGCCGTCTGCAGGTCTGTAATCCACCTCAATCTCAGCCTGAGCCCAGAGCACAGGGCGGAGCTCTTTATATAGTGACTCAGTCAATAATAGCTATTGCCTATGGGTGTGGAAGCATTAGCTTAGCAGTAGGCCAATTACGTCATCAAGTAGTTGAGGGTCAGGTGAGGATCCTGGCCATATGAACTATTTTCCCCACAAAGGGTAACCTGCCTTTTCAGGAAGATGTAGTACCAAGAGGTTGGGGCAAGCCATCGTTGCTTTTTTCTCTTTCATCCCAGACAAGGGTACAGTAACAAGTAGTACATGGCAGAACAGAGTAAATAAAATCCTAGTTTTTGGGCCAGAGGACTGAATAGGGGAGCCCCAGGAACCAGAAAGTACCAGGGAAATGGCAGAGAGGGATGAACTCAGGAAGATTATTCCATGAAGTGGTTTATGAACTCCTCATAGAACTGTACACCAAAAAGGTCAATTTTATTGTATGTTAAATTGAGAAACAGAATAAACATAAGAACTATACAATTTAAAATAAAAATTAGTCAAAAGGAAAAAACACCAAGGGCATAAAAGATATCAGAAATAAAAACAAACAAGGGCAACAATCTTAAAACTGCATCTGAAAATAGTCAGAAAGCAAGACTTCCAATTTCCAGTCCAGCTTGAAAGAAGCTTGTATGTCACCACTAGGAGGGAAAAGAGTTATTTTTGCATATTTGATTCTACATATTTGGGCAAAGAATTGTGGAATTCAGGAGGAGGCTATACAGCTGTTGAAGATCTTGCTGAAAACATTTGTACATTGTTTTTCCAACACTCATTCTTTTATTCACTTACTCTCTCACTTAACAGATATTAGCTGAGCACCTATTATGTACTGGGCATTATGTAAGTTGCTGAGTTTATGACAAAGTTCAAGACAGTTTCTGACCTAAAGGATTTCAGAGATTACTAACAATACAGGTCTGGTTTCCATTCCAGCAGTAAGAAGCTTGGAAAACACTTTTCCATGCTAACCAGCAAAAGGCTGAACAAACTGAAAAATCAACAGCTCTTCTTAGATCTATAAGAGCCGTGAGGTCACAGGGCAAACCACTGCTCACAAAATGAGACCAACATTTAGAGAATCACAACTTACCAGAGCAGAAACCTCTGTGGAACCAGTGCTGGGGTAGGGAAACCTGAACTATAATGGACAAACTGCTAGAGGCTCAGTGTGGACAACATCAAGAGTTAAAAACTCCAAGGGGACATAGCCATCAGAGCCCCCCACCACATTTTTGTGAGCTTTACCTCCTGGATTTCTACCAGGTTCTCACAGTGAGTATCAAAGAACAGAATGCTTCTGGCAAGGGGCAGGAAAAGGAACTATTTTGAAATATGCAAGAACATTCTGTTACTCTTAGCAAACTGCCCTCAGGAGAAACTGTTTAACCAAAGCTTAATCTGTGGGGGTTCTATCAGAGCTTAAATGACCTGGGGAAGGGAAATATTCAAATCCATCCAGTTCTAGTCTTACACCTTGGAGAAGGGAAATAGAAAACACCAGCCCACTCAAGCCATCGTGTCCACCTGAGGGGAGAGAATAAACTAAGTAGTACATGTGAAGCTCACAGTCCAGAGAGACAGGCTTATTAAAATCTGATATCTGATATAGGCCTGATAGAACATTCTATAGCACTATAGAAGGCTTCCCATTCCTCCACACCTTATCACCACATCACTAGTGGCCTACTTATGGCAGTTACTTTTACCACTATGTTATGCTTGCCTATCAAGAAAAAATTACAAGACATACTAAAGGACAAAAAAGACAGCTTAAAGAAATAGAGCAAGAATCAGAACTAAACTCAGATATGGCAAGGATGTAGGAATTATAAGACCAGGAATTTAAAACAACTATGGTTAATATGCTAAGGGCTCTAACGGATAAAACAGACAACATGGAACAGAAGATAGGTAAGGTAAATGAGAGATAGAAATTCTAAGAAAGAACCAAAAAGAAATGCTAGAAATCCAAAATACTGTAACAAAAAGGAAGAATGCCTTTGATATGCTTATTAGTAGACTGGACATGGTTGAGGAAAGAATAACTGAGCTTGAGGCTATCTCGGTAGAAACCTCCAAAACTGAGAAGCAAACAGAAAATGACTAAAAAAAAAACCCACAATATCCAAGAACTATGGGGCAACTACAAAACTTCTAACATATTCATGTGGAAATACAGAAGAAGACAGAAAGGAACAGAAGAAATATTTGAAACAATAATTACTGAGAATTTACCCAAATTAATGTCAGACACCAAACTATAGACACAGGAAAATTAGAGAACATCAACCAGGATAAACACCTGCCAAAAAACCACATGTATTTTTTTTCGAATTACAAAAAATTAAAGATAAAGAAAAGATCCTGAAAGAAATCAAAGGAAAAACTTCCACTATAGAGGAACAAAAGGAAGGTTTATATCCAACTTCTCAGAAACCAAGCAAGAAGAGTGGAGTGAAATATTTAGTGTTGAGAGAAAAATACCACCAATCTAGATTCTGGATTCTGAAAAATAAGCCTTTAAAAATGAAAAAGAAATAACAAAAAAGCTTCTGTACAGCAAAGAACACCATCAGCAGAACAGAAAGGCATCCCACAATATAGGAGAATATATTCATAAACGACTTATCCATTAAGGGGTTAACACCCCAAATATATAAAGAACTCACACACCTCAGCACCCCCCCAAAAAAATAAGCCAATTAAAAATTGGCAGAGGATCTGAACAGACACTTCTACAAAGAAGAAATTTGAATGGCCAATAGGCACATGAAAAGATGCTCCACATTGCTAATCATCAGGGATATGCAAATCAAAACTGCAATGAGATAGCATTTCACACAAGTTAGATGGCTAACATCCAAAAGACAAGAAACAACAAATGCTGGTGAGGATGCAGAGAAAGGGGAACCCTCTTACACTGTTGGTAGGAATGCAAATTAGTTCAACCACTGTGGAAAGCAACATGGAGGTTCCTCAAAAAACTAAAAATAGAAATACCATTTAACTAATTTCACTCCTACAGATTTACCTGAAGATCCCTGATTCAAAAAGACATATGCACCACTCTTTATTGCAGCACTATTTACAAAAGCCAAGATATGGAAGCAACCTAAGTGTCCATCAGTAGATGAATGGATAGAGTAGAGGTGGTACATATACACAATGGAATATTATTCAGCCATAAGAAGAAAACAAATCCTACCATTTTCAACAACATGGATGGAGCTAGAGGGTATTATGCTCAGTGAAATAAGCCAGGTGGAGAAAGACAAGTACCAAATCATTTCACTCATTTGTGGAGTATAACAACAAAGCAAACCAAAGGAACAAAATAGCAGCAGACTCCCAGTCTCCAAGAAGGGACTAGTAGTTACCAAAGGGAAGGGATTGGGGAGGGTGTGTAGGGAGGGAGGGAGAAGGGAATTGAGGGGTATTATGATTGGTACACATGGTGTGGGGGGTCACGGGGAAGACAGTGTAGCACAGAGAAGACAAGTAATGACTCTATAGCATCTTACTACACTGATTGACAGTGACTGCAATGGGGTGGGGGGGACTTGAAAATATGGGTGGATGTGGAAACCACAATGTTGTTCATGTGAAACCTTCATAACAGCATAAATCAGTGATACCTTAATTTAATAAAAATAAAAAATAAAAATAAAGTATAACTGATATGCTAAGGAGAGAAAATGGAATAATATAAAATGCTCAATTAAAGCACAAAAGGCATAAAAAGAGTTGAGACAAAAATAGGAACAAAGAAAAAAGGAAAAACAGTAACATATATGGTAGATAGTAATCCAACTATATCAATAATCATTTTGAACATAAATGGCCTAACTGCACCAATTAAAAGAAAGATTGTCAGAGTGGATCAAAAATCAAGACCCAACTATATGTTATCTACAAGAAACTCACTTTAATTATAAAGACACATATAGATTGACAGTAAATGGATGGAGAAAGATACACCATGCTAACATTAATCAGAAGAAAGCAGGAGTAGCTGTATTCATTTCACACAGAATAGACTTCAGACCAAGGTCAGTTATCAGGGATAAAGAGGGTCACACATGGTGATAAAGGGGTCAATTCTCCAAGAAGACATAACATTCCTTAATGTCTATGTGATTAACAACAGAGCATTAAACCATGTGAAGCAAAAATTGATGGAGCTACAAGGAGAAGATGAATCCACTATCATAGTTGGAGACTTCAACATACCAGTATCAGATTCGGGTATTTCAGCTGATATCTCAGCTGGCAGAATATCAGTAAGAACAAATTTGAACTCAACAACACCATAAATTCCTAGACATAATGACTTAATCCAACAACAGCAGAATACTCATTCTTCTCAAGGTCACATGGAACATTCATCAAGATAGACTACATTCTGGGCTTAAACCCACACCTTAAGAAATTGAAAAGAATAGAAATCATACAATGTTTGTTCTCAGACCACAGTGGAATTAAACTAGAAATCAATAAAAAAAAAGCACAAAAATCCCAAAATGCTTGGAGATTAAAGAACACTTTTTGAAATAACACATCAGTCAAAGAAGAAATCTCAAGAGAAATTTTAAAATATTTTGAACTTAATTAAATGAAAACAATTTATCAATAATTTGTGGAATGCATTGAAAGCAGTGCTTAGAGGGAAATTTATACCTCTTAATGCATATATTAGAAAAGAAGAAAGATCTAAAAACCAATAACCTAAGCTTCCACTTTAGGAAACCAGAAAAATAAAAGCAAATTAAGTCCAAAGTAAGCTGAAGAAAATAAATAAGAAGAATTAGAGCAGAAATAAATGAAATTGAAAACAGTAAATCAAAGGGAAAAATCACTGAAACCAAAATCTGGTTCTTTGAAAAGATCAATGAAAGTGATAAGCCTATGGCAAGGCTAATTAAGAAAAAAAGGGAGAAGACACAAACTACTAGTATCTGGAATGAAAGAAAGGACATCACTATACAGCCCATAGACATTAAAAGGATAATAAAGGAGAGATTGGATTAAAGACAGTGGCGTGAGAGGTGAGACAGAGGCCTCCTCTTAAAAACATATAATATGAAAGTATAATTAATAAAACTAATCCTGAAAGAGCAACAGGAAAGAAGGCTGGGCCAGACTGCATACAGCTGGAGAAAAGAACAGACCTCGCTGAACAGGGTAACATACCAAGGCAGTGATTCGGCAGCACACAAGCCCTTCCCCCACACCAGCTCACCGGTGGGAGGAATAGAAATGGAGCAGGAACGGAGTGGGGCCTGAGACTGCTGAACACCTAGCTATTGAGATCTTCTCTGGGAGTACAAACCTACATTGCATGGTGCTCTGGTGATTAGTGGGGTTGGAAAGCTAAGACAGGAGGAATAACTGGAGGGACTGAGATTCCAGCCGCTTGTGGAAAACAGGGATCCATATCTGACTGCTCTGGGACAAAAGAAATGTGGGCAGTCTGAGAGACTTTCTAACAGTGAGAGGGCTGCTAAAGGGGCAAGGACTGCACAGAGCTTACTGCTCAGGAGAAAGGACAGGTAGACAAAATTGTCCGGGCACACTCTGCCCAACAGGTTGGGAACTTTCAGGAGCTTCAGACGCTCCATACCCCAGGCTGGATATGCAGGTCCAAGGCCCCCTACCATGACATATAGCCTGCTGTGCCTTCCTCCCGAACAGCCTGCCCCTGGCTCACAAACCAGCAGCCCCAGTCCTGGTGTCAGGCCAGCCAGAGGGAAGCCCTGAATACAGCAACTACAATCGCATAGCAAAGAGGCTTACACCTGTGTGTTCGGCTCACTGCTTCTGGCAGTGGAAGCAGGCATAGCAGCCGGGAAGCAGGAAACAGCTCTTTCCTCCCCCCTGGCACCAACACCACTCCCCTGTGACCCCCAACAATGCTCCAGGGTCTGAGAAGCTCCAGACAGTAGAGCTTCTGGGCACTAGAGGAAGACACATAGAAATATGAAATGTCAAAGGAACATGGTTCAAACAAAAATCATACAAACACCAGAAAAAAAGTCAAATTAAACAGATCTCATAAATCTTTCTGAAAGAGATTTCAAAATAAAAATCATAAACATGCTCATGGAGGTACAGAAAAATATTCAAGAACTCAGGAACAAATTCCAGTCAGAGATCCAATCATTAAGAAATACAATGGAGGGTTTTAAAAACAGATTAGATATGGTGGAGGAAACGATAAATGAAACAGAAATTAGAGAAGAGGAATACAAAGAAGCTGAGGCCCAGAGAGAAAAAAGGATATCTAAGAATGAAAGAATATTTGGAGAACTGTGTGACCAATCCAAACGGAACAATATTCATATTATATGGGTACCAGAAGAAGAAGACTGAGAAAAAGGAATAGAAAGTGTCTTTGAGAAGGTAATTGCTGAAAAATTCTCCTACCAGGGGAAGGAGATAGTCTCTCAGGCCATGGAGGTACACAGATCTCCCAACACAAGGGACCCAAGGAACATAACACCAACACATATAATAACTAAAATGGCAAAGATCTAGGATAAAGACAGACTATTAAAAGCAGCCAGAGAGAGAAATAAGATCACATACAAAGGAAAACCCATTAGGCTACCATCAAACTTCTAAGCAGAAACCTTACAGGCCAGAAGTGAGTGGCATCATATATTTAATGCAATGAAGCAGAAGGGCCTTGAGCCAATAATACTATATCCAGCAAGACTATCATTTAAATTTGAAGGAGGGATGGAACAATTTCCAGATAAGCAAAAGCTGAGAGAATTTACCTCCCACAAACTGTCTCTACAGTGTATTTTGGAGGCACTGCTATAGATGGAAGTGTTCCTAAGGCTTAACAGCTGTCACCAGGGGGTAATAAAACCACAGTATAGAAAGTACACCTATTAATTACTAAGCAAATGGAAAATTAAATCACCTACCCCCAAAGACAGTCAAGGGATAGAAAAGGAGTATAGAATATGATACCTAATATATAAAGAATGGAGGAGGAATAAAAAATAGTAGAAAAATAAAGAACCTTTAGATTGTCTTTGTAATAGCATACTAAGTGAGTTAAGTTAGACTCTTAGTAAGGAAGTTAATCTTGAACTTTGGTAACCACGAATCTAAAGCGTGCATTGGCAATAAATACATACCTATTGATAATCACCCTAAATGTAAATGGTCTGAATGCACCAATGAAAAGAAAGAGTCACTGAATGGATTAAAAAAACCAGACCTATCTATATGCTACCTACAAGAGACTCACTTCAAACCCAAAGACATACACAGATTAAAAGTGAAGGGATGGAAAAAGATATTTCATGCAACTAATAGGAGAAAAAAACAGGAGTTGTAGTACTTGTATCAGACAAAATAGACTTCAAAACAAAGAAAGTCACAAGAGAAAAAGAAGGACATTACATAATGATAAATGGGTCAATCTAACAAGAAGATACAACCATTATATATATCTATGCACCCAACACAGGAACACCTACATACGTGAAACAAATACAAACAGAATTAAAAGGGGAAATAGAATGCAATGCATTCATTCTAGGAAACCTCAACACTCCACTCACTTGAAAGGGACAGATCAACCAGACAGAAAATAAGTAAGGAGAACGAAGCACTGAATAACACAGTAGAACAGATGAACCTAACAGACATCTACAGAACTCTACACCAAAAGCAACAGAATACACATTATTCTCAAGCACACATGGAACATTTTAAAGAATAGATCATATACTAGGCCACAAAAAGAGCCTCAGTAAATTCAAAAAGATGGAAATTGTACCAACCAGCTTCGCAGATCACCAAGGTATGAAACTAGAAATAAATTACACAAAGAAAACGAAAAATTTCGCAAACATATGGAGGCTGCATAACATGCTCCTCAATAACAAATGGATCAATGACCAAATAAAAACAGAGATCAAGCAATATACGGAGACAAATGACAACAATAATTCAACACTGCAAAATTTGTGGGGTGCAGCAAAGGCTGTGCTAAGAGGAAAGTAAATTGCAATACAGGCCTACCTCAGGAAAGAAGAACAATCCCATATAAGCAGTCTAAACTCACAATTAACAAAACTAGAATAATAAGAACAAATGAGGCCCAAAGTCAGTAGAAGGAGGGACATAATAAAGATTAGAGTAGAAATAAATAAAATCGAGAAGAATAAAACAATAGAATCAATGAATGCAAGAGCTGGTTTTTCAAGAAAATAAAATAGATAAACCCCTAGCCAGACTTACCAAGAAAAAAAGAGAGTCTACTCACATAAACAGAATCAGAAATGAGAAAGGAAAAATCACTACGGATACCACAGAAATACAAAGAATTATTAGAGAATACTGTGAAAATCATACGCTAACAAACTGGATAACTTAGAAGAAATGGACAACTTTCTAGAAAAATACAACCTTCCAAGACTGACCCAGAAAGAAAGAGAAAATCTGAACACACCAATTGCCAGCAATGAAATTGAGCTGGCAATCAAAAAACTACCTAAGAACAAAACTCCTGGACCAGATGGCTTCACCACTGAATTTTATCAAACATTTAGTGAAGACCTAATATCCACCCTCCTTTAAAGGTATTCCAAAAAGCAGAAGAGGAGAGAATACTTCCAAACTCATTCCATGAGGCCAGCACCACTCTAATACCAAAACCAGGTAAAGACACCACAAAAAAAGAAAATTACAGACCAATATCCCTGATGAAAATAGATGCAAAAACACTCAACAAAATGTTAGCAAACCAAATTCAAAAATATATGAAAAAGATCATCCACCATGATCAAGTAGGATTTATTCCAGAGATGCAATATTAGAAAATCCATCAACATCATCCACCACATCAACAAAAAGGACAAAAACCACATGATCATCTCCATAGATGCCGAAAAAGCATTCCAGACAAAATTCAACATCCATTCATGATAAAAACACTCAACAAAATGGGTATAGAGGGCAAGTACCTCAACATAATAAAGGCCATATATGACAAACTTAACAGTGAGAAGCTGAAAGCCTTTCCTTTAAGATTGGGAACAAGATAAGGATTCCCACTCTCTCCACTTTCATTCAACATAGTTCTGGAGGTCCTAACCACGGCAATCAGAAAACACAAAAAAATAAAAGGCATCCATATTGGTGAAGAAGAAGTTAAACTGTCAATTAATACACAGAAATCTGTTGCATTCTGATACACTAACGATGAACTAGCAGAAAGAGAAATCAGGAAAACAATTCCACTCACAATTGCATCAAAAAGAATAAAATACCTAGGAAGAAACCTAACCAAGGAAGTGAAAGACCTATACTCTAAAAACTACAAGACATTCATGATAGAAATTAAAGATACCAATAAATGGAAACACATCCTGTGCTCATGGATAGGAAGAATTAATATTGTCAAAATGGCCATCCTGCCTAAAGCAATCTACAGATTCAATGCAATCCCTATCAAAATACCAACAGCATTCCTCAGTAAACTAGAGCAAATAGTTCTAAAATTCATATGGAACCTGAATAGCCAAAGGAATCCTGAGAAGGAAGAATAAAGCTGGGGGGATTATGCTCCCCAACTTCAACTCTACTACAAAGCCACAGTACTCAAGACAATTTGGTACTGGCACAAGAACAGGCCCATAGACCAATGGAACAGACTAGAGAGCCTAGATATAAACCTAATCATATATGGTCACTTAATGTACAATAAAGGAGCCATGGATATACAATGGGGAAATGACAGCCTCTTCAACAGCTGGTGTTGGCAAAACTGGACAGCTACATGCAAGAGAATGAAACTGGATTATTGTTTAACCCCATACACAAAAGTAAACTCGATATGGATCAAAGATCTGAATGTAAGTCATGAAACCATAAAACTCTTAGAAGAAAACATAGGCAATAATCTCCTGAATACAAACATGAGCAACTTCTTCCTGAACGCATCTCCTCGAGCAAAGGAAACAAAAGCAAAAATGAACACATGGGACTAAATCACACTAAAACTTCGGTATGGCAAAGGACACCATCACCAGAACAAAAAGGCATCCTACAGTATGGGAGAATATATTTGTAAGTGACATATACGACAAGGGGTTAACATACAAAATACATGAAGAACTAACACACCTCAACATCCAAAAAGCAAATAAACCGATTAAAAAATGGGTGGGGGATATGAAGAGACAATTCTCCAAAGAAGAAATTCATATGGCCAACAGGCACATGAAAAGATGCTCCACATCGCTAATTATCAGGGAAATGCAAATTAAAACCACAATGAGATATTACCTCACACCAGTTAGGATGGCCAACATCAAAAAGACTAAGAACAACAAATGCTGGTGAGGATGCAGAAAAAGGAGAACCATCCTACGCTGCTGGTGGGAATGTAAGCTAGTTCAACCATTGTGGAAAGCAATATGGAGGTTCCTCAAGAAACTAAAAATACAAATACCATTTGACCCGGGAATCCCATTCCTTGGAATTTACCCAAAGAATACAACTTCTCAGATTCAAAAAGACACCCCTATGCTTATCGCAGCACTTTTTACAATAGCCAAGATATGGAAGCACCTAAGTGTCCATCAGTAGATGAATGGATAAAGAAGAGGTGGTACATATACACAATGGAATATTATTCAGCCATAAGAAGAAAACAAATCCTACCATGTGCAACAACATGGATGGAGCTGGAGGATATTATGCTCAGTGAAATAAGCCAGGTGGAGAAAGACAAATGCCAAATTATTTCCCTCAGTTGTGGAGTATAACAACGAAGCAAAACTGAAGGAACAAAACAACAGCAGACTCAGACTCCAAGAAGTGACTAGTGGTTCCCAAAGGGGAGGAGTGGGGTAGGGTGGGTGGGGACATAGGGAAAAGGGAATTGAGGGGTATTATGTTTAGTACACATGGTGTTGGGGGTCACGGGGTAGACCGTGTAGCACAGAGAAGGCAAATAGTGAATCTGTGGCATCTTACTACACTGATGGACAGTGACTGCAATGGGGGTTGGTGGCAGACTCAATAATATGGGTGAGTGTAGTAACCATATTGTTTTTTCATGTGAAATGTTCATTAGAATGAATAACAATAATACCTTATAAAATATATATATATATAATAAAACGGTAATAAAGGCATACTATCAACAACTCTATGCCCACAGATTTGATAACCTAAATGAAATGGACCAATTCCCAGAAAGAAGCAGTCTGCTAAAACTCACACAAGAAATAAACAATGTGAATAAGTCTGTACCTATCAATGAAATTGAACTAATAATTAATAACCTTTCAAAGCAGAGAGCAGCAGACCCAGATGTACCAAACACTTAAGGAAGAAATTATACCCATCCTCTATAATCTCCTTCAGAAAATAGAAGCAGAGGAAATACTTCCTAACTCATTCTGAGGCCAGCATTACCCTAATACTGCAACCAAAGACATTATAAGAAAACTACAGACTAGTATCTCTCTTGAACATAGATACAAAACTTCTCAACAAAATAGTAGTGAATCAAATCCAACAATGCACAAAAAGAATTATATACCATGACCAAGTGCAAAGCTGGCTCAACATTCAAAAATCTTTTATTTAATTCATCACATCAATGAGCTAAAGAATAAAATCACATGGCCAGAGCAATATATGCAGAAAAAGCATTAGACAAAATCCAACACCCTTTTGTGATAAAAACTCTTGGTAAACTAAGAATAGAGGGAAACTTTCTCAACTTAAGAAAGAATAGCTACAAAACAACCTTATGGCTAATGTCATACTTAACAGTGAAAGTTTTAAGCTTTGCAAAGGCAAGATGTCCCCTTTCACCACTGCTTTGTAACATCATACTGGAAGTTCTAGCAAATGCAATCAGGACAAGAAAATGAAAAAATATGTATACAGACTGTGAAGGAAGAAATAAAACTCTCTTTGTTTGCAGATGAGATGATCGTCTATGTAGAAAATCTGAATAGACAAAAAAAAATCTTGGAACTATTAAGCAGGTATAGGAAGGTTGCAGGATACAAAGTTAGTACACAGAATTCAATTGCTTTCCGATTATCAGCAATGAATGGGTGGAACTTGAAATTCAAAACACACTACCATTTACATTAGCACACCAAAAAATGAAAACATAGGTATAAATATAACAAAATACACACAAGATCTATATGAAGAAAACTATAAAACTCTGATGAAATTAAAGAACTAAATAAATAAAAAGACATTCCATGTTCATGGATAGGAAGGCTCAATATTGTCAAATTGTCAGTTCTTAGCAACTTCATCTGTAGATTCAACATAATCCCAATTAAAATCCTAGCAAGTCATTTTGTGAATATCAACAAATTGATTATAAAGTTTATATGGAGAGGCAAAGGCCCAAAATAACCAACACAATATTGAAGAAGTACAAAGATGGAGGACTGACACAATTTGACTTCAAGACTTACTAGAAGGCGACCATAATCAAGAGAGTGCGGTATTGGTGAAAGAATAGACAAATAGATCAATAGAACAGAATAAAGAGCCCAGAAATAGATCCGCAAAAACATAGTGAACTGATCTTTGACAAAGGAACAAAAGTAATACAATGGAGCAAAATAGTCTTTTTAACAAATGGTGCTGGAACAACTGGACAACCACATGCAAAAAAAAAAAAATCTAGATACAGATCTTACACCTTTCAAAAAATAAGCTCAAAATGAATTACAGATCTAAACATAGATTGTGAAACTGTAAAACTCCTATAATATAACATAGGAGAAAATCTAGATGATCTTAGATTTGAAGATGCCTTTTTAGGTACCATACCAAAACTACAGTCCATGAAAGGAAGGATTAATAAACTGAACTTCATTAAAATTAAGTTTTTCTTCTCTGCAAGACACGGTCAAGAGAATGAAAAGACAAATCACATATTGGGAAAAATATTTGCAAAAGACATATCTGATAAAGGACTATTATTCAAAATACACAAAGAATACTTAAAACTAAATATGAAAACAACCTGAATTAAAAAATGGGCCCAAAACCTTAAGAGACACCTCACAAAAGAAGACATACAAATGGAAAATAAGCATATGAAAAGATGCTCGACCTCTTATGTCATCAGGGAAATGCAATTTAAAATAAAAATGATACCACTGCACACCTATTAAAAGGCCAGAATCCAGAGCACTGAAAACTAACACCAAGTTCTGACGAGGGTGTGGAGCAACAGGACCTCTCATTCACTGCTGGGTGGGAATGAAAAATGGTACAGCCACTTTGGAACACAGTTTGGTGGTTTTTTATAAAATTAAACGTACTCTTACCACAATTCAGCAATCACACCCCTTTTTGTGTACTCAAAGGAGGTGAAAAATTTTGCCCACATAAAAACCTGCACATGGATGTTTATAACAGCTATATTTGTAATCTCAAAAGCTTGAAGCAACAAGATGTCCTTTAATAGGTGAATGTATAAACAAACTGGTACATTTAGACAACAGAATATTATTTAGCACTAAAAAGAAATGTACTATCAAGTCATGAAAAGATATGGAGGATTCTTAAATGCATATTACTAAATGAGAGAAGCCAATCTGAAAAGGCTACATAGTATATGCTTTGAATTGACAGTTTGGGAAAAGCAAAACCATGGAGACAGTAAAATGTGCAGTAGTTGCCAGAGGTTGTGGGGAGGGGGCAGGGATGAACAGGAAGAGCACAGATTTTAGGGCAGTGAGACTATTTTGTATACTATAATTGTGGATACATGTCATTATACATTTGCCCAAACCCATAGAATATACAACACCAAGCATGAAACCTAAGGTAAACTATGGACTTTGGATGATAATGATATGTCATTGTAGGTTCATTGATTCTAACAAACATAGCACTGTGGTGTTGGGTGTGGATAAAGGGGGAGGCTATGTGTGTGAGAGGACAGGAGGCATATGAGAAATCTCTTACCTTCCACTCAATTTTGCTATTAACCAAAAACTACTCCAAAAAATAAGTCTATTTTAGATTCTGTACCATATTACTATGCTGATGGACAGTGAACTCAGTGGAAGGATTGAGGACTTGATAATATGGGTAAATATTGAACCACTGTGTTGTGTATCGGAAACCATCATAAGATTGTATATCAATGATACTTTAATAAAAAAAAGTAAAGAGAAGGCAACCACGAACATTTTTTTTAAATAGTCTATTTTAAAATATATTTAGAAAGCATTTTCTTCAAGCAGTACACAAAACTGAGAAATTAGCGTTCCTGCATTGTAATGTCAAAAATTTTTAATGTGAAAACCTCCTTTTTTAGCAAAAAATATAATTTTTCAATAGAATTTTGGATTTACTCTTATATTCCAGAATGTTTTCCTATGATAGTGTTATTTAGTTTGGGCCTTGGCTTCGAGTAAATACTGATTTTAACACTTGGCCATCTTGGCATTTTGCTTAAATAATAGAATAATAATAGAATAACTAGGATTATTTCATTTAATCTGTTGCAAATTTTCTGATTCATCCAACAGGCATATGTTCTAGCTCCTGTTCAATTTCAGGTGTACCTTCAAAACTTAGTATCACTTAGAAATAAGATTATTAACACTTTACCATTTCCACACATACAAGTTTTTATTAAAGACATGTTTTAAACCAACCCTGAGAAAACCAGTCATCATTTTTGGTAGACATTCCCCAACATTTATCGAGTTCAGCACTAATAATCCTATTGAGCAAGACAATTCACTTGGCTACCTAGACATACATTTTAGTACTAGTTTCTCTTTAGTGGCTGGCTCATCAGGAAGTGACACTATTCAAAGCTAAGTCTTTCCTGACATTCTTCTTCATGACTGAGATTTGGTTACTGCTTTGAATCTTTTCTAGCCTAAAATTACTATAGTAATGCTCTCTAGTTCAGAATTTTGGTGTCTGGTTCATCTGTGTGCTAAAGCAGATCACAACTTACTTTCTCGAGAGTTTTATTGGCCCTCACAGTGAGTATTCCCTTGGTCTGCCTCCATGCTGCAGGGCAGTGGCTTTCTGTTCTGGGATGCGTTCTTGTTTGGCTCATCTTTCACTTGGGTTGACTTTTAAACCACATGGCTGTCTACTTTGGCAAACACACGATGGTTGTGCTCTAAGGAATTGTCAGACAACATATACTCAAAACCACAGTTGCTCAACTTATCAAAAGCTCAGCTGAGAGAAATCAAATTTATGGATTTATGGATCTAGCCTTTAGGAAGTCCTTCCATTTCTCTAGTCTAAAATTTATCCCCGGATAAAAGTTATCTGTGAATACAAGGAAAGGGTATCCCTCGACTGAATTGATTTGGCCCCCATATAACTTTTTTTTTACTTAAGGTATAACTCACATACCATAAAATTTACCTATTTAAAATGTACAATTCATTGTTTTTGGGTATATTCAGAGTTGTGAGATTCTCACCAGTTATTCTTTGGAACATTTTCATCACCCCTCCCTCAAAATAACCCGATACCCATTAGCTGTCCTACCCCTTTCCCCTCACCACCACCCTCATCCACTGGAAACCACTAATCTCTTTTCTCTTAAGGATTCACTTTTCTTAACATTTCATAAATGGAATCATGCAATATATGGTGTTTTGAGAATGGAATCTTTCATTCAGCATAATCTTTTCAAGGTTCAACTATATGTCAGTATATCATTCCTTTTTTATGGATGAATAATATTCCACTGATGGATATACCATTCTTATTCATTCATTCATCAGTTGATGGACACTTAGGTTGTTTCTACTTCTTGTCTATTGTGAATAATGCTGCTGTGGTATTGTTTTTAATGAATTTCACTTTGGCATGACCCTATAAGCCTACCCTGAGGGATATCATATAAAATATACAAGAAATGTGAGGTTTTACTTACTATAAGTTTACTCCTTCCACTGCCCAGGAATGAAAGACTATTAGGAGAATTGTGTGACCAAACCAAATGGAACAATATTCGCATTATAGGGGTACCAGAAGAAGAAGAGAGAGAAAAAGGGATAGAAACCGTCTTTAAAGAAATAATTGCCGAAAACTTCCCCAAGCTGGGGAAAGAAATAGTTTCTAAGACCATGGAAGCCCAAAGATCTCCCAACACAAGGGAACCAAGGAGGACAACAACAAGACATATAATAATTAAAATGGCAAAGATCAAAGACAAAGACAGAGTATTAAAGGCAGCCAGAGAGAGAGAAAAGATCACCTACAAAGGAAAACCCATTAGGCTATGATCAGACTCCCCAACAGAAACCGTACAGGACAGAAGAGAATGGCATGATACATTTAATGCAATGAAACAGAGGTCCTTGAACCAAGAATATTGTATCCAGCACGATTATCATTTAAATTTGATGGAGGGATTAAACAATTTCCAGACAAGCGAAAGCTGAGGGAGTTTGCCTCCCATAAACCACCTCCACAAGATATTTTAAAGGGACTGCTCTAGAGGGAAGCACTCCTAAGGCTAAAAACATGTCACCAGAGAAAATAAAATCATAGCAAAGAAAGCACACCATCCAAATACTAACTAAAGGCAAAGAATAAAACACCTAGTATATAAAGAATAGAGGAGGAAGAATAAGAAGGGAGAGAAATAAAGAAACATCAGACTGTGTTTACAATAACTTAACAAGAAAGTTAGATTGTTAGATAGTGAAGAAGCAACCCTTGAACCTTTAGTAACCACGAATCTAAAGCCAACAATGGCAATAAGTACATATCTATCAATAATCACCCTAAATGTAAATGGACTGAATGCACCAATCAAAAGACACAGAGTAACAGAATGGATAAAAAAGCAAGACCCATCATTATGCTGCCTACAAGAAACTCACCTCAAACCCAAAGATATACACAGACTAAAAGTGAAGGGATGGAAAAAGATATTTCATGCAAACAACAAGGAGAAAAAAGCAGGTGTTGCAGTACTTGTATCAGACAAAATAGACTTCAAAACGAAGAAAGTAGCAAGAGATAAAGAAGGACATTACATAATGATAAAGGGGTCAATCCAACACGAGGATATAACCATTATAAATATATATGCACCCAATACGGGAGCACCAGCATATGTGAAACAAATACTAACAGAAGTGAAGGAGGAAATAGACAGCACTGCATTCATTTTAGGAGACTTCAACACACCACTCACTCCAAAGGACTGATCAACCAGACAGAGAATAAGTAAAGACACAGAGGCACTGAACAACACACTAAAAACAGATGGACCTAACAGATATCTACAGAACTCTGCACCCAAAAGCAGCAGGATACACATTCTTCTCAAGTGCACATGGAACATTTTCCAGAATAGAACACATACTAGGCCACAAAAAGAACCTCAGTAAATTCAAAAATATTGAAATTCTACCAACCAACTTCTCAGATCACAAAGGTATAAAACTAGAAATAAACTGTACAAAGAAAACAAAAAGACTCACAAATACATGGAGACTTAACAACATTCTCCTAATTGATGAATGGGTTAATGACCAAATCAAAACATAAATCAAAGAATATATGGAGACTAATGACAACAACACAAAGCCACAACTTCTGTGGGATGCAGCAAAGGCAGTTCTAAGAGGAAAGTATATTGCAATCCAGGCCTATTTAAAGAAGGAAGAACATTCCCAAATGAATAGTCTGAAGACACAATTACTGAAATTGGAAAAAGAACAACAAATGAGGGCCAAACTCACCAGAAGGAGGGATATAATAAATATCAGAGAATAAATAAATAAAATTGAGAAGAATAAAAGAACAGAAAAAATTCAATGAAAACAAGAGCTGGTTCTTGGAAAAAATAAACAAAATAGATAAACCCCTAGCCAGACTTATTAAGAGAAAAAGAGAATCTATACACATAAACAGAATCAGAAATGAGAAAGGAAAAATAATGACAGACCCCACAGAAATACAAAGAATTATAAGAGAATATTATGAGAATCTATATGCTAACAAGCTGGAAAACATAGAAGAAATGGAAAACTTCTTAGAAAAATACAACCTTTCAAAACTAACCAAGCAAGAAACAGAAAAACTAAGCAGACCAATCACCAGCAATGAAATTGAATCGGTAATCAAAAAACTACCCAAGAACAAAACCCCCGGAACAGATGGATTCACCTCTGAATTCTTCCAGACATATAGAGAAGAAATAACACCCATTCTCCTTAAAGTTTTCCAAAAAATAGAAGAGGAGGGAATACTTCCAAACTCATTCTATGAAGCCAGCATCACTCTAATACCAAAACCTGGCAAAGACCTCACCAAAAAAGAAAACGACAGACCAATATCCCTGATGAATGTAGATGCAAAAATACTCAAGAAAATATTAGCCAACCGAATTCAAAAATACATCAAGAGGATTATGCACCATGATCAAGTGGGATTCATCCCAGGGATGCAAGGATGGTACAACACTCGAAAATCCATCAACATCATCCATCACATCAACAAAAAGAAGAACAAAAACCACATGATCATCTCCATAGATGCTGAAAAAGCATTTGACAAAATTCAGCATCCATTCATGCTTAAAACTCTCAACAAAATGGGTATAGATGGCAAGTACTTCAACATCATAAAGGCTATATATGACAAACCCACAGCTAACATCATACTTAACAGCGAGAAGCTGAAAGCTTTTCATCTAAGATCGGCAATGAGACAGGGATGCCCACTCTCTCCACTGTTATTCAACATAGTACTGAAGGTCCTAGCCACGGCAATCAGACAAAACAAAGAAATACAAGGTATCCAGATTGGTAAAGAAGAAGTTAAATTGTCACTCCACTCCAAAACTTCTAGAACAAATATCTGAATTCAGCAAAGTTGCAGGATACAAAATTAACACACAGAAATCTGTTGCTTTCCTATACACTAACGATGAGCTAACAGAAAGAGAAATCAGGAAAACAATTCCATTCACAATTGCATCAAAATAATAAATTACCTAGGAATAAACCTAACCAAGGAAGTGAAAGACCTGTACTCTGAAAACAACAAGACACTCCTAAGAGAAATTAAAGAGGGCACAAACAAATGGAAATGCATCCCATGCTCTTGGTAGGAAGAATAAATACTGTCAAAAGGGCTATACTACCTAAAGCAACCTACAGATTAAATGCAATCCCTATCAAAATTCCAACAGCATTCTTCAATGAACTGGAATAAATAGTTCTAAAATTCATATGGAACCACAAAAGACCGCGAATAGCCAAAGCAATACTGACAAGGAAGAATAAAACAGGGGGAATTATGCTCCCTGGCTTCAAGCTTTACTACAAAGCCCCAGTAATCAAGACAATTTTGTACTGGCACAAGAACAGAACCACTGACCAGTGGAACAGAATAGAGAGTCCAGACATTAACCCAAACATATACAGTCAATTAATATACGATTAAGGAGGCATGCATATACAATGAGGAAATGATAGCCTCTTCAACAGCTGGCGTTGGCACAACTGGACAGCTACATGTGAGAGAATGAAACTGGATTACTCTCTAACCCCATACACAAAAGTAAACTCAAAATGGATTAAAGACCTGAATGTAGGTCATGAAACAATAAAACTTTTAGAAAAAAACATAAGCAAAAATCTCTTGGACATAAACATGAACAACATCTTCATGAACATATCTCCCTGGGCAAGGGAAATAAAAGCAAAAATGAACAAGTGGGACTATATCAAGCTGAAAAGCTTCTGTACAGCAAAGGACATCAGTAAAACAAAAAGACATCCTACAGTATGGGAGAATATATTCATAAATGACATATCCGATAAGGGTTTGACATCCAAAATATATAAAGAACTCACACACCTCAACAAACAAAAAGCAAATAATCCAATTAAAAAATGGGCAGAGGATCTGAATAGATACTTCTCCATAGAAGAATTTCAGATGGCCAACAGGCACATGAAAAGATGCTCCACATCGCTAATCATCAGAGAAATGCAAATTAAAACCACAATGAGATATCACCTCACACCAGTGAGGATGGCTAACATTCAAAACACAAAGAATCACAAATGTTGGCGAGGATGTGGAGAAAGGGGAACCCTCCTACACTGCTGGTGGGAATGTAAATTAGTTCCACCATTGTGGAAAGCAGTATGGAGGTTCCTCAAAAAACTCAAAATAGAAATACCATTTGACCCAGGAATCCCACTCCTAGGAATTTACCCTAAGAATGCAGCAGCCCAGTTTCCAAAAGACAGATGCACCCCTATGTTTATCGCAGCACTATTTACAATAGCCAAGAAATGGAAGCAACCTAAGTGTCCATCAGTAGATGAATGGATAAAGAAGAGGTGGTACATATACACAATGGAATATTATTCAGCCATAAGAAGAAAACAAATCCTACCATTTGCAACAACATGGATAGAGATAGAGGGTATTATGCTCAGTGAAATAAGCCAGGCAGAAAAAGACAAGTATCAAATGATTTCACTCATCTGTGGAGTATAAGAACAAAGAAAAAAACTGAAGGAACAAAACAGCAGCAGACTCACAGAACCCAAGAATGGACTAACAGTTACCAAAGGGAAAGGGACTGGGGAGGATGGGTGGCAAGGGAGGGACAAGGGGCCATTACGATTAGCAGACATAATGTAGGGGGGCATGGGGAGGGCTGTACAACTCAGTGAAGACAAGTAGTGATCCTATAGCATCTCACTATGCTGATGGACAATGACTAGTAACCATAATGTTTCACATGTAATTGGAGATTAATGATGCCAAAATAAAAAAATAAAAAGAAAGCTCAGAAACAAATTTATGGCCACTTCTAACATGTATACCAGATGTGACATCTGACTATTCTACTTTTAATTATCTCTTGTCCTGATTACTTTCTTATTTTAATATTGCATTATCCTTTTCTGAATAAAGTGGAGTATAAACATCAATGGTCATTTAGCCCACCTTACAAGTCATGTCTGAACAGAAACAGAACCTTGAATATTGAGAGAAAGCAAACTAGAAGTCAGTTGGACAAAACAGGACCATACACATTCCCTCTTGAATTTCAATGACTGCTTTCAAGGAAGAAGTGTTAAATTGTGAGTCACCAAAATACAACTTTAAAAATCCTTTTACCTTCATCCATATTTTACAAAATGGGCTCCTAGAAATACTAAGAGTTTCTTCACTTATTTTCTACGAAACAACAAGATTTAAACTACTTATGGAACTCATTTGTTATTTTTATCCATTTTGCATATAGGGGTTCCATGAACTATTTCATTTAACAAAATAGTTCTATTGCTAAAATGTTTGAAAACCCCTGGGAGTGAGGAAAACAAGAGACAGGTAGTCGAAAAACTTGGGTTCTCCTTTAACCTGCTTTGTTATTCACTGGGCATGCTTTCCTTCCACATACGAGGAGGCCAGTTGGATTAGAAATTTTTGAAGTTCCTTCCAGTTCTGCCATTCTATGAAAAGTCACAAAATTAAATAGCTTTCTGAATGCAGCCAGACTACCAATTATTAACAAGACAAAGTCTTATTTAAACAGATGACATGATCTAAGTTTGAGGAGTTCTGCCACAGGGGAAGCAGGTAAGCAAATAGTAGTGTTCTTGTTGCTGTTTTTGGTGCAACCCTTTAATTACAACTGTGCATGTTTTTTTAATGGTAAATTGTCTTCTAAAATGTATACTCTCTGTGTATGATCAGTTAGCTACCTCAGAGTCTTTATTTGGTACTAGGAAGAGGTTGTTAGCCTTCCCTGTTTCCACAGACCACAACCTCATAGCTTAGAAGCCAGGAATAAATGACTCTTTAGTCTATTTCTTTTTTCCACAACCCTTCCTCTCCTCATTCCTTCAGCATTTTGCTATGGATATTTTCAAACACAGAAGAAAGATTTCTGCAGTGAACACTCATATACGCTCCATGTGGAGTCTACAACGAACTTTTTAACTATACATATCTATTCATCTCATCCATGAATTAATCTTATTTTTCATGCATTTTGAAACAAGTTAAAGACAGCAGTATATTTCACACCTACACACTTCAGTATAAATATTTACTAGTTGAATGTTTATGGCTCTTGTTATTAGGTAAAATACAAATAATGTGAAATGAACAAATCTTGTCTAAGGGTTTGAGTCACGCATAACAAAACTTACTCATCACCACATGAAGTTTGCTTGGGTCACTTCCTAATCATCTGGTCTCTGCATACTAGAGGCAACCACTGCTAGGATTTTTTCCACTATTCCTTTTCATTGCTGAATCATATTCCCATGTATAAATATACCTTGGTTTACTTATCCATTCTCCTGTTGATGTAACTTGGCCTATTTCAAGTTTGAGGCTATTATCAATAAAGCTGCTATGCTGTGAACATTCTTCCACAAGTCTTTTTATAGATATATGCTTTCACTTCTCTTGGATGAATACCTAAGAGTACAGCTACTGGATCATTGGGTATGTGTATTTCGATTTCCTAAGAAACTGCCAGGCCTTTTTCCAAAACAAAACATTTCGGTTTCACATGCTCCACATCCTTGCCAATATTTTGTGTCAGTCTTTTTTATTTTAACCATTCTGGTAGGTGTGTAGTGGTATCTCATTGTTATTTTAATTTATACTCCCCTCATGACTAATACTACAGAACATGTTTCTCACAGGTTTATTTTCCACTCATCTATCTTTCATTGTGTTCAAATATTTTGTCCATTTTTATTGAGTGTCTTATTTCATTTGTTGTCAGGAGTTTTTTTTATATATCCTCGATACCAGTCCTTTTACAGGTACATGTTTTGTGAGTATTTTCTCCCAGCCTATGGTTTGTCTTTCTATTTTCTTAGTGGTGTCATATCATTAGCAGAAGTTTCAAATTTTGATGAAGTCTATTTTATCAATGTTTTCTTTTAGAGATATTGTTATCTATGTGCTAAGACACCTTTGCCTACTAGAAAGCTGTAGACCTATAACCTCATATTGATCCTGTGCACAGTGTGAGATAGGGGCTAATATTTTTTCAATATGGTTATCCAGTTGTTCCAACACCATTTATCCAATAAGGTAGCAGAATATAGAACTAAGATATAGAAATCAATAGCTTTCTTATACACAAGCAATAATCAGAGAAGATAATGGTGAAGAAAACCCTATTCAAATCTCAATAATGAAGACAAAATACTCAGAAATAAAATGGACAAGAAACATGCAAAACCTATGTAAGGAAAACTTTAAAACATTCCTGAAAGACACAAAGTAGATTTGAACAAATGGCAAGATAGTCCCTGTTCTTGAATGAACAATTTAGCATCATAAAGATATCTGTTCTCCTCAAGTCAATTTTTAAATTTAACACAATCCAAATAAAATACTGTTTTTATGTAGCTGGACAAGTTGACACTGTTTAGAAGAGAAAATAAACATACAATATCTAGTCAAACACTGAAAAGAAAATCATATATAGGATGTTAAAGCATAAAGGCTTTAAAATAAAAAAGTGTGGTAACCTCACATGAATAGACAGACAAACCAGTGAAATAAAATAGTAAGCCCAGAAATATAACCAAGTATATAGAGAAATTGAGCATATGACAAAAGTGATATCTAAAATCAATGAACTTTTAATAAACAGTGCAGGATAGTCATTTGAAAAAATATAAAATTAGATTCATACCTCACACTACCCATAAGAATAAATTTCTTTGTGGATCAGAGATCTGAATAAATACATTAAACCACATAAGTCCTAGAAGAAAATTGTGGTGAATTCCCATGTATCCTGGGTATAGGGAAAGGTTTTCTAACTATGACCCAATCCAAATGCAATAAAAGATTGATACATTTGACTACATAAAAGTTTTAAAGCCTTTTACATAGCAAAAGACAATCTTACATGCAAAGTCAAAGACAAATGACAAAGTGGGAGAAAATATTTGCAACATATATCATAGATAAAGGGCAACTATCTCTAATATCTAAAAACTCTTTAAAATAAAGGAGAAAACAAAAAAAAGATTAAAAAACTAAGCCAAAGATAGACAATTCACAAAAAAAGGCATGAAAATGGCCCTTAAACAATAAAAATGTTCAACCTCAAATAATAGAAATGCCAATTGAAACTACACTGCGATACCATTTCTCAGCTATCAGATGGGTAAAAATAAAAAAGCAAGAACACAGTTGGTGAGACTATGGAGAAACAGGCACTCATACATTCAATACTATATGCTGGTGGGAATGCAAATTGGTACAACCCTTACAGAAGAGGAATTTGGCAACACTTAACAAAAAAACACAGGCATTTACCATTTGAACAAGCATTTCCACTTCTAGGAATTTACCCTGAAGATACACCTTCAACAATACAAAAATACATATACACATGGTTATTCATTATAGCAATGTTTGTGAATACAAAACACTGAAAACCACGTGAATGCCCTAAACATAGGTGAGTGTTTAAACTATCATATACACACTAATGGAGTATTCTATAACCACATGAAAGAATGAGAAAGAATCTATGAATGATATGGAGTTATTTCTGAGAAGTACTGTTAAATTAAAAAAGAAGAGTGGAAAAGAGCACTAAAGAAGGGAAAGTAAGAAAATATCGATCATGTATCTGCTTATTTTGCCAAAGGAAACAGGAAAAATAAACCAGAAACTAAAAGACTGGTTACCGACAAGGGATGAGGAGGAACAAGATGGAAAGAATGGTGGAGGCAAATGAGAAAGAAGGAATTGAGGGTGGCAGTGAGACTTCTTTGAATATATATTTCTGCATTGTTTTAGCTTTTGGAATCATGTTAATGTTTCATATATTCAACAATAAATGAAATCAGTGAGGATTGAGGAGGTCCCCAAAATGTAAAATAAACAGAGGCAAATAAACCTAACTACACGTCAAATGGATATTGTAACACAACCACATTGTGGTGGTAGTGGCAGGGGAGAGGGATGGCAGAATGTATATAGAGATACAGAAGTGTGCATATGTGGTGTGTATACATACACACATTCCCCACCTCTGTCCTCTGGGGAGGCCTCTAGAAGCAATCATAACCCAATACTAATGGACATGCATAGATCCCATCCTATATCCTGGTTTCTAAATACAATTGTCCAATAAAAGAAACTGGGGTTTCTTAAGAGTAATGGCTGATTCCAAGGCTGGGCAGGGAAAGCACAAAATGAGCCTGGAATATCTTGTGGTACCAAAAATTAATGAAATGATCAAAGAATGATTGGAATGCTGATGGAAAGTGACTGTAATGGGGTATGTGGTGGGGACTTGATAATGGGGGGAATCTAGTAACCACAATGTTACTCATGTGATTGTATATTAATGATACAAAATACTGATACAAAATGTGATTGTATATTAATGATACTATAGTAAAAAAAAAAAAGAATGATGGGAACACATCAAAAGACACAGGAGCCAGCTTGAATGGACCCCCACTGGCCAAATCTGTGACAATTTAATAATGTTATTAGTGAATTATAACCATAGATTAAAACAAATATTCCTGAATCTCCACTGATATAAACAAATAGGAATAACTAATTCAGGCAAGAAAGTTGATGATGAGTTACATGATTATCTCCATTGACTTAAAGTATCTCCCCACAAGAGTTCTTAATTACAAAGCAAAAAAAATAGTAACTTCACAGTGGAGAAGCCCAGCATCACCTCAACCAAGTAATCCAAGTTAAAATCACCAGTAACAAGATAAATTAACATCATGCCCCTCCTGATATGATTCAGAGGATACATTATTTCTGTAGTATTCCACCAAAATTGCATAGCCTAAATCTATCTAATCATGAGGAAATATTAGACAAGTCCAATTTGAGGGACAGTCCAAAAAATGACTGGCCTGGAAAAGTTCATGTCACAGAAGGCAAAAGACTAGGGATGTTTCTGGATTAAAAAAAACTAGAGACATGACAACGCAATACATCATCATGAATTAGTTCCTGGACAAGATGTTTTTGTCTTGATATAAAGAACATTAGCTGGACAGTAGAAAAAATTTGAATAAGGTCTATAGATACAGTAATAGTGTTGGGTCAATGTTAGTTTCCCAATTTTGATGATTAGACTGTGGTTATGTAAGTGAATATTCTGCATTTTTAGAAATACATATTACTTAGGACTAAAGGGAAATCATGTCTGCAACATACTTAAAACTTTTCAGAAAGAAAATTTGTACACATTGAGAAAGATATATTTGATGTTAACATTTAAGGAATCTGGATAAAGGGTATACAGGAAGGACTTCTTTGTACTAATTTTTGCAACATTTCTGTAAGTCTGACATTATTTCAAAATAAACCATGTAATATATATAATTTACACCAAAAGAAAAGCCATAAATACTGAAATCTCATAAATGATATGCCTGCTGAAAAAATTTGTAAAAAACAGCAGACTTTCCCACTGACAGTCTGGATAACCACATTGGAGTGACACCCTAACCCCAAACAGCTACCCTAGGCTATAGGAAAGCAGAAAAAAAGACTTTCTTATGTAAGCCACCCTATATAAGCCATTGGGTCTTCTAACAGCAGCGTATCCTACATAAACCAATACAGACCAGGTATGTTAAGGTGTGATGCTGCCAAACTAAGCTTTTTGGCATTGCCTGGTTCAGAGGTGGCCAAGGGGGATAATGGACGAGGAAACCCCACCCAGAGAGCAGAACCAGAATTTGACCGAAGGACTTCCTCCACTGCCATGTCAGGAAGTCTTTAGTCTCTTGTCTAGCAGGTTTCCTATGGACCAGTGACTGTTTCCCACCCTTCCCCTTTCTGAATGTGAGTCATTGTGGTTACCCTGTCCATGCTCCTATACTGGGTGTTAGTGGATACCAATATTTGGACCTCTTGGAGATTAAGCATAACCCAGAGAAACTGGACTTTGAGACTCATGTAGCAACTTGATAGGACTTTGGGTTATTTCCCTTGGGGAAGGGAATGAGTTTCCTAAGAATGGCCAGAAGGATGTACAAGGGTGGCTAGAGGGTAAAGACTGAGGCAGAGACCGCTGCCAGTGGTGTACCAAAATCCATTCTTACCTTCTTCCTGGGCACATGACTAGGCTACATTCCTGGCCCCCTTGCAAGTTAGGTGTGGCAACGTTTAAGTTCTCTCCAGTGTAACGTGCACAGAAGTGATGGGCGCCACTTTCAGGCCTGGCCCATGGAAACCTCATACATGCACTCTTCCATGACATTTCTCTACCTCCCATGGGGTGGAATGGTGATGCCAACAACCTTGGAAGCCAGGTATTACAGATGTCAGAGTGGCCCACCATTGGCCTTGCAACAGCCATATAGCGAAAAGGCACAACGCCAATCTGGAAGAGCTGTCCTGAATTGCTAACAGAGGGAGAAATAAATTTATATTGTCACTTGCTATGGATCAATTAAAGCTGCTTAGCTTTCTGAAGTAATAGGTCATTGGGGCTCTCAAAGCAGACAGCTCTGAAGAGAAGACTTTTGAAGGTGCTAAAGTCCCAAGAACATGCCAGATAAACGTTTAAATGCTATAGGTCTGGTTAAATATGTCTACACTTACACTGAGACTTGGTACAAAGGACACTGGCCCCAAGAAAATTAGAATCAGAAGATGTGAATCTGACCCAAACAGGTTCTGGCAGGTGTGAAATTGAGTGGCATGCTCTGCTCCAAGCTTAATCTTAACACTCCAACCAATCTTCTCTCAACTCACTACCAAAGCCATTTGCAAAGGAGGGGGAAGATGATTAAATTGGTTACCCCACTAACAAGAAAAACCAGGAAATCACAGGGAAGTTTCCACATACTGTAAGCTAGGCCTTGACAGCTATGGAAGTTGGGGAGTCAACGTAGCAGTTTGAAGTTCAATTACTGCTGCACAAGCTTTGGGAAAGCCACATAGGTTCTGTCTGTTCCCTGAGAAATGGCTGCCAAAGAAAGGTATTCCCATAACTCTACCAAAAGGGTCTAACTCTTAACCTTTCATTAATGGATTAGCCTGGGACTCTGAGAGACTGTGACTTGGAGGTAACTAGACTCTGTAGGTAGATGATTAGAGAGGTAGATGATAAGAGAGTGCTGGTAAGAAAATTTGGCAGAATAAAGGTCATCGGGATGTTGGAAGTTTTAGTGGAGCAATAGGAATGAAGGCCTGATTAGAGAATTCAATAGAGAATGGGAGAAGAATTCATCCTGACAGCAAAAGGTGAGAAACAGGGAAGTGGCTAGAAGATAATTAAGGGAAAGGTTTTTTCCCCCTAGTTTTGAAGATGGGAGATGCATGTTGTTAGGAATGATCCAGTTGAGGGGAAAACTAGTAATGCAGGGAAAGAGAGAGGGGAATCCAGTATCTTACAAACATGGACAGCTTATCCATTCTAACAAAAGGAAATGCAATATACACAAATACAAAGGCAAGTAGGTGGGTACATCGAATGGCACAAAGATGAAATGGAGGTGGTTAGAGCATGCACTGTGGAGTCAGATGACTTCAGTTCAAATCTAGACTCAATCACTTATGAGTTATGTGCCCTTCACCATGTTAATTTAACCTCCCCATTAGTTTCCTTATCTGTAAAATGTAGACAATATCAACTATATATTTGCTGTAAGAATTAACTATCAATGAAGCATTAATGAAGAATTAACTATCAATGAACACCAAATAGTGTTTGGCATACAGCAAAAACCCAACACATTATTGGCTATTACTTCTTCAAAATTAGTTGTAATTTACTCTAAGTACTGTATAATTATTTAACAACTTGCCAAAGATTCCCTAGAGGTAAGCTATCCTCTCACCTATCCTCATAAATAAGATAAAGTAAAAAACAATTAAGTAAACTTACTGTTGCTGACCTTCCATTTTAAGTTTGCACTACCAGTCCAAAACTGACTTCAGTTGAGGAACCTACTTTTCAGGAATTTACAACTCATTTTTAATACAACTACACAAGTAATAAACTGCATAGAAAAGTATTTTTCTCAGTGGAGTAAAAGCTATTGTAACTAAAACATCTGTATTAGTAAACAAACTAACCACAACTCATGTAAAGGCACCCTACTATTACTACTACTGTGGGTATTTTCCAATTCTGAGAACATTACATGTAACATTTAACTTACCAAAAGTACCAGTGTGAATGCCGTTTTTCACTCTTGAAGCTTATGTGAGGTAATGAATGTCCAACTATTTTCCAGTCTTGTCCCACCCACCCCTAAATAGTTACTAAATAGTTCTTATACCCATGATGGTCATTTATGCTGTCCACTTTGCCTGGAATTCTGAGTATTGGTCATCCTTACCCGCCTTACACCTAGCCCAATTCTCAGCTTTTAAAATTCATCTCAGGCAGCAACTTTATTCTTAATAGCCAAAAAGTGGAAACAAATCCAGATATCCATCAAGTACTGAATAGACAACAGTTGATGTACACAACATGGGCTCATCTTGAAATTACACTTAAAGAAACCTTTCACCAAAAGACACTGAACGAGTCCATTCATATCAAGGTCTAGGACAGCCTAATTTAACCTGTAATGGAAACAGGGATTGAAATATTTAGGGGGTAGTGTACCCATGTTTGCAATTTACTTTGAAATACTTCAAAAAAAATGAGATGTATTGGTAGATGAGTATGATAAAGCAATCAGAGTAAAATGTGTTCACTGTGAAATTCTTTCAGCATTGCTGTGTGGTAATTTTTCATAATAAAACATTGTGGAAAAAACTAGACTCAAGTTTTATCAGGCTTATCATAGGAAGCCTCCCAGAGCATAGCCAGTTAGCGTCCCTCCTGTGGGTCCTTTAACACCCAGTATAAACATTGAACTTAGTCCGTTTTATTACTTTTGCATCTGCATCCTGTAAGCAGCCTGAAAACCAAGTCTTACTGGTTTGACTGCTTCACAGCCAGCACAAGGCCAGGCACACAGCAGAAGTCAATTTAGTCTTGTTGACCTAGTTAACCTAGCTTCACCTAGTTTCCTCATAAGCAAAGGCCTTCTGCTTCACTGGCTCTTTTTCTTTTGCTTAAGAATTACAGCTACCACAATAATCTATCTGACCTGGAACCCATCCATGTGAATCTTTTGAAGTTCCTTTTGTGGCAACATACTGAAAACCTCTCTTCTGGGTTATCCTCCTCTTCTCCCCCAGTCTCTCAACTTTAAAAAGTATTAACTAGTAACTATTGATGGGCTTAGGGTTCAGATTTAATTTATACTTTTTATAGAAGCTGCCTGGATAGCAAATTAAGGACAGTGTTGATCCACACCACTCAATTCTATAGCCAGCTGGACTCCTTAAAGATGCTCCATTTCCTCGCCATGGTACAATGAAAATGTGCCATTTTATCTTTACACGATTATCTGTTATCACTACCTATCAAATAATTTGAATGCTCTCAGGACTTAATGCAGCCAGACTGCCTGGCTTTGAATGCTAATTCCATCACTTACTAGCCATACAACCTTGCCCAGGGTATTTAACTTCTCTGTGCCTCATTCTCCTCACAGCCTCCTGACTTAAAAAAAAAAAGCAAAAGAAGCAGGGAGGAGTAGGGATGCAGTGTGATCATAACATTTATCAGCTATGGTTATGACAATAAATTACTGCATGTAAACCATATATAACAGTGCCTGGTTATTAGCAATCATTTAATATATTCAGTTCTGAATCACCAATGACAAAAGACTGGTCTTACAATGGGATCTACAAACTACCCTAAATAACCAATAAGCTAGTGTTACAATGATACGAATCATTTAAGAGAGCAATGCAAATCTTAACATAAAGCTTGTAGGAGTTTTCCATAAGAATTCAATTCATAAATAATTCTTCAAATGTCTTTCATTCACTTCCAAGCATAAGCCCCTTATCTAAGGGAGGTTTTAGACACAATCACACACACACACACACACACACACACACACACACACGTACATTCTCATTCTCTAGCTTAGCACACCCTGCTAGTTTCCTTCCTAGCACTTATTACAAGTTAAATTTTTGCTTGTTTCTTTCCTTATTCATTTACCCCACTAGATCTATGAGGGAGGGACCTTGTCTATCTTGTTCAATGTAGATCCCTAACACATGCCTAGCACAGAGTAGGCACTTAAATGTATCCTGGATAAACAATGCAGACATTTTAAAACAATGTTTACCCCATACCAGATAAAAATAAAGGAATAGTGGCGGCAGGTTTCTATTTTAAAGTAATAACCCAATTAGGGATTTAGTCTCATTTAAAAATACATATAATTTATTAAAAATATATAATGGCAATGTTTTCTATAAATTATTCCCACCCAAACACATTAAAAGATGTGAAAATAGATATATTTTCTAAACCATTTATAGTCACCCTACTCCTTCAATTACAAAAGATAAAACATACAACATACTGTAGGTTTATTTTTATTCAAAAAGTTACTGTCTCAAGACATAAATACAAATCAGAAAACAGTACAATTAGGACAATAGAATGTGGAGGACAACAGGTTAGAGTAATATATAAAACATTTTTAGCTGGTTGAAAACAAAGCTGTAAGAACTGCTTTCACAAAGAAGTACTCCTTTCAAGAGTGAGAAAAAAAATCAACTTAGGTTTAAAATCATATATACAGTCCTCTCAGCAGTTCTAGTAAATGCAGTGGTGTGAAAAACAACATAGGCAATACTTTTGCACAGGACAATATTTGTTGATGGAAAAATCTGTTGGACAAGTCTGTTTTCATTTGTTATTAACCATGATTTAATAAAATAATTGTACTTTATGATGATCTTTTAGCTAACCTATGGTTTTTGGCTACCACAGCCCAATGCTTGTTGATTTCTGACGCTAAGAACTCGAAGCCTTTTGGTATTCACCCATCTGAAGATATTCTTGTATTGCAAGCATATTAAGGCATGGAATGATTAAAATAATATACCTCAAGAACTGAGAGACGACTGACAAAAGATAGATACACATGTAATATAAGTTAATATTTTGTTTTAAACGATGTCTAGCTGCCTAAGCCTCGCAAAATGAGTTGATGTCAAAATGGCAAGTAGCCACTTTCTGTTTTAAACTAATTCATTTGTGAAAGGACATAAAATGAAGTTTAAAGCTTAGCTTTCAAAGAATATTATGGGTTATGAATTCTATTATCCCATCTAATTTACACACAGAGGAAATGTACTGTAACCTGTTAGAAGTATCTTTAACCTGAAGACTGCTTGCAAAGACAGATAGATAAAACAATATAAAATACAAATTTAAAAATCATTTTAAAGCATGAACACTCATGCTTTTCTATTTTTAAACATTGTTAAACTTTCAATATATTTCTGAAACCTCATAATTTTAAGTTGGAATTTAAAAGTAAGAAAAAACTAAACAAACTGCGCAATTATAAAATCAGCACCAATTTATATATATATATAATTTTATTTAAAATTTAGATCCCTATTCCCACACTCTAATAAGCTGTATAATTTTTGTTTAGAATTTTTTCTGCAAACATACTACAATAAGCTTCTTTTATTTGGAGACAAAATACAGTGGCACTACTGGAAGGAATATCACAACATTACATTTTTATCTTAAAGGACAAGCAAACTTTCAGGGTTGATAATGGGATAAGCATGTTTGAGACTGGTTACCTTCTGGCAGTTCACTGCATCTGGATATTTCTGAAAAGTATAGAGAAGCTCTTGGATTTTAAAAATATCTTAAAATACATTTTAGATGAAAAAATTGTAAAAGTTCTGCTTATAAGTTTACTTTTCTCCACAATTACAATATTTAAAAGAAAGTTTTATTGATTGGTGTTTCAAGCATTTAAATTTAGAATGCTAAAAACAATTCCAGGCAGGGGAATAAATCCATCCTTAATTGTTTCTTGGATGTAAACAGAAATCCAGCAGAGTTCATCATTACTTAATACACCCAGTTAAATAAATGTCAGAGAATTTATGTCTGTACCAAATGCCTCTTCAGATTGTTATATTTTCTTTAAAAAAAGCATGAAATAATTGATTCAAAAGCCAACTAACAGCGCATAAATAAAATATTTACTTTCTAAGAAAAACTGTAGCTTATCGTCAAATTGTTTACTTGTCCTTTACTTTTATCAGGCAAACAAAACTGCCCCTCAATGCACTTGATCTTGGTAAGCATAAGCATGTCATATTCTCCTTAGAGAAAAATCTGTACAGAATTTCACTGTATCTATCACACTTTATTTTAAAATTTCCTCTTCCACTTAGAAAATGACTTCACCACAGATTTAATTGTGTACTGGTATTAAAACATTGACACCCCAAGAACCTAATGAGAGAGAGGAGAAAAAAAATCTTGTTACAATTGCCATTCATTTCTTTGTAAAATATATCTGTAAGTATTACATTAATACTTGACAATATTAAGTTGAATAACATGCTAATAAAACCAATTTGAAAAATCCCCCCCTGTTCAAGTATGTAATTCTAAAATTAAAATGACCATTGATTTGTAATGAAATAATAATATCAGGTCTAATCAAGATGGTACTTACCTCACAAATATAACTAAAAGCAGGGACCATGTCCCATTTATAATGTTTACCCTAATACATAGTTAATGCTCTGAACAGAAGCACTTAACATTTGTTGAATGAACACACGTATGTGCTTCTGTTGACATATGCTTCTGGCACAGGTTCATTGGAAAGAGCTTAGGAATGTCTTTCAACCTTGGTTATTTGCACTATGAATAGTGGACATAGTTTTCTAAAAAGGCAGTTGAACATACAGACTAAAACATCCAAAAACAATACCAATATGTAGAAAATTTAGAAAATCTGGCCTGAGTGAATGAACAAATGACAAATTTTTAAAAATCCAATAAGATGAAATCTGGCAAGTTAACTTATATTGATGCTTTCCTATACATTTCTATACCCTTGGGAAAAGAATATTAGGTTAAATCTAATATTGCTTGTCATTAACTAAAAAAAGGAAAAGTAGACAATGAATGCAGCCAACTCCCCTTCATTCATTAAACAAGACATAAGTTTAGTTGTATATGCTAAGTTAGGCTATTCAATTAAAATTCCAGCACTATGACAAATAAAATTTTTAAATATTTTAATGAGCTAGTAAGAACTGATACTAAAGCCAGAGGTAATGAGCTAAGACTAGAGTTACAAAGGGCTCTTACTTGTAAATTAAATCTCATTTTAACAAAAGTCATAGAACTCAGGAATTGTTTAAACCTGAAGGACACTGTATTTTCAGACCAGGAAACAAGTTATCTGATTGTAGCCGCCTTGTTAGAAATTACTAAGTAAAATGTTTGGAATCCCCAGTAACAGTAACAAAGAGGATTTATGCACCCCGCTTCTTACCTGTCATCCAACAAAACTACCACCACTACTGACCCCTGGTCTCCCCCACCTCCCAACAAGGTTCAGGGCTCTTCTTTTTTGGTTAGAGTCAGAATTTGGGTCATTAGAATGTTTCCACCAAAGAGGCCTAGATGATGTATAAAGGTCCCTTCTAGCCATAACACTCTGTGACTCTGGGAAAGGGAAGTTCTGATGATGAATTAAAGGATAAAATAACAATCAGTAAATTTTAGTGTAGAATGTCACATGAAGATGAACTCAAGTTCTTTCCAAACAGAGTGCCTAGTAGAAACCACCTGAATAGATTTTGTTTTTTGTATGAACTAGGTTATAAGTAGATTCTTCTATTAACATTAAATTAGCGCCATTATACTGAACCCTTCCTTTTACCAACTTTATACTACTGATAATACTAATAAGAGAATATCAACACAGGAGAAGATTGACATTAGTGACACTCTCTTTTTGTGTTAACAAACTACACCTGTTTCTGGTGTTAACATTAATAAACACTTAAGCTTGTATTTAAAAAGTAAAAATAGCAAGATCTGGTATGTTGTGACAAAAATGGTGCTGGGCAGAAAGCCACCACAATGGGATACAGCAATACTGTTTTCAGATATAAACTAAATCATAAATCTAGAATCTTGTGTATGTGCAACCCAAATGATCTGCTGAGTTTTCATATTACGAGTTCTGAATCATGTGGATATCATGTTACAAAAGACATATTTAGGATTTATTTAGTTTAGAAATAACATAAATTACCTATACTAGGATACTTTGAGTTACTTCATTTACAATTAGAGATTCTTAGAACTGGGTATAAAAGAATTTAAGTCCCAATTTTACTACTGTTTTTGATGAATTACTTATCTCAGGCTTGAGAATAAAAGATTAGGTATTATATAAAGGCAAACAGATTTTCACATTTAAAATATTGTTATTCCATTTCTTAAATTATTGTTGAAACAATGAGGTGAAGTTTGATGTACATTTTAAGATAAATTAGTATTAAATGCATATAGTCAAAGACTTCTAAAGATACCTGAATCTTTAAAATGATTTGAACACTGTTATGTGACTGCTGCCATCATGTGGTAATTCTATAAAACTACAGGTGTAGAGGCATGTGCTAGGTTTCCTATTTAAGTATAAGTAAACTATTATCCTCTTGGTTAAAACATATTCAAAAAACATGAGAATGCCAAAATTTTTTTTATAAATAATAATTATTAGATCCCTATCTTTGGCATCACTCAGATTGTAGTTCTCTGTAAATGTTAAATGTCATAACATATACACATAATTTACATTGCTATTTTGTTATTTCAGGAATCTGAAGTGAAGGGCAGCTTTTTTTAATAAATCTAGTGAGTCACTAAAGAAACAAAGGGCTAAAGTTTTTCTGACTTTAGGTGAACACATGAAAAAATAAGATCTCTAACTGCTCATATGAATGTTTACCAGTTAATCGTTTCAATTTCTAAATTACTTTTGGTGTTTCTTCCAAATAAGGTCTGACTCTACGTAGTACAACAGCAGAGACAGCATTAGATTTTTAAATCAGAAGAGACTCAGATCAAATTTCTATTCTGACACTAAAGTTGTATAGCTCTGAGCAAGAAGACACTAAACTACCCCTTCAGTTCAAGTTTGCTTGGGTGTAGAAGTGGGATCCCACCACCTTCCACACAAAGTTGCTGAGAGGATGAAACTAAATCATGCCTAGCATAGTGTCCGGCTCTCAAACACTAGCTTCTGTCCTTTTCATTTCAAAGTGACAGTCAAGGTGAACTAGACACGAACTCTTTGAAGGCAGGGGGAGGACAGCATCATTCATTTTAGCACCCAACTTCGAGCTCAATAAATTGTTGAATTAATGCATTTCATCATATATGCTTTAAAAAATTCTCTTTTATTCTTCATCACAATCACTACCTTTATACTTTACTGAACAAATTGGAAGATAGAGGTAATCCAGGTCTTGGATTACCAGGGAACCATATGCTTCAATATGCATTTAAGCTACAGAAATGGCTAGGCCTAGGTCACCTATGCTACTCAAAGTATGGTCTGCAGACCTGGAGCACTGACTGTCCTGGTTAGATGGAGAATCTCGGGCTACACTCAAGACCTATTAAAACAATCTACATTTTGATAAGAACTCCAGATGATTCACATGCACATTAGGGATTGAGAAACTAAAGGATACAAATGTGGCTTGTCCAAAGATATCTGTGTCTGTTATTCTATGAAAGTGTCCTTTGTCTCAAATAACTGGACTAATATGTTAGTGTAAGTTTGTTGAAATTGCAGCTATCTGAAAGTAGATTATGAGGTGAGGGAGAGCAAGGAGAGAACGGTAGAAATAGGGGTAGAGAACGAAGGCCTCAGAGGATGGTGCAATAGCCACCTGAGATAGTAGGTATTCTAGAGGAGGAAGTAGCACAATGGGTAGACACTAAAAGGTAAGATGGAAGAGCACTTAACTGATTTATTTGACAAAACTAAACACCTACTATGCTAGGAAGAACTCAAAATGAATAAAATCATTACTGCCTGGAATTCAGCCTATTAAGCAAAATGTAGTACTCCTATTTCACTATACCACTCTGGTAATTACCAAAATAAAGTGTATACAAAGTGTTATGGGAGCAGAGAATAAAAATCCAGATAATATCTATCTGCAGAGGTCAGCAAAACTCCACAGGTTAACATCAGAACTGACTATTAAAGGAAGAATTCACTAGGAGGAAAAGGAAAGAGGGCAATTCTGGCAGAGAGAAAAGCTATACAAAGTAATGGAGTTGTGAAAGAACATACTGTGTCTGAGACCAACTACAAGATACGGTATGGCTGGAGGGCAAGATACATGTAAGGAAAAGGACATGGTTCAGCTGGCAAAGGAGCCAGATCACAAATGCTTTTTGTCTGCCAGGCTGAGAAGCCAGAATTTTTTCTTAATGGCAATGGGGAATAAAACTAGTGAAAGACCTGAAACTGAGTGAGAGGATTAGATCTGCATTTTAGAAAGACGACTCCAAAAGAAATATAAAGTGGTGGGGCAGCAAGATCAGTTTAAAGACTACTGCGATAGTCCAAAAGAAAACTAAGGAGGACTTGAACTAAGGCATTGTCAGGGAGAATATGGCAGCAGGAACTGATCTATAAGAAGTACTTAAGAAACAGAACTGACAATACCTAACAATAGCCAATTATCTTAATCCCCTTCTCCTTATTATGAAAGCCTTTGTTCAAGTTCTATTTTTCACCATGCCTTCATATTATGATTACGATGATGATTATTTTCTCTCATTCATTCTATCCATCCATAAATGCCAAGGCAATGTTTCTGAAAAGTAATTCTGATCATGCCGCCCTCTAATTCAAAATCCTTCAATGAGTTAACACAAGCCTACAGGAAAAGACTAAATTCCTTAACACTCAAGTCTCAGTTGGCCAGATTCAAAGGCAGTTTAAATCTGTTAACCACCACTGCTTTGCCTCCTCTCATCCTCCCCCTATGAAATCCCTCCCACCTGTCTCTTTTCTCCTATCACATCGTTTTTATCCATTCTCAATGTATTGTCCCAGCTCTTCAACCTCAAAATCAGGGGTTGCTTATACTTTTGATTTTGCAATCCTGGGTTTAATTTTAAATTAAACCTACTGATTCATCCATAATTGAAGCTGGATCAAAGAAATCAGGTTTCAGTTCTGTTCTCTCTCGCCTGTTCTTCGACGGTGGCTAAGGGGGAAAAAGGAAAGAAGTTTACAACTGCCACATTTATAAACCAGATACTAACTGAAAACACTGAAATTAATTATCATTAAGTGTTCACATGGACTACATAATTGCAATACTTTAAATACTGTATATTTACAATGTAAATTTACAAAGCCATAATCATATAAATAATTATTAATAAAGAATATACTCTTATTTTTGCTTAATTTCCAAGTTTAAGTAACTTTCTCATTACACAGTATTGTGTACCTTACAATACTTTAAATACTATGTATTCTAACTACAGAATGCTTAAAATTACAAAAGTAATTCATTTATAGAAAATTATTCTGAACGGTGAAAACTACAAAACTCATTTTTCATTTTACTTTTAAGGAGAATATGCCACAGTATACTAAGAAACAGAATCAGGAGAGCTGGCTTATAAGAAGTTTCAGCTTTACTGTGTATTTATTAGTTTTGTCTCCTTGGATAGGCTGTCTAAGCTTCAGTATCCTCAAGCCTTTCAACCTACCTCACAAAGTTGAATGAGATATGTAGCAAAATGAACTATCTAAAGCATTCTGTATATGATAAAACCATAATTATATATAATTATTAATAAAGAATATACTCTTACATATTTTTGTTTAATTTCCAAATTTAAGTAACTTTCTCATTTGATATGGGAATTTGTGTCAATAACAGGTTAGTTTCAAATTAATAACACATTTTTTGATAATGGTAAATAAGCAGAAAATTGTAAGGTGATGTGATACTAAGAGTAACATTAAGGAAAACGTATTGTTTAAAATTTATGTATTCCCAAATTAACCTAAAAATTTATCATCTTAAACTAGGATCTAACACCCTTACCAATCTGACCTTCTTCTCATACACTCAAACACCTGGCAACTATTTTATTTAATAATTTTACAAAACTTACTCTTCATGGAAGGTATTTCTCTCCTCTAAGAAATATCCAACTTAATTTCCAAAAGCTCTAAACTGAGAATACTACACAATTATTAAGTTTCTTACCAAGTCTATATCCATGGTGTCGAAATCCATTCCCTCATTAAGATCTTCAATCCTCCCTTCTGAGGACATCATAACATCTTCAACAATTGGCTCTTCATCATCTTCCATTAGGCTTGTACCACGCCGACTAGAGAAATATAAAACAAGGTCAAGATCTGAACCAATGTTGTGACTATTAATATATTGGCAGCAACTATGTGGCTCTCTATATTCAAGTGTAATGGAAAATGATGGAAATAAAGGTCAGGGAAAATGATAAGGCATTGATCATGTCATCAATGATGTTAAAACCCCAATGTTCACTTGTCTAAAAATGCTAAGGAGTTATGTTTATTATACATTACTTCAATACATTAGCTTGATAGTTTTAATATCCCACATAAAAGTTCAATGAGAATTTCCCACATGGGAACAAACAAGATACCTCAAATCCTTTTTCAAAGTAGGCAGGGTACAAATTAATAAACAAATATAAAACAGAGACCAAAGAAATGACATTTTTAGAATATATATATTTTTCTACTAATATATAATGTTAATTTTAGCCATCAATAACTCATTCACTCAGTACCTGATGTTTACTAGGTACTCAACTCACTCATTCACACAGTACCTAGTATGTGCCAGGCCTCTACTATGTCCTAGGAATTAAAGAAAAAATGAGTAAGACATGGTTCCTGCCCTCAAGGAGCTCACAATCTACTATGGTAAACAGATAAATTAATGATGACAAAATGCAACACATACTGCCAAGAGAAATATGCATCAAGCACTACAAAAAAAAGTACTGAAAGAGATTAATTCTGCTTCATAAAGGAATGAATATTTATGCTAAAACATGGATTCTGTGTCCTGTAAAACTCAAAGTTAATATATAGAAAAGTAAAATAAAAATTAAGACCAAAAATTCTGTATGTTCTGACATAATTATAAGGAATAAACTCAAATTTCAAGTTCACAAATTAGTCCAGATCAGCATAAAGGAGTCAACGTAATAGTGAAATTGAGAGTTATTTGCTGTTCTCCAGTTTGGCCAACATTTCCTTCTTTCTTGACTCATTTAAAATCCACCCCAATCAATTATTTACTGAATGCTTGCTCATAATTTTCACACTACTATGTTGAGTTTTAAGAGTAATATAAGGAGTTGGGGGGCACGGGGAGGGCTGTACAACTCAGAGAAGACAAGTAGTGACTCTATAGCATCTCACTACGCTGATGGACAGTGACTGTAATGGGGTTGGTGGGGGGGACCTGATGAAGGGGGTAGTTTAATAACCATAATATTGCACATGTAATTGTAGATTAATGATACCAAAATAAACTATAAAAAATTAAAAAAAAAAGAGTAATACAAGGATAACAAGACATGCATCTAATCCAGGCTACCTGGACAAGTATTCTGACTATGGTCCCTATTTCCTATGAGTTCTGGATAGTAAATGACAATTTTACTATATATAGTAGAGGCAACGCTGAAGGGAATATGTGTGCTTTGTGGACCATGTTACCAGAAATCCATCCATTTCATTTGGAGTATAAATAAGATATATGTAATATAAACTAGAAAAAAATCAGAGATAAATAATTTAGAAATATTTTCAGTTGCAGGGTAGATACCATTTTACACTGTAAAACAAAAATATTTTAAAGTCTCAGGCAATAGACAACAGCCAAATATTTTCTGGTAATAATCATTTAACTGGGATTACCTCTTATAGTCATCCAGGGACATTTATCTCTAATGGGAATTAAAACAAACTGCAAACAAAAGGATAATGAGACTCTGTGGAAGATCTTGGAGACTGGTAGAAAACTTTCAGGGGAGAAATGCAGATCAAATGATTCCAAGGCAGAATTCTGGAATTTATGGACTGGGTGACTGGTTGGAATGTAAGAAATTAGTCGTTGGATCGAGCATGAAATAAGAACATATATTAATGGGAATGTGGCCATAATAAAAAGAATAGGGAACTGAACCAAGAGATAGAATAGATTGATGACCATATCAGACAAGTGAGGGTCAGAATCTGTACATGTGGTAACAGTATACTTTGCAGAGGTTATCTTAAGACCACTATAGAGATAACTAAATTTAAATAGGCTACCATTCATGTGGTTAATGATCATTTCTTAAAAAAACAGATGAAATTACCATTTAAATACCAACAAAATGAAACAAAATATAAAATTTAAAAAGGTAACAATTACTATCTCCCAGAAGTAAAACATATACAACATTATGTTACAAACACAAAACTTTCAAACTCAAGAAGTTAATCAGGATCATATCTTCCCCTTTGAATGAATCATCTAAAGACTGTCATTTCTTTTGAAGCCAAAGCTGGTATTTGTAATATACAGATTCCAGTTAAAAAAAAATTTTTTTTTAAGTTAATCTACAAATGTTTTTTAGCATTGGACTTTTATCCATTCAACGAGCATTTACTTAGCACTTTGTATATGCCAAGCATTGACAGGCAATGAAGGTGGTCCCTGCCCTTGAGGAGCTCACAGTCTAGAGAAAGGGACAAATTCATCAACAAATAATTACAATACAATGTGGTTAAGCGCTATAAGAAATATGGACTATATATAATGTTATGGGAGCAACGATGACCACAGCTTCATGTAAGGTGACACCTGAGCTTGTTCTTTTATGATGATTTTACCAGTTGCCAGGAAATGGGATATGATCCTAAAATGTGGTCAGGGGCTGTATTTTGAAAGATCTTGCATGCCATTAGCTAAGGAGTTTGGACTTTGTCATGCAGGCAACGTGAAGCCATTGAAAGGTTTTAAGTAAAGGAGTTACGTGATCAGGTTTTTATTACTTAAGTAAAGGAGTTACGTGATGGCACTTCTAATGATGGAATGGTGGCAGGGGCATGGTTATGGTGAGAGGATAAACGGGAGATTTGAGGGAAGAAAATGAGTTAGAAAGATAATACAATGGTTCAGGCAAGAGATGAGCACCTGAACTATGGTGGGAAATCAATTAAGATGTAACAAAACTGGGTTTTTAGCTATAGTTCTGTGTACCAAAATAAACAAGGATTCATATTTAAACTTTTCCAACAGATCAACCTATGATTGATACTTCTGCTAACTAGTTAATATTTAACTTCAAGTTTTTTTTTTCTGTTGGAAAGACCAATTTTTAGTTCCTTGATTATTTCAGCTTAGTTACTCTAGAGAATTTGCTGAAATTTTTAGATAAGGCACACATTAAAGTATGTTAAAATGAATTAGTGAACTTCCTAGACTCAGACAATAAGGCACTCTCACTTACATGGCATGCTGAAGATTAGTTCGCAGTTTAACATAGCTCATTGCTGCTCTCTCCTGCTGTTGCCTTGCTTCCTCTTGTTGTCTTTGAGCTAACATCCATGTTACCTGCGTGCTTCAAGGAGAATTTTATTCTTCTTTTAACTTAACTTTTTTTCTATGTAATTAATAAACTTATAGTACGAAAATATCAAACGTACTTACTTATAATCAAGAGGAGTTTGATGATGTTCAGTCTGCATTGGATAGACACTCATGAAGCTATCCTCAGGTCGTAATCTTTTGGGTTCTCTCATAATCGTTGAGGTGAGCTGTGGTGTCTGCATCATAACTGGGGTGTGCAGTGTTTGTTCTCTGCTTAACCACATACTGTCACTACTACTGCTTTCTTCAGCTGAAAAAGAAAATTAACAGCAGTGAACTTCAATCACTAATTCTGACTAGCTCGATGTCTAATACAACTTGTTTGGGTCAACAAACATCTGATACTTTTCATAAGCTAGTGCTTGGAACAGGGAGATACAAAGGTATATAAGGTGCAGTCCCTGTCTTGCCCTTACAGAAAGAAAATACAAGCAGTTACAACACAGTGGGGTTAAGTGTTAGAAGAAGGAAGTACAAGTGGAATGGCAGCATTGAGAAGGACCAGGGCCAGCTACCCAACAAAAGTGACTTCTGACTAGATTAGACACTGTGTAGACTGTGAAGTTTTCCACCCGGGGGAAGAACATAAGCAAAAACACTGAAGGAGGAAACACAATGACTGACCCACAAAACTTGCTGATATTCAGCAGTTTCTGACTTGCAAAAATGGCAGTTTCATAATGTTCAGACTAAGAATTTGGTACTCCTGGAGTAAGTGACAAAAAGTAAAGCTGAATAAAGAGGCAGGGATCATTTTATGGAAAGTCTTAAAAGCTGTGCTAAGATGACAGAACCACTGAAGTCTAAGGAAAAGGAGAGATTTGATGACCCACCACACATCTATTAAATATCTGTCCAGATGAGAAACATTTTAAGATTTATAGTGATATGCAGCAAACATCTTTTAATTTGATAACTTTTCTATTTCAAAAAAAGAAAATGTATTTTAATCTCCTATAAACCATCAGCCCTCACTATTTCAACTGGTCAGAGCTACTGTAAGAGATATCCCCACAGACCAGGATGCTGGGACTCTATAACCAACCAAGTCTAAAAATCTAAGACTATATAAGTTACACATTGATGCAATTTATATTATTGGATAAAGATACTAAAATCATGAATCCACAGGGCAACCAAGTTTTGGACACTACACACCTGATGATGGCTAAAGAATTATGTGGCAATTTTAAAATGTGGCCCCTAAAATTCTTGACACTCCTTACACTAACGGGTGGGAATTATGTCCCATCTCCTTAAATCTGGGCCCTATGATTGCTTGGTCAACAGAATATGGTGGTAATTATATTATGCCAGTTTCTGGTCCTCAGAAACTGGCAGCTTCTACTTCCTATCTCTTGAAACACTCCCTCTTAGAGCTCAGTCACAGGCTGTGAGGAAGCTGACAGTCAAATGTAGATGTGTTCTAGCAGAAAATCCAGCTGTGGTTCCAGCTGATAGCCAGCATCAGATGTATCTGTAAGCGAAGATGCCTCCATTAAGAGTGCAGTCATCAGCCTCTGAGTCCTCCTAGCTGAAGCACCAGACATCATGAACCTGCTATATCCTAAGTTTTGGGGTAGTCTGTTACTCAGTAATAATAACTGAAACAAATTTTAGCAACTATGCTAATTTGTTTAAAGGTTCTAAGGAGATGAAAAAAAATCTGCAGGCTCATTCTGAACCAACCCTGGAATGCTAGAAGTCCAAGATATCAAAGCATCATAATGCATTCCTCAAAGATTGATGATAGCAATTTGTATTTCTATCAGGTTCTTCAAGATGAATGACCTCTTCATAGAAACCCAAAAGTTACAACCTCTCTTAAATCTGGTGCTCTACTTCAACTACATGATCTCATCTCTTAGGTAATGACTAGCTCTATAATAACTCAGCCCATATCCCTATGTATATAGTATAGCCCAATGATTAAAAAGCAAAAGCTCTAGAGTGAGACTGCCTGGCTCAGCTACTTAGTATCTGTGTGACCTTAGGTAAATTAACTTAATCTCTCAGTACTAGTATTCACATCTGAAAAATGAGGATGTACCTGAAGAGTTTGGAGAAGTGAGTTTATGTATGTAAAATGCTTAAGAACAATACATTCACATGTAATCGGACACATTCCACAAGGTATTATTTTAAATCCAAAATTAAAATACCTCAAATTAAAAAGGTGAAACTTAATGTTAATTCAGTTGGTAAACATGAGGGATAAATATAAAGAGAATAAATTATATTCTCACTGAGTGCAAGCTGCATGCCTTCAACCACTTTCCGTTTTCCTGTTGACGGTTTTGATTTTTTACTCCTCACTGTTGATCCACGACTGCTGATTCCACTAATGACTGACATGGTGTCATCATCACCACCAGCCAGCAAAGAATTTCGGTAAGACATCAGTGGAAGCCACACATCTTCTCTTCGTAGTGACATCTGAAAGGTCATGAACTTTTCCAAGTAAACATACCTTAAAAAGAAGCAGAAAAAAACACATCAGGTTTGATACATAAAACTGCCATTTTTCCCTTTTTGTTTATTCTTCCTAAAAATCTTAAGGCTCACATACCATACTGACATATTCAATGACAGAATTAAATGAAAAGTAAGCTAAAATGTAACAAAACAGTGGTTCATGTTATACATTTCCTCAAAGCATATACAGTAACAAATAACAGATATTAGTATTTTCTTTCTTAAGATGTCTCCATTGTATTCTATCCTTACAGGTCCTCTGCTAGAAGAACATATCCATATTTACAGAAAGAAGACTGCATTTAAAATCACACAATTTGGGTGCCGATCCCAGTTCTACCAACTCCTAGCTATATGAGCATGGGCATATTACTAACTACTCAATTTCAGCCTCATCAGCAAACTGTTGAGAAATTTTCTATCAAGATTCTCACATTAAGCAAAGTAATTCAGAACACTTCAGCTTAATATTTGTTGAACATCTACTATGTTCCAGGCATTGGGGATCGATACAGAGATGAATCAGATATGGTCCCTATCTCCCCAAAAAGTTTCAGCCTGATGGAAGTCATACATCTACCATTGGATCCAAGTATCACAAGGATTCTATGGCATACATGTAATAGAGCATTCAAAATCCAAGTAACATTTGTGTGACTACTATGTACTAGATATTTTTCTATGGGCTTCTTTAACTTTATTCTTACAATCTTGTGAGAAAGATATTCTCCCCCATATAACAGATTAGGAAGGAAGGGATAAGAAAAGTAACATATAAGTAATATAGCAGTATAAACATGATTCAAATCCCACGCTTCTGACACTGAGTTGAGTGCTTTATTGTATAAATTATGCTTCAAACACATAAATACAAATTCTATCAACTAACTGTAAAGTGCAACCCAAATACCTGCTGTCTTAATAACTAGTTCCAATTACTTAGGAATTACCAGTTGTGAAAACCGTTAAAGAGAAGGGCTAGGAGGTATCAGTAACAAATGCACTGCTTGGTGGTAGTGTTTTTTCTTAATTACAATATATTTCAGCAATACAGAGCAGTACTATATTCCTCAAAGGTCTGTAAACTGGTTATCATTATGAGAACTGGTACCAGTCTGCAACAAGATATGCATCTTGAGCCAAAATATACTGTGAGATTTGCATACAACTATGTATCCACCATACAGCTTAACAGACAGTTCAGGTAAGTAGCCCTCCCTGACGTTATTTCCCTCTGCCCTCTCCCCTACCACAGAGGTTACCACTAATCTGAATTTGCTAGGTATCATTCCCATGCATATTTTTGAATTTTTAATACATATTTCTCTATCAACATGATATCATAATTTTGTACTTTGTCTTTTGCACTCAACATTATGTTTTTAAAAATCACCCTATTGGAAAAGTGACATCAGCTAATGCTACAGCAGTAAGTTATCTTCTAGTACATAAGTATCAAATCAACATTTTTTTTTGGTATCATTAATATACACTTACATGAACATTGTCGTTACTAGATTCCCCCCATTATCAAGTCCCCACTACATACCCCATTACAGTCACTGTCCATCAGCGTAGAGAGATGCTATAGAATCACTACTTGTCTTCTCTGTGCTATACTGCCTTCCCCGTGCCCCCCCAACATTATGTGTGCTAATCATAATGCCCCTTTTCCCCCTTATCCCTCCCTTCCCACCCATCCTCCCCAGTCCCTTTCCCTTTGGTAACTGTTAGTCCATTCTTGGGTTCTGTGAGTCTGCTGCTGCTTTGTTCCTTCAGTTTTTTTTTTTCTTTGTTCTTATACTCCACATATGAGTGAAATCATTTGATACTTGTCTTTCTCCGCCTGGCTTATTTCACTGAGCATAAAATACCCTCTAGCTCCATCCATGTTGTTGCAAGTGGTAGGATTTGTTTTCTTCTTAAGGCTGAATAATATTCCATTGCATATATGTACCACATCTTCTTTATCCATTCATCTACCGATGGACACTTGGGTTGCTTCCATATCTTGGCTATTGTAAATAGTGCTGCAATAAACATAGGGGTTCATATGTTTTTTTCAAACTGGGATCCTGCATTCTTAGGGTAAATTCCTAGGAGTGGAATTCCTCAGTCAAATTTCTATTTTTAATTTTTTGAGGAGCCTCCAAACTGCTTTCCACAATGGTTGAACTAATTTACATTCCCACCGGCAATGTAGTAGGGTTCCCCTTTCTCCATATCCTCGCCAACATTTGTTGTTGTTTGTCTTTTGGATGGTGGCCATCCTAATTGGTGTGAGGTGATATCTCATTGTGGTTTTTATTTGCATTTCCCTGATGATTAGTAATGTGGAGCATCTTTTCATGTGTCTGTTGGCCATCTGAATTTCTTCTTTGGAGAAGTGTATGTTCAGATCCTCTGCCCATTTTTTAATTAGGTTATTTGTTTTTTGTTTGTTGAGGTGTGTGAGCTCTTTGTATATTTTGGATGTCAAGCCCTTATCAGATATGTCATTTGCAAATATATTCTCCCATATTGTAGGATGCCTTTTTGTTCTACTGATAGTGTCCTTTGCTGTACAGAAGCTTTTTAGTTTGATATAGTCCCATTTGTTCATTTTTGCTTTTGTTTCCCTTGCCCAGGGAGATATGTTCACGAAGAAGTTGCTCATGTTTATATTCAAGAGAGTTTTGCCTATATTTTCTTCTAAGAGTTTTATGGTTTTATGACTTACATTCAGGTCTTTGATCCATTCTGAGTTTACTTTTGTGTATGGAGTTAGACAGTAATCCAGTTTCATTCTCTTACATGCAGCTGTCCAGTTTTGCGAACACCAGCTATTGAAGAGGCTGTCATTTCCCCATTGTATACCCATGGCTCCTTTATCATATGTTAACTAACCATATACGTTTGGGTTAATATCTGGCCTCTCTATTCTATTCCACTGGTCTGTGGGTCTGTTCTTGTGCCAGTACCAAATTATCTCGATTGCTGTGGCTTTGTAGTAGAGCTTGAAGTTGGGAAGCGAGATCCCCCTGCTTCCTTCTTCCTTCTCAGGATTGCTTTGGCTATTTGGGGTCCTTTGTGGTTCCATATGAATTTTAGAACTATTTGTTCCAATTCACTGAAGAATGCTGTTGGTATTTTGATAGGGATTGCATTGAATCTGTACATTGCTTTAGGCAGGATGGCCATTTTGAAAATATTAATTTTTCCTACCCAAGAGCATGGGATACATTTCCATTTATTAGTGTCCTCTTTAATTCTCTTAAGAATGTCTTGTAGTTTTCAGGGTATAGGTCTTTCACTTCCTTGGTTAGCTTTATTCCTAGGTATTTCATTCTTTTTGAAGAAATGGTGAATAGAACTGTTTTCCTGATTTCTCTTTCTGCTAGTTCATCATTAGTGTATCGGAATGCAACAGATTTCTGTGTATTAATTTTGTATCCTGCAATTTTGCTGAATTCAGGCATTAGGTCTAATAGTTTTGAAGTGGATTCTTTAGGGTTTTTTATGTACAATAGCACATCATCTGCACTTCTTCATTACCAATCTGGATGTCTTTTATTTCTTTGTATTGTCTGATTGCAGTGGCTAGGACCTCCAGTATTATGGTGAGTAAAAGCAGGGAGAGTGGGCATCCTTGTCTTGTTCCAGATCTTAAGGGAAAGCTTTCAGCTTCTCACTGTTAAGTATGATGTTAGCTGTGTGTTTGTCATATATAGCCTTTATGATGTTGAGGTACTTACACTCTATACCCATTTTGTTGAGAGTTTTTATGATGAATGGATGTTGAATTTTGTCAAATGCTTTTTCAGCATCTATGGAGATGATCATGTGGTTTTTGTTCTTCTTTTTATTGATGTGGTGGATGATGTTGATGGATTTTCGAATGTTGTACCATCCTCGCATCCCTGGGATGAATCCCACTGGATCATGGTATATGATCGTCTTGATGTATTTTTGAATTTGGTTTGCTAATATTTTGTTGAGTATTTTTGCATCTATGTTCATCAGGGATATTGGTTTGTAATTTTCTCTTTTTGTATTGTCTTTGCCTGGTTTTGGTATTAAGAGTGATGCTGGCTTCATAGAATGAGTTTGGAAGTATTCCCTCCTCTTCTATTTTTTGGAAAACTTTAAGGAGAATGGGTATTATGTCTTTTCTAAATGTCTGATAAAATTCAGCAGTGAATCCATCTGGTCCGGGGATTTTGTTCTTGGGTAGTTTGATTACTGATTCAATTTCATTGCTGGTAATTGGTCTGTTTAGATTTTGTTTCTCCCTGGGTCAGTCTTGGAAGGTTGTATTTTTCTAGAAAGTTGTCCATTACTTCTAGGTTATCCAGTTTGTTAGCATATAGATTTTCATAGTATTCTCTAATAATTCTTTGTATTTCTCTGGTGTCCTTCGTAATTTTTTCCTTTCTCATTTCTGATTCTGTTTATGTGTGTAGATTCTCTTTTTTTCTTAGTAAATCTGGCTAGGGGTTTATCTATTTTGTTTATTTTCAAATCAACATGTTTTATATCTTAAACTGACATGATAATACTGTATAATTATATAAAACTACATAACTGAAATTTCCTAGAAGAATAAAACTTTGGTTTCTTATCAAAAAAACAAGGGTAAGTATGTAAGGGGATGGATATGTTAACTTTATAGGAATCCTTTCACAATGTGCACATATATGAAATCATGTTGTACAGTTTAAATGTATTATAATTTATCAATTTTACCTCAATAAAGCTGAAAAGTTTTTTTTAAGATTTTAAACACATATCCATTGGAACATGTGACTCTAATTTCAATCCCAATCCAATCAAATAATCTGCAAAAATAAGAGTCATTTATGACACCTGAGATTACTGGAAATCTGAACAATGACTGTTTAGTAAAATTAAGCAATTCTGTTTACTTAAAAAAATCTGTCCATTTTGACTGTTGTGTGGTATTCCATTCTATAACAGTCTATTGATCCCATTTTCTAGTTGATAAGATATGTAGTTATTTTGAGCTTTTCTCTATTCAAACAGTGCAACAGTTAAATTCTTCTATGGTTCTCCTTGTACACCTGTGCAAGGGTTTCTCTAGGGTATCTATCCTAGCAGTAGAATTAATGGTTCATCATAGAGAGAATCTTTAGCTTTACTAGACATTGCCAAATAAGCACCACAAAGTTGTCTTGTATCAATTTATACTACTACCAGCAATGTATAAAACTCTCTTTGTTCCATGATCCTTGGCAATACGTGGCACAAGCAGACTTCTTAATTTCTGCTAATCTGCTAGGTGAGAATGGTTTTTCATTATCTTATTTTTATTTTTTATTGAAATACAATTGATATACAATATTATATGGGTTTCAAATGTACAACACAGTGATTTGACAATTACATTCTTTACAAAATGCTCACATTTCATAATCTGTCACCATATAAAGATATTTCAATATTATTGGCTCCATGTCCTATGTCATACTTGTATCCCTGTGACTGATTTATTTCATAATCTGAAGTTTGTACCTGTTTATCCTTTCACCTATTTCACCCTTCTCCTACCCCATGATAATTAACAGCCATCCTTGGTTTTTTTTAGTCTATTTCTGTTTTATTTGTTCATTTGTTTAGTTTTTCAAATTCCACATGTAAATGAAATCAAGGTGTTTGTCTTCTCTGACTTATTTCATTTAGTGTAATACCCTCAAGGTCAATTCACATCACAAATGGCAGTATTTCATTTTTTATGGCTAAGTAATATTCCTATTGCATACATGTATCACATCTTCTATCTAAAAAATGTAAAAAATTCCTACAATATTGAAAAACCCAATAATCCAATTAAAAATGGGCAAAGGACTTGAATAGACATTTTTCCCAAGAAGATGCACCTGGATACTTAGCATCACTAATCATAAGGGAAATAAAAATGAAAACCACAATGAAATATTACCTCACACCAATCAGAATGGCTAATATAAACAAACAAAAAAAGAAACTAACAATTATTGGCAAGGATGTGGAGAAAAGGGGATTCATACACTGTTGATGGGAATGTAATTGGCACATCCACTATGGAAGGCAATATGGAGGTTTCTCAGAAAGATAAAAATAGAAATAATGTATGACCCACCAATTCCACCTCTGAGAATCTACCCAAAGAAAACAAAATCACTAACTTGAAAAGACACATGCATTTCTAGGTCTAAAGCAGCATTATTCACAATAGCCAAGATATGGTTTGTCATTATTTTTAATTTGCATTTCTCTAATTAATAATGTCAATGAAATTTTCAACTAGGATAAATTTATATTTAATAAAATGCACAGAAATTAAAAGTATAGTTGGATCAGTTTTGCAAATCAATATAGGCCATGTAACCCACACACCTATAAAGAACATTTCTATGACTCTAGAACGTTCACCTGCTTTGCTTTACCATTCAATCTCCCCCAAACCAGAAGTAACCACTGTTGTGACCTTTATCACCATAGATCAGTTTTGTTTGCTTTAGAATTTCATATAAAGTCTGTATTATACAGTCTTCAAATGCAACACACTGGTGGACTTTCAGAAGATATATGAGTCATTCGTATTCTTCCATCATTTCATACCTCAAAGCCAAGGGGAAGAGGATGAAAGATGACTTTGTGAATTTAATTCCATTTGTTGAGTTTTCTTAGACTATAAGTCACCATTTTAGGAGACTAAACCAGAAAAGTATCCTGTTTTAATGGACTGTTCAGGACAGAACTAGCAGTTAAAGTAAAAAGATAAAAAAGGGGACTTCTACTTTCCAGTGTTGTCAAAGCTCAGGACATAGGCTGAGATGCTCTTAGTGGATCACTGGTATTGGCTGGTAAATGCTCCCTCCTTATTAAGGCTAAGCCAAGAATGCAGATACATAAAGCATTCAGGTTGGATCTCTAAAGCCACTACTACACTGTGTGGAGAATTCAAAAAATTTAAATGGAGTATTATGCATAAAATACAGTTATAATCTTAAATTATGAAATTTCTGAATTATAAAGTCTTCTATGCATTAATGGAGTCCTACAATTCTAATCTCTATGTGTAGAAGGCAGAGAAACCAAGTGTTAACAACTGATCTCTAGGAATTCCAACAAATAGAGTATTTTTAGCAAATACATACACTGTTCTTTTGTCTTGTCGGAGTAGTTTAGAAGAAAATTCACTCAGAATATCAAGGAATGCCAAGTTTAAAGGTGGATGGCTCTCTCCTTGTGGATTAGGCTCTTTGAAAGCAAATTCTATGCCATCTCTGCAACAAAAAAAGACAACAAATATTTAAGGGACTACAATACAAAATTCAATAGCTTAGAAAGGAAATTTCTCTCTGTACTTTCAACCCACTACCAAGATGTTTCCCTTGTCGTGCATTTAATCTGAGGAACAGAGAGAGAGGATAAGGAGGCTGTATGCGTGACAATGAGCAAATATATTTACATTTTATGTCACTGTTACATGCTTTAAAACAAAACAAAACCACACACAGGCACATACACACAAACCAGCTACCCTTTAGTTCAAATGTGGTTTGGTGTATCTATATTCTTTCCTCAGTTCTCTTCCATAGAAAATAACCCAAATTCTCTCACATAATGATCAATACATTTTCTCTGTTTTACAAAACATTAAGGAGACCTAATACAATATACAGGACTAACTTAAACATAATATTAAAAACTATTTGTAATGACCCATTTAAAAGTAAAGTTTAAAATTAAACTCTACTCAGGGCCCATTTAACTATATTTATTCAACAATAAATAGTTCTGTTAATCAAGACAACCCAACATTATACTCTATCAAAAATTAACTGTGAAACATGGTGTGGGGGATCACAGGGAAAACAGTGTAGCACAGAGAAGGCAAATAATGAATTTGTGGCATCTTACTACACTGATGGACAGTGACTACATTGGGGTATGGGTGGGGACTTCATAATATAGGCAAATGTAGTAACCACATTGTTTTTTCATGTGAAACCTTCATAAGAGTGTATATCAGTAATACCTTAATAAAAAAACATTTACTGTGAAAAATAATCCAGATGAAATTGGGGAGGAAAGAAAAATGGCTATTACATCAAGAAAATAATATATCATTCTCAAAATAATTAGTGCAACTGTGGTCCTTAAATACTATGATTACCATCCATTGTTGTAAAAGGCATAAAAAGGAATTAGAGATTTTTAGAGCAAAGTGAAAAGAAAGAGTGAATTCAAGTTGGAGAAAGTATGGGACTACAAGAATGGAAAAATTTCTTTAGGGAGACATTTAACACTTTAACTAAATAAGCAAGAGGACTGAAAGAGACACAAATATAACAGGGTATTCAATGAAAGAGAGTCCAAGCCTCTTAATTTTCCCCAAGGTAACATCTTTTATTCACAATTAAGAGGTAAAGGGTATTGATATCAATGTGTTATGGATCCATGGTTATGTTAAAGCCCTAAAATACACTCATACTTGAAAAATAATTGGTCACTGAAATACAAGCACAAAATAAAATCTGGTAATTTCCAAATTTGATAAGGCTAAAGAAATATGCAGAAAGAAGGCCATAGTTCAAAACAAGGGAAAAGGTCATTATAAAACAGAACAGAACCATAAAGGGAAAACTTGAAATAAAGGAATCAAATCTCAAAAATTTTTCTATCTAGGAGTGAGATTATGACAAATGCTATTAAGAGATACTGTAATCCCTGATAACTATATGTTGCTTCTCCTCACATAATTCAGAGATTTTATAGAGTTTTAATTAAAACTAAGACCTTCTATAAAAGAAATTTCAGTCCGAATTCATGTATTAATGGAGCTAGCCCTATAACTGGTTCTTAATAAAGGAGATATGCCACAGATTTGTAAACAAATAATAAAGCATCACTGAATTTGGTTATTCTAAACAGAGGAGCTATATACAAAAAAATTTCATGAATAAAAAACAGGAGAGCTGAATAAAGTATTTAGAGATTACTTGTGTAGCATAGCAATGGCCTCTCTTGTTTTCAACTGATCAAGTCCAAAAGTTAAAGCAAAACGTCGAGCAAGTTCTTTTATGCCACTGAATGTTGTTGATGATCTATCAAAATTATAGCCATTTTCCTGTATCATCTCATTGAAAAGCTGTTTGGAAAGAAAGCACGTTGAAGTTTTTTGTTTTGACAACCATGCATTAACATCGTTTAAAATGCTATACATTCTATTTAAAATATACTAGATGTCCCATTGTATTTTATTTTAAAACATGGATTTTAAAAAACATTAATAGAAATGAACAATTTGTAGCAGTTCACATATTCAGACTAGAGGTAGCTACTGGCATTAGAAACTCTTTAGGTTAGTAAAGGCAGAATTCTATTTTGCTGCTATTAACTGGATATTAAAATAGCATATAAAAATGTAAAGAAAAAGAAAATCCACCGAATTATTAGGCAAATATATATACTGTTTACTTTTAAATGATGAATCTTTATATAGAGAACTTTCATCACAAAGTCAGTGAAACAAAATATAATTTTTCAACAACCAAATTGCCAAGGTTTTTAACATATAATTGCTACTACTGATAAGAATACAATGTAATGAGCACTCTGATCTGCTGGCAACATAAATTGAGATGATCTGTTTATAATCTGTCAATTTGTAATAAAAACTCAAACTTTAATGCCCTTTGACTAAGCAATTTTAATTTACTGGACTTTACGCAAAAGGAATAGTATTTATGCAAAATACACAGGTACAAAAATGTTTTAGTGCTATTTAAAATGGCAAGGATTGTAAAAGACCTTAGTATCAAACAAGACATGTTGGTTAAATTACGGTCCCTGTATAAAATTAGAATATCATACAGTCGTTAAAAATGCTGAGGAAAAAAAAAAAAGAAAAAATGCTGAGGAAAGAATTTAATGCATGAAAGTGTTCAGAATTTATTAATATGAAAAATTCAGTCTTTCAAAATAGAATGCACAGTATGACTTAGTTTTTGTAAAAAAATAAGATTTCATATAGGCATAAAAAAGACTAAGAAGGCTATTAACAACTAAAAACGTTATTGTTAAGTGGAAAGACTTAAGGGTAAGTTGTATTTTTTCTAGTTCCTGTATTTTCTAAATTTTCGACAGTGAGCAGCTATTATTTTATAGCAAATGAAGTTAATTATTTATTTTTTGTTACACATACAAAATCTCTACTGGGTTTATCTGCCATGAAAAAAGATGATACATGTGTAAGTACATTATTTTTTATAATTGAATCACAACTTCTTTTAAAAAGTTTTTAATTGAAGTATTACAGTTGTCATACAACATAGTATTAGTTTCATGTATACAACGTAGTGATTTGACAATTATATATATTACAAAATGCTCACCACAATAAAGTGTAGTTCCTATTTGCCACCATACAAAGTTATAATAATATTATTGACTATACTTTTAATCCCTGTGATATATTTATTTTATAAATTTATACCCTTTTATCCTCTTTGTCTATATGTACTTCACCATGCAAAGGAAGTTATTTAAATGCTTTCAAGTATTTTAAATTCTGTTAATTTTAATAAAGGATATCCAAACATACAAATAAAATTAAGAACTTTCATACATACATTTCCAAAAAGCAAGAAAAGTTTATTAAACTGAAATAGGCTGGATTATGTTTTGCATGCATTGGGTCTCTAGAAACAAAAATATACCAAACAAATGATATTTACCCAATGAAACCTGCTTCACTGCTGCCAAAATGAAAATGACTGTTGTGTTTTGATTATAAGACTGATAAATGCTCATTAACATAAATACAGAAATGTATGAAGAAATAAAATTCATCTGAAACCTATCAATCCAAGTTAACCACAGCTAATGTTAGGATTATTTTTCCAGACAGATACAGATATATACAATTTTACAAGAATGCTGTGCTGTAATCTTTTTTATTTTATTCTCAAACTATGTATCATATGTATGTCTATGTATCGTAGAGATCTTTATATACATTAATGAATACCGACCTACACTAATTTTAAGTGCTACATAATAGTCATTGCAAAGATGTACTACACAATATATATTCACCTAATATCCTATTGATGGACATTTGGATCATTTCCAATTTCTTGCTATTATAAACAACGTTGCCATATGCAATCTTATATACCCATTTTTGCAAACTTGCCCTATTACCACCTTGGATAAAATTTTTCAAAGTAAAAACTGCTGCCTCAAATGGCATACACATTATAAATTTTGACATACACTGCCAAACTGCCTACCAGGAAGATTGTACTGCTAAAAATATCTGTTTCCCACATACATTAGACAGCTATAGGATTAACCAATCATACCAGACTGAAAGCAAAAACTGATCTCACTTATGCAATGTCTGTTAGTGAGATTAAGTACCTTGAGTTTCTACTTTTATGAATTGTATATTGCATCTTTTACCTACTTTTGTACTGTTACTTTAAAAACAAAGAGTTAATTATATTAAACTAAAGCTGGTGCTCTTAATGTCTTACCTGTTGCAAACTGAGAATAAGGGTCTTCGCACACTGAATTTTGTCAATCTGCCTTGTTTTACTCATAGTTTCTTTGATGATATCTCCATAATCATTATAATACTAGAAAGGAAATTGTACAAATTATAGATTTATCTCTTAAAACTTTTGGACAATAAGACTACTTTTAGGTTAGTCACGTACAGATGTCACAAAGTATGTATTTGGATGAAATTACAGTTTAAAAGACATGAAAGATTATTACTGAAACTTTAAGATAATTTCTAAGCACATAATCCCTAACTTTAGGAAATTCCGAAATATCAGTTAAGATCTGATCACATTAAACTCCAGACTTTATTTGAAGTATGGAATAAAACAATAATTAGGTTTTACAGATTTTCAGAAATAACACAAGGGATATACACAAAAGTTTTTGTGCTTTTCATGAATGGTTAAGACAATGAAAATAATCACATTCACTTTCATAACATATTTATTGCTACTGGCATGTAGTCTAGTTTCCAACTTTATTCATTTGGCTTATAGAAACCAGTAGCCTGTCAACAACATTTAAAACAAAACTTATCATGTGTGACACTTATATTACATGTTGCACATGAATTTTTTTCTAAGATCTTGTTTCATAATGCCTATACAACAACTATCAGAGCTAACAGGAAAACCATGTTCCTATGATTAATAAAATTAATTTTAATCTAGAATACCGAAGTCTGAAAGTTTAAAACTTAAAAAATGACTTCATAAGCAATCTTAGTTTAAAAAAAAACTAACAATTTTCATGCCAAATAACCAAGCCAAAACTATGCCATGTTGGTCTCTTGACTACAAAACAACACATCAGACTACATCAAGCACAAGAGGGACACCATCGTATTGCCTTAAAGTAAATCACAAATATAATTTCTAATAATGACAGTTAACCTAAAGCAAGCCATTTCCAATATTCTAAATGCAAAAGAACTCAGTAAACCCAAACTTTCCAATAATGGAGGAATGAAGATATGAGGAAATGTTACTGGAAATGTTAAATTTTAAGAGTTTTCTTTTATACAAGCTAATTTACTATTTAAAAATTAGATAGCAACCAAGCATAAAAGCCAGTGTTAAATTCATTAACTTCTAAGCATTATAAAACTATCTTGCTACCCATTATTCAACTTTACCTTCATATACTGCTTGAAGATATCTGCAGCTGTATTCATCTCTACTACAGTATATACAATTAGCTTACAAAACGCTGCGAGTAAATTTCTCCTCTTGTGCAGGGCTTCAATTTTACTGGCTTCATCTTCCTGCTGACCATCTGGGGAAAAAAGTTCCAAATACTAAGTCATGTACTACTTTACTTCAGCCATGTACACGTACACACACCACAAATTCTCGCTATAACACACCTTTATTTTGGACAGTTTGAAAAATAAGGAAAAAATATTTAAATAAAATACAAACTATGATTACTTTTAATCTCAGTGAAAGACCAGCCCATTAATTCCAAAAGACAATTTTGCTAAAGTCAAAAAAATAATCAGAAAGCTGCTTGCTGAACATGGAACAGGAACCAGAATCAGTCAGAGGAATTGATGTTTAGTGAAGTCAAGGCTAAGCCTGCCTAACAGATTCATCTACTTGCCTAGTTTGCCAATGAGATCTACATATTCATTGTCTATTGGTTAAGGCTTTTTATTTCCATGGGTCAGCCAACCCCAGAAATTCTCCTATCCGTTCAAAAGATGACCCAACCCACCTTACCCCCAACTCTTATTATCACATACTTCATTTTTACACATTACATACATTTGATTTTCTGGCCTATCAACTATTCCGTCTTTTTAAGATAACAATGTTTTTCTGCTCTCACCCATTTTGACATTTCCAACTTCATACTTGGGGAAGCTGGACTATAGTCTCCAAACACTGCCAAATGATTATTTCTAATTATTTGACACTGTCAACAGAACTGTGATGAAGCTGTTTACATAAAAAGCTATGTAAAGGGACAAATTTTAAAAATGAAATTACTTACAAAAAACACTATCTTACATTGATTTACATTTCTTTGGTTACCAGTGAAGTTAAACCTTTTCATGTATTTACTAGCCATTTATGTTTCCTCTTTCTGAACAGTAGCGCATATCCTGTCAAGTCTTCAATGGAAGAGTCCCGATATCAAAATACATTTTGTGTGAAATAAGAATGTTCTTTTAAACAAATATTTATTTTAACCTTTATCTGATAATTCTTCATCACTGCTAGTAAATTAAAACCAAATTTTGAAAACAGAAATTTGTTTCAGACCATCAGAAAAGGTTTTGTTATCCCAAGTATATATTCCAGAATGCCAAAGCATTTGCTTAGCAACCTAACCCACACTGTTTACTCTTTTAAAAGATTACACTGAATATATATGCTAAATTTTCCTTAGTGACTCTGTTATCATAATGGATTTCTATACAATATTGTTTCTAATCAGAGTTTTTGAGCTCTTATTTTTTTTAATTTTATTTTGTTATCATTCCCCACCACATACCCCATTACAGTCACTGTCCATCAGCATAGTAAGACGTTGAGCTCTCATTTTTAATTTTGTTCACTTCTTACTTATCAAAAGTTAGCCACCTTTTTCTCCTGCAGGGATTAAAGAATATTAGAGAAGGAGCTAACATACTGGGCCTTTCCTAGATGTCAGCTGCTATTATTATTATGTGTTGTTAGTGCCTCTTGATGTATTCCACATCTTACTTTCCCCTTCTAATCAGATGTGGGCTAACAAATCAAATAACCATGTGTCTACTATACCAGGGGTTAAGTGAGGATGAAAAGCAATGGAAATTATCATATGTTGCTGGCGGGAGGACAAACAATACAACCACTTTTAAGAAGAGAATAATTTGGCAACATGTCATCAAGTTTAAGATGCATACAGGAAATATAATCCAGCAATTCCACTATTTAGTATACAGTAGAAAATCATTTGCATACGAGCTCAAGTTGTGACACTATTTATAATAGGGGAAAAGCTGGAAACAACCTAAATGATTATAATAAAGTGTGGTTAATTCTTATCACACGGTATTCGGCAGTCCAGTGTCAACACTGGCAAATTTCAAAAATAATCTTAAGTCAAAAAAGTAAGATACTAAATAAAATGTTCAACATGATACCATTTATGTAGAAGCCAGCAACAGAAAATAAACTATATATTGCTAGCAAATATGTGACTCCTAGTAAAATAAAATTAAAATATAAAGGCATGATAAATACCAAATACAGGATAGCAGTTATCTCTAGGGAAAAAGAATAAATAATGAAATTGGAAACAATACAGATGAGGGTTTCTTTGTACCTATGCTTTATTCCTTTTAAAAAAAATTGAAACAAATACAGCAAAACTTGACAAATGCTGGTGGTAAGTGTACACAAATGTGTTGTTTTATACTTTTCCATAGAGCTGGAATATATTTCACTTTTAAAGTATAAATTAAAAAAAGAAGTCCAAGAAGGTAAGACTCTGAGCATAATTCCAAGAAGTTCCTAGAAACTTCAGGAGTACTGGTAAGTTTCTTCTCATTCTATTTCCCATGGTCTAAATGAAATAGAGTTGTCTCCAACTAACAAAAGGGTTACGGACCAACACTGATTTTAATTTTCAGAATGCAACTAAGCTTTCCCATACAAGTTTTAAAAATTTCAGTTCATCTTTTAGAATCCATTTCCAATGTCAGCTTATTTCAATGATGTTTTTGACTCCTACAGACCAGTTAGAACTTCCTCTAGATGCCTACACTTTGTACATGCCTCTATTACTTATCAAATTGCATCACAATTACGTATTTTTAGATGTCTTTTCCACTTGAATTAAATTCTTAAAGGAGAACACTTGTCTTATTTTATCTAAGTATACTGCCTACTGATCAGTACTTGCCAAATGAGTGTTAAAAGTGTAACTAAACCAAATAGCTGAAAGTGAAAACAAAGATTTTAAGTATATAAGCTTTAGTATATGGACTTTGACAACTGTTTTGCCTACTGTAGGTTCTCAATTCCTTTCTGGTTTAAGTTTTTAAACTTGAGAACAAAGCTCTTTATTGATAAATATAAGCTATAAGCCATGGATAGAATTACATATATTTATTTAGACTCTGATTTGCAGAGACATGTCAATCTATATTTGGATAAACACATATTCATGTTATATTGTCCTCCAAGTATAATTTCAAATTTTAAAAATATCCAGGAAGAAGCCACCTAATACTGTATGTTTTTCCACAGCCTCCTGTTCAAGTAAGACAGCTTTATGCAATTAAGGTGTGAAGAGTAACTTATTAACACTGGGGAAGGCTGGTTCTATTATTTTCCTGTGAACATTCAATACTGCTCCAGAGTTTTAGAGAACAGTTTCAAACATTTTCCAGCACTGAGAAATTATATAGTTTAATACCAGCACCAAAATATGAAAATCTTTGTTATGAAAGTATACAAGAAAAACATTACTTAAAGAAACACTTTATTCTGTTCAAATTACCTGAATGCTGGTTATTACCAATGATTAGGGGGAAAAGAGAGCAAATTTTACTGAGTACCTACTATATGCCCACCACTGTATTAGTCACTTTGTTCAAATTAATTAATTCACATAGTTACATAAGGTAGCTACAAATTAGAAAAATGGGTTCATGGCTAGTAAGAAGCAAATATCTGACTCAAAGCCTACGCTCTGCAATACCACATTATTACAATGTTACAATAAACACAATTGTGCTGTTTAAGAAAAAAATGTCAAATAGTAGTACAATATGTCATTACTTAAATATGATTTATCGTGGATCCACAGATTTAACAAAAAGACAGCAATAAAATTACCTGCACTGTTGTTATCATCATCCTGCTCAATGAAGACATGATCCAGAATAAAGCTGAGCAACTCAGACTGCAATGATGAATCAGGTGTGTAAACTAATGGCTCTAACATGTCACGCCCTCCTGACATAATCTGATGGCTGAAGATCATCAAAATATCACACAGAATAGTGAAAGCCTATTTAAAAAGAAGAACAGCAAGCTTAAACCAAGGTTTCTCATCAACTGCCACAAGTAACTTATAAATTTAACACATAAATACATTCCAACTTTCTATATTTGAAACTTAAGAAAAAATCCATGTTTAGTATTTTCCTAAGATTTTAAAGCCAAGGAGTATAATTTCTGTACAATGACTACTAATATTTGTGGCATGCTTTACAAACTTCAAGGTAACTTCACAAATATTCTTTTCTATTTTTGGTAATTTTAAATGACTTCTGCAATCTGCTAACACTACTAAAACAAGCAGCCAGGTCTCAACCTCAACTTTTCTAACTCCAAATCTCACTCTACACCATACCATAATGTCTTATCATATACATTCTCAACTATCAAATAACATATAAGCTTAGTACCATTCCTTTTTTCTACAGGAGAAAAAGACTTATAAGGATATGAGTATCCCCTATAAGATCTCTTCAAAGAGAGATCACGACCTCTGTGGTACTTTTTAAGCACTCTCGTTGCCAGTATGTGTGGTGATTAAGTAGAAAAAACATAACCAAGTATGGGCCTATTTACTACTCATTAGGCAAACCTGATACTATCATAATGAACATAAGTCTGAAGTCATATCTCAAGAAGCTTCATAAAAACTTTTACATGGAATCAAACACTGGTAAAATTAGTCAGAAGGTAACTGGAAAAATTTAATTATCTGTTGGGAACAGATAATGAAATTGAATTGTGGGGTCACAAAGTGAAGAGGAAATTACATTTAAAGAAAGACTACTGCTAAAATACAATATAATACAGGGGACAAAGTAGATTAGTTTAGTCTTTTTGGAACTAACCACATGTACTTTTTTCTCTTTATGTTTCTACCTCTTCTTTCAGTCTCTTCTCATTTCACTACTATAGTGGTAATTTATACCTATCAGGACTATTTGAATTTACTAAAGTTTTTGCAACATACATAATAAGGATACAAAGTGATAAGCATGGTGATATTTACTAATCAAATTAACTGACAGGTCAAGTGAGCTGACCAGAACATATTCCTGAAAGCTGTTTACTGACACACAAACTATTTAATGACCAAATAATCTCCAAGGCCTCAACAACAGATTATATAGGAGGTTACACATGATAAACATAAAGAAATATCCATTAACACTTTAAAAATAGGAAATATTAAGCTGAATATCTTGGTGGAATATGAAAATATATCAAGTAATATGCCATATATTAGGCTTGGATCCGTGCATACTTCATTCATTAAAATTCTGAGTTTAACTCTTAATTCAATTTACTACCTATAGAAATGTTCCTTTCTGCAGAGATGAAAACTCAAGTTCCAAGTCCTTTATTGCTACAGTTCAAAAATACATACTTAAATATGGAGAGATTTCATCAATATAATAATTATGGCAGTATACTTCATACTTTTATAAGAAAAACAAAAAATTCAGTAACTGGATGTTGGCCATTTAATATCTTCTAATTTATTTGTGCCCAAGCATGTAAATATGGGAGGGAGAAAAGGGAATTGGAAATAATAAGAAAAATCAGATTGACAGTTGGGTATTGAATGTAAATTTATAGCTATAGAAATCCAAATGTATTTCATTTAAATTAGTTTTGGTATTTTAAAATAAAAAACAAGTGACAAAGAGGATTGAATGACTTTCAGGGTAACTTTAAGAAGAAAATACTCTAAACTGTAACAGTACCCAACATGAACACAAGCTGCAGAAAGTAGCACTTACGATGACTAGTGGGGCTCTACCCCAATATGCAAAGGTTAAGCAGGATGAAATGGTCAAAAAACCTTGAAATCACCATATGCATTTTGACTTTATCATTATTAATATTTCTTACTAAATGATTATACAAACATCTTCCCCACAGAAGCATTTAAAAAGACATTGTGTCAAAAAAAAAAGCTTATCTCCTCTTATTAGGGTATTAGAACTAAATAGTTCTTAATAGCAGGATCAGAACTCATTTTACATACGCAAAACTACCTATATGGCACTGAGTAACTTTGAGGGCAGTGAAGCGATTAAAATTTTTATTTCAAAGTTCACATAAGGAAAAATTACGTACATAATCATGGAGAGTGGGAATGTCAACATCCGAAAATATTCTCAGAGATGACAGACTGTATGGACTTTTCCTCCCTTTGACATACTTACAATACTTGTTGCTTTCAAAATAAGTAATTTTATACACCTAATTTGTATATATGGGTCTCCCTACCAAATTTGTCATAAATAAACAGTCACAGAATTACTACAATATGAGGGCAATCTATAACGCAATTTATGAACTCTAAATTAACAGACAAGCACAATAATCATGGACAGATTTTCTAAATTAGTTCAGATACTTTTTAAGGGTTACTTATAAAAGATTGTTACCTGTAGTAATTACTAACCTGCTCCTTAACAGTAGTATTCACATTGGTCAGGTAATGCTGACATATCTGACAGAATACCCTCATCTGTTTCTTTAAACGCAGCAAGTCCTCCTTGAAAAAATTGAACATTTTTAAATATTGTATAAAAAACTCATTCAGTATTTAAGATACTTTAAATTACATAAAACATATTTAAGTATATTAACTCCGCTTGCACATTATATTTAAAATTTTCACTATCAGAAAAGAAAACAAAAACAAATTAGACTGCTTTTTCCTAAAAATCTTAAAGAACTGCAGCCTTAAAAATATCAGGTGCATTAATGGACAATATCCTAAGTGGTCTGGGCCCTTTAAAATAACAAAACTTACATGACTGTATATAGCTATCTTTAATAAATCCACTACTTCAGAATGCTTTACGAGAAAAGGTGTATGTTCCATCCTCACTTTATAATTTGAAGGGCACCCAACTGATGAATGAAATTAATAAAAAAGGGACACTGCATCTTTCATTTCTTATTTGAAGGATACTGGTTGTGCTTTTTAAAAACACAGAGGGACAAAAGCCAGTTTTGTGGTGTTACTCCAATTCAAAAAATTAATGCCTTGCAAATTTACATTTAAAAAATGAGCATGTTTCTTGCATTTCTATTTCTAAATATTTACCAGTTGATTTAAAGTTCATCCACACTAATTAAAGCTTATGTAACCTTTAGCCAGCCCATCTTCTGACACTGGATGCCAAATGTTTAGAATATTACTACACATTTGGTATAAATTAAAAACAGATTTAACTTGGAGATCAATTTGGTGAAGATAATCAAGCTTCAGGATAAGTAATTGTGTATTCCATAATATTCATTTTTACTTTTTCCTCTACTAAAAGTATTATCTTTTTACTTTTTAATTTTTAACTCAATGTGTTATACTTAGGTGAGCAATCATATTTGCTAACACATACGCAGACTCAGAGGAGGCAATCATATTTGCTAGCACAGTTGTTGTTCCTACTATAAGCTTAATATTGAGCTAAATAAACTTATGTGTTTGACAAAAAGTACACAATTTTAACAATACATTACTTTTCCAAGGAAATATCCATCTGTAGGTATGACAGCATTTTGTGCTTAAAAGTTAAAAGCTCAGAGAAATTCTAAGCATTAAAATCATCTGTGGTTTTATACAAAATAAATATATTATGAAAGGATTCCTTTTTTAAGGAAGACACCTATAAACAACTAATTCTATAACTTCTAGAAATTGTTTCACATTTATAAAAATGTGCATAAGTATTATTTAAGGCAACATCTACTACTACCAATACAATGTTTAAGTTTCAAATTTACAAATGGAAAAGGCAGTACTATTCAGTTCAATTATTAAACACATCCAGGATTATCATTATAGATAAAACTTTAAAGTTCTATGACCTAGTAGCTGTCATACTATACTCAACCAAAAAGTGATTTATCACAAATTCGAAACATCAGTAAAGAGATCCTGAGTAAGAGCAAGGCATAAAAAACTAGGAACCGGTGGCTTGTTATCAATTTATGTAATCCAATAGCTGTATTTGCTTGTTTCAAAGGCTCTTGGTCATGACTTACAAAATCTGTATTTCTATATGTATTCAACACTTCAGAATAATGTAGAAATCTATAAATTATCCACCTTCTAATGAGAGCAATTCTTTATTTAAAATCATACCCTGAAACACAGCATATTAATGTTCTTTCACTGTAGATTAAACTGCAAACTTGACTTTTTAAAGGTACACATACTTAAACAGTAGATTAGAAATAAGTAATTAAAGTAACTTTATGAAAATAATTGGTCTTATTAAGTGTACAAGTTTACTGAAAACAGTTAAGGACATTTAATCTAATAAAAACTCCACTAAACAACCACAAACCTTGGTAGAGCTGCTTTCAGTTATCTTTGCAAGCTGCCAAAGGATTACATAGTGAGTACACTGAAGTGCATGAATAACAATCTGTAAAGAAAAAAAAAGCCAAGGGGATACAGTTAAAACTTTAAAAGTCAAAAGTCTTCATTCTCAAAGTTAAATATGTAACTTGTAAATAAATAAAAACCTGCTCAGGCATGTCTCCATTTTCAATTCCGGTTTTCAATAGTTTGTAATTACAAGCAAACAAATCCCACTTTGAAAGATCATGGGCACTGTGAAAAAGAATTAAATTATATTAAAAAGTTAAGCTTAATCACATTTGTTTTGGACTTGAATGTTAACAGAATGCTATTAAAGTTTTTTAACATGAACCCACAATAAAAAAAGTGTAATTTTAAGTATGTTAATTGATAATGTGTCAGTCATTCCCCCATTCAAAGGATGATTTTTCCAAGTATGTTTTTCACAAAAGCACAAGAAATCTAGCAGATAGTTCAATGATATTATAAGCACAAAACATGAAAGCAGTTTTGATTTTGCTAGTTTTAAGAAATCAGAAACTTTAAGATTCAACTTACTTATGAAAAGCAGTGATTCTCTTCAACGTTGACAATACCTGATATGCATCATCTTCATCAGGTTCTTCACCCTACAAATATTAAATAGGATTAATTAATAACCAGCAAAGTGAAAAATCTTAGGCTATCACACTGCTGATACCACCTTGAAAACAAAGAATAACCTAATAAAAACCACATATTAACTTTGTCATTCAATACCTAGATCTGGCCAACTTTAAAGCAGTAATGTGGTTGGAGTAGTGAGTCAACACAGAATTCTTATGACAGGTACGTTATACCCAAGAGAAAAAAACTGAATGACATTCTCCTTTTTTCCTTTAAGTAACCTTGACACAGAACTGTAAAAATATCTACTCTTTCACAGTAATTAAATGCATTAAGACAATGAAGAAAAATACATTAGAGGACAAGAAAGATATCATAAAGATAACACCTAAAAGACAAAACCGAAGTAAATGAAACATTGCTCAAGAAAGATGTATCAGAACAATCACAATTAATTTGGAAAACCTCTGAATAAGGACTAGATAATGTTAGTCCTTTCTGGGTATCAACTTTCTAATTTAAAGTTAACTTTTTTTAGAAAATTTTATGAGTCTTACTACATGAAACTTACAAATTTTCTGAAACACTATCAAATTTACTCTATAAAACCCCAGGGTCTCTCAAAACATGCTTGTTTTTAAACTTCAATTTTTCAACAACGTAATCCAACTTAATTAACAAACCATTGCTTTATTTTAAATTAAGTTGTCCTAATCACAATCATATACAGCCAAGAATAGAGCTGTTAAAATGTTTAACTAAGAGTGTGATCACAATACACTGACAATTTGCACAAACCTCCAATTATGCAAAACTTAGTAAAGCATGGAATGTTATACACGTAAAAGAAAGATTAAAGAAGTAACTGTTAGAAGGAACTAAACAGCAGTAGACTCATAGACATCGAGAAGGGACTAGTGGTTACCAACAGGGTGGGTTTGGGGAAGAGAGAGAAGGGAGTTAAGGAGCACAATAATTCACAATCACAATATAGGTAGGTGGGTCACGGGGACGGCAGTAGAGCACAGAGAATACTGTTAATGACTCCGTAACATCTTACTATGTTGATGGACAATGACTGCACTGGAGAGGGTGAGGAATTGATAATACAGGTAAATGCTGAACCACTGTGTTGTGTATTTGAAACCAACATAAGATTGTGTACCAATGATACTTTAATTTTAAAAAAGAAGAAATAACCATTAAAAAAGAAAACTAGAAATTACGAAGCCCACACGATTTTTTCATCATTATTGACAAAAATGACGTGGAAAAGTATGGATCCCTTAATTTGAGAACTACGACTTTTTGTTTTACGCAAATCAATTAAACTGTTCAATATATATTTCCCGAGAAGATTAAAATCAATAAAAATACAAGAGTATTTGAGTGCCACAGTTTAAACCTCTTTGGAAAGTCAACAGAACACAGAACCCCAAAATCAACTGTGGCTGAAACAGCAATTTATCAAGGCTTTATAATATCAAAGATTCTAATTGCCTTTCCTCACTTACACTACCAAAACACTAAGAAACACCTTACTTTTTGAAGCTACAAGGCCACAGTTTAGCTCTATTTTTCTGTTCTATTAATCCCTATTTCCTAACAGCCTCTTGCTCAACTAAACCCTGGTAACTTCCTAGACCTTTTTTTTTTTTAATTAGAAAAACCCAAAAGATTGTTAGTTTTGCTTTCACCTTCTCCAGAGTCACAGGTCCTCACCACCTTCTTATTTTGGAGGAGCAGTAATAGTAGTATGATCAATCACAGAATAAAAAGTCTGAACACCTTTTCAATATACTGCTAGGGATCATCACCAGGTAACTGGTGACTAATTCTGTTACTGAAGGGGAGGGGCCCAGCGGACAAAATACTTGTAATATATACCTCTTGTAGGAAGTCTTCAAGAAGTCGGTTAAATTTATCTGCCAACTCATCTATCAGTTGACTTCTTGAAATATCTACTCTGTTGAAGATTGTGAACTCTTCATTACAGAGTGCATGGTAAGTTTTAGAACATGCTTCCAAAACATCTGTATCTGTGTGCTTCTCTACAATATTCCGGATCTGTCGTAATAAGGCATCCAAATGCTGCAAAATCAGAATTTTTTCTTTAAAACCAAGGTATGTATGATAGGCATAAAACAAGTACACTACTATGGTGAAAAGCTTCAAATAACTCTACAATCAGTAGGGCATATATATTTTTCTAATCATGGTGCATAACACACATAATATTTCCTGAACTTACTTCCTAATGAGAATAGTATTACCTATCTCATAGGGCTTTACTGCGAATATTAATACATATAAAGAACTTACAATTGTTTCTGGAACACAGTGAAAGTATTTAATAGATATTAGCTGCTCTTGTTTTATAATAATTATTATCCAGTTACCCAACCCCAATCTCTATAAATGAACAGTAATATAGTCGCAAATATAAAAAATGTAAAAACAATACGAGATGAACTAACAACTTTTCTTCTAGGTTTTTAATACACAGAAACATCATACCTTTTCTAATCGTCCTGTGGTATATATTTCCAAATCAAAGTACTGAGGCAACTGCAACAAGTTAGTCACCTTTTCTGCATCTATAGAATACTTCAAAAAAAAAAAAAACAGTAAAAACATCACAACTAATGCTAAGTAAATATAAAATTCTGTGTGACATTTCCAAACAAAACCTTTAGTTTCTTAATAACACTCTAATAGCGACATAAACTTACTTTAGCTAATAACTGAGGAAGGGCCACAGCAAAAAGTTCAGTGATTTTTGTCCTGTCATCCAACTGGGTCTTCTTCTCTTTCGCTGTTAGCACCTACAGTAACATAACATCTTTAAGTATTTATTATACCCACTCACAGTGTTAGGTACAATGTTTAAGTTGGGATATACCAAATAAGTAATAAAACTACATTTTAAATGATGGATACAAAAATGTCTACTATAAAACTTGAAACCCAAAAGTGACAGAGAGAGTAACTTGCATGTTATGTTTTTAAAGCCACCTAAAATAACAAAAAAACTTTTAATAGCTGTAGAAGCACAACCAATTTCTAATTAGACTAACCAACTCTACCTCTGGATGAATGAAAAAGGGAGAAGCAGTTATAATCGGAAAAGTAATTTAGGAGCTTATATAATACTGGGATTAAAAAGTATTTCAGCCTACTCCAGGCTTTGGGCCATGATCCTTAGATTAGTAATTCTACACAGTAAATTTCTACCAGCAATTAAAACAAAAGAAAACAGAATTCATTACATATCTTAAGTTTCAGTATTGTCTGATTAAATTTTATTTTTATACACAAACATGTATGTAGATGTCACAACATAAAAGTATTTTTGTGTTTTACAATCAAGAAAGATTGATTTGTATGTGAACTTTGGAGTAACACATTAAAACCTAATCCGAGGAAATAGAAAGCAAACTTATAAATAAACAGACAAGTGCACCATTGGTGCACTATATTCAGTTTTGAAAGCAGGACTGTCAATTGCTACATCTGCTATAGTAACTAAACAAAGTATCTTATGGAAGAAGCTCAAACCTCCCAAATTCCTAATGCTTTAATATTTACTTCTAACATATATTTATAAGCAAAGATCATCTGAAAAAAAAAAGTAAGACTAACAATTTGGTTCTATGGTACAAATAATATTTTTTAAAAAGATACTGTGAAAGGAGAAATAGAGTTTATAATACCAAAAATATATTGGCATACCCTTTTTCCTGTCCCTCTTCCCACAGGAGGGTGACATTCAGCTGCTTGTCTAATGGTACAAAGCATTATTTCAATCAGAGCGCTCTCTTGTCTGTCTGTTAGAGCTGGGGAAAAAAAATTAGAAAGAGTTAACCTATTTCTTTTCCCTATATGCCACTTATAATTATTATATAACAGTTCTCTATGCATGTGACAGAATCTGACCTAATATACTAAAAAAAATCCCCTTACTGTATCACAGAAAGGATCAGACCAAGTTAAACCTTACTAAACATTACAGATCTGTACTGTACACCAATGGTCCACAATTTGTGCCAAGAAAATATGAAACACAGATACAAAAAAAATTCAAGAATGTTGACAGCAACTATATCTTTTTACACAGCATATTCATGTGTGTGAAAACAAAATTATTTACAGATTTTCAATTAACACTAAAAGATAAATGGAATAAGAAAATTTTATTTTTAAGACTGTTTAGATGACAAAAATACTTTAAACATCCTTACCTTCCTCTCCACTAAGTGGCTCCTCCAGCAACAAGCTATTCATACATTCCCAGTCTTTCAGCAGCTCAGTAGCACAGTCCCACATGCTGTCCACAAGGTATGCTGCATGTTCATGTAACTAGAATTAACAAAAAGCAATGTACTCTTAGACAAATAGCATACTAGCCGTTAACTCAAAAGAATGGAAGCTTGTTGGCACCATGTACAAACTCAAACAGCAATCAGTTTATTGAAGTCAAACAAAAGAAAGGACAGAGAAGACACTGCCTTAGCTTGCTGTGTTTAAGTAAACCTTGTTAGTATCATTAAACATTTCTCCCAATAATCACTATATCATTAACATGAAAACTATTTTTTTAAAAGGTCACATACATGCATATTTGGTGCCTACTTGGACCCAATATTACACAAGTCAAGTACTCTCAATTATAAAATATAGTATGGATTTATTTTAACTGAATGGGAGTGGTAACAGTTACTTAAAACATAAAATACATGTTATCAATTCAATTTCTAAACAAACTATTTCTCCTCATTCTGTGAATCTTAAAACAAACAACAACTTCCCAACTCATTTTAGGGGACAGCATTACCATGTTACCAAAATCTGTCAGAAACATTACAAATGAAAAATATATAGAGACCAATATCCTCTATGAATATAGAAGGAATATACTTTAAAAATTGGCAAACTGAAACCAGCAGTTTTTAAAAAGGATACTATATCACAACTAAGTACAGTTTACCCTAGGAATGCAAGGTTGGTTCAACATTTGAAAATTTAATATGATTCAATACATTAACAAAATAAAACATAGAATAAAGCAATCATCTCAAGGGATACAGAAAAAACATTCAACAGAATTCAACATCTATTCATGATAAAATTTTTCAGCAACAGAAGGGATGGAAGGAAACACATCCTCAATATGCTAAGCAGCTACACAATACCTATAACTAACATAATTAATGTTGAAATATTGGATGCTTTTCCCATAAGATCAGGAACAACCCAAAAATATCTACTCTCACCACTTCTATTCAACATTCTAGTGGATGTCCTAGCTAATTAAATAAGACTCAGGAAAAAAGTGGCATAAACGTAAGAAAGGAAATGAAGAAGTAAAATTATTGTTATTTGCAAATGACTTGATTATATATTACAGAAAAACCTAAGGAATCTACTAAAAACTTATTAAAATAAGTGAATATAGCAAAGTTATAGATCAGCACAAAACCTGTTATATTTCTTTATACAGAAATATACAGAAAAGTGAAAGGCCCTAACACTGACTCCATAATACATAATATGAACACCACAAATGTACATTGGGCCCTCTCAAAGTCTAGTTTACAGGTAGGTTTTCAGCCTCAGGGAATCCTAAAAGAGCAGATATTAAATATACGTCATTTCTACAACAATGATAGGTACGAAATACTGAAAACTAACAAAGTGCTAGGTCTGATTTAAGAGTTTTACATGGATTATCATTGTTACCTAAGAAATTAGATAAAGTTAACTAAACTGAGGTCATACAAATAATAATGAGAAAAAGCTCAATTGGTCTTCAGGTCTTTTTTCTCACTCGAAAATTCATGCTCTTAGAATGATAAATCCTATTATTTGAACAACCTACTTAAAGAAGAAAGGGTTTTTTTTTTATTTTGCAGATGGCTAGAACTCTATTCTACTCAACATATACTGTGATATGTGGGAGATTTTAAGATGTACATTATTTTAACCCTATCTCCAAATTATTTTGAACATAAGTATAAGATGAACATCAACTAACCTCACTTTCCAGGAAGAAAAAAACCAATGTCTTAACAAGGTTGGCATTTGGACCTTGTCGTCCCCTTCTTTTCATCATTCCATCCTCCTCTGGATCTCTACGACTGAAGAGCCTATGATCAACACAAAATATTTACTTTTAAAACAAAACACCATTTTATCACAGCACTATTTACAATAGCCAAGAAATGGAAGCAACCTAAGTGTCCATCAGTAGATGAATGGATAAAGAAGATGTGGTACATATACACAATGGAATATTATTCAGCCATAAGAAGAAAACAAATCCCACCATTTGCATTGACATGGATGGAGCTAGAGGGTATTATGCTCAGTGAAATAAGCCAGGCAGAAAAAGGCAAATATCAAATGATTTCACTCATCTGTGGAGTATAAGAACAAAGAAAAAAACTGAAGGAACAAAACAGCAGCAGACTCACAGAACCCAAGAATGGACTAATAGTTAACAAAGGGAAAGGGACTGGGGAGGATGGGTGGGAAGGGAGGGACAAGGGGGAAAAAGGGCCATTATGATTAGCAGACATAATGTGGGGGGGGGGGCACGGGGAGGGCTGTACAACTCAGAGAAGACAAGTAGTGATTCTCATCTCACTACACTGATGGACAGTGACTGTAATGGGGTATGTGGGGGGGACTTGATGATGTGGGAAGTCTAGTAACCATAATGTTGCACATGTAATTGTAGATTAATGATACCAAAAAAAAAAAAACAACGCACTTCCTAATTAAAACAAAATATTGATTCCATATTTAAGAATCTAACAAAGGAGTAAATGGGAGCTTGTAGGTACAGTTTTGTCCAACATTAAAGGTATGTAAATAATTGGTAAGAACTTTTCATTTCACACATGATGGTACTTCAAAGTCCTCTTAAATAAACTTCTCAAGTTAACTTGACTGAGTTGTGAATTATTTCTTTTTAAAAACCTTACGCATTTTTTATGCAACCAATTCCTTTCACAGAAGTATTGCAGTGAATAAACTGTACCACCTATGCACAGAAACCTACGATAAATATTCTTCCCTTTAAAACTGAACATGTATTTTCCTTCTATCCTTCTTGCACAATTATCCCCTAGCCTGAACTTAGTGGCCTCTTTCTACTGACACCACAGTCATTTTTCCTTCTAAACAACAAAAGAGAACTATTGCTGGATTAGAAAGAATAGGAAACTGTACTTCAAATGTTTTACATCATGTACTCTTTCTAATAAATCCATCAACCCAAAATGGACATTTTAATAAAACCTTACAAAAATATAGTTCAGTCCATAAGGTTGAAATTGTTCTCTTTAAAAGTCATTACAGGACACTACCAACAGAAGAAAAAGGCAACCTACAGTATGGGAGAATACATTAATGAACTAACTGATAAGGGGTTAACATCCAAAATTATATATAAAGAACTTAAACAACTCAACAACAAAAAAAACCAAATAACCCAATTAAATATCAGGCAGAGGAACTGAACAGATATTTTTTCCAAGAAAGAAAGAAATACAGGTAGCCAACAGACACATAAAAAGATGCTCCACATCACTAATCATCAGGGAAATGCAAATCAAAACCACAATGAGATATCTATCAGCTCACACCAGTCAGAATGACCACTATCCAAAAGACAAGAAATAGCAAGTGCTGGCGAGGATGTGGAAATGTAAATGGTGCAGCCACTGTGAAAGCAGCATGGAGGGTCCTCAAAAAACTAAAAATAGCAATACTATATGACCCAGTAATTCCACCTCTAGGAATTTACCTAAAGAAAACAAGATCCCTGATTCGAAAAGACATATGTACCCCTATGTTTATCGCTGCACTATTTACAATAGCCAAGATATGGAAGCAACCAAAGTATCCATCAATAGATGAATGGATAAAGATGTAATACATACACACAATGGAATATTATTCAGCCATAAAAATAAATCCTATTTGCAACAACACGGATGCCCAGATAGATGGTAAGCTCAGTGAAATAAGCCAGGTAGAACAAGACAAATATCACATGACTTCACTTATTTGTGGAATATAAAAACAAAACAAAACATAAGGAACAAAATAGCAGAAGATTCATAGACACTGAGAAGGGACTGGTGGCTACCATGGGGGAGGGGTTGGAGTGGGTGGCTGGGGAGGGTAGAGGGGATAAAGGAGCATAAGAATTCTCAATCATAATATAAGTTGGTCACAGGGATGGTAGTACAGTATGGAGAATATAGCCAATGATTTTATAACATCTTCCTATGTTGACAAATAATAACAGCACTAGTTAGGGTGAGGATTTAATAATGTAGTAACTGTTCAACCAGTGTGATGTATACTTGAAACCAATGTAAGACTGTGTATCAATAATACGTCAATAAAAAAAATAAAAGTCACTACATAACATTTGCTGATGTTTTCTGTGATTAGATATTTACATTGCTATCCATGCTACATAACTGAGTTTTTAAATAGCACATAAAAATAAAGAGACCAGGATTCTTGGGATTCTTATGTCAAACTATTATCAAGTACTTGAAGCAAAACCTTTTAATATTGTATAAAGCAAAGCAATAACAGTCTTAAGACTAAATATTATAGTATAAGCAATATTTGGAAGTTGACATCAAAGGAAAGAGTGAAAAATTACAAAGAGGTCAGTCTTAACATTATGATATACTTAGCTGTATTTTTAAGCTTATCTATTAAAAGACATGGGTACATTTCCCTTTAAGTATTTAACTTAAGTAAATCAAAGGAACTGGGGAAGGGAAATCAAAAATTTTAAAGCAAAGAGTAAAAATGTGGAAGTTTCAAGTTGACCTGTACTAAGTAATTCTTTAAAAATAAGTTATATATATTTTAATATAAACTGTAACACAGTGAGGTATTGTCATAAAAGTACACTTTAGAAAATGAGAAATAGAAATTTAGATTTACTTTTTATAGAGAAACTCTCCAGCTGCTACTGCTACTGGCCGGTGAGCTGAATAAACCAGATGATAGACATTTTCACAATCTTCTGCAGTAAGAACTTCTTCACTACTCCTAAAAAGAAATAAGCAGTAGTATGTTTTCTTTTAATTTTAAGCACACTGAATAAAAAAAACCATATTCATACATTAAAAAATAGTACACTTTCATGAACATGTGTTTTAAAATTTTTTAAGAAATCAACCTTATTTAATTATCATCTGTCAGTAAAAGCTTGCCCTGACAAAAGACCTGAGTGTTCTGTTAACATCTAAGATCAATGGGAGTGAATTGGATAATGTAAAGAAATATATGGTAAAGAGAAACAATAACATGGTAAGGATGCTAATGGGAAATGAAGACAATAAACTAATGTAGAAAAACAAAGTGGTGGCACTCTTAAGAGCTTACAGTTGATAAACATAGACACTTAGTATTTATCTCACAGTAATAGTAAGGAAGAGACAATGTATCACAACATTAAACTATACTGGCACCCCAGATATCCCACAATCATGAATACTTTATTTACCACATACTTCATAGGCTATAAGGCAATGAAAATGAATTTTCCAAATAATTAAAGTGCTAAAGACCTTTAATTACAATCTATCATTGGAAAGCAGGATGGAGGGTATGAAAACAGTATGGAGATAAAGTGTAGTGCTCATTTTCCTCATCTTATTTTAAAAGAACAAAATAAACCTAACAAAATCTTCTTGGCAAATCAAAGTCATTATTCTTCAATCATATTAATATACATCTCTAACTAAATGTGGCTAAAAAATCTTTCACATGTTTAAATTTTTCTTTCCTATCAATGATCTGGTTCCTAACTTTTGACTATTTTCCTATTGGGTTTCTGTTCTTATTGATTTATTAAAACTGATTCCTATGATGCAAACATTTTGCCCTATCATTTGTTTTCTGAGTTTATTTACAGAACTTTATGTCATACAGACATTTTTAGTTTTTTATGTAGTTAATTCAATGAATTTTTTATCTAGATTTTGTTATGCTCAGAAAGATCTTGCTCAGTCATTTTACATAGAGAAGTTTTAACTGTTCCATTTTCATCTAGTATTTTAATGGTTTAATTTATTTGCATTTAAATGTTTCATACATCTGGAAATTATTTTTGTGCAGGGAATGAGATAGGAATCCAATTTAATTTTTCTCCCAAATAGAACCAAGTTATCACAAAACCATTTATCTTCTGATAGGAAATGCCGCCCTCTTCCTATACTAGGCTGCTGGATGCATTTTCATTTGTCTCTATTCTTTATTCTGTGCCACCGAGCACTATCTATTCAGGCGCCAGTATCAAAATTTAAAAATTACTATGCTTTACAGCATGACTTAAAATCATATTGGCCAGTTGTCTCTCATTAGTTTTTATCAGAATTTCACTGGCTGCTCCTACATGATCAATTTTCCACATAAATGTCAGATTTAGCATGCTATGATTTAAAAACAAAGACTCTTTTGAGTATTATTTGGATGATGTTAACAACCTAAATGTCCACTGATGAATGAATAAAATGTGATATAAACATACAATTTAATATTATTGAGCTTCAAAAAGGAGTGCAATTCTGATACATGCTACAACATGAACCCTGAAGGCATTATGTAAGTGAAATTTAGCCAGATACAAAAGAACAAATATTTTAAGATTCCACTTATATGAAATACTTAGAAGAGTCAAATTCATAAAGATAGAAAGTAAAACAGTGGGTCACCAGGGGCTGGGGAAAGGAGAAGGGGGGAGTTAGTGTTTTAATGGGTACAGAGTATCAGTATGGGATGATAAAGTTCTGGAGACAGATAATATTAATGGCTGCATAACAATATGACCATACCTAATGTCTAGTGTAAATTTTATATTTATTTCCACATTAAAAAAAAATTAACTGCATTACTATTCCATTTTCACATAATAGAATGTTTTAAATTCATGTTGTTTACAGAGAAGTTTTAGTAAAACACTAAATGTGTGACAAAATAAATAAGCACATTTAATACACTCAAATATTTAACTTTATTTCACGAGCATCTAAGTAAAATGGAAAGGGAACTGGCCAAAAGAATGAGGACACAAATTCTTAGCTCAGTATTTTCTTATCCAATAGTTCATTCTTCCTGTTTTCTAAACTTTACGAGAAAATTAAACTTCTGGCGGTAAAACCCAAGACTTAAGTTATTAACATTTAGATCGGATAAACTTAAACCAAGTACTCCAATGTATTAGTTAGCTATTTGGACATAAGTAATATGCAGTAATTACATACTTACTGTAAAACAAGAGTAAGTAATTTTATTGCTTGCACTGCAACATCATATTCTTTGTCAAGGGTCATAGACACAATTCTATCCTAAGGACAAAAATATTGGTAGTTTTAAAGGGAAAGCAAGAGAAAAACATTTCCAAATAATACGTAATTTTTTTAAACTGAAAGTAATACTAACCTTGAACCGACTGGTAAAAAGCTCCAGTTTGGAATTAAGCTCTTTGTTATAATAAAGCCCTTGTAGAGCGGTGAGACATTTGAGTCTTACCTCACCTTGCTAAATGAAATGAGGAGAAAGTACATTAAAACTTCACATATTTTAAACTTGAATATTCAATATACATACATATAATATTTTCTACTTTAAAATTCATTTAAGACTAAGTACCTTTGGAGTTACTATTTCTGTAGGTCAAATGAAAAATTTTTTGAAAATTTTTCAGAGTAATATTACTGTGAAAGACAACAACAGCATATTTCACAGTAAGTTTTCTGTTACAGAAAGTAGCATTTGCAAGGGATATATGCAAAGAACTTCAAGGTTAGTGAAGAAATAGCCTAAGAGAAAAGTAGTAATGAAAAAAATTAAAAATGTCAAAGGCCAAGCTGTAACATAATCTAGCTAAGATACATGTTTATCAAAAGAGAAAATCAAAAATGAGGATTTAAAATATATATATATAGCATTCATATTAATAGAGGAAGGACCCTTACTGTTCTAAGAAATGCCTCACCACCACCACCTACATGATCCTCATGTTTCAGTTCAAAAATCATTCAACATTGAAGGCTAAACCAGTGGCCAAGATTCAAACACCTAGGGGACTTTATGTAATAGAGATCATGTGTTCAAAGAGCAAATACGAGAGAATCAAGGAAAGAGGCCTACTAGAATGTGGTCCCAGGTATACCTATATGCAGACAGCTTATTATGAATGAGCGCTGCAGATAGTTATGCCTGTATGTAGACAAGCAGTCTGTGGGGCATATCTTACCTTATCATGCATAGTCCAACCAACATATTTTAAATAACTGTCATTAAGAAAAGCATCACTATACATTTTCATCCAAATGCCAATTTCTTCAATGCAAATAGCTCGGATTTCAGCTATTGCATCGCTGAATGGAACAAGGAAAAATTATGCATGTTAGTGCAGCTATACCCCAGCACTTACGGTTTTTTCAAAAGATGCCAAACACTTCATGCCTACTGTAAATGCACAGCTACCTTAAGTATTACTGGGGATTCAGAAGTAGAACTAAAGCATGGCACCTGAATGCCAAGACTTTACAATCTAGTTGGCAAAGCATAATTATCATCACACAAACTTTTAAAATTAATAAAACTATGAACAAAATCCAATCCCCATGTTTTACCCCATGCCATATCCCAGCCTCTACTTATACATGCTGGGCATTGTGTGTTCAGAAGACAGCAGGCACACTAGCCTTGTTAGAGCACTTTTCCAGGCGAGAATTAGTTACATATAATATAACATACAAGCTCTATTTGGACTTGAATATCAGGCTAAATTATTTTGAGTTTGTCCTGTAGGTCCTGGTAAGTCACTTAAGGCTTTTGAGCAGAGGAATAATTCAACAAAAGAACATTTTAGGAAAACTGCAATAATCTCTAGACCTCAGAATGGAGACGCAATAGACTAAGTATGGTTACAACAGAAATAAAAGAATTGACAAAGGAACATAAGAAAGGAAATATTCATCTGATTCACTAACTGCTAGGTTGAGGAAATGAGGGAGAAGTTGAATAAAAAATGCCACCAACATTTAAAGAATGGGTTACAGCAGAAATGGAGGTAAGATTACCCATTTCTTTCCTCTGTTCATTCAGAACAGCAAAAGAAAACATCTTATTTAAATCTATCCAAATTTTTAACTGATATTCAAATGGAAGAGAGTCAGGAATTACCATATACAATCTCTAACTAACGAAGTACATCCAAAAGCAAGTAAGTATTCTATAACCTGACTCCTAATAACAGAAGTAGCTTCCACTTTCTGGACAGCTACAAAGTCAAGCACAACATTGCTCCATTTTTCAGATAGGAAACATCGAGTTCAGTTAAATACCCTGCCTAAATGTCCCACTGGAAGAGCTTAGATTCTAACACTGATCTTACTCCAATGCTCTTTCTAATTATTTATACTGCCTAAAAACACTAAATATCCAAACTTAAGCACAGCAAGAATTACATATAAAAAAAATTGTCCTGACTTACCGGTATCTATGTACAAACACTCCCTTAAATATTGCATTCATCATATTTTCTATTTCATCTTGGTTTTCTTGAAGCTGAAAAGAATACATTGTTTCTTTTCAATTGTAATCGAAGATAACAAAAAGAAAATCTGAAAGTTGTTTCAAATACAAATGCAGGTTTCTCAAGTATTTTGCTGGTTACATCTAATATTTAATTCCACTCTACAACAATAACCACATAGAAAAACTATCAGCTGTGTTTCAGGTAGCTAAAAGTCCCTAGGTATCTAGAATATTTGACTTAGCTCTTACTGTTGAGCTGATATATTAGGTTTTCTAATGCTCACAAATTACCATTGTACAAAGGTAGGTAAAGAAATCTATTAAGTAATTCATTACAATACATATCATCTATTACATAACATATATGTTCATAACAAAAAAGCAAAATAGTATTTCATTACTTCTATCTTTATCATCTGGAAAAAAGAAGAGTCCTGTTAACCAGTGCCCGCTCAACAAAACAATTTGGGTAAAATAACTTGGTAAAAAACTTGTTGTCCTGCTAAATTATTTTGAGGGAAACAGTCTCACCCAAAAATTATCAAGTAAACATTTCAAATCTTGGTTGACTTATCTACTCCCATATATTTTCAATTCAGCACTTGAGAGTTAAGAGAAACGTGTTTCAGAGTTTGAGAGGAGACCTATTTTTCATATCTAAATATGAATTAGGTTTTAGATTATGTTGTGCTTTTGTAAAATTTCTTTTGTCTTTTCATGAATATATTCTCTACATTTCCAAATAACACTAATAAGAGCATGCACTGCTTACATTCATTAGCACAGATAAACAAAGGTACAGGTGGTTTTTCAACCTGTTTAAAAATTTAACCCTAACCTAGAAGTATTCATATCTTATATTTGTGCATGAATTTTAATGTCCAATCTTTTTACCTATATTCACTCATTCTATGTTTGCAATCTTAAATTCATGTCCAAAAATGAGGCCATAATTTCAAGGACTAAGATGTGTTAGGTTCACCTAACAAATCATCTAATGTAATTTTATTTACTAAATTAAGGGACAAAAAGATCAATCCTTCATTTCAAACCATATGAAAAAGATGAGGAATTTAGGCATGGGGGAAATATGAGCAAGATTTTCTTGACTTGGGCCATTTAAAAGTTATCTCAGGAATAACCAACTCAAGATGACATCTACCACTGACCCCCAAAAATGTCAGAATCAAGTAAGTACTTTATGGACTATCATAGCAAGTATTAAAATTCAACTGCATTACTAGTATTTTTGAAACATCAGACTTTGCCTATTATAAATAAAAATAAACACCCCCAATATCAGAGAGCAGAATGGTTTATCACCAGTGAAGGAGGCATTTAAATCACAAACACAGCACTGAGAGATTTTATTTACTATTACTTAGCATAAGGCTGAAAAAATATTTTCCTCATTCAAAGTTGAATTTGTTCGTCAGTCACTATTAATCAAGCGCCTCTTACAATTACAGAGAATCACCAACTGAGACACCACAAACTGCACATAAGTTATTTCTCAAAGTAACTGCACATAAGTGAAACCTCATATCATCCTAACAAGCTAAGGGAGGAAGAGGGGTATTTTCACAGTAGAGATGAATAATACTAAGGCTTAAAACAACTTGTCAGACTAGTCCAGGACTCCTTACTTGAAAGCCCTGAATTCTTAATCCTAGTCCACACAGAAAGAAAATACAGCATATGCAAATTGCTGGCATGGGTAGTCAGCAAAGCTAAGTTAGACATTAACAACTTGAAATATGCTATTTAAATATTGCAAATAACTTGATCTGATGAACTATCAGTTATATATATCATAATTACTGGTGACCACACTGGTAACAGACGAGGAACATAAATATTTAACACAAAAGTGTTACCTCCTTCCGCTTTTGTAGCAGGAGTTCTAGCCTCTCATTGGCTCGTTTTCCAATCATTTTATTCCGTTCTGCCTCATACTGTCTTTGTGTATTATCCATATTAATGCTAAGATTTAATGCCACATTCACCAAAGCTGTCATCAACTTCATAGCTATTTTTAAACAGAAAATGTTGAAATTAGTCTCACAGATGCAAAACTTTATAATTTAAGATCAAATTAAGAAAAATTAAAAACAAGATGGGCTGTTCTGCTCCTAACAGAAAAGAAAAATACAGCTGCTACAAATGACAACAATAAAATAACAGCTAATATGTACTGAATACTTACTACTTGTCAGTCACAGTTACCTATGTTAAGTACTTTTCATGGATTATCTCCTAATCCTCACAACAGGCCCTCAAAGTTAAGTCTTATCCCCATTTCATTCATAAGGAAACTGAAGCTCAGGGAGATTAAGAATTTTGCCTCAGATTACACAGTTCATGTAAGTAGTTAAACCAGGACTCAAAAGTAAGTAATCTGACTCCAGACTATGCTCAAATCCCACTATTCTATAATTATCCCCTGCAATGATCTCTTACAGCGGGCATGATTGACCTTCTGAGTAAATTTTGGTTCACACAGCAGTCATTTAGCTATCTCAGTAACCAAAGAGAGAGGGAGCTTGAGTGCTTTTTATCAAACTATGGCATATAAAAATGTTGGAGAGTTTTATCAGTATTTGACTTCCTTTAATTTTACTATATTACATACCATCATAAAGACAATAGTGAAATTATGAAGAACAGGTCTAGATGAAAAGTCAAAAGTACAAAGAGTAAAGCATCACTCAATAAAGTGCTTTTTATCAGACTTCCTCCAGATCCCCACCTTCTATTACTGAACGCTTGGCTCCTGAGACAAGACTCATTGCCTGTGATTTAAAACTTACTAATTGAAATATCTGATCATTTTATGCTTTCTTTAACTTACTCCAGACTATTTCTCAGACCTGGTTCACTGCATGATGAAACAATTCACTGCATGATAGAACTAAATCTTAATTTGTGGTGACTGACTCTCTTTAAAGGAGATCCCCAATTTTCTGCTCTGAGCTATTTCACACCCTCAGCAAACCACTTTGTCATTCAGACTAAAAGTAGTCACCTTATGCCATCACACTTGTTTTTAATTTAGCCATCAAGTTCTTAGCATTAAATGCTAAGTTCATAGAGCAAGATCACATTCACATTTTTAACTTCAAATCTAAAAACAGAAAACCTACAGGGAGACTGTATTTTATTTTTTTAAATGGAAGACTTAGGAATGCATGTCTTTAATCAGATTTAATTCTTTGGGAAAATATTCTAAAGGAATGAAAATCTCCCACACTAAAGAGAAGGAAAATTTTTTGTAGAAATAAAAATATTCTATCATTAAGGCTTAGCATATAGTAACTTTGCCTAATTGATTTATTCAAGCTCAAATCAAAAAGCACATATTCAGTAATAGGGTATCAACAATTTTACCTTTAGCACAAAGAAGAAACCAAAAGCTTGTATCAACACCAAATAAAATCACTGTTCTAAAATTAATCATGCAAGGCTTAAAAACATAACTCATTTCACTGAAGATCGAAGAATTTAACTCAGCCTAAGTTATTCAGAAACATGACTACATATCCAAAATGACTGACAGTCTCCACAAATTTGTTGTAAATATCCTCCTCAATAAAATATCTTTCAAGAACTTTACATGTGCCTTTCCTTTCTGTGGCATAGTAATCAAGTAGGTATACCACATGAAAATCACCATATACTATCTATAGTTCATATCTATGCCTTCATAGAATCAAACTGAAAATACCATCACATTCTCAGTAATTCACAGGTGTTGGAGGAGAGGACAGACTGTCCTCTCAGTGGTTACTTTATAAGCAAAATTTAATTTTTGTCATCATTATTTCATTTATTTTAGTAAATTCTTTTTATCTATAACCTAATAAATATACAGAAAATATTCTAAATACTGACCTGCCAGGGTGCTTGTATGCCGAAATGCTCTGACTTGCGAGTCAGACAATCCTGTAAGAAGTGAAATGACCGTATCCATCATGTATTCATCATATATGATGCTATATTGACACTGCCGTACTAATACGCCAATGAATTCACAAAAACTGGATTTGAACTTCTTCCACTGAGGACCAGCCATGGTAAGTGGATAATCTCCACTGTCCTAAAACAAGAATTTTAAACAGCAATTTCATTCAAAACACATGAGTTATCAAAATTTTACTTGTTTTTGAAGTGCCTTAGGTACAAGTTATAAAGACTACTTTATCTTGCCTTTCTCCAATAAATACACAAAGTAGGCAGGAGAATAATATGCAACAGTAGAGGTGCCTTTGAACACCTCTGCTCTTTTAAAACCAAAATGGATATTCTGAATTCACTTTAACCAGTGAATATGTATACCAATTACTCAGAGATTAAAAATAAAAAGCCCCTCCCATAAAAGCCAAACATTCTGATAAGCAGATATACTAACAATATTTCTTTAAAACAAAAGGACACCAAAATCAAACCAAAGTTGTATTTTTAAATGGATTCAAAATGATGAAATCATATTCTCAACCAGTCTAATAGATTGATGTATGATTTATAAATAATCGAAAGTTGGCAATGTCTGTTTTCATTAGCTTCAGGACATCAAATAGTCAACAGACATAAACAATCAGATAATATAAAAAAGAAATGCTTATGTAGCTAGTGCAGCCTAGAAAGACTGATACTCAGGTATTCCACTATATAAAGATGGGACTTTTTATATAAAATTTATATTCAAAAAGTTAGATTAGATTCTTCATAAACCACTTAAAACAAGTAAGTCCTTAAAATTAAAAGCAGAGACCAAAAAATACTACACAGAACTTCTAAAGTAAGAGTTTCTGACAAGAGTATCTCAGGAACTTAACGTCATTTTATTAATACAGTTCAATACATTTTTTACAATTAAATTTCCTCATCAGAGAGTGTTTTCTAATTTTAAGTCATGCCATATATAAGATGAACTATTTCTCATCTGAGAATAAGCTCCCAATACTCCACAAGAAGATTTTCTTCCATTTTTCTGATTGGCTCATTTAGTGACTATACTGAAATGTTTCATTGTAATTGTTGTTTCCAACTTAGTTTGCTAATATTTTCAAACCATATTGCAATATTCTTATCTGAAAAGATGTTTCCTTTTAGTAAGAAGGTACTCACGATAACATTTAATATTAGAAAGTTAAAATACAGCAGTGCCCCCCCTTATCCATAGTTCCAGTTACCCACAGTCAACTGAGGTCCAGAAGCAGACGAACCTCCTCCTGATCTATGATCAGAAGGTAAATAATAGCCTAATGCTACATCCCAATGCTATGTCATTCCCCTCACTTCATCTGATGACATAGGCATTTTATTTTATCATCCCAAATCATCATGAGACAGATGAGTACAATAGGGTAAGGTATTTTGAGACCACATTCACATACCTTTTATTATAGAATATTGTTATAACTGCTTTATTTTATTAGTAGCTGTTAACCTCTTACTGTGCTAATTTATAAATTAAACTTTATCATAGGTATGCATGTACATAAAAAAACATAGTATATGCAAGATTTGGTACTGTTGGAAGTTTTAGACATCCAATGGGGGTCTTTGAACATACCCCAATGGATAACGGAGAACTACTATAATACCATTACTCATAATTACCTCTCAACTACTTGGAAACAGATTAATGGCACTTAGTGATTGATCATCAAGCTATTTTAACACCTCTTGCCTACCTTTTAGAATGTTAGCTGAAAGCTCCTTCATCAGAGTAAACAAGAAAAAAATCAAGCATAATTCAAAGGAGTCAAAGGTATTCAACATGAAAATTCATGGGCAAAAAGATTTAAAGAGTAAAACTACTGGTGCTAAAACACACCTCTAAACAAAGCAAACAAAAATCCGTGCCGTAAAGGAGCTTACATTACAGCAAATCTAAATATGTCTTTATTGGCAACAACAGATCAAAGACATCACTGCAACAAAGGATCAACTCAAGTATAAGCTAATAATTTTTTATTCTGTATTGTTCCTACTGCTCATATTTAAAACATAAAGATTTTAGACTTCTGGGAAGATGGTGGCATGAGCAGAGCGGCGGAAATTTCCCAAAACCATATATATTTATGAAAATACAACAAATACAACTATTCCTAAAAGAGAGACCAGAAGATACAGTACAAAAGCCAGGCTAGAGCTGCACCTGCTGGGACTCAGAGGTTACCGAAGCGGGTACGACACGGGGCTGTGACACGATGGGACACGAGCGCTCCCCCACCCCAGAGCACCGGCAGGAGGAAAGGATTTGGAGTGGGTAGGGAGTGGAAGCATGGGTCTGCCAAATAACCAGCCCTGGTGATCTGCGCCAGGAGCGCTGACACACATCACGCAGTGTATCGGACATTGGAGAGACAGTGGGGCAGGATCTGAGAGGGACAGCACAGCCGAGTCCTCTCAGCTGGCTCCCCGGGACAAAAGACAAGGGCGTGCTTTTTTAAAAGTCTTAAAAACACAAGGACCCAACAGGGAAACAAAACTGTCCCAACACACTCAGCCCAGCACACTGGGAGTCTTGGGGAATTTCTGCAGCCTCCCAATGGTTCCCCACCACCACTGGTGCCACAAAGGGTCTGGCAGAATGTAACGGTGTAGCAGCAGCGCCACCTAAAGCATCCTCACAGAATCTACTCCCGGTGGGCATTCTTTTTCTTCTTTTTTCTTTTTTTCTTCTTAAAAGTATTAAAGAGCTCACCTGACATACGTGGCACCTACCAGCGACCACTTCTATTGCCATGAAAAGACAGAGGAATACAGTACAAACAAAGATTAGCCAGACAACCCCAGAGAGGGAGCCTGATTGGATGGACATGAACAATACTCCTGAAAAAGAATTCAGAATAAAAGTCATACCATACTGATGGATCTACAGAGAAATATACAAGAGCTAAGGGAGAAAGTGAGGGAAGTGAGGAAACAATGCAGAGATGAGACAAGCGACCAACAGGCTTAGCAGCAGACTGGACAAGATGCAAGAGACAGTTAATAGAATAGAAACAGAGAACAGGAATACAGAGAAGCTGAGGCAGAGAGAGATAAAAGGATCTCTAGGAATGAAAGAATTTTAAGAGAACTGTGTGACCAATCCAAACGGAACAATATTTGCATTATAAGAATACCAGAGGATGAAGAGAGAGGAAAAGGGATAGAAAGTATCTTTGAAGAAAAAATTGCTGAAAACTTGCCCAAGCTGGGGAAGGAAATACTCTCTCAGACCATGGAAGCCCACAGATCTCCCAACACAAGGGAACCGAGGAAGACAACACCAAGACACATAATAATTAAGATGGAAAAGGTTAAAGACAAAGACAGAGTATTAAAGGCAGCTAGAGAGAGAAAAAAGATCACCTACAAAGGAAAACCCATCAGACTATCATCAGACTTCTCAACAGAAACCTTACAGGACAGAAGAGAATGGCACGATATATTTAACGTAATGAAACAGAAGGGCCTCGAACCAAGAATATTGTATCCAGCACGATTGTCATTTAAATTTCAGGGAGGGATTAAACAATTCCCAGACAAGCGAAAGCTGAGAGAATTTGCCTCCCATAAACCACCTCTACAGAACATCTTAAATGAAATACTCTAGAGGGAAGCACTCCTAAGGCTAAAAAGATGTCACCAGAGAAAATAAAATCATAGTAAAGAAAGCAGGCCATCCAAATACTAACTAAAGGCAAAGAATAAAACACCTACTGTATAAAGAATGGAGGAGGAAGAATAAGAAGGGAGAGAAATAAAGAATCATCAGACTGTATTTACACTAACTTAACAAGAAAGTTAAGTTAGACTGTTAGATAGTAAAGAAGCAACCCTTGAACCTTTGGTAACCACGAACCTAAAGCCAGCAATGGCAATAAGTACATATCTATCGATAATCATTCTAAATGTAAATGGCCTGAATGAACCAATCAAAAGACACAGAGTAATAGAATGGATAAAAAAGCAAGACGCGTCTATATGCTGCTTACAAGAGACTCACCTCAAACGCAAAGATATACACCGACTAAAGGTGAAGGGATGGAAAAAGATATTTCATGCAAACAACAAGTAGAAAAAAGCAGGTGTTGCAGTACTTATATCTTACAAAAGTGACTTCAAAATGAAGAACGTAGCAAGAGATAAAGAAGGACATTACATAACGATAAAGGAGTCAGTCCAACAAGAGGATATATCCATTTTAAATATATATGCACCCAACACAGAAGCGCTGGCATATGTGAAACAAATATTAACAGAATTAAATGAGGAAATAGAAAGCAATGCATTCATTTTAGGAGACTTCAACACACCACTCACTCCAAAGGACAAATCAACCAGACAGTAAATAAGTAAACACACAGAGGCACTGAACAACACAACATGCTAGAAAAGATGGACCCAACAGACATCTACAGAACTCTACATCCAAAAGCAACAGGATACACATTCTTCTCAAGTGCATATGGAACATTTTCCAGAATAGACCACATACCAGGCCACAAAAAGAACCTCAGTAAATTCAAAAATATTGAAATTCTACCAACCAACTTCTCAGATCACAAAGGTATAAAACCAGAAATAAACTGTACAAATAAAACAAAAAGGCTCACAAATACATAGAGACTTAACAACATTCTCCTAAATAATCAATGGGTCAATGACCAAATAAAAACAGACATCAAAGAATATATGGAGACTAATGACAACAACAACACAAAGCCACAACTTCTGTGGGACACAGCAAAGGCAGTTCTAACAGGAAAGTATATTGCAATCCAGGCCTATTTAAAGAAGGGAGAACATTCCCAAATGAATAGTCTAAAGACACAATTACTGAAATTGGAAAAAGAACAAATGAGACCCAAAGTCACCAGAAGGAGGGACATAATAAAGATAAGAAAAGAAATAAATAAAATTGAGAAGAATAAAACAATAGAAAAAATCATGAAACCAAGAGCTGGTTCTTTGAAAAAATAAACAAAATAGATAAACCCCTAGCCAGACACATTAAGAGAAAAAGAGAATCTACACACATAAATAGAATCAGAAATGAGAAAGGAAAAATCACGACAGACCCCACAGAAATACAAAGAATTATAAGAGAATATTATGAGAATCTATATGCTAACAAGCTGGACAACACAGAAGAAATGGACAACTTCTTAGAAAAATACAACCTTCAAAGACTGACCAAACAAGAAACAGAAAAACTAAACAGACCAATCACCAGCAACGAAATTGAACTGGTAATGAAAAAACTACCCAAGAACAAAACTCCCGGACCAGAAGGATTCACCTCTGAATTCTACCAGACATATAGAGAAGAAATAACACCCTTTCTCCTTAAAGTTTTCCAAAAAATAGAAGAGGAGGGAGTACTTCCAAACTCTTTCTATGAAGCCAGCATCACTCTAATACCAAAACCTGGCAAAGACCTCACCAAAAAAGAAAATTACAGACCAATATCCCCGATAAATGTAGATGCAAAAATACGCAACAAAATATTAGCAAACCGAATTCAAAAATACATCAAGAGGATCATACACCATGATGAAGTGGGATTCATCCCAGGGATGCAAGGATGGTACAACATTCGAAAATCCATCAACCACAATGAGATCACCCACCACATCAATAAAAAGAACAACAAAAACCACATGATCATCTCCATAGATGCTGAAAAAGCATTTGAAAAAATTCAACATCCATTCATGATAAAAACTCTCAACAAAATGGGTATACGGGGCGAGTACCTCAACATGATATGGCCATATATGACAAACCCACAGCTAACACCATACTTAACAGCGAGAAGCTGAAAGCTTTTCATCTAAGATCGGGAACAAGACAAGGATGCCCACTCTCTCCACTGTTATTCAACATAGTACTGGAGGTCCTAGACACGGCAATCAGACAAAACAAAGAAATACAAAGCATCCTGATTGGTAAAGAAGAAGTCAAATTGTCACTATTTGCAGATGACATGATATTGTACATAAAAACCCTAAAGACTCCACTCCAAAACCATTAGAGCTAATATCTGAATTCAGCGAAGTTGTAGGATACAAAATTGACACACAGAAATCTGTTGCTTTCCTATACACTAACGATGAACTAACAGAAAGAGAAATCAGAAAAACAATTCCATTCACAATTACATCAAAAAGAATAAAATACCTAGGAATAAACCTAACCAAGGAAGTGAAAGACCTGTACTCTGAAAACTACAAGACACTCCTAAGAGATATTAAAGAAGACACTAACAAATGAAAATGCATCCCATGCTCTTGGCTAGGAAGAATAAATATTGTCAAAATGGCTATACTGTCTAAAACAAGCTACAGATGCAACGCAATCCCTATCAAAATACCAACAGCTTTCTTCAATGAACTGGAACAAATAATTCTAAAATTCATATGGAACCACAAAAGACCCCAAATAGCCAAAGCAATCCTGAGAAAGAGGAATAAAATGGGGAATTACGCTCCCTGACTTCAAGGCTCTACTACAAAGCCACAGTAAACAACACACTTTGGTATTGGCACAAAAACAGACCAACAGAACAGTGGAACAGAATAAAAAATCCATACATTAACCCAAACATATACAGTCAATTAATATATGATAAAGGAGCCTTGGATATACAATGGGGAGATGACAGCCTCTTCAGCAGCTAGTGTTAGAAAAACTGACAGCTACATGTAAGAGAATTAAACTGGACTACTGTCTAACACCATACACAAAAGTAAACTCAAAATGGATGAAAGACCTGAATGTAAGTCATGAAACCATAAAACTCTTAGGAAAAAACATAGGCAAAAATCTCTTGGACATAAACATGAGCCACTTCTTCATGAACATATCATCCTGGGCTAGGGAAACAAAAGCAAAAATGAACAAGTGGGACTATATCAAGCTTCTATAAAAGCTTCTGTACAGCAAAGGGCACCATTAGTAGAACAAAAAGAGATCCTACAGTATGGGAGAATATATTCATAAATGACGTATCTGATAAGGGGTTGACATCCAAAATATACAAAGAACTCATGCACCTCAACAAACAAAAAGCAAATAATCCAATTAAGAAATGGGCACAGGACATGAATAGACACTTCTCCAAAGAAGAAATTCAGATGGCCAACAGGCACATGAAAAGATGGTCCACATCGCTAATCATCAGACAAATGCAGATTAAAAGCACAATGAGATATCACCTCACACCAGTAAGGATGGCCAACATCCAAAACACAAACAACAACAAATGTTGGGGAGGATGTGGAGAAAGAGGAACCCTCCTACACTGCTGGTGGGAATGCAAATTAGTTCAACCATTGTGGGAAGCAGTATGGAGGTTCCTCAAGAAACTCAAAATAGAAATACCATTTGACCCAGGAATCCCACTCCTAGGAATTTACCCTAAGAATGCTGCAGCACAGTTTGAAAAAGACACATGCACCCCTATGTTTATCACAGCACTATTTACAATAGCCAAGAAATGGAAGCAACCTAAGTGTCCATCAGTAGATGAATGGATAAAGAAGATGTGGTACACATACCCAGTGGAATATTATTCAGTCATAAGAAGAGAACAAATCCTACCATTTGCCACAATATGGATGGATCTAGAGAGTATTATGCTCAGTGAAATAAGCCAAGCCGAAAAAGACAAGTATCAAATGATTTCACTCATATGTGGAGTATAAGAACAAAGAAAGAAACTGAAGGAACAAAACAGCAGCAGACTCACAGAACCCAAGAACGGACTAATAGTTACCAAAGGGAAGGGGACTGGGGAAGATGGGTGGGAAGGGAGGGAGATAAGGCAGAAAAAGGGGCATTAAGATTAGCAGATGTAATGTTGGGGGGGCATGGGGAGGGCTGTACAACTCAGAGAAGACAAGTAGTGATTCTATAGCATCTCACTACGCTGATGGACAGTGACTGTAATGGGGTTGGTGGGGGGGACCTGATGAAGTGGGTAGTTTAATAACCATAATATTGCGCATGTAATTGTAGATTAATGATACCAAAATAAATTATAAAAAAATAACATAAAGATTTTAAACAATGAGATTATATATATACGTGTGTGTGTGTATATATATATTCTTTTGCCTGAGCTATCTGGCTACCCATATAGTGACCAAACTTTCCCTTTATAGCATTCTTAGATTTATTCTTTGGCTGTAAATTTTATTCTTCCTTGTAATTTTAATTTTAATAATCACTACCATTATTAATTAACCTCTTTTGACAAATGATGAAACTGATGCTAAGACAACATGCTCAAGATCAAACAGTCATCATTTGATTGAATCTGATGCCAAAGCTTTTATTCACAACACTAATACTCAGAATTTAAGAGTACTTTCAAGAGTAAACAAAGATAATCATGCATACAATTATCAAAACATTTAGGGAAGTTACCTCATCAAACTCTTCAGTCATTTTTCGAATAATTTCAGAGTTCTGCATATGTCTAAACATTTCTGCGGTGACAACTCCTGAAATTTATAAGTAAGAAGTTAACACAAGGTAGAATTTAAAAAAGAAAGAACTTTTAAGTCAGTTTCTAATACTAAAATGTCTACAATTGCACAGTAAGGTGTACTTTACCACGATAATCAATTCTATAAATAAAGCAAAAATGCCACTCTCTGCATTCACAAGAAAATAGTTCCACACATCTGAGATATACTTTTCTTCTCAGCACAATCAGCCCTGGCCATTTCTACCTGACTTACTTTATTCCTGACTATCAGATGTATACTGGCTTAGCCCCTTTATTATAAAACATGTCATCAAGGACGAGGCTTGAGGACAGCCAGGGTTAACATTTAAAACCTCAAGTATGAACATGAAGACAATAAGGGAAAGAGTTGTAGCTAGAGTTCACGTAGGCAAGTTTCTTTATTAAGCACTACTATATGTAAGGCAAATACCTGCCATCATCCTCTAAAAGGGCTTCAAATAAACATTAAGTAGTAAGTTGTAGTTCTCACCCATTGAGAAGCCTTATCTAGTTGGAAGTTTAAATAAATAACCAAAAAAGGGAAGCAACTATTAAAGGCCATATATAATAAATGCCCTAATGAATAGCAATGCCAAGAAAGGCTATAGGTCAGACAAAAAAAAAAAAAGATTAGGGTAAGTCAGGTGTTTGTTTCACAGAGAAGGAATCTGATAAGAACATTAAGAATTTTAAAGGGGGATGGGAGATGAAAAGAGAAACGATGCACATTATAAGAAGTAGTAAGTTAGTAGAAAGAGATCAAATATTAGAAAAGGAATTTCTAGGAAAAACGTACGAATAGAAAACAATCCAGGAAGATGATGTACATCAATTTCCCAAATGATGTATCAGATTTAAAAAAAAGGACAAATTGTAAAAATTGGACTTTTGAAGCCTTATTTCTATCACTTGATTATTTTTTTCCTTGACAGTTTTATCACTATGAATACCATATAGTAACATCTAAAAGAACAATGTCTTGGTACAGGAAGGTGAGATTTATCATAGCCATTAGATACAATTAATAGATTTATTTAAATTGTCCAATCTATATTTTGTACATGCATGCACTTGTGTGTTTGTGTGTGTATAAATTTATAAACAACAATAAAACATCATGCTCTCTTTCCAATCTCAAACCTTTTGAAAAGAACATGGCTACTTAAGTTCCTTTTTTATGAGCATGCAATTTTAGACTTTCCAGTAGCATAAAAAAGCCAGCAGGAGCAGAACAGGAATTAATATCCACTGAGCCTCCTTTGTACAAGTCACTTCACATGTGTTTAGCCATGGTAACAAGACTGTGAAGCAGGTAATATCATCCTGGCTTTAAAGATGAGGAAACTAAGGCTAAGGCAAAGAGAAGGTAAATCATTTATCTGATATTCTTCATCTACATCATGCTGCCCATCTCCAGGTGAGATCAATTTCTAGTGGTGCTATGGAATAGCCCTTTCTTATCGCAACATTAAAGAACCAAATGGCTGTTTTAAATATCAAATTTGGAAGAAATCACCATTTCCCTGGCTAAGGAAGCACATTCTCAAAAACTTTTTGAAGGGCTTTTTATTTTACTCTTGAGTCGTGGACATATCTTCAGACCCTTACTATACTTTATACCTAGGTGCTATAAACTTGGCAATGCTAGAGAAGGACAAGTAAACTGAAACCCCCATAAAACAATTTCTATGAAATAAACATCTATATATAAATAAATCTCAAAGCAAACATACTGCAGACAATGCATAAAAAATACATAAATAGCTCCTCCTCTCATCTCAGACCATGTAACAGCCAGAAACCCAAAAACAAGCAGAAAAGAAAATAGCTGCACAAACTCAAGACATGTACACTCCTGAAGCAAGTGTGAAGGCATCAGGCCAGAGACATGAAACAAGACTGCTAAAAACTGAAAAGTGACAGCTGACCAGGCAATAAATATGTACACAATATTGGCCACAAAATCACCAAAGACAGAGCTGTCTGGAGCCATTTCATTCAGTGTAGGGCCAAATATCCCTGCATACCTCAAGAACTGTAGAAGGCATTAAACTACAGTAAAATAACTGATGTTCATAATGACAATTCTGAGCCCACAGGGATAGGTTAAAGTACACTATATACACTTAAAGAAATCTCTAACTCATTTATAAAAGAATTCTATCAAAATAATTTTGAGTGTATTTTGAAAGTACTTAATGACCTTAACTTTGACTATAAGGGCAATTACCCTTTAAGGAGCTTCCTTGATTCTAGAATAAATATTATGGTAGTGTTTAGATCTATCTGACAAATAATTTAAATTTTTAACACCTTCAGGTCTTTAAATTCTTGACAACCTGTTTTGGGACAAGGTATATCCTAATGTTGAGTTGGCAAGCTCCTGACTTGTAAACACACTGATCCCAGACAAGGAATGAATCTGATAAAGGGAAAATGCTCTGACTAGTGCCTTCTTTTAGAACTACATCAGAAATGTAATTAGGAAACTAAAACTGACCAAACTACATTCTAACAAGGATGACTGAAAATAAAAATTAGAATTTATCTCTTCAAATTATTTCTGGCACCTGTTCAGTTGTTCTGCAAATCAACCTTCCATTTTTAAAGAATCTGAAGAGAAAGGACATGGTCCTTGATTATATTAACACAACAAATAGGTACTTGTACCCTTCTATTCCAGAAAGATAATCTGGACACAGACAAAACTAAAATAACATTAACATATCTCATTTTTAAGAGGTGTTAATCTGGATCATCACACTGTCAATACTACACTTCCTCTAAGCAGAGTCAGAATTTTCTAACACTGATTTGCAGCTACCTTTAGCTAAGAATCAAGTAAACTAGGCAACTCTTTGTACTCTAAAGTTAGGACAATTTTTTTAATTTCTCGAAAGGGGGACCACATTAATGGCATTATGAAGATCATAGACTCAAGAAGTTAATATATTTGCCTATTAGGCATCACATACATCTAATATGCATGCTACACTGAATGTTGTGATCAACATCAAATAAAATGCATCAGTTCTTATAATGCTACTTGTTTTCCAATTCCAATGACAGTATTTTTAAAGGATTATTATAGAATTAGAGTAGACATAAGTAAATTGCTTCTTGGGATTCATTTTTCTGATTTGTTTAAATCAATCTTTAGGATCTTAACTTTTTAGATCTATTTTTTAAGCAACATTCCCCCCTCTTAATTTCTAATGCCTATGTTTCTGGTGCCATTTTCCTAAAATAATGTAATATCCTTGGAAAATTCTGTAACATTTATTTGACTGGGCATCTTCTAGAATTCTTAGGCTGGGCCAAGTATTAGGGAGACACAAAATAGATCCAAATATGCCCTTGATCTTGACTGACTCATTTACACGAAGCCAGATCAGGATGTATGACTCCCCAACTTACATAATTTTGTCCCCCTGCCAAATATCTGCACTAAATATTTTTGTCCCAGGGAAGACATTTCTCTATTTTCTATTTCTTCCACTCCACTTCAACTCTTTTAAAATAAAGTAGAAACATTTTAAACTCAGACCACACTCCCTATTCCAGATTTCTCTACCTTTTAAGAAGAAAAATTACAAATTTCACCAATATCTTACTTTACTTACTTCATTACTTACTTACCTACTTACTGTTATTCATGGCACTTTTTAATTCCCTACACTTTACAATTTCCTGCCATTTGAACCTGTATCTCTTCATTATCTTCCTCCTCCCTTCTTAATCCATTTCTTTTTTCCTAAAACCAGATGCTGAAAGTGGGAAATGTATCTAATAAAAGTAACATAACAATTATAAATTGTCAAGTTTTTAGTTAATTTTCACCTATGAATACAACTGTCTCAACAGACTCTCTCTTACTTTGTGCTCTGCTCTTTTTCCTTATACATTTTGTATAGTTATAATGCAAACAACTCAGTATCTTGGCATTATTTTCCATGTGAAGTGCTAATATGTCTTTAGGCGGAACAAAAAAGAAGGGTCCATTTGAGAATATTCTGTTTCCAAAATAAGTGTATCTTACCTTTACAGCCTGAACACTGAATAAAAAAGTTGATGAGGTCAAGAAGTGCTATATCTCTGTCATGTTTGTATGACTCTATCCAATCATCTACCACCGACTATAGCAGAGGGGGAAAAAACATGTTAGTTTTTTCTAATGTTCTAAAATCAGTTAAGTCTGATTGATTAAAGTCATTAAGATTCAACACTAAGTGGTATCACATTATTTCAAGTTAACACACATACTTGTATACAAAAATTTAAAGTTTTCAAAACAGAATCAAATTCAGTAAAATAATCACCTGATAGCACATAATGATCAATCTTCTATTTATTTTACATTAAAAAGAATCTGAACACTAACTAGGGGAGCCAACTCTATAAAGTTTAATTACTTATACTTCTTAGGGTCATAAAGATACCCTAGGAAATATTAAAAGTCACACCCATATTTCTTTTTGACTAAATGTTGTACTAAATAATACTTATTATTATTAAATATTGTTAATAGTATTAACACTGCAATGGAATGAAAATAAAAAAATTTTAAAAGAAGTGGTGAATGCCTGGGTCAATGAGGAAATGGCAGGACAAAATAACAATTTTCTTCAACAGCACTAACATTCCTGTATTAATGAGAAAGGCAAATTGAAGGCTAAATTTCAGAAGTAAGTAGGACAGTTCTTAGATCTGGAAACTTATTACTGTTAGATGATAATACTCTCCAAACTGATCTACAGACTTCATGCAATCCCTATCAAAATCCCAGCTGGCTTCTTAGCAGAAATTGGAAAGCTGATCCTAAAATCCTTCAGGCAATGCAAGGAAACCAAAACAGTCAAAACAATCTTGAGAAAGAACAAGGTTGGAGAATTCATGCTTCATCATTTCAAAATTTACTACAAAGCTACAGTATTCAAGAGAGTATAGTAATGATGTAAGGATAGACAAGTAGGTCAATAGAATAAAATTTAGAATCCAGAAATAAACCCTTACATTGATGGCCACTTGATTTTTGACAAGGATGCCAAGACAATTCAACGGAAAAAGATTATAGTCTTTTCAACAAATGGTGTTACGACTACTAGGTGTCTCTATGCAAAAAATGAAGTTGGACTCTGTCTCACACAACACACAACACTTAACCCCAAATGGATCAAAGACTCAAATGTAAGAGTTAAAACAAAAAACACAGCAGTAAATTCTTCACAGCTATGTATTAGGCAAAAGGCCTTTGCAGATATTAGACTGAAAGCATGAGAAAAAAGAAAAAGTGAATATGACTTACTCAAAATTGAAATTTTCTGTGCTTCAAAGGACTCCATCAAGGATGTGAAAAGGCAACCCATAAAGAACGCTATAATTCAGTAGTTTTAAAAAGCCAAATATCCCAACTTCAAGTTCTACTACAAAGCCACAGTAATCAAGACAATTTGGTACTGGCACAAGAACAGACCCAAAGACCAATGGAAAAGACTAGAGAGCCCACATATAAACCCAAGCATATATGGTCAATTAATATATGATAAAGGAGCCATGGACATACAGTGGGGAAATGACAGCCTCTTCAACAACTGGTGTTGGCCAAAACTGGACAGCTACATGCGAGAGAATGAAACTGAATTATCGTCTATCCCCATACACAAAAGTAAATTCAAAGTGGATCGAAGTTCTGAATCTAAGTCATGAAACCACAAAACTCTTAGAAGACAATATAGGCAAAAGTCTCCTGAATATAAACATGAGCAACTTCTTCCTGAACACATCTCCTCGAGCAAAGGAAACAAAAGCAAAAGTGAACTCATGGGACTACATCAAACTAAAAAGCTTCTGTACAGCAAAGGACACCATCAACAGAACAAAAAGGCATCCTACAGTATGGGAGAATATATTTGTAAATGACATATCCGATAAGGGTTTAACATCCAAAATATATAAAAAAAACTCACACACCTCAACATCCAAAAAGAAAATAACCCGAATAAAAAATGCGTGGAGGATATGAACAGACAATTCTCCAAAGAAGAAATTCAGATGGCCAACAGGAAACATGAAAAGATGCTCCACATCACTAATTATCAGGGAAATGCAAATAAAAACCACAATGAGATATCACCTTACACCAGTTAGGATGACCAGTATTGAAAAGACTAAGAACAACAAATCCTGGTGAGGATGTGAAGAAAAGGGAACCCTCCTGCACTGCTAGTGGGAATGTAAGCTAGTTCAACCACTGTGGAAAGCAATATGGAGGTTCCTCAAAAAACTCAAAATAGAAATACCATTTGACCCAGGAATTCCACTCCTATGAATTTATCCAAAGTATATAATTTCTCAGATTCAAGAAGACATATGCACCCCTACATTTAGTGCAGCACTATTTACAGTAGCCAAGATATGGAAGCAACCTAAGTGTCCATCAGTAGATGAATGGATAAAGAAGATGTGGTACATATATACAATGGAATATTATTCAGCCATAAGAAAGAAACAAATCCTGCCATTTGCAACAACATGGATGGAACTGGAGGATATTATGCTCAGTGAAATAAGCCAGGTGGAGAAAGACAAGTACCAAATGATTTCCATCATTTGTGGAGTATAACAACAAAGCAAAACTGAAGGAACAAAACAGCAACAGACTCCCAGACTCCAAGAAGGGACTAGTGGTTACCAAAGGGGAGGGGTGTGGGAGGCGGGTGGGGAGGGAGGGAGAAGGGGACTGAGGGGTATTATGATTGGCACACATGGTGTTTGGGAGGGATCATAGGGAAGATAGTGTAGCACAAAGAAGGCAAATAGTGACTCTGTGGCATCTTACTATACGTTGGACAGTGACTGCAATGGGATATGGGGGGACACGATAACATGGGTGAATGTAGTAACCACATTGTTTTTTCATGTGAAACCTTCATATGAGTGTATATCAATAATACCTTAATAAAAAAAAGAATATTATGCAACCATTAAAATAAAAAACAACCTTCATGAGCATATATGAATAATACCTAAATAAATAAATAAAGCCAAATAACTCAGTTAAAAATACAAGCATAGAATTTGAATACAACTCTAAGTAGAAGATATAAAAACGGCCATTGGCACATAAAATGATGCTCAGTGTAAATGGCCACCAAGGAAATGGAAATCAAAACCACAATAAAATACCACTTCACATCCACTAAGATGACTATAATAAAAAATACAGACAGTAACAAATGTTGGCAACAATGTGGACATATGGACTGCTACAACACTGCTGGTGGGAATGCAAAATTATGCTGCCACTTGGGAAAAGTTTGGCAGCTCCTTCAAAAGGTTAAACAGCTACCATATGACCCTGCAACTCAACTTCCAGATAGGTATATATCACCCAAGAGAAATGGAACATACATCCAAACACAAACTTATAGGATAATACTCCTACAAGCATTATTTACCAGAGCCAAAAAGGAGAAACAGACCAAATGTGCACCAAGGAGCTGAACAGATAAACAAAATATACTGTATCCATACAATGGAACAACATTGGGCAACAATAAAGAATGGAATTATAATACATTCCACAACATGGATGAACCTTGAAAACATTATGCTAAGTCAAAGAAACCAATCAAAAGGGACCACATATTATATGATCCCATTTATATGAAATCTCCAGAATAAGCAAATTTAAAGAAAGTCAACTAGTGGTTGCCTAGGCACAGAGCAGGCGAGGATAAAGTGCCTACTAATGGGCACAAGGTTTCTTTCTGGGGTAGTGAAAAATATCTAAAACTACAATGTGGTGATAGCTGCACAATTCTGTAAATAGACCAAAAATGGTTGCATTTACACAGTAAAAGGGTGAATTTTGTGGTATGTGAAAGCATCTCAAGATACTATTTTTTAAAAAACAGAACAGAGCTTAAAATTAAAGGCAGTACTTTATTTCTTTGGGGACAGAAAAAGAAACCACAAAACAGATAATACAATTTTTAAATAAACCAAATTTTAGAAGTTAGAATGATAAATAAAAGCTAAAAGTCAGGAGGGAAAAATGTTTTAAGTTACATAACAACAAATATGAAACCTGGGTACAAACTGAATGAGTAAAATGTGTAAAATTTGATGCACAGAAAAAGATATGACTGCACAATAAAGGAAAGAAAAATAAAACATTATCTAAAAGTTACCTGGCACAGAGAGACTGGAGATACTCCAAAACTCTACTTAATTACTAGATTTTAGCCTTTTCTGTATTTTATAACAGCTTGTCTATGTTAAACCAACTCAATTAATCAAAGAAATGTACTTAAGATTATTCCCAAATATGGTATGGGCAATCAATATCAAGAGAATATGAGACTGTGAGTTTTAAACATGGCCCCAAATGGTCTGACATTGCTCCCAAATAAGAAGTAGAGTCTATGTCCCCTTCTCTAGGAGTAAAGTAGAAATGCTGCTTCCAACATTAGGTCATAGGCCATTCAACTTCTGCATTGGGTGGTTGAAGCACTAGACAACTAGACACTCCCACTCAGGACTCTCCAAACCCAAAAGCCATACTGTAAGAAGCTCAAGCCACATGGAAGGACCATTTGTAGGTACTTCAGTTAATAGTTTCAGATGAGCCCACCCTTGAAGTTACTCCAAACTACACCCCAAACATGAATAAAGAAGACCCCAGATGATTATAGTCCCTGTTTATGTTCCTTCCAGCCATTCAAGCTATCTCAGCTAAGGCCCCAGCCATCATGGATGGCAACACAGATGAGTCATCCCTATTTAGTTCTGTCTGAATTCTCAACCCACAGCATCATTCTGCATAATAAATTGGTTGTTCTTTTACATCACTAAGTTTGGGCTGGTTTTTATGCAGCAATAAATAACTGGAACAAAGGTTATTCTCATCGATAAAGATAAAAAATATTTACTGCAATTTTGGAAAAAGATCATGTCACATTAAAAATTTGTTCATGAAGTTCAAGTAGAGTGTATATTAATTAGGCATACAAGGCTGCTGTAATAAGAATAATACAAACTATCACATTGAAATATTTTTAATTTTTAATCATCCAAATAGTATTCTAAGAACTTATTCAATGAAATTCAACATCTGTTATCTAATAGAACTAGGGGCATATGCATGCTTTCTACTTTCTTAAAATTCTATTTTAATACCAATGACCAATCTTGTACTTACTCTCACTTATAATTACTGAAATAGGTATATACTGGGGATACAAAAAATGAATTAATACATGGTCCCTAACCAAGGAATTAACAATCTAGAAGCAAATTCAGACATATGCATAACTATGATACAATATACTAAGTGCTATAATGAAAAGAGAAGTGTAAAGAAATACATTTGAAAATACACATTAAAAGACATATAATCCAAGAATGCTTCTCAAAAAAATAGTGATATTTGATTTAGTCAAAGATATGTGATATGGAACAAAGGAAAGGAAGACTATTCCAGGCAAAGAGAAAAACAAAAAGAAAGGCCTGGAGGGCAGAGTACAATACGTTGGTTGGCAAATATCAAATATGACTTAAGGAATTCTGGGCTGGAACTATTCAGGGAAATTAACAGACACAGGGGACATTCCCTCTTAAGGGGGAAAGCACAGTTAGAAACAGAAAAACAAATGGTACAGAGGTACAATCTTAATATATGACAAATCATAAGCAACACAGAAATATAGTAATGTTCATTCCTTAAATATTGAGAAACCATTAAAAAAAGAATTTAAATATAAAGCTAAACCCTCACATTTTCTATTAAAAAATTTTGATGAACCAAGAAGTTAAACAAAAACCCTACAGACTAGACAAAAATAGAAAGACTGTATGCTGGATATAAGTTGAGATTTCTGATGTCAGCAAAAATCAAAGATATCAAAAAAAAATCAATGCATTTAACTACTTAGAATAATATATTACCAAGAAAAAAGTATTACATTAAAATAATAAGGGAAGTAAAGAAATGGTATATATTGTAACTGAGGTAATTTATCGCTTTGATAAAATTAACCTAAAATGGGAACTAGAAATGGGGGATAATTTTTTAAATTAGAGAAGGACTAAATAAACCATAGCACAGTAATATATTTTTTAAAGTATCAAGCGTATATACAAAATAATCATTTAAAATACTGAACAAGAAATAAAATCCACACCCTAATCACAACTATATGAAAGCAAACCAAATACGGACAAACGAAGTAAATTTGAATTTGAGAATATATGGTGCTCTGTAGAATTGGTGATAGCTCAAAAAACTAGTATTTTTTTCATTCTACATGTAAAAAATGTTCTTAGTCCCAAATAATATTTTTAATTTACAGAACCACACATATATAGGTAAGTCCATATTTATAAGCAAAACTTGCATTACCGTTACTAGTAACAAAAAGCTTAGATGACCAGTTTTCTCTATACTATCCATGTATACTTTTTGTTGACTACAGATAACTCTATGAAGGAAAAAAACTATTCCCTATAGATTTTATAAATTAACTTTATTAAGCATGTATATTGAGTAGTGTTTATTCAATGTTTAAAAACCACATGGGTTTAGCCTTCACTGTAAAGTCTAAATGCTTCTATTGTCATAAAATTATTCAGAAGAAACAAAATTAAGGATGATTTGACATGAATATGACTCAAAATTTTACTCTTCTAAGAAACATCACAAATAATAAAATCTGTAATAGACAACACTGATTAAAATAATTCAATTCACTAAAGTAGATAGTGATTATATTAGGTTGCTCAACAAAGAATTACATATGGGCAAAGGACTTCATATTTTAATAGCAACTATATAAATTCAGAGGAAATTGAAACCTCATAGGCAGTGTTTACATAAGCGTATTTTCTGACAAAACAATTCTTTACCATATGCTATTAAAAAGAGAATCATACAGCAAAACATGACTCAGGAACAGCTTAAAGGTCTTATGTCTGAGTAGACAGACAGACCCCTAGTTTTCTGCCTAGTTTGTTGCTTTTTTTCTCATAAGCAATGTTAGAAACTTTTTAAACAATTAGAGAAATCAGGAATTTATTTTACGTAACTCATAAAAGTTTAAAATGTACAGATAAACTGGGAAACACACAATAAACATTACCTGCATAGCACTCTTGCCCATTTTAACAACTTCAAACAACATCATGTTTTCCACTCCATTCTGTTGGTGATGACCATTCATTCGGTTTGGACCAGAAGGAGGTTTTCCTCCTCCATTTCCACCTTTACCCTTTTCTCCTGGGCCCTTTTTGCCTTTTTTACAAGTCTGCATAAAAATATAAGTTGACTAAGTTATAGCATTATCCTTGAGAGTTCAAAATAAACCTAAAGGAGAAGTATCTTATTGGGTACATAATTATAACATGCTTAAACATGACGTAAAGAGGAGTGCCATACACATATGTCATAATAAAATTATATGGTTGTGACAACTCTCTGTGGTATCAATTTTTCATTTATACTACCATACAATGACACTGTAGCTAGAAACACAGCCTCTGCAGACTGACAAGACTGCAAGGGTCCAAATTTCTACTTGCATTAGCTGAGTGATCCTGGGCAAAGTTACTTAATCACACTGTGCCACAGAGAGATTTCTCATTTGTAAAGTGAGGAAAATAGTGTCTACTTCACAGGGTTCTGGCTTTAGGGTGCAGAACAGAGTGGGCGGCAAAAATAAACAAATGAGTGCCTCATACTTAATGGTACATTTTAACTTAATGTCTATTTGTAAGTCTTATAAATCACTGCCCATACATTGACAAAGGAATTCTATCTATACAGTATCAATAGGTATATCAACCTCATTCTTGTTTTGGGCCCTCCCTTCAACAATTTATCTATCATGAAAATTTGACTAATGAACACTATGGAAATGAAGCCCCTTTATAAAGGAAGTTGTCAGTATTAGGGGTGGGGGCTTCATAAATCAGTGAAAATATGACTCAGTTTATAAAATACCTCCTGCAGCTCTTATATCTTGTTAAAGAAAAGCAAGTCATTCCCTAACTCAGAGCCCTCATTTGTAAAGTGCCAGAGTTGTATTAAAACCTTTACAGATTAGAGAATAGATTATTTCTGTGGTCTCTTTTAGACCACACATTTCTATGATCTAGAGTAAGGGTTGGCAAACATTCTGTGAATTTAACAGATATTAAATTAAATATTTCAGGTTTTGCAAGCCACATTCCATCTCTATCACATATCCTTTGTTTTTACAACCCTTTAAAAATGTACAAACAAACAAAAACAAAAACAGTGAAAACCATTCTTAGCTCATGGGCAGTATAAAAACAGGTCACAGTTTGCAGTCCCCTCCAGGTCCACAACTTATTTCCATTGACAACCAGGATGTTTCTGTATTTTGTTGCATAGAGGATCCATCCTTCCTCCTCCTTCAAAAGTCCAAAACCACCCTACTCTTAACTACTTCAAACCTCTTAACAACTGAAAGTATCGTTAATTTAGACTATTTTGTTAATGAGATTCAGTCTTTGTAAATCTAAGTCATTAATTCTTAATCTTAGAATGAAAGGCTTTTGTCCCTAATAAAAGGAGTTTCAGAGATAAGGGCAAAAGAAAAGCTCAACTACAAAAGGTACACTAGAAAAGTATAAAATGTTCATGTTAATTAACATGGAGCTACATATTTGCAATTTATCTATCATGCCTCAATATTCCCATCTGTATGAAAAACTAATTAGTAGAAGTTAAATGGTTCAGTGGATATGCTGTGCTAGAAAAAGCAATGTGCAAGGAGTGATAATACAGGAAAGTACAAGAAGTAAACATGCTAACCTGGGTACAATCTTGTAGACAAAAGAAATCTCTTAAAAAAAAGAGAGAGAGAGAGAGACTATGAAGTAACACAGTTGACCCTTCAACAACGCAGGCCCCAGGCAGTCAAAAATTTGAGCCTACTTTTGACTTCCCATAAACTTAACTACTAATAGCCAGATGTTGATTATATGGTAGTAAATGATAAAATATTCTAGTATCTATATATATTTTATGCAATCATGACATATACTTAATTTTTTTCCAATATTTTTAAGGCTACATGTTTGTCTCTGTGTTTTTTCAAATTGTCACAACATCTCCAAAAATTTTTCCAATGTATTTACTAAAAAAAACTCTATGTAAGTAGACCCATGCAGTTCAGACCCATGTTGCTCAAGGGTCAATTGTGTACGACTGTGGATTAAGAGCACCATCTTTCGAAAAATATGGGCTTATATCCTTTAACACAGAGCTTCTCTGGACCTCAGTTTCCTGTCTATAAAGCAAAGAAGTTTTCTAATTGAGAGGGCTGTTCAAATATTAAGTCATGTAACACGGAGTATACATCGTATAGTGTCAACACGTGGTTGCTCTTATTACTTTGTAACAAATCCGTAATCTGACCCTGAAAGAAAACTCCTCACTCACGGCAATGGTTTGAGAGAGTTAACCAAATTGTAGCACAAAAACTTTGGGAAGTCCTCTATTTAGAAGCCACTGTTAAGTTTTGTCCCAACTTGTAAATTAAATCAAAGCAGAGATTCAGTTTTGCACAATGTCTGCAGAACAATAAAAATGGTTTTCTAATGAATAAACATATACTATTTACTAGAATTATGGCTGTCTTTGCATAGTTAAGAGTTAACATTTTTAAATTCATTTTTTCTCTCTCAAAACTACTTTTAAAGGGACTAAGAAAGCATATGAAATTATGAAACACATAGATTCTGTGTTCTAACAAAGTATTCCAAGGACTAGTTAAAGAAATTATGTTTCACACAGAAAGTGAGATGCTATGACAGCATTAAAAATCACAGACAGGAAAAATTTACTGACAGGAAAGCTGCTGACAACATACCACTCAGTTTTAAAAGGATATTAAATAGTTTGCATAATATGATTCCATTTAAGTAAAGTTCTCTGTGAATGCTTATACAGAGGTGTATGTATAATGGTATGTTCATCAAAATGTTTAAAGAATAAATTACCTCTGGGTAATAGGCTATGGGAAAATTTTGTTTGCTGTACATTTCTGTATTATTTAGAATTTTTAAAAATAATTGTGTCATTAGAAAGTATATATCCTGGGGGGGACCTGATGAAGGGGTAGTTTAATAACCATAATATTGCACATGTAATAAATAAATAAATAAATAAATAAATAATGAACGAATAAATAGATAGATAATAAATAGATGAATAGATAAATAAATAAAATAAAATAAAGTATATATCCAAAAAAGAAAATGTTGAACAAAAACAAGTCATCTTTCATGCAATGTGTTTAAGCATATGCAGAATCAAATGTACTTTCCCAAACCGTAAAATGATTTAACCCATTCACCAAGTTATCCAGAGCCCTCAGGCTATCCACTCATACTCTAAACTTGCACTTTATTGACTCAGAACTTCACATTGTTAGTTTTTATCCTTTACATTACTTAAAAAGTGCAAATCTATGATCAACTATATGTAACACATCAGACTTAAACGTATTGTAGGTTTCATTTTTAGAGTGTTTGCAAATAAGTGCTTTGCTTTATATTTGACTACTCATGCATAAATAAAAATAAAGCCAACAAAATATCGCATTTTTGCTTTATATACTGTGCTTTACAAAATAAATTACTAGAAACAATGATGTATTATTAATTTCAACTTTACAGTAGTAGAAATAGGTAATTAAAAGATATTTGATCTAGAAGCCAAAGAAAGGACACGTTCAGAAGGCTTACCACACCCCCCCCACAAAGACATTTTTAAAACACATCTGTAACATTAACTAAAACTATAGACATTTTAAATGCATAATTATACACAGGCATATATGTATATGAATGACCATAAGAACCAAAATAAAGTCACACGTTCTATACATACTTTTCCTTTGCCTTGCTTTTGGTTTTTTCCTTCAATATCTTCAAAATCTGTGTCAGAAGAAAAATGTGTTTCTGACTCCCTGTGACAGAAAGATAAGCGATTATTCAAAACTTCCTTAGAAATGTAGATAGCTTCTACTTTTTGCCATATTCCTGAATGGGTTGGTTAACTTACTACAAAACTCTGTATTAGCTTCATACCATACTCCCAGAACTTCATACCATAACATGTTATCAAACATATGAAATTACATAACCAACTACAGAAAAGTCAAGCACAAATGTCTAAACACTCTTTATTTCATTAATTTTTCAACCAAACCATAAAAACAAAACCAGTGGCTTTTAAAAAATTAATCCTAGGAACTATGGTGTTCTGTTCTAATAGCCGGTTTCATGTTCTGATTCAAAGACCATGTGCTCAGGGAAAACTATTTTAACACTAGGCATTGGATGAACTTCATTAGGGAATTTTAGCAATATTAAGGATTCTCTGACCTCTCCTACCTCACTTAAGAAGTATTTATAAATTTAGGTGTAACTACACAAAACATATTGCTTAATGGACATGTACAGAACACTTTCACAAACTAAACAATTTGAAATATAGTAAGGAAGTGTGGTAATTGCTCAAAATCTTTTTTCTTTTTTTTTTTAGGAGAGCAAGGAACAGGCTTTTATTTAGAGATAAAGTGAAGGACAGAGCTCCCGGCTCACGCCAGGAGGGGACAAGAGAGTCCCTCAAAATCTTTTATGAAGTAAAGCAGTGGAAAGCTATTGTCAGGAGAATTGGTTCTAGTACTAAAAACTGTGTGACATTGGACAAGTGACAACCTCTCCAGATCTTCCCATCTATAAATAAATGACATATATGGCAGGAAAGAATGAAATGTCTGAAGCCTCTTCAATCTCCATGATACATAAATCTGTAAATCTATAGTTCTAAGAAGCTGTCCTTTATTTTGGAGTAGGAAGAGTGTTTTGCGTAATTTGGATTTTCTCACACAAAAGAAGTGAACTAATTTAAATACACATATATGATGTTTCCTATATATGTAAACATTGGTCTATCTATTTAAATAGGAGTAACATACCTTCATTTAAGTGCTTAAGGCAAGGCATACTTGGTATTTGGGTCACAGTGAGTTTTAGAATTGAGCCACACCCACAAAAGATGAAAGTTTTATACGACTCTAAATGTGTAAACACAGTACCAGTTTTGCTTAAAATAAATGGAATCAAAGTGAAAATCTTTCTGAAGCTAGTCTTCTCTAACTAGATTTCTTCTATTTCCATTTTTATTGCTACAATAACCAGTTAGAGGCCATGAGGTTAGAATACTTCATAAATCTAAAGTAACAGTTAAGATGCTAGCAGGGGAAAAATTACTATTTATAGCACTTGCCTAAAAAGTAATTTAAACAACGTACTGAAGACAGTGGCAAACCTAACTGTCATATATATGTTTTGAGGAAAAGACCTGTAATAAATACCATTTCCCAGAGTTAATGCACCAAAAACCAAAAGACTACTGTAATATTAACCCTGAAACTCATGTCTCTTACATGAAAAGAAGATTGTTGTCATCAATAATCTTACCACATGCCTAAATGGCCTTACCAAAAAAATCGAAACTTTTTAAGTATCTTGGTATTTAAGCATTATTTCTTTTTCCCCAAGACATTTGTGGGACACCAGCTCTCTTAGAGGGCTCAGCAACTACTCTTAAATTTGCAATCACTAGTCTTTGCAATATTCCAATGGCCACAGAATAATCAAAGGCTCAATTACATTCTTAATCCTCATCTCCAGGCTATCACAACTGAAAGAATGAGCCACTAGAGGTTTGATTACTAACTGGAAAACCTTCTTAAGAAAGCCGCAGTGAGTAATTGCGATAGAAGTCTAAAATATCCCCAATCAGAAAAGAAACGTTATAAGGAGTCTGTCTTCCTCCAATGCTACCCCATGCTTTTAAGATCAAAAAGAATAACAACAAAAACCTATTCTAGGTAATATATAACATGCTAATATGTTTCTGGAGCACACTGGGTTTAACCTTTTAGTGGCTTGAAATTTCATGGATCATCTATTCCATGACTGACTCTTCCATTCCTTTTTCTTTAGCTGGCCCCCAACCTCACATACTCAATCAAATTCTATCTCCACAACATCAATTCCCTCATATCCATTACACTATTTCAGGCCCTAATTTCTCAAGATATTCTAATAGTCAGTAGTCTAGTTTACAATACAAACCTTTTAATTGTCTCTAATCTTCATGTATTTAAGAAGCTTCACAAGATAACTTTTACAATAGTCAAACCAAAAATTAATTTTTCTAATTATCCCACATGTCTCCTCAAACAAACAAAAACAAGAACTTTTCCTCAAGAATCTTAAAAGAGTCAATGTACACTGGGATTGATATTGCATTAAAAATTATACTTCAAAATACTGGCAAAAGCCAGTAGGCCCTTTGTCTCCATGGGAAATAAAAAATTATTTTTAAAATGAAAATCTATATACCATCAAAAGCAGATGCTGGCTACCACTATGCACAAATGTATCGATCTGTTGTTTTCAAAATTTTTAGCAACTACAGTGTTTTCACATCAAGTCTTATAAAGACCCTAATAGCAAACATAATGTCGTATATGTGTGTGGAAAGTTAAAGGAATCCACAGGCAGTTTAAAGGTTCTATTTTCACTGAGGCACTTCATGAAACTGAAGCTTAATATTAAAACCACTATTACGTATAGTAGCTCAAATTCATTCCTACAACAAACACCAAAGAGTAATTAGAATAAAAGTTCAATAAGGATTATGTGTAGCTTTTAAATCAAGGGTAAAGAAAATACCTAAGAAAAAGTCACTTTATGGACCAATAACCATGTAATTTGTTTCTGCAAAAAATATGGAGATCATGTCCTACCCTCCTAGATTTGTTTTGGCCTGTCATCATTTGATTTTATAACAAAAATCTGACATTACATCCTAACTACTACTGCACAGTATATATATCCTTTACCAATGAGAACACTTCACTTTTAAATCATTTCATGACACTCCCTTAAAACAATTGCTATTGTAAAACCAAGTATGGACTCAAGAAACTGGACAGCAAAAATAATAAATTAAAAAATAAATTTAAAACGTATTACAAAAAAGCACAGAAACGTTAGAGCCCAATGAGCAGTGATACACTCTTTTAAAGCACACATATTATGTTACATATTAGTTCTTCTCAAGCAGAAGTCATTTTAGCTTAATACATTTTATAGAAATAACAAGTATTTAAAAATTATTACAATATACTTACTGTAGTAGATTAAAATCAGTTGGTATTTCTGGAGCTGCTATCATTTCTTTATCATCTTCTGGAACGCCCCAATGTCAGAAATATATTCATATATTTACGTGGCTAAGATGATAGTTTGCTTCCTTCTTCTAAGACAGATAATTCCTTTGGAAGGAGGGGGAGTGCCATATTTATTATAAATACACTGATAATTTTGGGAAGGGTATCTAAACTCAAAAACTAAATTCCCCAGTGCCTGCTAATGTGTTGTCATAAACAGGATTTCTTTCCCTTGCATTGGACTGCATTTTCCAGATATGGATTTGTTACAACAGTTGTAGCCCCATACTAGTAACACAGACAAAAGAAGGTGCTTGTATTACAATCATTTGTAAAATGTTATGATTCTCTAGCCTCACTTAAAAAGACATATGCCCTGACTAGGAATAGGATATGACTCTTTTACTGGTCCTGAAATCCTTATGGCAAGTGTAAACCAGAATACAAGATGGCTAAAAATTCTATAACTTTTTACAAATGATGTATAGTACAGTTCGAAGGAACTAGCTAATAAAAAACATAAGATAAAAATTTGAAAACACTTTAAAAGCAGGTTCTTCTACCATAGAAAAAACATACAGTCCAAAGCCTGGTTTATTAGTAAATAACCAGTTGATGATTATATCATACTATGTTAAATAGGGAAGGTAGAAAATGTTAGTTCTGATCTTTTCCCTCAAGGAACTTACAATTTAAATACCAATAATGTCATAAAGACAATGGATCAATGCCATTTGTGACCAAATAAGTTTAAGTTTGGCCACAGGAATGACCTTATTTCTAGTTTGGAAGACAAAAACGTAGTTCCTTCCTTAAAGAGAGAATAACCTAAAAGCAAACCACAAGTCTATTAAAAAAATGGCTGAATCTGAAGCTCTTAATCTTATGTATAATTTGCTCTTTTTATTTTCAAATGAGTCTAGTACTTGGCAGCCACCTCAAGTAAAAAGAAGTAAGATTAAACATATACAATTAATAATAAATGTTCAAATATCACACACTGAACTTTCAAGTGCTCTCTTCCAACAGAGTAGGTGTTATACAAGAAACCAATAATTCAATTTTCCCACTAATTTTAAATCTCAAAACCACCAAAAATGGCTACTAATATTTATTCATATACAGAAGTTCAAAACACTGCATTTCCTTCCTCACCCTAATTAAGCTACTATAAAGAGCAAAATAATGAAGTAACAAGGTTAACAAGAAGAATAATCTTCCTGCCTAAAGCAATCTATAGATTCAATGCAATCCCTATCAAAATACCAAGACCATTCTTCAACGAACTAGAGCAAATAGTTCTAAAATTCATATGAAACCACAAAAGACCCTGAATAGCCAAAGCAATCCTGAGAAGAAAGAATAAACTGGTTGGGGGGAGGGGGATGGACTACACTCCCTGATTTCAAGCTCTACTACAAAGCCACAGGAATCAAGACAATTTGGTACTGGCACAAGAACAGACCCACATACTAATGGAACAGCCTAGAGAGCCCACATACAAACCCAGGCATATATGGCCAATTAATATACGATAAAAGAGCGGGGGATATACAACGGGGAAATGACAGTCTCTTCAACAACTGGTGTTGGCAAAACTGGACAGCTACATACAAGAAAATGAAACTGGATTATTGCCTAACCCCATACACAAAAGTAAACTCAAAATGGACCAAAGACCTGAATGTAAGCCATGAAAACATAAAACTCTTAGAAGAAAACACAGGCAAAACTCTCTTGAATGTAAACATGAGCAACTTTTTCCTGAACGCATCTCCTCAGGCAAAGGAAACAAAAGCAAAAATGAACAAATGGGACTACATCAAGCTAAAAAGCTTCTGTACAGCAAAGGACACAATCAGCAGAACAAAACCATCAGCAGAACAAAAAGGCATCCTACAGTATGGGAGAATATATTTGTTAATGACATATCCGACAAGGGGTTAACATCCAAAATATATAAAGAACTTAACGCCTCCACACCCAAAAAGGAAATGACCCGAATAAAAAATGGGTAGAGGATATGAACAGACACTTCTCCAAAGAAGAAATTCAGATGGGCAACAGGCATATGAAAAAGGCAGGCATATGAAAAGATGTTCCACATCACTAATTATCAGGGAAATGCAAATAAAAACCACAATGAGACATCACATCACACCAGTTAGGATGGCCAACATCAAAAAGACTGGGAACAGAAAAGCAGTATTGGGGAGTTCTGGGAAGATGGCGACGTGAGCAGGGCGGCAGAAATCTCCTCCCAAAACCACATATATCTATGAAAATACAGCAAATACAACTATTCCTAAAAGAGAGACCAGAATACACAGGACATTGCACAGCCTGCATCTGCACCTGAGCGGACTCTGCACCCCGCAAGGAGGTTAAAATACGGAGCCATCACCCGGCGGGACTCAAGCACTCCCCCACCACAGCACACCGGTGTGAGGAGAGGATTCAGAGCCAGGAGAGAGTGGAAGTACAGGACAGTGAAATAACCAGCCCTGGTGATCTGCACCGCGAGCGCTGACATACATCGCGTAATGTATCGGATATTAGAGAGGCAGAAGGTGCAGGTTTTGACCTGGGAATGTGCCCGGGTCCTTGCAGCAGGCTCCCTGGGGCAAAACAAAAGCGCGCGCTTTTTTTGGCAGTCTAAAAGACGCAAGGGCCCAGGATCTTACCAGCACAATCAGCCCAGCAGGATGGGAGTCCTGAGGAATTTCAGACACTTTGGCTGGTGACTGGGAAAAAGTAGCCGCACTGAAACTTCACATAGAGAAGAACAGCCACCCATTTGTTCCCGCCTTGGCCACAGTTACAAACGGCCCTGCAGAGCAGCACAGCCACGGTTGTCAAACAGTGGAGCAACAGCACCACCTACAGCATCCTTACAGAATCTACTCCCGGTGGGCGTTTTTTTTTTTGTTTTGTTTTTGTTTTGTTTTGTTTTTTAAGTCTTAAACAGACAGCTGACATACGTGGCACCTACCAGCGACCACTTCTATCGCCATGAAAAGACAGAAGAATATGGTACAAAGATCACCCAGACCCAGACAACACCAGAGAGGGAGCCTGAAGGGATGGAAATGCACAATCTTCCTGAAAAATAATTCAGAATAAAAGTCATAACAATGCTGATGGATCTACAGAGAAATATGCAAGACCTGAGGGAGGAAGTGAGGGAAGTCAGGAAACACAATGCAGAAATGAGACAAGCCATCAACAGGCTTCGCAGCAGACTGGACAAGATGCAAGAGACTGTTAATGGAATAGAAACCAGAGAACAGGAATACAGAGCAGCTGAGGCAGAGAGAGAAAATGATCTCTAGGAATGAAAGAATATTAAGAGAACTGTGTGACCAATCCAAACGGAGCAATATTCGCATTATAGGAGTTACAGAGGAAGAAGAGAGAGAAAAAGGGATAGAAAGTGTCTTTGAAGAAATAATTGCTGAAAACGTCCCCAAGCTGGGGAAGGAAATAGTCACTCAAACCATGGAAGCTCACAGATCTCCCAACACAAGGGACCCGAGGAAGACAAAACCAAGACACACAAAACTAAGATGGCAAAGACCAAAGATAAAGACAGAGTATTAAAGGCACCTAGAGAGAGAAAAAAGATCACCTACAAAGGAAAACTCATCAGACTATCATCAGACTTCTCAACAGAAACCTTACAGGACAGAAGAGAATGGCACGATATATTTAATGTAATGAAACAGAAGGGCCTCGTACCAAGAATACTGTATCCACACGATTATCATTTAAATATGATGGAGGGATTAAACAATTTCCAGACAAGCAAAGGCTGAGAGAATTTGCCTCCAATAAACCACCTCTACAGAACATCTTAAAGGAACTACTCTAGAGGGAAGCACTCCTAAGGCTAAAAAGATGTCCCCAGAGAAAATAAAATCATAGCAAAGAAAGAAGACCATCCAAATACTAACTAAAGGCAAAGAATAAAACACCTAGTGTATAAAGAATGGAGGAGGAAGAATAAGAAGGGAGAGAAATAAAAAAACATCAGACTGTGTTTACAATAATGTAACAAGAAAGTTAATTTCAATTGTTAGATAGTAAAGAAGCAACCCTTGAACCTTTGGTAACCACGAACCTAAAGCCAGCAATGGCAATGAGTACATATCTATCCATAATCACCCTAAAGGTAAATAGACTGAATGCACCAATCAAAAGACACAGAGTAACAGAATGGATAAAAAAGCAAGACCCATCTTTATGCTGCCTACAAGAAACTCACCTCAAACCCAAAGGTGTACACAGACTAAAAGTAAAGGAATGGAAAAAATTATTTCATGCAAACAACAAGGAGAAAAAAACAGGTGTTGCAGTACTTGTATCAGACAAAATAGACTTCAAAACGAAGAAAGTAGCAAGAGATAAAGAAGGACATTAAATAATGATAAAAGGGTCAATCCAACAAGAGGATATAACCATTATAAATATATATGCACCCAATGCGGGAGTGCCGGCATATATGAAACAAATACTAACAGAATAAAAGGAGGAAACAGAAAGTAATGCATTCATTTTAGGTGAAGTCACAACACCACTCACTCCAAAGGACAGATCAACCAGACAGAAAATAAGTAAACACACAGAGGCACTGAACAACACACTAGAACAGACGGAACTAACACACATCTACAGAACTATAAACCCAAAAGCAACAGGATACACATTGTTCTCAAGTGCACATGGAACATTTTCCAGAATAGACCACATACCAGGCCACAAAAAGAACCTCAGTAAAGTCAAAAATATTGAAATCTTACCAAACAACTTCTCAGATCACAAAGGTATAAAACTAGAAATAAATTTTAGAAAGAAAACAAAAAGGCTCACAATACATGGAGACTTAACAACATTCTCCTAATTAATCAATGCATTAACGACCAAATCAACACAGAAATCAAAGAATATATGAAGACTAATGACAACAACACAAGGCCACAACTTCTGTGGGACGCACAAAGGCAGTTGTAAGAGGAAAGTATATTGCAACCCAGGCCTATTTAAAGAAGGGAGAACATTCCCAAATGAATAGTCTAAAGACACAATTACTGAAATTGGAAAAGGAAGAACAAATGAGACCCAAAGTCACCAGAAGGAGGGACATAATAAAGATCAGAGAAGAAATAAATAAAATTGAGAAGAATAAAACAATAGAACAAATCATGAAACCAAGAGCTGGTTCTTTGAAAAAATAAACAAAATAGATAAACCCCTAGCCAGACTCATTAAGAGAAAAAGAGAATCTACACACATAAACAGAATCAGAAATGAGAAAGGAAAAATCACGACAGACCCCACAGAAATACAAAGAATTGTAAGAGAATACTATGAAAATCTATCTGCTAACAAGCTGGAAAACCTAGAAGAAATGGACAACCTCTTAGAAAGATACAACCTTCCAAAACTGACCAAACAAGAAACAGAAAAACTAAACAGACAAATCACCAGCAAAGAAATTGAAGTGGTAATGAAAAAACTACCCAAGAACAAAACCCCCGGACCAGATGGATTCACCTCTGAATTCTACCAGACATATAGAGAAGAAATAACACCCATTCTCCTTAAAGTTTTCCAAAAAATAGAAGAAGAGGGAATACTTCCAAACTCTTTCTATGAAGCCAGCTTCACTCTAATACCAAAACCTAGCAAAGACCTCACCAAAAATGAAAATTACAGACCAATATCCTGATGAACGTAGATGCAAAAATACTCAACAAAATATTAGAAAACTGAATTCAAAAATACATCAAGAGGATCATACACCATGATCAAGTGGGATTCATCCCAGGGATGCAAGGATGGTACAACATTAAAAAATCCATCAACATCATCCACCACATCAACAGAAAGAAGAACAAAAACCACATGATCATCTCCATAGATGCTGAAAAAGCATTTGACAAAATTCAGCATCCATTCATGATTAAAACTCTGAAGAAAATGGGTATACAGAGCAAGTACCTCAACATCATAAAGGCCATATATGACAAACCAACAGCTAACATCATACTTAACAGCGAGAAGCTGAAAGCTTTTCATCTAAGATTGGGAACAAGACAGGGATGCCCACTCTCTCAACTGTTATTCAACATAGTACTGGAGGTCCTAGCCATGGCAATCAGACAACACAAAGACATACAAGGCATCCAGATTGGTAAAGAAGTCAAATTGTCACTATTTGCAGATGACATGATACTGTACATAAAAAACCCTAAACACTCCACTCCAAAACTACTAGAACTAATATCTGAATTCAGCAAAGTTGCAGGATACAAAATTAACACACAGAAATCTGTTGCTTTCCTATACACTAATGATGAACTAACAGAAAGAGAAATCAGAAAAACAATTCCATTCACAATTGCATCAAAAAGAATAAAATACCACTGAAGGAACAAAACAGCAGCAGACTCACAGAACCCAAGAATGGACTAATAGTTACCAAAGGGAAAGGGACTTGGGGAGAAGGGTGGGAAGGGAAGGATAAGAGGGTAAAAGGGGCATTACGATTAGCAGATGTAACATGGGGAGGGCTGTACAACTCAGAGAAGACAAGTAGTGATTCTCATCTCACTACGCTGATGGACAGTGACTGTAATAGGGTTGGTGGGGGGGACCTGATGAAGGGGGTAGTTTAATCACCATAATATTGCACATGTAATTGCAGGTTAAATATACCAAAATAAATTGTAAAAAATAATAATAATTAAAAAAAGAATAAAATACCTAGGAATAAACCTAACCAAGGAAGTGAAAGACCTGTACTCTGAAAACTACAAGACACTCCTAAGAGAAATTAAAGAGGACACTAACAAATGGAAATGCATCCCATGCTCTTGGCTAGGAAGAATAAATATTGTCAAAATGGCTATACAACCTAAAGCAATCTACAGATTCAACGCAATCCCTTTCAAACTACCAACAGCTTTCTTCAATGAACTGGAACAAATAAATCTAAAATTCATATGGAACCACAAAAGACCCCGAATAGCCAAAGCAATTCTGAGAAGGAGGAATAAAACAGGGGGAATTACGCTCCCTGACTTAAAGCTCTACTACAAAGTCACAGTAATTAAGACAATTTGGTATTTGGCACAAAAACAGACCCACAGACAAGTGGAACAGAATAGAAAATCCAAACATTAACCCAAACATATACAGTCAATTAATATTTGATAAAGGAGCCTTGGATACACAATGGGGAGATGACAGCCTCTTCAGCAGCTGGTGTTGGAAAAACTGGACAGCTACATGTAAGAGAATGAAACTGGACTACTGTCTAACACCATACACAAAAGTAAACTCAAAATGGATCAAAGACCTAAATATAAGTCATGAAACCATAAAACTCTTAGAAAAAAACATAGGCAAAATTTTCTTAGACATAAACATGAGCGATTTCTTTATGAACATATCTCTCTGAGCATGTTCAAAAGCAAAAATGAACAATTGGGACTATATCAAGCTGAAAACCTTCTGTACAGCAAGGACACCATCAGTAGAACAAAAAGACATCCTACAGTATGGGAAAATATATTCATAAATGATGTATCTGATAAGGGGTTGACATCAAAAATATATAAAGAACTCATGCACCTCAACAAACATAAAGTAAATAATCCAATTAAGAAATGGGCAGAGGACATGTATAGACACTTCCCTAAAGAAGAAACTCAGATGGCCAACAGGCACATGAAAAGATGCTTCACATCGCTAATCATCAGAGAAATGCAGATTAAAACCACAATGAGATATCACCTCACACCAGTAAGGATGGCCAACATCCAAAACACAAACAACAACAAATTTTGGCAAGGATGTGGAGAAAAGGGAACCCTCCTACACTGCTGGTGGGAATACAAGTTAGTTCAACCATTGTGGAAAGCAGTATGGAGGTTCCTCAAAAAACTCCAAATAGAAATACCATTTGACCCAGGAACCCCACTCCTAGGAATTTACCCTAAGAATGCAGCAGCCCAGTTTCAAAAAGATATATGCACCCCTATGTTTATCACAGCACTATTTAGAATAGCCAAGAAATGGAAGCAACCTAAGTGTCCATCAGTAGATGAATGGATTAAGAAGATGTGGTACATATACACAATGGAATATTATTCAGCCATAAGAAGAAAACAAATCCTACCATTTGCAACAACATGGATGGAATTAGAAGGTATTATGCTCAGTGAAATAAGCCAAGCTGAAAAAGACAAGTATCAAATGATTTCACTCATATGTGGAGTATTAGAACAAAGAAAAAAACTGAAGGGACAAAACAGCAGCAGACTCACAGAACCCAAGAACGGACTAATAGTTACCAAAGGGAAAGGGACTGGGGAGGATGGGTGGGAAGGGAGGAACAAGGGGGAAAAAGGGGCATTACGATTAGCAGATATAGTGTTGGGGGGTACGGGGAGGACTGTACAACTCAAGAGAAGACATGTAGTGACTCTATAGCATCTCACTGCACTGATGTACAGTGACTGTAATGGGGTTGGTGGGGGGGGATCTGATGAAGGGGGTAGTTTAATCACCATGATATTGCACATGTAATTGTAGATTAATGATACCAAAATAAAGTATTAAAAAAAGACTAGGAACAACAAATGCTGGCAAGGAGGCAGAGAAAGGGGAACCCTCCTAACACTGCTTGTGGGAATGTAAACTAGTTCAACCATTGTGGAAAGCAATATGGAGGTTCCTCAAAAAACTAAAAATAGAAATACCATTTGACCCGGGAATTCCACTCCTACGAATTTACCCAAAGAAAACAACTTCTCAGATTCCAAAAGACATTTGTACCGCTGTTTATTGCAGCACTACTTATAATAGCCAAGATATGGAAGCAACCTAAGTGTTCATCAGTTGATGAATGGATAAAGAAGAGATGGTACATATACACAATGGAACAGTATTCAGCCATAAGAAAGAAAGAAATCCTACCGTTTTCAACAACATGGATGGAGCTAGAGGGTATTATGCTCAGTGAAATCAGGCAGAGAAACACAAATACCAAATGATTTCCGTCATTTGTGGAATATAACAATGAAACAAAACTGAAGGAACAAAATAGCAGCAGACTCAAAGACCCCAAGAAGGGACCAGTGGTTACTAAAGCAGAGGGGTGGGGGATGGCGGGTGGAGAGGAAGGGAGAAGGGGATTGTGGGGTATCATGATTGGTGCACATGGTGTGTGTGGGGTCACAGGGAAGACAGTGTAGCTCAGAGAAAACAAATAGGGACTCTGTGGCATCTTACTACACTGATGGACAGTAACTGCAATGGGGTATGGGGGCTTCTCGATAATAAGGGTGAATGCAATAACCACATTGTTTTTGTGACACTTTCATAAAAGTGTATATTAATGATACCTTAATAAAAAAAATTTTTAATAAAAAATCCACAAAATTAAACCCTCAATAATCAAGGGTTGTCTATAGTACCACTTTGAATTTTTTTTCTGGATAGTACTCATATTGTGAAGTCTTCATTTACATATGACCATCAGTATAGTCTTTTCCTTGCACTAAATCATGGTCCTAAGATTGTTCTCTAAACCCACTAATTGTTAATCTGGTTTTATTCTTATTGTAACTGAAAGAATAATCTAAGTAGTAGTACACAAGAGTTCTGATGCTTGCCACCGTATGTAGGACATAACCTAGCCTCCTAAAAATCCCAACTGAGTTTAAAAAGAAAACTACTTTTTACAAAATAACGCAGTTTTATTTTTTAAAGGGAGCTGGAGAGGTATAAAGCAGACTAAATTCTAACCAACATGTCAGGTCATCTAGATGGCAAGATGGAAATAAAGTGCTGGCTTTGTCTGCCTACCTGCCTCACCCAACTCTGAGCATTTCATAAAACCAAACTTGCCACATTCCTTAAATAGACCATCGTTAGGACGACTTTTAAAGATAGTTCATAAGCATATTCTCCCTGAGGGACATAAAGAATGTATCAACACTAAAAAACGGAGAGCACTAAATAAATAAGTATTGTGTGATATACTACATTCCTCTAAATAGCACAAAATCAACTTCTAATGTACAAGAAGTGTTGCCAGGTCAAATTACTTCACTCAATATAGGGCTATACTAACATGATTTTGGTAATTAGAAACCAAAGCAAACACAGAAGAAAAAACGTAATTTATGTAAGACGAGAGTCTCCCAAACAAGGTACCTGTATTTTAAAAAGAAATATTATGCCAAGGTCTGGTAGACACTGGATAACTCCCTACCCAAATAAAATACTTATTTTATTCTAAGTATTAAAAACCCATCCAACCAATTAAAAGTATCTACCATGTGCCAAATGCAGTTCTATGTACTAGGTATACAGAGGTAAATAAGAGAGCAATCAATGATCCTTGACCTTATGCAACTACCTGTAACAATAAATGTGGAAATAAATTTCTATGAGAAGGCACCTACCTCTATTGCCACTTAATATATATTATTAAGTGAAATAATACTAAACGGCATGTGTCGAAGTTTTTACTATTTTAACCATTTTCTAATAACCAATTTGCTATCAAAACAGTTCTTCACAGCTCAAATTATGTATAGTAAAGTTGCTTTGTACCTGAAGTGGGAGGTGGGGGCAGGGTGGAATGGGATTTTTGGTTCTTTTTTTTTTTAAGAATGTAAACTTTGCAGCAGAACTAAGAACGTTTTTCCATTTTATTTTAAATGTCTACAGCTGTATGTAAATACAATTTGCTTCCCCCAAAGACTTACATTAAAAATTCACAAACAAGGTATTTAAATGTACTCAATACAATTTGGCCTAAGTTGGAAAGCCAAAACTGTTAAGAATATGTAGTGTTCAAATAAGTGTATGAGTTTAAAAATCAAACTTACCACAGCATTTCTAGCCTACTGTAGATTATTAATTTTTTAAAATATGCTCAAAGATCACAAGGTGGAGCTCTCACCTAGTATTAATGAAAAACTGTGGATTTTTATCACATGTGCCAATTCTCTATAACTACTATAAAAGCGTTAACATTCCAACAGCTTTGGAGAATAAAGCACAGAAATGAAATCTGCTTTAACTCTCAAAACCGCTGTTTTCCTTATGGGAAAAAATGTACGTAGTAACAACTAACTCCTGCTTCTCCTTACTGAAAACAAAGCAAACACATTTATAGGCAGGTTGAATAATATACTTTAAGGTAAAGGTAAAACCACTTCCTTCTGCTCAGATGCTTAGTATACTGCCATTAAAGGTTTGTTAAATACACTCATATATAATTATTGGGCTGAAAAGTAACAGGTAATAGTAATTTTTAATTCTATACATAAAATTCTAGTAAACACTCTCAGCTGCACTTATCATACAGATCTCTAAAAGCTGAAACTTGATCCCCATAATTTTTCAATTTATCTATAATGAATATGCTTATGGACTGTTACTCCAAGTTTACATTCCAAGTTAAACTAATTCAGTAACAAAAGCTTTTTCTTCCACTTCTGAGAACCTGTTGGACACCTATTATTGTAGCATATAAAAACAAATATATAGAAATTCTGTATAATTATGCTAAATTCATTAACATTACCTCTCCAGAACAAAGTAAAAATATATAAAAGAACCTGTTTTTCTTTGATATTGTTTTAAATTTTCGGTTTTTTAAAGAAAAACCCTGCTTTGAAGTTCTTTTAATTCAATACCAAGTGGTCTCAAGATCCAAAAAGCTACAAAACAGAGATCCCTCAGAATCCACATATTACTGGGGAGTGGGGGGAGCACTTAAAGTAGCTGGTGTGTTCATTCTTTCACAAAAAATGTAGAAATATTCAACTACTATGAACCAGCAAATTCAGCACATACACCACATGTCACCCCATTATCTTATCACTCTTACAATACAAACACTAAAAAGTAGGAACTACCTAAGTGTCCAGTCATGGATTAATTTGTGGTACAAATATGTAATCAATATAACATTCATACACTGAACCTATTTATGATGACTGTGTAGCAACATGGGTAAACTCTGATACATTAAAAGCCCTGTATTAGGATTCAGTATTAAAAAAGAAAAAAGCAAAGGGAAACAGTTAACATATCAGGATGGTGAAAATGTGGATGATTTTTAAATTTTCAATTTACAATTTTATTGTTAGTGTGGAAAAAAAGTAAATTATGAAGGTGGAAATTGATTTTTTAATGTCCTCTTTTAAAATCTGAACTACCTGTGGAATTACAAACCTATCTCTGCTGCTAAAAATGGATTTATTCTTATTTCAGTTCAGATCCATAATCTTTATAAAGTTAATAAGCACCTACAAAAAGCCCAGAGTCCTATCATGAAATTCTTTACTATGTTTCACCTACTCAAGATTAGCAAGAAACAGGAATTTTCTTACAAACTCCTGACAACACCAAAGGTATGTTACTTTTCTTGGCCTATCTACTTTTTTAGGAGACAGTAGACAGGTGACTGTCATTTAGGTTGAGATTGTGAATGTTAAAAGGAGACTAATTCCAGTAGTAAAGTACATTTAATCAAAACAGACAAGTTACTACCATTTATTATGTCAAATGATACATGGCAACTTTGAATAATAGGAGAAGAAATGAAGGGCAAGAAATGAAAAGCTCACCAAAAAATTAAATTAGACATTACCTATCTTTCAAAGAAAATCTACTGCCCCTTTGATGATTCTACCTTTAAAAAAGATTTCTCCTTACTCGAAAAGTTATTCCTACCCCCCCACACCGTTTATCTCCCCAATTTCTGTTATAGTCTTCTGAGTAAATGACAGGGTGAAAAGAATGACAAATTAAAGCAATGATCATTTATACTCAAAGCAGTAACAAAATTTTAACCTAAAAGTATCATGACAGCATAATCACATTACAGCTTTTATAATTTATCATTTGCAAGTATATTTTCCTTTCCACAAGCCTGGATGGAATCCTAAAAGCCTTCTGATGGTAACAGCTGCTCTAGTGTAGAAATAGGTAATCTGGAGAAGGTATGACTAGAAGAATCTACATACATAAGAGAAAAAATGACCCCGTCTGCATTTCCTAAGTGTAGGATAGATAGGTCAAACATCTGCCCTTAGAAACTTTAAAAATAATAACAGAAGGAAGGGGAAAGGCCAAAAGCAAGGGACTTTTGCCCTCCTATTTTTTTATTTTGCTATTATTAATGTACAATTACATGAGCAACATTGTGGTACTAGACTCCCCCTATTATCAAGTCCCCACCACATACCCCATTACAGTCACTGTCATTCAGCATAGTAAGATGCTATAGAATCACTACTTGTCTGTGTTATACTGCCTTCCCCGTATCCCCCCCTGCTACATTATGCCCTCCTATTTTTAAGTGTATGATAGTAAGTGCTCAGCAATCTTCCTTCTTTCCTTGTCTACCCACACTCCCCAATACTTTCCAATTGTGACTCAAGTTCTAACCACAATAAAGGCCACATGGTCCAACCTACATATTCAGTTTGCCCCAGGTCTCAACCATCAGTTCTGATTTCTGCATGCCACTTAGGAAGTTTACATATCGGTCCTACCAGTTTTTGTTTCTTGGTTGTTTTTTTTGGTGTTTTCTTGAGGGGTGGGGGGGATGGGGAGGGAGACAAGAAAAAGCTTGTAATATTTCTGCAGACCCACTGCTCTAATCATCCTATACTCAGTTGTACCTTGTGCCTCAAGCATGCAAGGATCAATACCCTCCCTGCCTTGTTCTTCTTGTAATGTATCTACCAATCCCATCTCAGGAACTAGAATCCTGCCCCTAAACTCACCCTAAGAACAGTCTCGCTCCCTGGGTCTCTTCAGTTGCCCTAATCTGAAAGCCTGAATACTGCCCCCTCTCATGTGTCTACCTTACTGGAACTGGCTGCTGCTAGACACTGGATACTATACCATACCTGATAAACTGGACACATTATCAGCTATCTAATTTCAGGTCTGCTAATTCCCCAGTTTGACCTAACAAGCTGCAGTTATAAATAAATATCAAAACAGATAAATATCAAAATAAATATCAAGGTTAAGTATCAAAACAGGTGAAATATTTGTTTTATCACATACTATCTCCGTTATGTCATATCTCAGTATGCCAAGATCAACAACTAAATCATGAATAATTTTTACAAGTATTGTCAGTGCTCCCTCTTCATCTCACCTATACCTGAATACCATCCTCCACATTTAGCTTTCTGCACTGAGTTAATTTAAAATACATACATGCTCACTGACATAAGTTTCTGTATGTTAAGACATTTGAATAAACGGTAGTAATTACAACTGGGTGTAGTGGCTATCAACATTTCAGAGGTGAGACCCAATTAGCTGGTATAAATGAATATCTGTATCTGAAAATTTACAACAATGACCTAAACTCATGTGTTAACACTTGTAAATGGTAACAAGTATGATATAACATGGTGCATTACTATCGAATCCAGTACCACTGGACACTGCTGGCTCACTGAAAGATGTCAAGAAATAACAGAATATCAAGGCAGATTTCATAGCAAAGTAGATGAAGAAAGGCAAATGCTGACTGGATTTCAAGTGAAATCCAAATTTTTGTCTCACATACTTTCCAACTGATCACATCAAAACCTTTTGCATTTATTGATTCAAGGTAGTAAGAAATGAAATACTGAGTGTTTATTAATAATTCACATGAAGATAGAAATAAATTATAAAGGTGATAAAATTCAGTTAACAATAAAACCAAAGTATAAACTAAGCCCCTTTATAAAGAAAAATGGGAAACTTGTATCTAAAATTTGGAGTTGTAGTTACTAAGCACAGTATTTTTTTTCATTTTAGGATGACCACAAAATACAACATACATGCTACATATTAGTATTTTTTGTACCTTCCTCTGATTAGATAACACCTTATTAAAATGCCTACCATTAGGATCCACTTAATACAAACCACTCACCTTTCTACTAATATTCACAGTACACAATTCACAGGACTTGAATTACACTCATATTCAAGTTGAGAAATCAAATGTGCTTTCACAATGAAGTTTCTGAACACACATAGGTACTTTCCATTTCTTTTTTCAGATCTACTCTATTTTAACCTTAGCTTGATTAAGTAAATATTAAAACATGAAAATTACTTTTTAAAAACTAAATTTAAGCCAGACATCACAAAAAACTATAGACCAATATCCCTGATGAATACTAATTCAAAAATCCTCAAAAAAGTACCAGCAAACTGAATTCAATAGCACATTAAAAATATTAAACACCACGACCAAGTGAGATTTATTCCTGGAATACAAGGCTAGTTGAACATACAAAAATCAATCACTGTAATGTACCACATTAAGAAAATGAAGAATGAACAACAAAACCGTCATGATCATCTCAACAGACACAGAAGAAGGATTTGATTAAGATTCAACATCTTTTCATGATAAAAACACCCCAAAACCTAGGAATAGAAGGACAATACCTCTGCATAGTAAAGGTCACTTATGAAAAGCCTACAGCTAATACCATAGTGAATGGTAAAAGACTAAAAGCCCTCTAATAGCAGGAACAAGGCAAGGATACCCATTTCTCGCCACTTCTATTTAACATAGTATTGGAAGTCTTACTCAAAACAGTGAAGCAAGAAAAATAAATAAAGACATCCAAATCAGAAAGGAAGAAGTAAAAGAACCTCTGTACACAGACATGGTCTTATATGTAGAAAACCCTGGAGATTTCATGACCAAAAAAACCTGTTAGAATAAACAAATTGAGCAAAGTTGCAGAATACAAAGTCAACAAAGAAACAGAAATCAGTTGTGCTTCTTATACACTAACAGTGAATAACCCAAAAAAGAAAATTAAGAAAACAATTCTTTCTTTACAATAAAACCAAGAAGAATAAAATATTTAGGAATAACTTCACCAAGAGTGGAAGACTTACACACTGAAAATTACAAAACACTGCTGAATGAACTTAAAGACACATATAAATTTAAAGATACCCTAGATGGCAAGTACCTCAACATAATAAAGGTCATACCAGACAAACCCACAGCAAACATTATACTTAACAGCAAGAAGGTGAAAGCTTTTCCTTTAAGATCGGGAACAAGACAAGGATGCCCACTCTCCCCACTACTATTCAACATAGTACTGGAGGTCCTAGCCACAGCAATCAGACAACACAAAGAAATAAAAGGCATCCAGATTGGCAAGGAAGAAGTTAAACTGTCCCTGTTTGCAGATGACATGATATTGTACATAAAAAACCCTAAAGAATCCACTCCAAAACTACTAGATCTAATATCTGAATTCAGCAAAGTTCCAGGATACAAAACTAATATGCAGAAATCTGTAGCATTCCTATACACTAACAACGAACTAGCAGAGAGAGAAATCAGGAAAACAATTCCATTCACGGTTGCATCAAAAAGAATAAAATACCTAGGAATAAATCCTAACCAAGGAAGTGAAACACATATACTCTGCAAACTACAAGACACTCACGAGAGAAATTAGAGAAGATACCAATAAATGGAAACACATCCCATGCTCATAAATAGGAAGAATTAATATTGTCAAATGGCCAACCTGCCTAAAGCAATCTACAGATTCAATGCAATTTCTATCAAAATATCAACAGCATTCTTCAACAAACTAGAGAAAATCATTCTAAAATTCATATGGAACCACAAAAGATCCCAAATAGCCAAAGCAATCCTGAGAAGGAAGAATAAAGCTGGGGGGATTATGCTCCCCAACTTCAAGCTCTACTTCAAAGCCACAGTAATCAAGACAATTTGGTACTGGTATAAGAACAGACCCACAGACCAATGGAAAAGACTAAAGAACCCTGATATAAACCCAGCCATATATGGTCAATTAATATACGATAAAGGAGCCATGGACATACGATGGGGAAATGACAGTCTCTTCAACAGCTGGTGTTGGCAAAACTGGACAGCAACATGCAAGATGAAACTGTATTAATTGTTTAACCCCATACACAAAAGTAAACTCGAAATGGATCAACGACCTGAATGTAAGCCATGAAACCATAAAACTCTTAGAAGACAACGTAGGCAAAAATCTCCTGAATATAAGCATGAGCAACTTCTTCCTGAATGCATCTCCTCGAGCAAGGGAAACAAAAGGAAAAATGAACTCATGGGACTACATCAAACGCAAAAGTTTCTGTACAGCAAAGGACACCACTGACAGAATAAAAAGGCATCCTACAGTATGGGAGAATATATTTGTAAATGACATATCCGACAAGGGGTTAACATCCAAAATATATAAAGAACATACATGCCTCAACACCCAAAAAGCAAATAACACAATTAAAAAATGGGGAGAGGATATAAAGAGACAGTTCTCCAAAGAAGAAATTCAGATGGCCAACAGGCACATGAAAAGATGCTCCACATCACTAATCATCAGGGAAATGCAAATTAAAACCACAATGAGATATCACCTCACACCAGTAAGGATGGCCAACATCCAAAAGGCTAAGAACAACAAATGCTGGCGAGGATGCAGAGAAGGGGAACCCTCCTACACTGCTGGTGGGAATGTAAGGTAGTTCAACCATTGTGGAAAGCAATATGGAGGTTCCTCAAAAAACTAAAAATAGAAATACCATTTGACCTGGGAATCCCACTCCTTGGAATTTACCCAAAGATACAACTTCTCAGATTCAAAAAGACATATGCACCCTTATGTTTATTGCAGCAGTATTTACAATAGCCAAGATATGGAAGCAACCTAAGTGTACATCAGTAGATGAATGGATAAAGAAGAGGTGGTACATATACGCAATGGACTACTATTCAGCCATAAGAAACAAATCCTATCATTTGCAACAACATGGATGGAGCCTGAGGATATTATTCTCAGTGAAATAAGCCAGGTGGAGAAAGACAAGTGCCAAATGATTTCCCTCATTTGTGGAGTATAACAACGAAGGAAAACTGAAGGAACAAAATAGCAGCAGACTCAGAGACTCCAAGAAGGAACTAGTGGTTACCAAAGGGGAGGGGTGTGGGAGGGGAGATGGGGAGGATGGGAGAAGGGTATTGAGGGGTATATTGTTTAGTACACATGGTGTGGAGGGTCAAGGGGAAAACAGTGTACCACAGAGAAGGCAAATAGTGAATCTGTGGCATCTCACTACACTGATGGACAGTGACTGAATTGGGGTATGAGAGGGGACTTGATAATATGGGTTAATGTAGTAACCACATTGTTTTTTCATTTGAAACCTTCATAAGAGTGTATATCAATTAATAACAATAAAAAAATTTAGAGATACCCTATTTTCATGGATTGGGGAACTTAACTATTGTTAAGATGTCCATAGTACCCAAAGTGATCTACAGATTCAATGCAATCCCTATTAAAATCCTTATTAAAAGCTTTTTTTTTGCAGAAATAGAAAAAAATTTTTTGAAAAATTCAATGGACTCCAAATAACCAAAACAATCTAGAGAAATGAACAAAGTTGAAGGGGTCACAATTCCTGGTTTCAAAATATATCACAAAGCTACAGCAACCTAAATAGTGTGGTACTGGCATAAAGACAGACTTACAGTCCAACAGAATAGAATGGAGAGGCCAGAAATATACCCTTGCATATACATTCAAACTTTTTTTGACAAGGATGCCAAGAACAAATGCAGTCGGGAAAACTCAATACCTACATAAAAAAGAACGAAGTTGGACCATTCATTATCTAACACCGTATACACAAATTAATTTAAAATGGATTAAATATCTAAATGTTAAGACCCAAAACTATAAAACTCCTAGAAGACAACATAAGGAGAAGGCTCTGTAACACTGGTCTTGGTGATTTTTTGGATGACAACAAAAGCACAAGTAACAAAATCAAGAACAGACAGATGGGACATCAAAACTTTTATACATCAATGGACACAATCAACAGAGTGAAACTAACTTACAAAATGGGAGAAAATATTTACAAATCATCTATCTGATAAGAGATTATCCAGAATATATAAAAAATTCCTACAACTCAACAACAAAATGGCAATCCATATAAAAAATGGGCAAAGGCCTTGAATCAAACCCAAATCAAAACCACAAGAAACAACTTCACACCATTCTTGGATGGCTAGAAGGAAAAAGATACACAGTAAGTGTCTGCAATGATGTGGGAAAAAATTGAACACTTGTGCACTGCTCATAGAATTTTAAAACTATTCAACTACTATGGAACACAGTATTGAAGTTCCACAGAAAACTTGAAAAAGAACTGCTATATGACCCAGCAATCCTCACTTTCAGGTATATATATCCAAAATAATTGAAAGCTGGGTCTCAAAGAGCTATTTGCATACCCAAATTCATAGCCACTAATCATAACAGCGAAGAGGTGGATGTCCTTTTGCACATGTCCACCAATAACTGAATGGATAAACAAAATACGGGACATACATACAATGGAATAGCATTCATACTTAAGAAAGAATGAAATCCTGTCACATGCTATAACATGCATAAACCTCCAGGACATTATGCTAAATGAAGTAAGCCAGTCAGTCAAAAAAGACAATATTGTAATGATTCCACTTACATGAGGTATCTAGGAGTTAAATTCATAGAAACACAGAGCAGAATGGTGGTAGTTTTGGGGGGAGAGAGGGAGTTGTTCAACGGGTATGGAGTTTCAGATTTGCAAGATAAAGTTCTGGATATCTTTCAATGTCAATGTCAATGTCAATGTCAATTTATTTAACACTGCGAAAATGTCCACTTACAAATGGTTAAGGTTATAGATTTTGTTTTTTTAACCACAAAAAAATATTAAATTTCAACCCCCTTTTATCAAGCAAGCTTCTCTTGTACTGAATAGATACAAGATTTTACCAATCACCAATCACTTGAAAACACTTTTCTACTCAACAAGCAGACTATACACCATAATTATCTTTTGAAATGTAATTTTAAAAATTGAAACTGACAATTGATATCTACACTCAGAATACTTTATTTTGACAAACCGATTTTTTGTCTCATATTTACCATTGTAAAAATGAACCAAAAGGCTATATAACTTTATGGCAAAAGATCCAAAGAAATATCTAGCTTTTCAAAAAGAAAAAAATGGAAGCACTTGGTTGAACAATACTATCAAGTTCCAGCTCTATTTTTAAAGGTATCACAAAGTATGAAAACTATCATTGAAACCCATTTAATAAATGCTCAACATTTCTCTCCCTTGTTCAAAATCTGATGGTACAAGTCTCAAAGTTAACTCTAGGAGACAGCACACAACTTTAAGTCAAAAAAAGCAACAAGAACCTTCTAGCAGCAATCCCAGCAAGCTGTAGTCAAGAACTAGCATGCTATAACAGCATCATGTGATGATATTATGAATTAGGAGTTACTGATTCTGAAAATCAGTATTCATGTGATTTCATTAAACGTAGGGGAAGGAGCTTTTTATTAGCATACATCATAAAGATGATGCAGTAATAAGAGATATAGAAATGTTTCATATAGTTAAATTCCAGGTACTAGGTATTATGAGGGGCCCCCATTTTGCCCTGTAACCTATTCTATTTTCAGTGCCTTTACAACCGCAGGAGTGTATTTCATCCACTCTAGTATGCCATCCAATGGTGAAAGCAGGGGACAACGGACAACTCTCAATCCAAACTGTAAGATGAGAGAAATTTTTTTTAACTTTCGTAAAGCAACTGAGGCCAGAAGCCTACCTTACTTCTGAACTATCACAGCATATTAAAGCAGCCTATAAAACATCTCCACAAAAGGATTATCTAAATGCTAAGAAAGGAAACAATTATTCAGCAAACATTTAATATTAACTAAGACCAATATATTATTAAAGGCAAATATATACAACTAATGTCTTTAAGTGTTAGATACTCTTGAAAATACACTCTACTGAACAAAAACTGAAACTATTATCTGAAACTGGAGGTTTATAGTTATTGCAACCCTGTTTTTAAGACATGATTTGTTGTATCAATGATTTCTCTGCTAAGTCACTGGTCAGGAAAGAAATTCCTCAATTAGAAAATTCCTTCTATAGAAAAATGTATGTTGTAATGATCCACTTCACCAAAAGTTTTCTGTCAAATAATGTAGTAAAATCTGAGAACACATATGAGGAGATTCTTCATAATGCAAATATCTCCCATCTTACTCTGATTATTATTTTAGCAAAAGTGCTCAAAATAGTGTTTATCATAAAAAGCAATCTCTCTCTACCATCAGAGACTATGCTCAGCTTCTCTGATTAGTAAATTCCAAAGAAAGCTTTCTTCTCCAACTGCTTCTTGTAAATGATTCTACTCATGTCATTTTACTTTGCAGTTTTACTTAATTATGCACACCAACAAGTTAGTCTTGTGTCAAATGTTTTGGCTAGCAGTAACAACTTATTAGGTATTTATATTTCACCTGTCTCTCTTTCTGTCCAAAGTTACAGAGCAACAAGCAGTTGCTCCACTACTGATGTGGCTACATAATCATTAATATGCTTAGTAGCGAACCTACCTCACTAATTCATACTGAATATAACTTACAGATATAAAATGCTTCAGAAATCAGTGTGGCAGGTTTAACTCTTACAACACCATGAAAAACAACACAACTCTTAATATCAATGTTTACAACAAACTAGATTTGATTATATGCTACTTTCAATTAAGAATTATAAAATTAGAATGTACATATGGATGGAAACCAAGAAATTTTCTCTTCAAGGTGCCTATAAGGGGAAGGGGATAAAAGAAATAAGATAGAAGGTACGAGTCTCTGGAGACTTCTTTGTATACTTTTTATATAATTTTAAATTTTGATTTAGGAAAATGATTTACCTATTCAAAAAATGGAATTGCATTTTTGAAATTCCTATGGCCACAAAAAATTATTTAAAATAAAACTAATCACATATATCAACATGAGTATACAAAGAAAACATTTATAGTAAGAATTTAAAACAGAGACTCAAGATGGCAGCATGAGAGCTGACATGGAGAACTCCTCCCAAAACCAGAAATAGTACAAAAATATACTTAATTAATACAACTAACCCTAAAACAGCAACAAGAAGGCTGAACCAGACTGCATACAGATCTCACAACAGAGCAGACCACACAAAACAGGGTAACGTATGAAAGCCTGAATTCGGCAGGACCCAAACCCTTTCCTCACCCCAGCTCACCAGTGGGAGGAAGAGAAACAGAGCAGGGAGGGAGTGGAAGCCTGGGACTGCTGAACACCTAGCCCGGGAGATCTGCTTTGTGAGCAGAAGCCTATAGTGTATGGTGCTCTGGACGTTGGGGAGCTCGGACAGGCAGAGGGCCTAGAAGACTGACATTCCGGCCATTTGTGGAGAACGGGATCCACACCTGGACACTGTGTCACAGGAAGGGCGGGCAGTCTGAAAGGCTTCTTAGCAGCGAGAGGGCTGCTGAAGGGGTGGGGTTTCTACGGAGCTTGCTGCACAGGAGAAGGGAGAGCTGGACAAGGTTGTCTGGGTGCGCTCTGACCAGCAGGTTGGGAACTTTGAGGAGCTTCAGGTACTCCATCACCCTAGCTTCCTACTCAGCTCCAAGGCCCCCCACTGTGAAACACAGCCTGCCAAGCCTTCCTACTGGCCTGCAGGCACCTGCTCGCAAACCCACAGTCACTGTGCTGGGGTCAGGCCAGCCAGAGGGAGGCCCCACCTACACCAGCCAGAGACGCAAATCACAGAGGCTTACACGTGTGTGCTTGGCCCACTGACTCTGACACTGGAGACAGGCACCGCAGATGGGAATCGGGAAACAGATCTTTCCTCCCCCCAGGCACCAGCTCTGCTCCCCTACAACCCCAAACCTCACTCTACGGGCGAGCAGCTCCAGAGACTGGAGTTTCTGAGTACTAGTGGGCACCACACAGAAATATGAAACGTCAAAATAACATGGTTCAAACCAAAATCTCACAAACCCCAGAAAAAGGGCCAAATGAAACTGAACTCACCAATCTTCCTGAAAGAGAGCTCAAAATAAAAATTATAAACATGCATATGGAGGTACAGAAAAACACTCAAGAACTCAGGAACGAATTTAAGTCAGAGATTCAATCATTAAGAAATTCCATATCTGAAATGAAACATACAATGGAGGGATTTAAAAACAGATTAGATGTAGTAGAAGAGACGGTAATGGAATAGAAATTAAAGAGGAATACAAATGAGCTGAGGCACAGAGAAAAAAATAATCTCTAAGAATGAAATATTGCGAGAACTGCGTGACGAATCCAAACGGAACAGTATTCACATTATAGAGCTACCAGAAGAAGAGAGAGAAAAAGGGATAGAAAGTGTTATTGAGGAGGTAATTGCTGAAAACTTCCCCAATCTGGGGAAGGAGATAGGCTCTCAAGCCATGGATCTCCCAACACAAGGGACCCAAGAAAGACAACATCAAGACATATACTAATTAAAATGGCAAAGATCAAGGATAAGGACAGACATTAAAAGCAGCCAGAGAGAGAAATAAGATCACATACAAAGGAAAGCCCATCAGACTATCATCAGACTTCTCAACAGAAACCTTACAGGTCAGAAGGGAGTGGCATCATATATTTAATGCAATGAAACAGAAGGGCCTTGAATCAAGAATACTCTACCCAGCAAGGTTATCATTTAAATTTGAAGGAGGGATTAAACAATTTTCAGATAAGCAAAAGCTGAGAGAACTTACCTCCCACAAACCACCTCTACAGGGCATTTTGTAGGGACTCCTATAGATGGAAGTATTCTTAAGGCTAAGAAGATGTCACCCAAGGGAAGACAAAGAGTACAGAATATGATTCATAACATACAAAGAATGGAGGAGGAAGAAAAAGGAGGAAAAAAAAAAGAACCTTTAGGCTGTGTTTGTAATAGTATACAAAGTAAGTTAAATTAGACTGTTAGATAGTAAGGGAATTACCCTTGAACCTTTGGTAACCACAAATCTAAAGCCCACAATGGCAATAAGTACGTACCTATTGATAATCACCCTAAATGTAAATGGTCTGAATGCACCAATCAAAAGACACAGAGTGACTGAATGGATAAAAAAAACAAGACCCATCTATATGCTGCCTACAAAAGACTCACTTCAAACCTAAAGACATACACAGACTGAAAGTGAAGGGATGGAAAAAGATATTTCATGCAACTAATAGTGACAAAAAAGCAGGAGTTGCTGTACTTGTATCAGACAAAATAAACTTCAAAACAAAGAAAATCACAAGAGATAAAGAAGGACATTACATAATGATAAAAGGGTCAGTCCAAAAAGAGAATATAACTATTATAAATATCTCTGCACCCAACACAAGATCACCTACATATGTGAAATGAATACTAACAGAATTAAAGGGGGAAAAAGAATGCAATCCATTCATTTTAGGAGACTTCAACACACCACTCACCCTCCAAAGGAAAGATCAACCAGACAGAAAATAAGTAAAGAGACAGAAGCACTGAACAACATATTAGAACAGGTGGCCCTAACAGACATCTACAGAACACTCCATCCAAAAGCAACAGGATACACATTCTTCTGAAGAACATATGGAACATTTTCAAGAATTGATCATATATTATGCTACAAAAAGAACCTCAGTAAATTGAAAAAGATTGAAATTTTACCAACCACCTTCTCAGATCACAAACGTATGAAACTAGAAATAAATTACAAAAAGAAAACGAAAAAGCCCACAAACACATGGAGGCTTAATAATATGCTCCTAAATAATCAATGGATCAACGACCAAATAAAAACAGAGATCAAGCAATATATGGAGACAAATGAAAACAATAATTCAACACCACAAAATCTGTGGGATGCAGCAGAGGCCGTGCTAAAAGGGAAATATATTGCAATACAGGCCTACCTCAGGAAAGAACAACAATCCCAAATGAACAGTCTAAACTCACAATTAATGAAACTAGAAAAGGAAGAACAAATGAGGCCCAAAGTCATTAGGAGGGACATACTACAGATTAAAGCAGAAATAAATAAAATTGAGAAGAATAAAACAATAGAAAGAATCAATGAAAGCAGGAGCTGGTTCTTTGAGAAAATAAACAAAATAGATAAACCCTTACCGAGACTTATCAAGAAAAAAAGAGAGTCTACACACATAAACAGAATCAGAAATGAGAAAGGAAAAATCACTATGGACACCACAGAAATACACAGAATTGTGAGAGAATACTATGAAAAATTATATGGTAACAAACTGGATAACATAGAAGAAATGGACAACTTTCTAGAAAAATACAACCTTCCAAGGCTGACCCAGGATGAAACAGAAAATCTGAATAGACCAATTACCATTAAAGAAATTGAATTGGTAATCAAAAAACTACCTAAGAACAAAATGACTGGACCTGATGGTTTCACTGCTGAATTTTATCAAACATTTAGTGAAGACCTAATACCCATCCTACTTAAAAGTTTTCCAAAAAGTAGAAGAGGAAGTAATACTCCCGAACTCATTCTCCGAGACCAACATCACTCTAATACCAAAACCAGGCAAAGACACCACAGAAAAAGAAAATTAGAGACCAATATCCCTGATGAACACAGATGCAAAAATACTCAAAAAATACTCAGCAACATACATAAACCGAATTCAAAAATACATCAAAAACATCATCCATCATGATCAAGTGGGATTCATCCCAGGGATGCAAGGATGGTACAACATTCGAAAATCCATCAACATCATCCACTACATCAACAAAAAGAAAGACAAAACCACATGATCATCTACATAGATGCTGAAAAAGCATTCGACAAAATTCAACATCCATTCATGATAAAAACTCTCAACAAAATGGGTATAGAGGGCAAGTACCTCAACATAATAAAGGCCATATATGACAAACCCACAGCCAACATTATACTTAACATGAGAAGCTGAAAAATTTTCCTTTAAGATCGGGAAGAAGACAAGGATGCCCACTCTCCCCACTTCTATTCAACATAGTACTGGAGGTCCTAGCCACAGCAATCAGACAACACAAAGGAATAAAAGGCTTCCACATTGGCAAGGAAGAAGTTAAACTGTCCCTGTTTGCAGATGACATGACATTGTATATAAAAAACCCTAAAGAATCCACTACAAAACTACTAGATCTAATATCTGAATTCAGCAAAGTTGTGGGATACAAAATTAATATGCAGAAATCTGTAGCATTCCTATACACTAACAATGAACTAGCAGAGAGAGACATCACGAAAACAATTCCATTCACAGTTGTATCTTTTAAAGAATAAAATACCTAGGAATAAACCTAACGAAGGAATACCTATCCTCTTCAAACTACAAGACACTCATGAGAGAAATTAGAGAAGATACCAATAAATGGAAACACATCACGTGCTCATGGATAGGAAGAATTAATATTGTCAAAATAGCCATCCTGCCTAAAGCAATCTACAGAGTAAATGCAATCCCTATCAAAATACCAACAGCATTTTTCAATGAACTAGAGAAAATCATTCTAAAATTCATATGGAACCACAAAAGACCCTGAATAGCCAAAGCAATCCTCAGAAGGAAGAATAAACCCGGGGGTATCACACTCCCTGACTTCAAGCTCTACTACAAAGCCACAGTAATCAAGACAATTTGACACTGGCACAAGAACAGACAAAGAGACCAGTGGAACAGAATAGAGAGCCCACATATAATCCCAAGCATACATGGTCAGTTAATATACAATAAAGGAGGAATGCAAATTAGTTCAACCATTGTGGAAAGCAGTATGGAGGTTCCTCAAAAAACTCAAAATAGAAATACCATATGACCCAGGAATCCCACTCCTAGGAATTTACCCCAAGAATGCAGCAGCCCAGTTTCAAAAAGACAGATGCACCCCTATGTTTACTGCAGCACTATTTACAATAGCCAAGAAATGGAAGCAACCTAAGTGCCCATCAGTAGATGAATGGATTAAGAAGATGTGGTACATATACACAATGGAATATTACGCAGCCATAAGAAAAAAACAAATCCTACCATTTGCAACAACATGGATGGAGCTGGAGGGTATTATGCTCAGTGAAATAAGCCAGGCCGAAAAAGACAAGTACCAAATGATCTCACTCATATGTGGAGTATAAGAACAAAGAAAAAAAAAAACTGAAGGAACAAAACAGCAGCAGACTCACAGAATCCAAGAACGGACTAATAGTTACCAAAGGGAAAGGGACTGGGGAA